>CM073500.1:24028937-25285375 GCA_037074585.1 Biancaea sappan
TCTGAGAACTGTTCTTGAAGCCACGTCATACATAATCTTTGGCCGTTCAATTTGCCCTCAGGCGGGATTACTCCCAATAGTACAAGACATACCATATCCCAAGAGAGGACAGAATCTTCTACAACAGCACGTCCACTGCAAGGGAGTCCAAACAGCAATGCCACATCTTGTAATGTGATAGTGCACTCTCCCTGTGTAAGATAGAATGTGTGCGTCTCTGGACGCCATCTTTCTACTAGCCCTGTGACTAATACTTGATCGTACATAAAGAATCCAATCCGCGACATTCCGTAAAATCCAGCTTATTGCAAATATGGCACAATGCGGGGGTCCGCTCGAATCACTAATTGACTAGTGTGTCAACGAACTTTTAATAGTCTATCAGGCTGTATGGAAAACAAAATAAAAATAGTAACAACAAATTAATCAAATAAAATGAAAATAGTAACAATTCACAAACAATTAATCATAAAAAAATAAGAACAACAATTAATCATATGAAATAAAAATAGTAACAATAAATTAATCAAATGAAATAAAAATAGTAACAAGAAATTAATCGAATGAAATAAAAATAGTAACAAGAAATTAATCGAATGAAAAAAAATAATCATGGAAAATAAAAATAATGACAACAATTTAATCATACAAAATAAAAATAACAAGGACAATTAATCATAGAAAATAAAATTAATAACAACAAATTAATAAAACAAATAAAAATTAGAAACAATAAATGAATCTAATGAAATAAAAATAGTAACAATAAATTAATCATGGAAAATAAAAATAGTAACAATAAATTAATCAAATGAAATAAAAATAGTAACAAGAAATTAATCGAATGAAAAAAAATAATCATGGAAAATAAAAATAATGACAACAATTTAATCATACAAAATAAAAATAACAACAACAATTAATCATAGAAAATAAAATTAATAACAACAAATTAATAAAACAAATAAAAATTAGAAACAATAAATGAATCAAATGAAATAAAAATAGTAACAATAAATTAATCATGGAAAATAAAAATAGTAACAATAAATTAATCAAATGAAATAAAAATAGTAACAAGAAATTAATCGAATGAAAAAAAATAATCATGGAAAATAAAAATAATGACAACAATTTAATCATACAAAATAAAAATAACAACAACAATTAATCATAGAAAATAAAATTAATAACAACAAATTAATAAAACAAATAAAAATTAGAAACAATAAATGAATCAAATGAAATAAAAATAGTAACAATAAATTAATCATGGAAAATAAAAATAGTAACAATAAATTAATCAAATGAAATAAAAATAGTAACAAGAAATTAATCGAATGAAAAAAAATAATCATGAAAAATAAAAATAATAACAACAATTTAATCATACAAAATAAAAATAACAACAACAAATTAATCATAGAAAATAAAATTAATAACAACAAATTAATAAAATAAAAAAAATTAGAAACAATAAATTAATCAAATGAAAAAAAAATAGTGACAATAAATTAATCATGAAAAATAAAAATGACAACTTACTAGATTTTCATTCCATGTTTGTTCAGATATATATTGATCTTGGAGATACAATAAATCTCGTTTGACTGGTCCAAGTGCTGTAATTTGATCTGCCATTTCAAAAATATAAAAGGAGTTGTGTGTGTGTGGGGATTATAGAAGGTGTGTGTGTGAAGTATGATGGGAGAGGGGTATATATAAAGGGGGGCGTGGGAGGGGGCCTTGGGGGGTTGGGAGTTGGTTGCCAAGTGGCAACCAGCTATTCGACCGCTGGATGGTCGAATTACGTTATTACACGTAATTCGACCGTTCAACGGTCGAATTTGCCTCATTTATGAGGCCAAATTCGACCATGCCTTGGTCGAATTTGGCCTCGTAAATGAGGCCTAAATTCGACCAAGGCATAGCCGAATTTGGGCTTCATTATGGGCCCAAATTCGACCACCCAAATTCGACCATGTCTCGATCGAGTTGGTCCTCATAATGGGCCAATTCAACCACAGGTTGGTCGAATTTGGGGTTAATAACGCCCAATAATTTGATGCGGTAGGAATTCGAGCTTTTCATAATCGAATTTGGCCTTCAAAACATCTTCCCTTTCTTTCACGGGATTGAATTTTAAGTCTATGTATCAGAATAATTCAGTGCATGCGCGAATATTATTCAGTGTCATATCTTTTCAATTTAACAATTAGTAACAATTTTTCAACAAACAATCCGACCAACTGTAATTATGCATTGTAACGTTGTTTCATTAATATTATTTTATATTTACACATGACGTTTCTGCAATATGAACATTTAATTCATTCTCTATATATACGTAATGAAGTTCATCGAATTACTACTGCGAAAATCCCTTTGTCTTCAAATTTATTACTCTCAGATTCCAAAAAATTTCTTCTCCATTATTTTGCTCTATCCAAACAGAATGAGTCGGCAGATTACTGCGTATGTACATCTTCACGGAGAAATTACTATCTCAGACGAGGGTGACACTTTCATGTCTGAAAATATGATGATGATGCGGCTGTCCGAAGGAATTACCATGGATGAGTTTAAAGACTGTCTACGTGTGCAGTGTAGCTTACTCTATAACCAGGCTGTGAGCAAGGTTTGGTATCAATGTCCTGTAAAATTGTCGCCACTTCGTTATTGAAAGGTGAAAATAGAAAATGACTATCAACTTCAAGCTGCGGTGATTACACACCTCGATCACTTTCAAGATCAGGCGATGATGGAATTATTGGTGGAGCTCAGCACAGTGGAAATCGATCTGAGCACTACCATATCAACATACATGACAAATCTAGACTTGTTGTCTCAAGTACAGCAGGGTTTAGACTATCAACTATGTGATCCAACGACTCTCTCAATCCCCCAGTACTACTCACAGCCAAGTTCATAAGATCAACCACTTTTACTATCTGCTGCGTATGACATGGGCTTAGAAGATAACATATCAGACGAGTTAAATGATCCAAACTACGATCCAGAAAATTTTGACAATCACAGCGATGACGACGACGACGATACCGCAGACGTAATTACAACGTCGGACATGGCTCTCATGACGGACACATCATCAACTTTTTTACATTACGTTGACGTTGATCGAATGGGAAACGACGACACTTGGCATACCAATGCGTTGGCCCCTATTAATATTCAACAGGAGTTATGTAAGGATATGCAGTTTGCAGATGTCCTTAGTTTAAGGCGGGCAGTGAAACTCTATGCTGTTTGAACACACCAAACGTTTCGAGTAACACTGTCAAAGTGTGGGACCGAAGATTACAGGTGCTCGAATTATGGAAATGGCTGCGAGTGGAGGGTCAGAGCAGTGAAAAAATCACCTGCACACCCGTATAGGATCACCAAGTACAATGGAGACCATACGTATCTGTCGGCTATAATGTCTCAAGATCATGAAAAGCTAGACTCCGATCTGATAGCCTCTTGTATTACTCCTTTGGTCTCTGAAAAAGGTGATCTAGCGATTAACCAAATAATAACCATAATAAGGAACACATTTGGTTATACTGTATCATACAAGAAGGCTTGGCTTGCAAAACATAAAGCTTTGTCATCTGTTTTCGGAGGTTGGAAACGGTCCTACAATTTGTTACCATGGTGGTTAAACACTGTCCGTCATTTTAATCCTGGCACTGTGTACTAGTTGGACACTCACCCACCAACAGGTAACCAAAATGAAAAGGTTTATTTCCGTCATCTTTTTTAGACCTTCAAGCCGTGCATTGATACTTTCGTCCATCTGAAGCCTATACTACAAATGGATGCGACACATTTATACGGAAAGTATACGGGACAATTGATAATAGCTGTGTCACAAGATGGGGACAAAAAGATAGTTCCAATTGCATTTGCATTGGTCGAGGGTGAGACCAAAGAGGCGTATCAATTTTTCTTGTCACACTTGAAAACACACGTGACTAAGAATCGACGAGATCTTTGCATTATCACAGATAGAGGAAAGGGTGCGTCGGCGGCTTTGGAAGATGCAGAAACTGGGTGGAAACCACCATATGCTCATTGGAAGTTCTGCATTCGTCATTTGGGTGACAACGTCAAAAAAAGAAACGCACAACAAATACTTACGAGAACAGTTTATTAATATAGGTTTGCTCTTTTTTTTTTACTAATAGTATACTTAGTTTCTCAACTGAGACTGTGTATATGGATAACAGGATACTATTTTGAGCGCCATCGGGTGGATGCAGAGCTAGCAGCTATACGAACCTGGTGTGACACAGGCGCAGACTATATAGCAGATATACCACTGGAACAGTGGTCTCGTGCGTACGACACAGAAGGTCTCCGATGGGGTCAAATGACTACAAACCTTGTCGAATGCATGAATGGCATCTTCCTCAGGATGCGGCACTTGCCTGTGCTCGGATTGGTAAAAGCAACCCTATATAAATTAGTAGAATATTTCACAACACGAGCTACGACCATACAGGCACAGATTTCAGCTCAAAACACCGACTTCTCAGAGATTGTGACGAAAGATTTGCAAATAAATCGCGAACGCGCAAGAAGGTATGTAGTGATTGATTTCAATCCACAAAGGTCTTTATTCGAAGTGGAAGAACCACTTGATGAACTAAACGGATAGTTTAGGCGTACTTGCAAGCTGGATCTTAGTGTTGGAAAGTGCGATTGTGGAGAATTTCAAGCTCTGCACTTTCCATGTCAACATGCAATAGCGGCATGTTTAAAGTGGGGTTTTGACTACAATCGACTGGTCAACAATGTTTTTCGATTGGAAATTATATTGAAAGCATATCAGGGAAAATTTTATCCAATCGGAAGTCAAGAAGATTGGCCAGTCTACAATGGACAGAAGATGTTGCCTCACCCTCAAATGACTCGAAAGCAAGGACGCCCAAACTCAACGCGCATTAATAGTTCAATGGATTATAGACAACGTGGGGAACCTTCACGATGTGGAATCTACAGACAAACCGGACACAATCGATTAACATGCCCATCTCGTCCTGTCTTACCAGACCAATCAGATTAAATAATATTTTATTTGTACGATTATATTATCTATTGAGATTTTAAAAAAAATTCTCATTCCAAATTGTTAGACTATTATTTTGTCGTATGTGGCTTAGGGTAAACAGAAAAATATTTCACAAAAAAAATTATTTAATAAACAAAATTAAAATCTATAATTAAAATTATAGATATACATCTATACAAAATTACAAACTATAATAAAAATAAAAAAATTAAACAAAAATTAGTATTAATATAGTTACATATTGAGTCATTAAAACTTAAAAAAAATATAAATTATGAATATTCTTAAAATTGTCAACAAATAATTAAAAAAATATTAATTTAAATCTTTTAAATTGCTAACAATAATTAAATACATTTTATTCAAAGTATTATGAAAACCATTACACATTAATAATAATTATATATGTTAATTTAATAAAATAACAAATGACAATCTCATTATTGTCATAACAATAAAAAAAATGTATTTTATTAATATTATAAATTGATAAATTTTAAGATAGCTAAATGAAAAATATCATTAACTTAATTTAATACAAACATTAATTATGTAGGCCAATTTAATAATTAACAAATAAATGATAAAATAGATACATAATTTCATTTGCAAAAATAAATAACATTATTTGTATAAAGTAAAAATAAACAATATACATGAATATTTTTAGAACAAATATGATTTCATAATTTACTAATTAGTTCATTTATTATTCACGTTAATTAAAATTAGTTGGTTCATTGAAGGACATTGTTTCTCATTTTAATAATAATAAATTTAATTAATGATAATTGTAATTGATATTTTTTATCTTTTAATATCTACTTTTCCATTACAATTTATATATTTTCATATTTTTATTCATTTAAAATATAAAATTTGAGAATATTCTTAAAATCTAAGAAAATAATAATTAAAATAAAACTTTCAAATTATTAAAAATTATTTTTATCTAATTTATCTGTCTTTTTTAATATAAAATGAAACTAAATATTATATAAAAATAAAATAATCATGTACAAAATAAACTAACCATGTATTTATTTATTATATAATTTTAATTTCTTTCATAATTTTAATTTTTAATAAAAAAAATTAAAAAAAGTGATACCAAATTTGACCAGGTGCTCGTCGAATTTGGTGTGTTATTTTAACACATCAAATTCGACCAAGCCCTGGTCAAATTTGATGCTGAAATTAATAAAAAAAATAAGCTGCAGCAAATTCGACCAAAGCTTAGTTGAATTTGCTGCATTTTCCCACTGAATTCGACCACGAGTTGGTCAAATTAGCCAAAAAATTAGTATATAGAGAAATACTTTTGAATAGTTAGTATACGCAGAAATTTTTTTAAAATTAGTAGTACCACGGTAAATACCCCTGAAATTTGATAGTAAAACATTGTTTGCAAGTATATTTTTGGCAATCTTAAAAGTATTGAATCAATCCTACCAAACTACCTTACAATAAGTTTAGTTTGGCTTGCTTTGTTAAGCTTCAACTTATTTGCGACGGAAAAAATGTTTACGACATAATTTTATGAAGAAATTTTTTCATCGTAAATCTAAAAAAACTTTGCAACGAAATTTTGTTACTAATATTAGTAACGAAAATCTAATCAGTGACAAAAAATTTTGTCACAGGACTCGTTGCCAATTTTCATAGCAAAATTATAATATTACAATTTCAAATCTATGACAAACTTATCGCTGTTATATGTTTTTCTAGTAGTGTAGGCTAATCGAACTAAACTGCCTATCAATTACCTAGTTTGATACAATTTAAAATATGCTTAAATACTTAACATCCCACAAATATGTATACCCCTATGCTTTATTGTAGAAAAACACATAAAGTTCTTGAATAATAAAAAAAAGCTAGAAGATTAGTACAAGTGAAAAAAAATATGTATATATATATTTAAAAATTTATTCAACCCTAACCAATTTATTTGAACATAGGTCAGATCATAACCACGCAAAATTCTTTTAATATTAATTTTCTCTACTCATGAACTTAAACTAGAGAAGACCTTCAAAATTTCAAATGTACTCTTTATTTTGCTGAACTATGAACTATTTCAATTCACAATTCAATACTCACGCTTTAATGGTGAAATGCGTGAACTCTGAGCAGTGTAGGTCCCGAGTAATGGTTTCGTGCAGTAAGTAATAAGGAGGCACTAAATATTAATTAATAATCAGACCTACCAATAAGAATAGCATAAATCAGTCATATACACTCATTCTGTCATGAAATAGCAATAATGCCCCACCGAAGTTATTCTTGGGCCTACAACGCTACGCTTTCATGCTTTATTGTATGGGTGTGATTCTCTCGAGCTTTTTTTTTTAATAATTTTAAGTAGTCATTAGATTAATCAATTTAATGATTATAATTAATTTTTTTTAAGATTTGAGGCAAAATTTTCTTTTTTAAATATTGGTATTACTGCATTCAAGAGCGGACTCACATGCAGCTCAGGAGGTGAACATGCACTTTTTGAATTTTTGGTTAAAATTAAAATTTTAAGTATAATATTTTAAATATTTTTATTTTGACCTTAAATTTTTTTTTTTCATTTTATCTCCTATTTTTTATTGATTTTAATATTTGTGTATTTTGATCCCTTAACCTAAAAGTCTTAAATCCGCCCCTTGCTGTATTGGTATTGTGATTTATAAATTGTTTTCTATTAAAAGAAAAAAAATTAATTGACCACAATATTTTTCTATCTATAATTTTACATTAAATTAGAAATAAAAGATATAAAGGGAAATGGAGGTTGAGGGACTCCACAACTCACATTGTATACGCATCGCGATTTCAACGAACCTAGTTTTATGACTTAGAGAGTACGCCACTTCGCTTTCTTGATCCAGTCTTGATTAATCCCGGTCCCATTATCGTACGTCATATGTACGTCCATCCTCCGTCTATATTAATGATCCCTCAGCTTTCGTCCTTCTCCACGTTCTTCTTTAAGTTTCTATTTCAATTAAAATAATTTATCCCTTTTCCAACCAAAATTCAATTCTCTTCTCTTATAAGTATATGAAATTACACTATACTTTTTTTTTACTTTCAAAATATACACTCTTCTTGCTTATTATTATGAAATTACTATATTTATTTTTTTTTCAAAAAATTCGTTACAGTTTTTATATGTTTGGCAACCAATATTACATTCTTTTTACTACAAAATTATCCATTACCCAAAGTACATGTTGAGTTTTTTTATATAACAAAAATATTTGTGATATCCATTCTGCATAAACAATAAAAAATAACGTCACAATAAATAAAAATTAATGTTGTTAAATTAATAGAAAGTATTTTAATCGAAATTATGCAGTATTAGATTACTAAACGCTAAAAAAACATAATGTAATAGATCTTTTTAAACATAAAATATAAAGTTGAATTAAAATATAGTGTATTTTATAATACTTACAAATCAAGAAGAGGTTTGTATATTTTAAAAATTTTAAAATACGTGTAATTTTAAATAGTCACAAAAAATAGGGGGTATATTTTACTCAAATATAATTGCATTCCCGGCCCAACACACAATTTTCTTTCATAGTAATTTGTTTATATATGTTGAAAGGTTATTTGCTCTAGTAAATCACACACTCATCTAGTCTAAAAAGATTCACGTGCTTGTCGAATTTTCATTATAAAATAACTTAATTTGTTCAAAATTTTTATCATAGCAAATAAAAATAGTATGTATATATATATATATATATATATATATATCTCTTTTTACAAATTTCCTTAAATGATCCAAATATGATTCAAATTCAACAAATATAAGATAAAATAGTTTACTCAAATTCAATCTCAGAACCTGTTCATATGGAATTAATTGGTTCCTAGCTATGAATTTAAATTCAGTTTCAATTAAGAAAAAAAACTCTATTTCTCTACCTAAGAAAAAAAAAGAAAAGGAATGCCAATGTTCAAATACCCAATGTATACACAATATTAACCTCTTCCTACGGTAAAACATTGGGGTTGAAAGCCCCAAATATTTACTCAAGTCGTATTTAATTTTCCTCCGAGTTTAAAAGAAAAAGGGTTATAATTCCTTCAGTTCCTCAATAAACGACATAAGTTGTGGGAAAAGGAAAATATTTACTTTAAAATATTTATTATTATTTTTATTCATATTTTATAATTAAATTATGTAATTTTTACTAAAAATAAAATAAAATTAAATTAAATTTCATAATAAAATATAATATAGTGAATACTCAGTACTAGATAAGTATTAAAAATGGAAGTTGCGGCAATAGTATAGTTCTTATTTCTTAAGAAATTTATTAATTAATGAACATCTTTAGGAGATGTTCGAGGGAGTTCATTTCGCATAGTCATCGAGAATGAATCTTAACCTGAGTTACGACCTAGGACACACACCACCGACGATTCCACGTAATACTACAGAACGATTCATATCGAACTTTTAGATGATCATTTCCAATATAATATTTAAATTTCAAAACGTCATATTCAACATTCATGGACTCAAGAAAAGTCACGACTAATAGCTTTCCACTACATTATAAGTTATAATAAATATCACATAATGGTCGAAGTGGCAGTTTCCTACATGACCAGCTCGATCGCATAAAACAAAAGCACGATCATGAAAACTATAGGATAAAAACCACAAACCGAGCTAGCTAGCACACGCTATGTATGAACATATGCTACGCTATTAAGAGTAGAAATCCAATAGTAACAAATAATAATTAAGTATAGGATTATATTATACAACCTAAATCCAGGTGTGTTAACTAATAATTAATTAAGCACAGGAAATACCGATTATCGTGGGCGTAAAGCGTGCGGAAGCTGACCTTCTGACAAAGGAACTCATCTCCGGCGAGAGAGACGCAATCTCAAACTCCGGCACCTCCGGGATGGTGGAAAGCATCGGGCCTGATTTATCGTAAACCACGTAACAACGGTCTCTCGATTTCTGAGCCACCTCGAAAACCGGGCCCGCCGGGCTGCTACTGCTAGATTTAAGGCCCGATTTATTGTTATTAGGCCTGAAAACAGAGCGCAGCAACTTGTGAAGCGAGCGAGAGATCTTGAAGGGCTTCTTCGACACCGCGGAAGGCGGCTGTGGTGGTGGCGGCGGGCGATCTGATAGACGAGGCATGGAGAGTGTTCTGGAGGAATTGGCTATGGCGGAGTCGAGTTGGCGGTTGAAGGATTTGAGCTCGAAGGAGTCGTACAGAGTGCTCCCACAGTCCCATAGCTTTGCCTCTGAGGATTCATGATTCCCGTGTCGATGACTGGATTGGGCTTGTTTGTCCATATATATCACAGGAATTGAGCAAATCTAAGAGTAGAATTGAGAGAGAGAGAGGAAGAAAGATTGAAGGCCTTTTTGTAGTGGTTGGTGAAGGATGAAAGGCGTTGGTTATGACAGAGTTGAGACCTGAAAAGGATGATTCATACAACCCTCTTCACGTCCGCTCCATGTGGACCATTCATTCTCTCTCTGCACTAACTTTCCATTTCCTCTGTATACATAAATAGTACTCCGCTATTCTGGCCAAATCAATTAATTAATTAGCATATCACCGCGATTTGTTACTCGAGTTACAAATCAGCTTTTACCCTTTTAAGCATTCTTCAATCGCTTGATGGTCTACGTGGACTACTGTACCTTCGCAATTAATAATACTAATATATTAGCAATTTAGTTTCTGGGATATACTTGGTTCTCCAGTTTTTGAAACTCTTCAACTCTCTATCATTTTGTCTTTCAATATTATAATTAAAATTATTAAACATTAGTTTTTCACAAGTAAATAATATATAATTTAGTGCTACAAATGAACTTGTTTATACAAAATTTGTAACTTTAGAAATTAACTCGTTTGGTTCTTAAATTTTAAAAGTAAAAAATAATAAAATATATCTTTCAAAGACCAATTTGTATATTTATTGTTAAAAAAAACTAATTATTGTTTGAATAAACATACAAATTAATCCCTAAATGATACAGTTATTATTGTTTAGTTCCTAAAACTTAAATATTGAATGAGTTAACCTTTATATATAAATTATAAATTCAGTACAAATTAATTTTTTTTTGTTAGAACAAAATTAAATATTTACTTATTTTTTAGAAACAGACTCAACAATAATATTTAATAGAGAGAGAGAGAGAGAGAGAGAGAGAGAGAGAGAGAGAGAGAGAGAGAGAGATGAAGTGGAGAATGGTAGTACGTGGAATAAGAGAGGCCCCTTTTTTTTGGTTAAAATACGCGAGGCCCCTTGAATCGCGTATCACAATTCCTAATAAGATTTATATAAAACCATGAATTCCACTACTTAGTTTTCATAGCTATAAAGTCATAATTAATATCGATTGATGTGCTGGCCAATTTCATAAATCCTCAATATGTCGGGTGAGTGAGTAGAGAATTCAACTTTTTTAAAATGTTAAAATTTTCAGAATTATCTTAAAATTTATATAAAAAATATTTTTTAATTATTATACACATAAATTTTAAGATAACTTAACAATAAAAATGCTTAACTTTTTAAGAAGTTAAATTCTTATAGACTTTCTTATGTATTTGGATGTACAAGTTAAAGTCCACAAAGTCAATATAAAATCTTTTAGCCGATCAACTCAAAACTAAAATCGATTTACATGCGTAGAAAATTTCAAGTCATAATAATTATATTTTTAAAACACATGCACTATGTGTGATATTATAATTCATGATCAAAATGTGACATATACTTCATGATGTTTCTCTACTATCATGAATATTAGAGGTGTGTGTCGCCTCTAAACGCGGAGGGCTTAAGCTGTCTGGAAACTATATGAAATCTTTAATGATCGTCGAGGGGAATGACATAAGAGAAAAGGAGGAGAATTTTATTTAAATATTTTCTTTAACTTAAGTTTAAATTTAACAGTTGTTTTTCGAAATTAAAAAATGATAACAATTTAAATTTATTAACATATAATTAATTTTAATACGATCAGATCAGATTGTGTTCAGGAGACAAGTCAAAGTCGTTGAATCATGCACCATACAGCCAAATATCTATATATGTATATTCAGTATACACACACAGAGATACACACGTGACAGGTCAGCAGTCTTAGGTGTGAACTCGTTTTGAAAAGGGCCACGTGTTAGCTATATCCTCCTAATATATTGGACACGTCTAGGATACGTTTGTTTTCTTAAAAGAGAAAGATTGTAACGGGGAAAAAAAACAACGCAAATTGAAAAGGACTGGGCTTGAGATTTTTTGGGCCGTGTTGGCCTGATTTTGAGATTCAAGAAATAAGTTCTCACAAACGTCTCAAAATAAAAAATATAACATCGAACTAAACGTATTAAAATATAGAAAAAAGAGAGTGTAAGTTCGAAAACTTATAAAGAAAAAAAAAAGTGTAATTTACTCAAAGAAATAATCATTCCGTTTAATAATAAATTGAAAAATGTAAGTAAAATCCAAGAACAATATACCAAAATGAAAGAAGCAGCGCATGGTATGATTTATGTTTGGCCATATTTTGTGGTGTACGGGGATTAAGCTTTCAACCAATCCTTTCTACTAAGAATTTCGATCCAAAATGAGCACTGACTATGTATAAGCCTGAAGCGTGATAGATACTAAAGGATCGAACTCTAATTAATCAGGATTCTGATCCGTTTTAATTAATTGGAGAGTCTAATTCTTTTTAGTCATAATTTTGTAATTTTTAGTTACAGTTATAACTGTAGCTAATCGGATCCAAATGCAATTAATCGAGTCACATACATGGAATTATATTTTAATTATAAGTATCCAAAAACATAACCTTGATAGCTGCATATAGTTTTCTAAAGAAAAAATACACACAGATATTGCTCAATGTATCTTTCAAGTGTGGAAACAAAAATAATTATTATTAAAACAATCTTATCTTCTATTAGCATTTATCCTTAATTTCCCATAAACTCTCATTCTTATAGTCAATTAATTTCATCATAGGACTCTACTTTCATAAGATTTTAAGCACATAAGCAATCAACACAATTAAAATTCCAAAAAAAAAAATATCTAGGGCAAATAAAAACTCAAGTTTTTCTCAAACACAAGAAGTTTCTTTGACCACAATAAATTATAGGTAAAATCTTTCAAGATACAACAAAGTCTTTACAAGATTAATTTTATGGATAATTTTCTATCCCATTTGCTCAACTTGTGTGTAGAATCTGAATATAGCCACTTATCAATTGAAGTGCAACTTTTGATGAAATTTTTATACTAATTGAATTATATAGGCTATTTTAAATGTAGGGCTCTAGAACTCAATTTTATATTTTCCTAAGGCGAAATACTAAGTAGGAATAGGATAGGAGTAAAGAACTGATTTAGGCATTTTTGAATTATATTTTAATCCTTAGACCTGTTTTTCTTTTGAGATTATTTACTACTAGACACTAGTACACATTTTGAGCCTTTTTATTTTTTGGAAATAATTTAATTGTTTTTTGTTTTTCTTTTTTCGTGCCCATAAAATTATATCCTTAAGTCCAAAAAGAAATTGCTGACCCTTCAAGAGAATTTGTGATGCATAAAAAAATCTTCAAGGAAAGGAGGTTGACAAAGAAAAAAAATTAAAAAAGAAAAGAAAAGAAGCAAATGAAAATGAAAAATGTATTCAATATCTTGAGAAGCTCAATTTTTTTTTTTAAAATGATGATGGATCAAAATGATCCAAATTTGGGGGAGTTGATGCCAAAGTCAATAAATCTGGAAAAAAAATAAAAAAAGAGAAGGAAAATCAAAATTGAGAAGTAGAAAAGTTGGCATAATTGTGTTTTACACTATGTATTACTTATTCTTTTGAGTTTTTCATTTTTCTTTGTGTTTTTCTTTTATTAACCAGTACCATAGGCCCCATTACAAGTGAAAAGACCTAATAGTCTTTGCCTATATGTTGATTACATTGGTGGAGTCGGAGGGAGGATAGAAGATTGAGAGAAGTCCAAAGTTTGGAATGGTGTTATATAGTTTCGTAAATATAAGATTGATTCAAAATTTGCATGAAATTATTGATTGGCTATTTACACACACTTCAAGAGTTTTAGAGAAGGGATTCTTACCTTTCAAGCTTTGAATTCTTTTGGCATTACTTTACTTTACTTTACTAATCCTTTTGTGCTATGCAATTGTTGAGGAAAATGTTTGACTTTTCATGGATTTGAGAATATGGTTGATTAGCTGTTATCTTTGTGGATTTTTATTTTGCTGAGAGCTAGCAAAAATTTAAGAAAATTTAAGTTTGGGGGTGTGAAAACTTTATTTCATAGAGTTATTTAACCCCAATTGTGAGCTCAAAAGTTGAATGAAATTAATGAAATTGGAGTAATTTTGTGGTGTTTAATTTCTTTAATTGGATTAGTTCTAGGTTTTTTGTTGGTAGTTGCTTTCAGTTCTTTTTATTTAATTTTACTTCTTGTTTTGTTAATTTTTACTGTTTCAATTTATGGTAGTTTGTGACTTGTTTTTATAAGGACTAAAATGAAAGAAATTGGGCAAAAATTAGAAGAAAAGAAGTTGAAGCCTAATCACCGGATTTGGAGTGCCTCAACCCCAAAGGAGAATGCTACAGACTAAAAACCAAATATTTGGTGCTTAAGCACCAGGAAAAGAAAGTGAAGCACTTAACCTTATTATGCTAATGTTGGAAAACACCATAGAAATAGTGCTTAAGCACCGAATACTAGCCTAAGCATCTCATTAAAAGTTCTGAAAAGGGGCAGTTTCGTATTTTTGACCTTTGGGAACATAATAAAGACCTCATTTTGAGAAATTTAAAGACGGAAGACACCCCAAGACAACATTGAATTACGCTGCTGTTGTTCCATGACCTCAAGTACCATATACGATTCTCAATTTAGACAAAGTCGGAAATATCATGAAAGAGTGGTTTTCACTTTTTTTTTTTCCATAAAAGATCTCAAGAAATGGCTTAGTAGTAAAGAATCTTCATACCATGCACAATTATCTTAGGTAAGTTAGGTATAAGTTTACTTCCTCACTCTATTATCTTATCACGTTAATAAACTATCATACCCATAATCACATGTTCTCACTTTTAAGTTATTCAGTGTCTACAATTTCACAACTCCCTAAATTCAATACCTTTTCTATCATATCATTCAACTGATAAATATTTCTTCAAAATTATTCATAAGACAGATAAACTCTAACATATTTAAATTATGAAAAATTTTCTCTAGTCTACAACTTATTTTTCCAAAAGATTGGGCTCATAAAAATAAATTATTATTTTCTTAATATATCATCTCTTGTCATACTTAACATTTACATAATGTGTTTCGGTTTTCCCTTTATCAAGAATTATATTTCCGAAGATCGATATATTTATTACTTTATACCTCCTAAATTCAAACCCTCCATTTTTCAAACAATAGACGCCTTAGGTCCCACCTTTTTGTGCCTCTCTATTCTTTTTAGAAGTGGGACCTATACGTTGGGTTATTTATGGGTCGTTCATAATGGACCAACTATTAGTTAATCAATTATTTAACTTATCTGAAACAATTAATTATTTTCTCTTTGAGGGGAAATTGGTTAGTTAATCAGTTAGTTGACTTTAAATTCAAGGATCAGTGGTTATTGGATAGTTGTTTTAAATAGAGAGAGAGAGAGAGAGATTATTCTTCGTAGACACTTGGAAAGAACAAAAGATTCACATAGAAGAATTTAGAATTTTTTGGATGCTTTACCGGGGGTACAAAATCCAACCAGACAGGATAGACCGAACTTAACCATTTTAAACCAATTAAAAATTGAGCAAAACCAAAAGTAAGTCAGTTTGATTTATTTTTTAATTTTTTTTAAACTGAGCGGTTTGGTACAATGATTAGTTGGATAGTATTTTCAACCAAATTAAATGAATTGATTGTCATAATAATATTAAATTATATATATACAAATATGCATGCCCGTACACCATATCACACTAATATTGTTAATCTTATATAAATTCATATTAAAATTATTAGTAATTTAAGATATATTAAAATTATAGTAACATCTACATCATATTGAATAGAATTTTAAAATTGTTTTATCATTATAGTTGCAAATTAATTTATTAGTGATTAAATAAAATGAATATAAAGTATAATATAAAAAAAAGGAAACTAAATTACAGGGAGGAGCATTGATGACAAAATCGGACTGGACCAACCGGTCAGATCGAGAATTAGACCTTGATTTGGTTCGGTTTAACTGAAAAACCAATAGGTGGAAGAACTGGTCAAACTTGGTTAAGAACCGGGTTTGACCAGCAATTCTTCCTTTGAATCAGTCAAGGTCGAATCAGTGACCAGTTCAAAATGAAAAAAGAAAAAATTCGAAGACCAGTCGCCGTTGCTGAAAGAAAAAGGAGAAACTGTCGAAGAAGACAAAGGCAAAGAAAAAAACAAAAAAGAAGAAGGAGTCGTTGCCCTTGCCAAGTAAGGAGGAGGAGAAGCTGTCAAAGAAGAAGAAGAAGAGTTGCTTGAGTGCGAAGAGCAGAGGAGGACCTTCACATTTCTCACTTTCTCTACATATGTTTTCGAAGGAAAAAGAAGCCTCACCTGTATGCAAAGAGTAGAAGCCAACGAGAAGAGCAAGAGAGAGAGTGAGATGTGATGATGCCGTGTTTTGGGTGGCTAAATGAGGTGCGGCTCCTCTAGAGTTGAGGTGCGAACTACACTCTGTAGTTCGTGCCTCAACCATTTGATTTGCTTTAATCAAGTCATTCTTAGCTCGCCACATGTCCCTTTAGAAAATTCCCTATATGTCCTTGCTGCTTTTGCCTGATTGCTTCCCACACTTCCCTTCTTCTTCCCTCGCTTCCGCCATTGCTTCTCTGTGCTTTGAAGGATGCGCCACGTTGGACCATAGAAAGCAAAGTTGAGGGTGTGTTGATTATTGTTGATCATACTGGAGGCGAAGGCCTTGGAGCAGTCAGAGAAAACGACGCCATTTTGGAGGAGGGTGTGATAGGCAAGGGATCGATTGGCGATGAAGATAACAAGAGGGAGAAGAAGGGAGTGAGGGGGAGAGAAGAGGTTGAAGAGAGCTCTGATGGTGAGGCAGAGACAGAAGGTGAGGATGAGGACGATGATGGAATTTATAAACAATTTCGATATACAAGTATTGCAGATTGTTTTATAGCATATATGAATAATAACAAAAATATGGTACCTGGTAAAGCAGCGGAACTCATGATGGTAATTGATGATCAAGTATAAATAATATAGAAAAAAAAGAAAATAATTAAGGAGAGTAAAACTGCCCTCTTGGCCTAATATGTTTTCAGAAGGTGTTACTTCAATGAGACTATTACACCACATATATAGGCAGAGAGTAAAAACCCCTCCTTGTGAAACTCTAATGGACTGACATTATCATCATTAGTCAGCCTACATAAGGTCCAGTTTCAATTCAATAAGGATTGTTTAATTTATAAAGGAACTTATAATTAACCTATTATTAAATATAGATAATACATATAAATAAATAAACATATGTATAGATAAATATGATTTATAGTAGTCCATATGAAAAATCTAACACTCTCCCACTTGAACAACATAAATCATTGGTTTAAAGGAAAAATAATTTCTAGATTTAATAATACAACAAAATTAATATGTCAATTATGAGTTGTCACTTTAAGTTAAAATCTTTAAGTCAAATCAAGAGGTAATAAGTATTTGATAATGCAAAAGTCATGTCCAATAGGGGCAATGACATCATACATGTCAAGATACTCAATCTTCAACAAAAGATTTGACTAATATGTGAAACTGGTGTCAGAACATATATTACAAAGATGTGATCATTTTGCAATCCTGATCAATGATCTAAGCATCTGAAAAAGCTTTAAGAGATATGATAGTAGAAGTGACGTTATCTCAAACATATCTCATAAGAATGACACTAAGTAAATATTAAATTTCAAACTCCCACTAACCCAAAACATCAATAGACTTAACTAAAACCAAATGAGCTATATGATTTTGAAGAGTTCTAACAGTTAAGCATTTAGTTAGTGGATCTGCTAACATGTTCTCTGTAGCAAGATGCTCAATACGAGCCTAAAACTCTAGAATTTTCTCTCCAACAAATAGATATTAAATATCAAAATATTTTGAGAGAGAAGGGCTTATGTTGTTTTGAGAGAAAATCAAAACAGTAATATTATCGCAATATATCACAAGTGGCCTAGAAATGCTTTCAATAATATGAAAGCCAGAGATTAAAAATTTCAGCCACATGGCTTGATAAGTAGTCTCATAGCAAGTGACATACTCTGCCTACATGATAGAAGTAACTGTAAGAGTCTATTTAACACTCTTCTAAGAGATAGTTATTCTTATCATCATAAAAAAATAAAGCCAAAAATAGACTTTTGGTTATCAGGGCAACCATGCTAAACAAGAATAAGAATAATCCATGACTTGAAGTTTATCAGACTTCCTATAGGTCAACATATGATCTTTGGTTCCCTGCAAATATCTTATGACATTTTTCACGGCTTTCAAAAGACCCAAACTTGGGTTGCTCAAGTATATCTCTAAAGTATTAATAACAAAATCAATATCAAGACAAGAACAAGCTTGAGCATATATTAAACTGCCAACAATGAAAGCATATAGGACCTTTTTGGTCTCTGGAATATTCTGTCTAATTGATTTTTTCATAGTATATTTCAACACCATGAGACACACTTTATTTGAGTGTTCCCATTTTTTACGAGAAGCCTTTTTAGCAGCAGTGGACGAGGCAGTAAGAGCAACAAGATCTTCTTCTCTCAAAGCCCAGTTCATATTAGTGATAGCTAAATAAAGATCCAAAGATTATTTCTAGTCCTCAAAATTGGTTCTATTCAAAGTCTTGACAGAAGTCAAGCATAAGCAAAGAGGCTGGCATAATAACAAAAAGAAACATTTAATATGCACGATGTTATCATGTGATAAGAGAATTAAATAGTTCCGTATGCACAGCCAATCATGCCTGTGATATCCCAAATTTAATTACCTTAGAAAATGAGGCTAAATAAATAAATGAGCAAGAAAATAAGGATAAAATAGTTATTAAGAAATTTTTGAGAGATATAAATAGAATTTTATCCATTGAGTAAGGACCTAATTGAATAAGAATAAAAAGATTTGAGGTCTTTTATTAGTTTTAGCCAAAAGAAAAAAATGAGATAGTGATGTGTGTGAGGTGTGCGGTGAGAAAGAAAAGAAAAAAAAAAGGAAGGAGACATGTGGGTTGTTAATGAATAATTAATTAATATATATATGAATGTGTTGTGAGTCGGTGGGGTGGAAGAGAAGAGAAGAGAAGAGAGGATAAGGGAAAGGAAGATGAAGAGACCAAGAAAAAAAAATAAAAGAAGGAAAAATAAAAGAGAGAAAGTGATGTTTGATTTGAGGCGGGAATAATGAAAGAAAAGGAAGAACGAAAGAAAAGGAGACATTGCTTTTCTTTCAATTATATATATATGTGTGGGTGCGTTGTGGTATGGGATGGAGAGAGAAGAGTAGAGAAAAGAGAGAGAGAGAGAGAGAGAGAGGAAGAGGCGAAAATTTGAAGAAGAGAGAGGACTAAGAAACAGAGCAAATAGGAGCAAGGAAGTTTAAGAGGTTGAGAATCAGATCAGGTAGTTAGTTTTCCATAAAAGTATGATTATTTATGATTTATGATATTTGTGTTCATAATCAGTTTTTACAGAATTTTATTCTACATAGTGAACAAGAGAAATTTAATTGTTATTAGTGTGATGTTGTGCTTTTATGGCTGAAATGATCTCCTCATGTGTTTACATATTTTTAAGAAAGTGACTAGCTACTGAGATATTTTATATCTCACTTTTAGAAAATTGATCATTTCAGGAAAAAGGGCAAAATGGAAGGCTTGATGATATTAATGATGATCTTGAAGTGTGGAAATATATTTTATGGTAGTTTATGATTCAAATATGTAAAGATAATAATAAATATTATGTAAATTATTTTTGTATGTATTCAAGCTCAGATATAATTAATGAGAATCTTGTAAATTTTCTGCAAGGTTACTATTCACACGAATAGTAAAATTCGTGAATAGTGAAATCTATTGAAGGAAAATTATTCAGAAAATTATCCAGTGAACCGATTTAGAGAAAAATTATTATTTTTAAAGGAAATAAAATGTCTGGGTGTTACAAAATGGTATCAGAGGAAAAGATCTTGCCATCTTATGGAAAGGAAAATATTTACATGTAATTGTTTGATTTGTTAAAAGTATTATTTTTATGATGTTTGTGTTTGAGTTGCTGTGAATGTTTGTTATGATTAAGTGAGATTTAGAAGAGTATTTGAGTAAAAAAAAAGTAAGTCATATAGAGAATTGATTAAATATGAATAAAGGCATACGATGTATCTTTTGATGAATAAAGAAAATAATGGAGTCTTATTTGTAACGTATGCCTGGCCAGTATATTTTACATGTAAGAAATCATTATAGCCTAAATTCATAAAAAGAAAAGGTATGCCGAAGTTGAATTAGAATTTACTTTGAGTGTGACAATTTAGAAAAAAAAATATTAGAGATATTTATCTCTATAAAATTAAGTATCTAGTGAAGTGTACATTGAATTATAGATAAAGCTTATATTTCCTATGATCATATGAATTATCCATGTGTTTGTTCTCTCTAAAAGTATTCTTGAAGATGGAATTCTACAAAAATGACATGGAATTTTTATTCCATGCCATATTAATGATTAGAAATGTTATTAGTATAAACATATCTATGGTTATGTAATAACTCTTAATTCTGTAAAAGAATTTGAGTTAGAAGAAAGTATGTATGATTATGATGTATTATGAAACAAGTGAAGATATGTTTCATAATAGAAATTAAATTCTATAAGAAAATAAAATTAGAAAAAAAAAAGAGAGATTGCCTTGGATGCTTTTGTGATGCATTTTCCATTATCCTACACATTTTCAAGGATGATTCAAGGTAAAATTGAGCAAAAGTCAAGGTAAGTGAATAACCTTGCTAAACTAGTTTGATGTTATTAATTTATTTCATGGTAATTGTACTGTGATAAATTTTCACTTATTTATTGATGAGCAAAGATCTATGAGATTTAATACATGAGTTTGAAAGGGTTAGAGTCCCATACTACTCAGTGTATAACTATGAAAACCTGAAAAGGTATGCGGGATCTAATACATGAGTTTGAAAGGGTTAGAGTCCCATACTACTCAGTGTATAACTATGAAAACCTATGCACAAAGAGTTTGAGGGTTAAATTCCCAGGTCACTCGGTGCAAGTATCTATGGCACATAATGCAAAGTGATTGAGGGATTGATCACCCAAGAAATCATACGCAAATCTACGGTACAAATGCAAAGTGATTGAGGGTTTGATCACCCAAGAAATCATACGCAAATCTACGGTACAAATGCAAAGTGATTGAGGGTTTGATCACCCAAGAAATCATACAAAAATCTACGGTACAAATGCAAAGTGATTGAGGGTTTGATCACCCAAGAAATCATACGCAAATCAAGCAAATATAATACTACAGTTGTGTAAAATGAATGATAGATTGACTATGTTAATAAGTGTGATGTTTGTATTTGGAAAATTTTCATGCACGTGGTTCCAATTTTTATATGTGTATATATGCATTAGTTTGAATTTTGGGGACAAAATTCATTTAAGGGGGGAAGAATGTGATATCCCAAATTTAATTACCTTAGAAAATGAGGCTAAATAAATAAATGAGCAAGAAAATAAGGATAAAATAGTTATTAAGAAATTTTTGAGAGATATAAATAGAATTTTATCCATTGAGTAGGGACCTAATTGAATAAGAATAAAAAGATTTGAGGTCTTTTATTAGTTTTAGCCAAAAGAAAAAAATGAGATAGTGATGTGTGTGAGGTGTGCGGTGAGAAAGAAAAGAAAAAAAAAAGAGGAAGGAGACATGTGGGTTGTTAATGAATAATTAATTAATATATATATATGAATGTGTTGTGAGTCGGTGGGGTGGAAGAGAAGAGAAGAGAAGAGAGGATAAGGGAAAGGAAGATGAAGAGACCAAGAAAAAAAAATAAAAGAAGGAAAAATAAAAGAGAGAAAGTGATGTTTGATTTGAGGCGGGAATAGTGAAAGAAAAGGAAGAACGAAAGAAAAGGAGACATTGCTTTTCTTTCAATTATATATATATGTGTGGGTGCGTTGTGGTATGGGATGGAGAGAGAAGAGTAGAGAAAAGAGAGAGAGAGAGAGAGAGAGAGGAAGAGGCGAAAATTTGAAGAAGAGAGAGGACTAAGAAACAGAGCAAATAAGAGCAAGGAAGTTTAAGAGGTTGAGAATCAGATCAGGTAGTTAGTTTTCCATAAAAGTATGATTATTTATGATTTATGATATCTGTGTTCATAATCAGTTTTTACAGAATTTTATTCTACATAGTGAACAAGAGAAATTTAATTGTTATTAGTGTGATGTTGTGCTTTTATGGCTGAAATGATCTCCTCATGTGTTTACATGTTTTTAAGAAAGTGACTAGCTACTGAGATATTTTATATCTCACTTTTAGAAAATTGATCATTTCAGGAAAAAGGGCAAAATGGAAGGCTTGATGATATTAATGATGATCTTGAAGTGTGGAAATATATTTTATGGTAGTTTATGATTCAAATATGTAAAGATAATAATAAATATTATGTAAATTATTTTTGTATGTATTCAAGCTCAGATATAATTAATGAGAATCTTGTAAATTTTCTGCAAGGTTACTATTCACACGAATAGTAAAATTCGTGAATAGTGAAATCTATTGAAAGAAAATTATTCAGAAAATTATCCAGTGAACCGATTTAGAGAAAAATTATTATTTTTAAAGGAAATAAAATGTCGGGGTGTTACAATGCCCTTTAGAAAAATGTCTCACTTACTATGATATCGCCTAAGGGTCCCGAACCATAATAAATAAGAAATGTAATAATTATAATACACAAATCTTATATCATCAAAATTTCTAATACCGATAGGGTATTCGAAAGATAATTGACATAAGCATAAATCGAATAGTGCATCGTACAACAAATTATATTAATATAATAACACATCGATATGGTATAATTATTATTAATATAATAAAATAATGATTAAAGAAAAAAATTAATCATTCAATTCACAAAATTTGTATAATTATACTCACGATAGGTGAGTTTACAATTATACAAATCATCAACAATTATATTTAAAAAATATAATAAATAATATCATGTCTGATGAAATTATTCAATTCGCATATAGACGAAAAATTAATTCCTTGGCTATGACACATCAACATGAAGAGTATGATATACCAAGGTGCCATTAGCAGAATAAAGAATACTCATAAAATTTCGGGTCCAAAAACTGATAGTACAATATTTAAAATCTCAAACTTACTCTCATTAGTCATCATGTAAAAACACTGATGAGACACATTCTCTTTGAAGCTGATCAAAGTCACAACATGGTGAAATTTTAGGTACCATTGCCTAAAGGCCAATTTCAAAACATATATGGATCTTTTTAATTTGCATACTAGATATTTTTTTACCATATTTCTAAAAAACAATCAGGTTGATCCATGTACACATCACTTAAAAAATTACCGTTTAAAAATATTGTCTTAATATCTATTTGGTGAAGTTCTAGGTCAAAATAAGCCACCAAGAATTAGGAAAAATATAAACTAAATCAGATTCAACCCAATGCAAAATTGCAACACCAAAAAAGGGAAAAAAATTATTTACCACAAGAAACACACATTAATGTCACTCTGATAGGGTGTGTATACTAATGGTATTTCAAAACAAATTATTTATTGTCACCATAATTGTTATTTCTTCACTTTTTTTAAGCCATAATTATTTTGAAAATATATATATATATATATATATATATATATATATATATTATTTACAAAAATATCACCAAAGATTCGACCTGCGATAGGCGAGCTCACAACCTCACAAAATTGTCCAAACAACATCTTTGAATATCAAAATAATTTGACGGATCATTTAGAGACAATTTTCAATAAAGCAATATAATTTAAGTAATCAAATAATTACAAATTATCTCTAAAATAATTAAAATACACAACAGTGTTACCAGGAGAGTGTAAGAGATATTTAATAAATAATAATGTCTAAATTTTATATAAAAAATTTTTGGGCTGAATTTTTAGAGAGTACAATATCTAAAATAAAATTCTTAACATATTCAGACCCAAAAATAAGAAAATTCAAAATTTTAATCAATACACTGATGATTAAAATTAAATCCAAATCTAATTCAAATATATATATGAATAACGTAATCAATATATATGATTCAATCTCAAATATATCTGATTAACATTAATTGAACAATTAATCAAAATTAAAAACTTGGATATACATATATCTATTGATTCAATCTCAAATTCCAATTATCAGAATTCTAAATCAGAATAATCAATGAGATAATTAAATTAGGAATTCAAACTATATATGATTAACATGAATTGAATCAATTGGGATTGATTATGTCAATTTTCTATATAATTGAACATCAACATTGGCGTTAATTTAAATTGAACAGAATCAACATAATCACCAATTAAATTCAAAGTATTATCATGATCACAACTACCTTGATTATCGACATCCAATCTCGTTGAAAAGCTTATATTACCAATAATTCATATATATAGTATGCTGACTGCCCTTTCAATCCCAAAAGCAATACACAGTTTATGTGACACCACAAATACATGAGAGGATTATGCACATATACGTGATTACGTCGATTATCATATATATATAATATATATAGATAATTGCAGAATATAAATTATGCTTTTATTCTGGAAAAACATCCATTAAATTATGAATCTATATATCTATTTAATGTCGATTCTCAAAAGTTATGATTTTGATAAAAGTTATCTCAATTTATGATAAACTAAACTCTAAGAATTTGATTTAATTCAAATACACATAATCAAATTTAAAATATCATAATTATAAGATAAAATTCATCAACAATCCTAAAATTCCTCTCAATCATAAATAAAATACAAATTTAAGGTTTTACAGAAAAATTCTTTTATGAGCCCTAACTCAAATAAATTTATATTTGACCAAAAAAGGTTAATTGAAGGCATTGGGCATTGAACAAAGTGGGCATTGAACCCCACTAGACTAAAGTTGGCGCGGCACTATGGTGTGGTGTTTGTAGAAGCGCGTGAGATCAAGACTTGACTTCCTCTCACAGTTCATGAAACAAAAGCGATAATTTTACCAAAAATAAATAAATAAGCAAAAACTATAAATTTTCCAAAAAGGTACATCTTTAATAAGAGTAAACCCCAAATCAAAATAGAAATTAGAAATGGAGAGAGATTCATACAGTCATAGAATAATTTACTAACCAGGCTTTGATACCATTGATGGAATTTATAAACAATTCCTATATACAAGTATTACAAATAGTTCTATAACATATATAAATAATAACAAAAATATGGTACCTAGAGAAACAGCGGAACTCATGATGGTAATTGATAATCGAGTATAAATAACATAAAAAAATAAAATAAAATAATTAAGGAAAATAAAACTGCTCTCTTGGCCTAATATACTTTCAGAAGGTGTTATTTCAATGAAACTGTTCCACTACATATATAGGCTGAGAGTAGGGACCCCTCCTTATGAAACTCTAATAAGCTAACATTCTTATCATTAGTTAACCTACACAAGACTTAGTTTCAATTCAATAAGGATTGTTTAATTTATAAAGAAATTTGTAATTAACCTATTATTAAATCTAGATAATAAATAAATATATGTATGGATAAATATAATTTATAATAGTCCAAATGAAAAATCCAAATCAGAGCTCCATGATTTTAGCTTCGAGATGATGAAGATGATGAGAGACAAGTGATTTTGGCTTCGAGAGCGTGTTTTTTTTTCCCTTTCACAGAAGAGGTACTGCATATTGTTATTGTTATTGTCTAGATGTTGCATATCATACAAAGTTTCCTCATATATAATTTTAGCAAATTTTCAGTTATATCTTTCATATGCAGATTGGTAGGTTAGTAGGTGATGATGATGATGAGAGACAAGTGATTTTGGCTTCGAGAGTGTGTTTTTTTTAACCTTTCACAGAAGAAGTACTGCTTATTGTTATTATTATTGTCTAGATGCTGCATATCATACAAAGTTTCCTCTTATATAATTTTAGCATATTTTCTGTTATATCTGTCATATGCAGATTGGTATGTCAGTAGGTGCTGAATGTAAAGCAGCATTACAAGAGACTATTAAACTTATTGAAAATAGACTTGCAACTGATGGAAAGGCATTGAAGTCGTTATTTAATGCAGCTGATGTATGTTTGTTTCTTTAATTTCTTGCTCCTTCCTTGCTAATACAAATCATGATTCATGTTCCTTTCTTGCTCTTTCCTTCTCAGGTTCTGGTAAAAAGACATGGAAGGCGGGAATGGGTTGCAGTGATAGATGCGCAGTGGAGGAAGCAGAGACAAAACACAATTGTACGTTTACTTTTATGTTTTATGCTTCAGTTCGCGTTAAAGGCAAGATTCATAGGAAAAAGAAAGGTAGGGAAGCTGTCAGACGCCTATTTGAAAATTGGAAAGAAAAAAATGTGAAAAGTGATAATAAAGTAGAAAAATTGATAATTTTGTAACTAAGTAAATTTTTATATTAATTTATAAATTTTATTATGCGATTGTGCATTTTAATTTATGTATTTTAAGTATTACCGGTTCGACCACAAGTACTTTCACCGGTTCAATAACCGGTCCGATTTTTAAAGCATTGGTTAAGAGAATTAAGAATTATTTGACTTGATATTAGTTCTTTATTATTTTAAAATATGATTAGGATTATTATAATTTAATTAATTTTACATTTTAACGTTTTATTTAAAAATAATCACTCAAATAATTTTAGAATAACTAATATACTCATATATCTTTTGATGTCTTTTTTACGTTTAATTTTTTTTTCAAAATATACGTTCAACCAAAACAAAAGATGCATTACTTTAGAACAATGAAGTTTTTTAATAAAGTATTATCAAAATACCAAAATATTTATGCACAAAAAAAAAGAAACATTCTTTTGGAAACATGAAATTTAATAGCAAGCATTATTTGCAAATATATTTTTGACAATCACAAAAACTGATTGAATTAACTGAATCAAACTACCTTGCAATAAGTTTATTTAGTTTGGTTCAATTTGAAATATGCTCAAAAATTGAAAAAAAAAATGCACCTATGCATACCCCTATGCTTCATTGTAAAAAAAGACATAAAGTTCTTGAATAAAAAAAAAGCCAGAAGATTAGTATAAGTGATATATGTGTATATATATATATATATATATATGAATTTCTAAAAATTCATTCAACTCTAACTAATTTTTTTTGGACTTATACTAGATCATAGGCACGCAAAGTTCTTTTAATGATGATATTGTCCATTCATGAAGTTAAACTAGAGAAGATTTTCAAAATTTCAAATGTACTCTTTATTTTGCTGAACTATGAATCTCTAACTATTTCAATTCACAGTTCAATACTTACGCGCTTTAATGGTGAAATGCGTGAACGCTGAGGAGAATGTAGGTCCCGAGTAATGGTTCCGTCCAGTAACTACTAAGGAGGCACTGAATATTAATTAATAATCAGACCTACCAATAAGAATAGCATAAATCAGTCATACTATCATGAACTAGCAATAATGCCCCACTGAAGTTATTCTTGGACCTACTACGCTACACTTCCATTCTCCATATTGTACACACATTAGAAATTTACACACATGAAATTTGTTAGGTAAATTTAAGTTGAGAAAAATTGATTTTCATAATTGATTTTGAGTAGAATTGGAACGTAATTTATGCTTAAAAATTATTATCAAAAAAATAATTTTAAAAAATAAATTTCGTTTAGATATTGATAAGTAAAAGTATTTTAAATGTGTAATTATCATAAAGGATATAGATATTATATTGTTTTATTTCATTTATCATTATCATTTAATTATATGTATAGTTTTATTTTATTTTATTTAATTATATACAATTATCATGTTAATAAAAATTTATATCTCACTTCATAAATAAAAATTATAATCAATAAATAAAAAAATATAAAAAATAATGTTTTATAATCAATAAAAAATAATAAATTAATATAATATTTTAATATAATTAAACATTACATCTATTTCTCATTCTCACCGACCTCAGTCTTCTTTCATCTTCATATATCTACATCTTCAGATTCGCACAGTGCAATCTCTAGGTTCCAATCGCAAGTCCGTATCTCCAATTCGTGCGTGAAAGAATCATTGTCGACCTAGGTTCCTGCACATCCCAAATTCGCATAGTCCAAAGCTACACGGTTCGTCCCAAGAGGAGGTCAAGAAATAAAATATGTACACATGAGGTTGAGGGGTAAAAGAGGGAAGAAGATAGCCAGGGAAAATCGATTTTCAGTACCTAAACGCAGAAGCCTCTTTGATTCCCTTTGGCTTGAACCTTGGTTTGGAAGTGAAAATCGATTCTTCTCCCAATATGAACGCGTTGCCAAACATTAACAATATGATACCAAACTTTGATTTAGGACAATAAAAGCCTGTTTGCATGCATCTACCGAGTTTCTAAACAAGCTCTTAAAGACAACACCACTTCACTTTCTTCATCCAATCTTCATTAATTTTATACTTGTCATTTTATATTTATTATTGTATTTATAATTATCATTAAATTAGTTGATACTTGTACAAATTTTTTAAAAAATAAAAGATTAAATAAATGAGAGTTGTTAAATCAAAATGATCCAACAACTCTGATGTGCATAAAAATTTTCTATGCGTAGGAGACCAACTTCTTCCCAGCTTTCGCCCTTCTCCACGTTCTTCTTTAAATTTCTATTTCAATTAAAATAATAATTTATCCCTTTTCCAACCAAAATTCAATACTCTTCTCTTATAAGTAAATGAAACTACACTATTCTTTTTTTTTTTTTAAACTTTCAAAATATACACCTTTCTTCCTTATTATTATAAAATTACTATATTTAAATTTTATATTTTTGTGTTCAAAAAAATTCGTTACAGTTTTTATATGTTTGGAAATTACCAATATTACATTCTTTTTACTACAAAATTATCCATTACCCAAAGTACATATTGAGTTTTTTATATAAAAAATAAAATATTTGTGATATTCATTCTGCATAAACAATAAAAAATAACGTCACAATGAGTAAACCTTAATGTTGTTGAATTAATAGAAAGTATTTTAATCGAAATTATGCAGTATTAGAAAACTAAACGCTAAGAAACATAATGAAATAGATCTTTTTAAACAGAAAATATAAAGTTGAATTAAAATATAGTGTATTTTATAATACTTACAAAGAAGAGGTTTGTATATTTTAAAAGATTGTTAAAATATAACTTAGGTCCTTATAGTTTTTATTCAATAGAGGATTTAGTCTCTACACTTTAAAAATAGAGGATTTGGTCCCTGTAATTTTCAAATTTTCAAAAATGGTTCCCGATTTTAGTCAACTGTTAGTTAACAGTTAATTTGGGACACGTGACGTTGACTGGGACACTTACAGCATGACAAATTTAAATATATAATATAGAAATATACAAAATAGATAAATATAAATCTATATAAATATTCACATGATAATTTAAATAAAATAAATTAATTTTTATTTGATATATTCATATGAAATTAAATTCTAGTTTGGTTCTTTTTTATATAGTTCATAATTTCAGTTAAAACTGAATTTTATCTAAAATTTCATTTTTTGTTAAAAACTTTTCTATTTATTCACTTAGGTCTCTAACTAATATTTTCCCTTTGTCCTTTGTATGATTTAAGATCATATTTAGCTCAATCTAGGTCCATAGTTCTAGTATATAATTTTTTATGAAACTAAATCAACCTCTGGAAACTTTTGATTTCTTTTACTTTAGTCCCTATCAATCATGTTACATACTTGTCTCATGAGTTTGATTTTCAAACCTGCCCAGAATTTCTTCTTAGGTGTTTTTAGAACCTATTTGATCATTTCCATCATAAACTAAGCGAAAGAGAAACTTTTAAGAATCAAAAGTTTAGTTCCAACATTTACTCGAATTCCTAACTTATTTTTCTGCAATTTATGTTCTCTTTGTTACTGTTATAAAGGACTCCTAAACACCCTAAAAGTCACTACTATATTGTCATATTTTTCTGCAGCAACCCATGAGCATCCCCTTCTATAACGTCTACACTATTTATAAGCATTTTGGATAATGTAGTAAAATTTTTAATATAGACTAAAAGGAAATTTAGTCAAAATTATGGTATTTAACTTAAAATACTTATAAAATGCCCAAATACTCAAAAATAAGTAGCTTTTGATGTAACTGAAAATATAAAATTTCAAACTTAGTAGTAGGAAATTAGTCGACTAATCCACAACCATCAGTCAACTGATTAGTTGTGAATTTGTCTAATTTTAAGGCTGAGAGATATCAATCGACTAACGTAGACTAATTGGTCGACTGATATGCCTTAAGCTTCATATTTCAACAAGATAATAATTTCAAACATGATAAGGTAATTTAATATAATAAACATATAATCCACACCATTACTTTAGCTTTTATTTAAAAGTTCTATTTTAATATCTACTATAACATCAAGAGTTTAGTTACAATATACATGATATTACATCAAACTCACAAAACATGCTATCCTTTTATATAATACATAACCTTTTCCCATACTCTTATCTTAAGGAAGTATCATAGTTAATTATGCAACATAAGCTTATTTCTTTTCTTTTCCCTTTCTATCTGGCTCAGCTCCTGAAATGGTAAATCATCAAAGATAAGGTGAGATATAAAATCCCAGCAGCTAGCATATTATAAAAACATTTCTACCATTTCAGTCATAAAAGCTATTCTAACAATACTAACCATTTCCAAGAAGTAAAATGTAATTATTTGAACACACATGCAAAATACAATCATTCTTAATATAGTGCACTATGCTTGGCTCTTTTATCATAAAAAACAATTCATATCTCATGAGGAATTTCTATTATTTTATGGGAAATTTTTGGTTCTGTCATCCCATAAGGATTTTTACATCCTATGAGGAACTTTTTGGTTATCCCACAAGAATTTCTTGTTCTATCATCCCACAAGGACTTTTACATCTAATGAGGAATTTCTAGTTCTATCATCTCATGAAGAATTTTTATTTTGACATCCCATGAAGATATATACTTTACTTTTCATGAGAAAGATATTTTCTATGCATCCATAAAGACTTTAAAATGGTAAACATGTGCTAAATACACAAAACATGATAAATAACTGAAAATACATTGCTTTTATAAAAAACTAGCTACCTTGATTCTTCTAAAACTGAAATTGAGTGCTATCTTCTAGTTTCTTTCTAATGTTTCTTGTTTCCTCAACTTCTAGACCAACTCCTTCTTCTTTCTCTTTTTATTATTCTGAAAATCCCCTTTTCTATCATTTTCAAGCTCTATAATTTATTTAAACTAGAAGAAACAAGTTGGAAACTTACCTATGATAATTTCTTTACCAAAAAATCCACTAAAATTTTCTTCTCTCTCCTCTTCTTGCTCTTCACGTTTCTCTCTCTCTCTTTCTCTTTTCTGAATTTTCAAAATTGATCTTTTATACCTCTCTTCTCTCTTCTAAAAGGGTCTTAAGGGCTTTATTAGGGTAGAAATTTCCTTTTTAACCATAATATCTCTTTTTTTTAAAGCCTTAAAAGCATGCTAGGGGTAATTAAGTAAATTTTTCCCACTGATTATCAATTAGACCGACTTATTTTCTCACTTTAACATGTGATTAGTCGACTGATTGCTCTACGATAGTCGACTGATTCGATTAGTCAACTGATCTATTCCGATTAGTCGATTGATTGTTTTAGGACCTAAAATTTTAGTTTGACAAAAAATAATCAATCGATTGATCACTCCTCATCAGTCGACCAATTGCAGATATTAGTAACTCGGTTTGCTTTTTAATGCTATCAGTTGACTATTCATTATAATTAGTCGACTAATACCCTCGGAACTCTTTTTTTTTCTTTACTCTTAACTCAATAATCCTAATTTCTCATGCCTTTTCGTTGTTACTTCATCCTAAGCATCCAAAAACACAAATTTCTAATTTCTAACATTATTTCCAACTTAAACAAAGAAAAAATAAGTTAAATACAAGAAAATATAGGATATTACACTTTCTCTACTGTACAAAATCGAGAGAGAAAGTGAGTTGAGTAGTCCAAACTATGAGTCCTTTACAATAGTGACTTTTGGAGTGTTTAGGTTCTCAAAACACCCAAGAAGAAATTCTTGGCAGGTTTGGAAATCAAACTCATGATAAAAGTATGTAAAATGTATAATAGAGACTAAAGTAAAAGAAATGAAAAGTTTACAGAGGTTGATTTAATTTCAAAAAAATTATATTCTAGGACTAGCGACCTAAATGAAACTAAATATGATCTTAAATCATGCAAAGGACAAAGGAAAAATATTAATTAGAAACCTAAGTGAATAAATAGAAAAGTTTTTAACAAAAGAATGAACTTTTAGATAAAATCCAGTTTTAATTAAATTCATGGACTGTATAAAAAGAGACCAAACTAGAATTTAATTTCATATGAATATATCAAATAAAAACTAATTTATTTTGTTTAAATTAATTATTCAAATTATTATGTGAATATTTATATAGATGTATATTTATCTACTTTGTATGTTTTTATATTATATATTTAAATTTGTCATATGTTGCGCTGATGTGGCACTTAATACCTATGTAAGTGTCCCAGTTAATGTCACGTGTCACAGACTTATCGTTGATTGACAGTTGACAACTACTGAAGACCATTTTTTGGGGTTTTGAAAATTACATGAATCAAATCTTCTATTTTTAAAATATAGGGACTAAATCTTCGATTAAATAAAATTATAGGGAGTTGAGTTATATTTTAACTATTAGTTTATTTAGTTGAGCATACTAAGCACCGTTAGTTAGTTATATTTGGTTACTTTCTCTTCTTCCTCCTTTACCCCCCCTGCTTTCAGAAAACGTGCATCCCATTATTACTATTTACTATATCACGAAGTCTGCCTTCCTCCACAATAAATAAATAGAAATTAAAAATTGAATTAAAATAAAGAATGGGTTTTGAAAGCTTAAACGGCCAATTGACGTGGCCTCGCCGCCTTTCGTTGCTTCACTTTCTGGGTATGAGCTTCTTCTCCTCCCTCTTCATGGGAACCTCACATGCTCAAATATAATAAGAGTCGTGTTACTTTTTCTTGTAATAAAATCGAATGATATATTTTTGTTAGAATAAAGTATACTTCAGTACTTTGTAAGTTTTTAAAATATAATTTTTTTTATAATTACGAAACTGTTCTATTTGACTCTAATTTTATACTTTTTATTTAAAGAAAGTTGTTACAGCATGTTTTATGGTATTTGGTTATATAATATTACATATTTGTTGAACTAAAATATTATTTATTAATCTAAGTATATATTATATAATTTTTTTACAAAAAATTAAAATACTTATAACATCTTATTTTTAGATTAACAGTAAGAAATATATTACAATGTTCTTATATTAAGAAAATATATTTTAATCAATATATAAGTTATTGGATGTCAAAAAACGTATCATAACAAATCTTATTTGGCAAAATATAAATATAAACTAAAGTATGACATATTTTATATTTATAAAAGATAGATTATATATTCTGAAAGTAAAAAAAGATGATGCCGTAATTATAAAAAATTGCAATGAAGGGAGTATATTTTACTCTTTATATATATATATATATATAGATAAATTTGAACTTAAATATTTTTTAATAAAAAAGAATTAATTTCACATATCTTTTAGCACCGTTATTATTATTTATTAATGAAGTATATTTTGGCAAATAAATTATTTTAATGATTTAGCTAGTTTTGAAAGTAACGGAACTTAATAGTAGTCAATATCATAAAAAGTCGTATGACTTGGTTGCAAAATTGAGTACATTTGTGGTGTAGCCCTAATTGATAGTTATTAAATATTTTTATCATTACAAAATCTCAATTGTGCTTCAAAATCTCGTGGTTGAAAAAAAAAAGTAATATGACATAATCGTATTGGTTAATTCTCAGTCATCAATAATTCTTTATTTTTTGAAAAAAAATTACAAATATGAACGGCTCTTTCTTTCGTTTTGGATTTACTTGTAGGAAACAAACAGGGAGTTGTCAAAACGACGTTGACAGCCTGAATTCTTAGAGGGATTCAACAAACACGAGACTGGAGTCCCTGCTTTTCTACATAAGAAAAGTAGGTACTTTTATTGTTGGCCATGGCAAACACTTGTAAAGAAGCTTCAGCAGCGGTTTTTAAACCGTTGCTATAAGTTTTGTAAAAAAATTGTCATAATTAATATTTATATCAACGGTTGCAATTTGTAATAATGATTTTTACCGTTGCTAAAAGTAGAAAAATCCCTGCTAGGGACTCCGGTCTCAACAAACACAAAGGTATGAATAATCTTATCCTTTTCTTTGGCACAATCAAATATCCCCACAATGTTCTAGATTCTCGCCTGCGCGTTCTCTTTACATGTGAATTTGTGCGGTTCTCCTTTTTTGATCGTTCAATTTTGATACAACGCTTGCCTTGCGTATCCTTTTTTTAATTCCTTGATGGGTTGTCGTTGTATTTGATATAGCATTGTTCTTTCACATTGGGCAGGTGTTTCTCGATTTTCACACATTCCCGGGGATCTGGGTTCGAAGCTTTGTTTGTTGTGATTTTTGTCCGAGAGGTTTTGCACTGAATTTCTTCAATGGGTTCGCTATCAGGGGTAATTCAGCGACCTCTGGTGGCTGCTGCTGCAGTTACCGGCTTACCACAGCTTCTTTCTCTGCAGACCTCTCAGATAAATTGCTTTTGCCATCTCGTGGAGCATCGGACGTATGTTCTACCGCAGATTTGACGAATTCTCGGTTTGTAATTCCGTACAAGGTTCAAGTTCATCATGGGTTTCTCATATTTTCGTTTCTAAGCTTGCTAACCTTTCTTTTGTGACACGAATTCGAGTACCTGTTCCTAATGTGAATTTCTCGGTCCCAACTTTGAACCCCAATTCAGTTTCAAACTTGTGCTATTCTTTTGTTTCTTCATCTCCATTGCTTCACGATTTGTATTACTCTGCTGGGTTGCCTAAGGTGTTCGGGCTGTCTGCATATTCCAAAAGTATCTCTGCTCCACCTTCTGAGGTTATGTACCAATGGCATTTGCCTGAGCCAAATGCTATGGGTGTATTAGGAGGTGATTCCAATTGTTCATTAGAGAAGTCACGGACAGTGGTGGTTTTATTGGGATGGTTAGGATCAAAGCAGAAACATCTTAAGAAGTATGGTACACTTCAAGAGGGTTTCATGCCATCACGTTTACCTTTCCAATGGGTGAGGTTCTAAGTTATCAGCCAGGAGGGAAAGCAAAACACAATGTTCACTTGCTTGTGGACCACTCGGCAGACTGGCTGGAAGGGGAAAATCAAAAGAATATTGTGTTTCACACTTTCAGCAACACCGGATGGCTAAAGTGAGTGAACTCTTCGTTGCACATGTACACTGGCACACGGTTTGGTATTTTTCTATTCCTATGAAAGCCATTTGTCATGTAATGATTGGTTTGGTAAACCTTGCAGATATGGAGTTATTCTGGAGCAGTTTCAGAAACAGGATCCATCAATAATGGGTAGGATTAGGGGCTGCATTGTAGATTCTGCACCTGTTGCCTCCCCTGACCCCGAGGTAAAGACTCATGCAGTTGTTGGATTCTGGAGAATATAACCTTTTGTTGTGGGAATGTGTATATGTTGTTTGTCATCCTTTTTCTAATAATTTTGATGTTAATGATATCTCTATTGAACATAGCCGTTTGTTGCATGTATAGATTTTAAACTGTTTGTTATCCTCTCTAGTCTTATACTTCTATTGCTATCTTTATGTCATCTCCTCAATGTTGTCAGAACTGGACTAGTCATTGACTTAGACAAACCTTCGGGTTACTGGGTCATTGGTTCAACTGCCGGTCACCGGGTAATTGTTGACCTAGGTAAATATATTAAAAATTAAAATTATATATATACTTATATATCTTTACAAAAAAATTTAAAAATAAGTAAAATAAATAATTTACATGCAAATTTCATAATTTAAAATCATAAACATCCATAATAATTCATAAACATTTATAATAATTCAAACATAAAGTCATAAATAAAACCATCCAAACATTATAATTCATACATTAAAAGTCTTAAACATTCATAATAATTTATAAAGTCATTAAAATACAAATATTTATAATATCTACAATCAACTTATAAATTTCAAGCATCTGGGTTGTCCGTTTTTCAGTACAAAGCATGCCCTATGAGTCAACTAATCGTCTATTATACTCTATGTTAGCAGCTCCCTCAATATCTTCACCACCATCACCACCACCACTACCACCACCACCACCACCACCACCACCATCATCATCATCATAAATAATGTCATCCAAATTCAATTCTGTAAAAAATAACTTAAATAAATAAAAATCTTGAAATGACTTCACAAAATAATATATCAAAATTATCAAACACAAACCACAATCAGCATCATCCTTCTCAGTGGTACAAGTTGCAAATTCATGATTAAGAACTTCTAATTCCTCAGCACTCAAACTTGGTGGTTCTTCTTCCAATATCCAATCACTATTTTCTTCAAATGATTCCAAATTAATCGAATCATAACTCTTCTTCAATTCTTTCCTGTATATTTTTATTTAAACATATAAAAATATAAATAATTCTTAATATGTTTAAAAATTTCAAACATTATTATGAAGAGAAATATACCTCTTTTGCAGCTTTAAGTTATAATGAACATAAACAAGATCATTAAGTCTTTGATGTTTTAATCTATTCCTCTTTTTTGAATGAATATGTTCAGATACACTCTAATTTCTCTCACAACCTGAAGAACTGCAAGTTTGACTTAAAACTCGAATTGCAAGTTTCTGTAAATTTGGAGCACTTGATCCATAGCATTGCCACCACTCATATAATGATATTAAACAAAACAAATTAATAAAACAAGCTTAAGACAAATAAGGGTTCTTTTATTAATAAATAACAAAATTACCTGACATCATTGTGTAACGATTGTTTACTGCAAGTCTTCTTCCAAAATCCCCTTCTGCATTCCTGAATATTTTCATCTCACTTGATAACTTGGTTTCTAGCTCTCTATCATTATAAGTATATTTTTCAGTCACATCAATAACCCCTGAGATAGTGTTCTTGTGCATTCCCATTATTTCAACATCATATTGATAAGATGAATTAAACCAAAAGCCAGCAACATGAAGATTCTTTTGTAATTGATTATCCCAATGCCTATCAAGAATTCTTAGAAAACGCTCAACCACTCTTTTCCTTCTTTGAAACCTTTTCATCATTTCATCCTTAGCTGCATGAAAGGCTGCAAACAAATAACCCAATGCATGCTTATCTTCACTATCTATAATACGCAACACATGGATCAATGGTTCAGTAACTTTTACAATGAACACACAATCTTTCCAAAATATTGAATCCAAGATAAGATCCACAAATTTCTTTGCTTTGCTGTCCCTAGCATATGTTGAACCATCCCATTCTTTACATGTCACCATGGCTTGCAAAGCAACCTTTTGAACTAATATGCTTTGCAAAGCAATGAAATTAGTTGCAATGCGAGTTAGAGTTGGACGAAGGATCTCTCTTCCATTAGTATGCTTCCTCATCAAATGCAAAGCAAAACAATGATTGTAAATAAATTTAGTAATTTTTGAAGCATGATTTACAACTAATGTCAAATTAATACAATGGGCAGCACATGGAGACCAATAAAGAGTTAGAAATTCTTGTTCCAACATTCTGCCGGCAGCAACATAATTTGCAACATTATCAGTCCCAATCTGAATCACATTTTCAGCTCCAACATACAATACAATTTCCTTAAAAAGATTAAATAATATATCATTGGTCTTAGAAGCATCAGATGCATCAACAAATTTTAAGAACACAGTCACTTTACGACGATAAACTAAAAAGTTTATGAGAGTTCTCCTACATTGGTCAGTCCACCCATCTGCCATAATCGTACACCCTGTTTTCTTTCAAGTTTTGCGATAACTATTAACATATAAGTTTATTTCTTCAACATTTTTCGTCAACAAATACCCACGAAGGTTTTGATATCCAAGACCCTTATATCCCGCACCTATACTAGCAATAACATCAATCATTGGTTGGTAGTATCACGAATTAGTAGCATTAAATGGTAAATTAGCATCAAACATCCACTTAGCAATAGCAATGTCACACATTTCTCTCGCCTCTTTGCTTTGCAATACACTTTTAATAGTGGGTTGGGCTCCAGGAGTTGTTCTAGGCATAAAATAAGAGCTTATAGGTTTCTTTCCCTTCTCTTTTGCTTTTCCCCTATCCTCAGAAAGCCGAACAAAAGAATTATTTAATTCTACAATATCATCACTATATAAGCTCTCATCAGGATAAGGATTTCTTTCTTCATATTCTTCTACAACCTTTCTTTTCTTTTGAGTAAACTCTTCAACACTATTTTGTAGTTAGAAACGAACATTTGTTGGAACCTTTTTACATGGCTCCACATCTCCCTTTATTCCAGCCAAATGTAACTTAATTCGATTAATTCCACCCCCTTGAATGTCTTGTTACAGTATAAATATATTAAATGACGCCTAGAGCCAGTTCTTTCAGCAATTCTACAATGATCCCATGCTAAATATGTTTTTCCTCTTGAAACACCTTGTTGCACAGACTCAACTGACTCTTGTGTAGGATTGCTAGACGACATTTATGACAATCTAGGATTAACAAAAAATTTCTTAAATTAAAATTGGTCACAAAGTTATTTATAAATTTAACTTAAACCTTAGCATTCATGGTTCACAGCAAATATTCAACAATAAAGAGATGCATAATTAACTTCAATCTTAGCACAACTCAAAATTTAACTACCCCATTTAGATAAGCCAACATTCAGATCAGCCAACAGCACCAACCAACATTCAGCAATCAAAAAAAAAACTTAACTACCCCATTAAGATCAGCCAAAGCACTAGCCAACATTCAACAATAAAAAAAAAATAACTTCAATTCAGCCAACATTCAAGTTCAGCAATCCGCCAACATTCAGCAATAAACAAAAAATTTTAACTACATTTAGATCAGCCACCAGCCAATATTCAAAAATTAAAAAAAAAAAATTTAACTTGGCTGATCTTGGAGTCGTGGAAGAAGTACCTTGAAGAAGCTCCTCATTGGGTCTCGACTGATCTGTGGGAAGTTGAAGCTCTCGATGAGAAGAAGAAGAGTGGCTGTGACTTGACCGTGGGACGAAGCTCTCGGCTGATATGTAGGAAGAAGAAGAAGTTGCCTCGGCTGATATGTAAGAAGAAGAAGAAGACTTGGCCATGACTTGCGTCTCGTGGGAAGAAGAAGAAGCTCTCGTAGGAAGAAGAAGGAACTCTCGGTCGTCGTGAAGGAGCTCTCGGTCGCTGTTTGAAGTGGCTAAGGTAGAGGGCAGCTTCGTTCGTGGGTTCTGATTTGAGGAAGCTTAGATTTGAAATTTTATCATCAATCAGGAAAAAAAAGAAGAAACATGTTGATCGGGTCGGTCAAGACTCAGTCGGGTCAGCTGGGTCTTGACCAGTCCAAGTGCAACCCGGTCCGTAAGAGTGACCTGGCCTAGAAAAGTCTCTCGGTCACAGGTTCCGGGTCGACCCGGGTGAACCCATGCTTACACATATATTTGTCATTCTTATGAAAAGGCAAAATATTCTGAAGTTTTGTATAAATAGATATGCTCGTATACAACAACAACAACAACAATAACAAAGCCTTATCCCACTAGGTAGGATCGGCTACATGGATCGCACGACGCCATTGAGCTCTATCAATGACCAACTTTTTAGGTAACTCATTCACCTAAAAATCGCATTCAATAACTTTTCTAAGTTTCTTTCTTGGTCTTCTTCGGCCTTTTTTTTATAGGACTCTATACCATCTGCTCAACCCTCTTTACTAGCATCTCCAATGGTCTTTTTTGAAAATGTCCAAATCACTTTAAACTATTTTCTCCATTTTTTTTCCTCAATATCAGCCTATATTTTATAGTTGGTCCCAAGCCCGGGTAAAGGAGGAGGGTTGTGTTAGGCCCTCGATAACTAACATAAAACTTTGTCGGAACTCATGAATATGGAGCAAAGACATGCTTTTATAATGATAAAATTTAAATCATATTGCAAGAGGCTGTCTGATTTGTTGAGCATGTTATCATCAAGACAGCCAAGCTGCCCTCAGTAATACATCTACAGCTCAGCAGACAAAGTTATTCCGGTAGGTTCTGTGGAATCATTTGTAGAGAAACAACGCCGGGCTGGGCATGATGTGAAGGCATGCAATTTTGTGTCCACACCCCATGTGGACCACTTCAGAAATGACCCAAAACTGTATACTTCTCAGCTTACCCAGTTCTTAGATGAGTGTGTGCTCCCTTGTTTTAAGGCTTCTAATTAATTCTTGGTTGGTTTCTCTTGGTTTTCACTCACACATACCATGTAGTTGATTCTTTCTGACATAAATTGATGGTGCTTTTAGACGCAAATCAGAACTCATTATGATCGTTAAACTGGTACGTTTATAGTGCTGATGATAATGAAAGACAGTGCTCTACTATATCTCCTGTTCTTTCCTCAAGTATGGAATAGACTTATATGCAGTTCTTTATGTATATGTTTTCAATTTCTCGACTAAAAATACAATACTTAAAATTTTTTTAAAGAACTAATCTTGTAATGTTGAATTGTAAAAAAAAGAAGTTATTTTTAAAAATATAGTTGCATTTTATTTAGAAAACCAAACACTTGCAAATTTTCTTAATAAATAAAAGTGTAAACAATTTTTCTTAAATTTTAGGTCAAACCATTGTTATAAGAATAAGATTGAACTGGTCGATTCAACTAGTTAGATTAGGAAATGGTTGGGGAACCAGCTTAAAATAATTCTTAAAACTGGTAAATGATTGAACCGATCAAAGATTAGTCGAACCATATAATAATTTGTGCTAAATGAATTGATTGAACCGGTTCATTCGATTTTTTTTATTTTTAAATTTTTTCTTATTCTATAATTAGTTTATGAAGAAATTAATATTACAAATCAATTTATTTTAGTAGAGATGCCAATATTTTGGTATTTTATAGATTTCATTAGAGTAATATTATCTTGACTAATAATATTTCTTTGTTATTTAGTCAATTTTTATTGTCAGCTTTTGATTGTGAATGTAGTTTTGTGTAATTTGACTTCAAATTTTATTTTTAATTGAATTTATAAATTTAAGTATGATCTTTAATTATATACGTATTTTTTAATATTTTAAAATAAATCGATTCAACCACAATTTAGTTACAGTCCAACAATTGACCTTTGAACCAATATCTCTATCGGTTCAATGACCGGTTCTAAACTCTAAACCCTAATCAATCTGGTTTTCAGACCTTGCTTTAAACTCTCAAGATTAAAAATTAGGTCCTTTAACTTTTATAATTTTAAAATTAGGTTTTTCTTTCTATCCATATATATATATATATATATATATATATATATATATATATATATATATATATATATCCTATACCCTTTAAACTTCTCATATTCTAGCCCGAATATTACTCCACACTCCTTAAATACTGGTTATGTGATCACTGTATCAAAGAGTACAATTTTAAAAAACTTTTGACATGTAGAGAGTTCTACATTACAAATAAGTTCTGAAAATATAAGACAAAAGAACCTATTTGGGGTGTATACATATAAGAATCTGTTACACTTTTGAAAGTCAGTAGTCCTATCTACAAGTAATTTAAATTTAAGAAATTTTTTTTTATATATTTTCATGAATTAATAAATGTCTGAAAAAAATTAATTGTACTTAAGCATAACTCCATGATTGTAAAGCTAGCATTACTAAGTGTAAGTCTACACAATATCATTTTATGACCTTTAAATATGTATAGAGTATTTTTTAATTATTATACACATAAATTTTGAATTGATTTAACAATAGAAAATTTTAACCTCTCATAAGGTTAACCTCTCTCTAAACTTAGTCTTATTCCAATATTATGTCATTGTCCGATTTGATATAAATAGTTCATATAAAAAAATATGATCTTCATATTTTGCCCTTAAATATCAATCAACTGATGACTTTTGATTTGATTTTTCAAAGATTTTTACTAAAGCTTAGCATCAGTAACAATTTTTCAACTTTAAAGAAATTTTCAAAATAAGTTTTCACTTACCATAGAGAAGACAGAAAGGAAAGCGACTTCACTCGAGCGTTTTGGAACGATCTTTTTGTCTTAAGATATTTTCTTGAAATTATGCACAATAAAAATATAATTTAAATTTATTTGTTGATCATCAAAATTTTAAGAAAGTCTTTGAATACAATGGGGTCAACATGTATGACATATTAATCCAACTTATAGATCGCCTTTTCCGTAGTCTGACTCTCAATGAAAGCATCAATTGATATGAACAAAGTTTAAAGAGAGAGTCCATTTCAAAAGACTGGTTTATTAGGAGGAAGAACCCTTTGAGCTTATAATTAAACCCCATTACTTTGATAAGGCTCCCCCGATGTAGGACTTATAACACTTACACCAACACCCTCTTCATCTATATTTAAACATAAAATGTCTATTTGATGAAGGACACATTTGAAGTTGGAGAAAATATTGACTAGGTAAAAGTATTTGGGAAAAAAAAATGTTACTGACTATTTATTTTCCACTTTGCACAAATTATATAGCCTTATTAAATTCTTGAATTGGGTGATACATTTGTTGTTATTATTATTATTATTATTATTATTTCCCCTATCTTTACAAGAATCCGTTATTTTGACTGTCAAGAAACCATTTTACCATCAGATCAAGGCCCGGAGTATATGAAGTCACGTAGTAAACAATATATTTAATTTTTGGGTAACTTTCAATACTTTTATTTAAAATTTGGTTAAATTATGTTTAAGTTGTTTTAAGAAAATTACATTAAGTTCAGATGACATCTCGTTACATATTACATAAATCTCTTTTTAATTTAATTTTTATCAAAAAAATAACTTTATGTCTCATGTGAGATTATAATTTTATTCTTATTATAATAATAAATACATTTAAATTTATATTAAGGTTTAATATGATTTTATGACTCTATCTTTATTGAGTTTTTTACTTTTGAAAAAACACATTATTTATTTATAGGAAAAATTAAAGAGAGTCAACGATTATTTTTGAAATAAGAGTATCAACTGTAATTCGATTAAATCTAAGAGTTTGGTATAATTTACTTTTTTATATTTTCAAATTTCCTCTTTACTTTCTGTTAATAGCAGAATATAATCACCTAAAGATAATAATTAGTGGGACACAAGATCAGTTTTAAGATTAATTTAAAATTTTGCAAACATAATATTTATACTGAAAATCTTCATCCAATGCTACATTTTGCAACGAACTCATTTTTAAGAAGATAAAAAATATTTCGCTATCTTTAATACTAAGCATGAAAAAGATGTTTCATTGAATATTGAAACGTTTTTTTTATTCACAGTTATTGATAAGGGAATATCTCAACCACCCAAAAATCCAATATGACATCTCAGCATCAATTTATAACACTATAATTCATACCAACCAACCCAAAAATCCTATTTGACATCTCAGTAGGACAAAAACACCTTCACCAAAAATGTAATATTTTAAGGTGTTTAAAACCAATTTTTATATAATTAACTAAATTTGATCCAACTGAAAAATCAAGTAGTTAGGTTGGTTAAATAAGTTTGTTGTAAAAATTGATTTAGTTGTTTGATTGTCATAATAATCATTTAATTTAAATCAAACAATTGATTATATATTAATATATTATATACTTTATAATTTATAATTTTTATATATAAATATTATATGTTGTTAATGTGTATTTTTATTATTGATATTTAAAATTAAAAAATTTAGTTTCTAATTTTAAAAAAATTTAAAATTTTTTTGAAATTGATAATATAATTAAATCTGTATCCATAATGATTGGATAAGATTATTGAATTAGACGAGTTTAGTTAGTTAAGAGAAGCAAGTCCTATAAGTTGTGTGGCCAAGAAAGGGCCATTTCGGTAAATTCAAAATGGGAGCTTTATGTGCACTCTAGTTTGGATGTACAGAATCAAACCAGTCGGTATCTATTGAGTATTGGGATTTTGGATCAGCCTATATCAACACCGAAAGTGACTCGCAGATATTATCTTTCTTTTACTTGTTAGCTTACTCTCTTATGCTAGTTTCTCTCTGCAATTAGCCCCCCAAATTTGGGGTTAGGGTTTGGGTTTTCTTGGCGTCCCCATCAATGGCTTCGATTGATGCCGTTTCGGGCCCTGCGGTCTGCATAAACGACACTCTGACGGACGATGAGCTCCGTTCCATCCTGGCGAGGCTCGAGAGCGACAATGACAAGGAGATCTTTGGGTTGGTTTGTAAGAGATGGCTTCACTTGCAGAGCACCGAGAGGAAGAAGCTTGCTGCTCGCGCTGGGCCCCTCATGCTCCGCAGATTGGCCGCGAGATTCACTCGCTTGGTCGAGTTGGATCTCTCTCAGTCAATTTCTCGCTCATTCTATCCTGGGGTCACCGATTCCGATCTCTTTGTTATTGCCAATGGCTTCACATGCTTGAGGGTGCTTAAATTGCATAATTGTAAAGGTGAGTTCTTTATTTAATTTTCTCTCTCTCTCTCGCCCCCCACCCCCAAACCCCACAAAAAAAATCTTGTGTGGTTCATGCGGTTGTGAACCTTAAACTGAGCTTTGCTATGTCAGTTATCGGTGATTATTGATGATCAAAATGTTAGCACTAGTTTTTACTGCTAGTGGAGCTTGAGCATTGGCCGGATTTACCCAATAGAAGGATGCGTTAGTTCTCGATAACCCACGGCTTCTTTTAAACTCCAATTGGCCGAAGATATCAGCAGTTACCTTACATGTCTGTAGTAAAGTTTTCAGAGCAGGAACTCGTTTAGAACTTTTACATGTACCTATCTGAAAAGATGTATAGTAATCCTTAAAAGGTGTTGAAGTCTCTATGGATACGAACTTATGCTGTTTTGCTGTATGAGTTTACTTTCAAAGATGTTTATGCTTGCAAGCACATATCCGTGCTGTGAGTGTGACTATGGTACTTTAAAAGGGGAGAATAATGCTTTAAGCCTTCCTCTCTGGCTTTTGTTAATGCAAAGCTAGAGACAATATACAAAGAAATTAATTAATTAAAAGAAAACAAATAAAAAAGAAGAAATTTGGCATTCAGGCTGGTGCGTAGTGTTATATAAAATTTTATGTGATCAAATTCGAGATATATAAACTTTTGAGTTTTTGGTATAATATCTAATTTATTGAATTTAAATTTTCTAACAATGAGATTGACAGGTTATTATTTGTGTTAAAATACAGGAATCACAGATGTAGGAATGGTTGCAATTGGTAAGGGTCTTTCAATATTGCAGTCTTTGGATGTATCCTACTGCAGAAAGCTCACAGACAAGGGATTATCCGCTGTTGCCAAGGGCTGTACTGACCTGCGAATATTGCATCAGGCTGGATGCAGATTTGTTACTGATGGTGTATTAGAAGCTCTCTCCCAGAACTGTCATGATTTAGAAGAGTTGGGGTTGCAAGGGTGCATTAATATTACTGACAAGGGACTGACAAACCTTGCAAGTGGCTGTCAACGGATCAAGTTTTTAGACATAAACAAATGCAGCAATATTGGTGATGGAGGGGTTTCTTGCCTTTCTAAGGCTTGTTCATCTTCTCTAAGGACACTTAAATTGTTAGATTGCTACAAAATCGGGGATGAAAGTATAACATCCCTAGCGAAATTCTGTAATAATCTTGAGACTTTAATCATTGGTGGTTGCCGGGATGTCTCTGACAATTCAATAAAATCACTGGCTACATCTTGTAGAAGCAATCTTAAGAACTTACGGATGGATTGGTGTCTAAACATCTCCGACTCTTCATTGAGCTCTATATTAAGTGAGTGCAGAAACCTTGAGGCTCTGGACATAGGTTGCTGTGAAGAGGTAACAGATGCTGCATTTCAGCAGATAAGCAGCGAAGAGGCTGTTTTGAGCTTGAAGGTTTTGAAGGTAAATAATTGTCCAAAGATCACAGTGGCAGGTATAGGCATTCTTTTGGGTAAATGCAATTATCTGGAATACTTGGATGTGAGGTCCTGCCCACATGTCACAAAGGCCGGCTGCGAGGAGGCTGGGTTGCATTTTCCCGAATGCTGTAAAGTAAACTTTAATGGTAGTATCAGTGAACCAGTTGTGCTTCTTTGATGCTATGAGAATGATAATTTAAAAGGGTTGGCATTGTCTAAAGGTTAAGGTATTTTTGGAGATTTGATTAATTCTGCTTAGACTCTGTATCATATCAATTTCTTGATGATTTGTAAATTGTGCACGTTGTGTTTCCTTCTCCCCCACTTTCCTCCCATATTTTCATTTGTTTCCTGGGTTCGCCTTGTGTATTATAATCCTAATATGAGTAGCTATTTTATTTGTACCTCGAGCTCTCTTTGTTCTGTGCAGAAAGATTAACAAAATAATTTAATCAAAACTTCATTTTGATCAAAATCAAGAAAATTTAAGATTTATTTGTTTAGAACACACTTTTTGATTAACGATACAAAAAATGAGTCTTGTGCGTAGCGATAATTAAAACTAGGAGAATTTTACATTTTTATGATTTGTTTTGACTTGAACCCAATAAATTTTTGATTAGTGGTGGTTCTAATAAAGAGAAAAAGATTAAAGATATTATGTATATATATATATATATATATATAATTGAACACTTATAGTTTATTTACAGTTATCCAAGCTCATATCTTAATTTATCAACAACACAAGTTTTATCTCACTGGGTGAAGTCAATTATATAGATCGTACGACATCATTGAATTTACCTCGAGCTCTCTTTGTTCTGTGCAGAAAGATTAACAAAATAATTTAATCAAAACTTCATTTTGATCAAAATCAAGAAAATTTAAGATTTGATCATTATTTGTTTAGAACACACTTTTTGATTAACGATACAAAAAATGAGTCTTGTGCGTAGCGATAATTAAAATTAAGAGAATTTTACACTTTTATAATCTGTTTTGACTTGAACCCAATAAATTTTTTATTAGTGGTGGTTCTAATAAAGAGAAAAAGATTAAAGATATTATGTATATATATATATATATATATATATATATATATATAATTGAACACTTATAGTTTATTCACAGTTATCCAAGCTCATATCTTAATTTATCAACAACACAAGTCTTATCCCACTGGGTGAAGTCAATTATATGGATCGCACGACATCATTGAGTTCTATAAAAAACTAACTCTTTAGATATCTCATTAATTAAAAGATAATGTTCAATGATTTTTTTAAAAGTTCTTCTTAGTTTTCTTTAGTTTTTTTTTCACAAGACTTTATATAGTCTGCTCAACTTTCTTTATTAGCGCTTTAAGCTGTCTTTTTTGAACATATCCAAACTATCTAAAACGATTTTCTATCATTTTCTTCTCAATAGTGCCACTCCGACTCTATCTTATATATACTCATTACGGATCATATCTTTTATTGTATGATCACACATCCATCTCAACATCCTCATATTTGCTATTCCAATTTTTTGTTCATGTTATCCTTTTAACGTCTAACATTTACTCCCATATAATATTGTCGGTCTTATAGTAGTGCGATAAAACTTCTCTTTAAGCTTGTTATGTACTTTCTGATCATAAACAATTCTTGATATCTTTTTCCATTTCAACCACCCAACTTGTATCCTATGTGTAATATCTCTATTAATTTCACCATCATCTTGTACTACTGATCCTAGATACCTAAACTTTAACACTTGTGGTATAACCTGATCACCAATTTTGACCTCCAACTCATTTCGGATTCGCCTTTTGTTAAACTTGTAGTGCATATATTCTATCTTAACTCTGTCCAGATCGAAACCCTTTGATTCCAAATTATATCTCTATAACTTGAGTTTAGAGTTAATCTATTTATTTGATTCTACCGTGAGAACTATATCATCTGCAAAAAGCATGTATTTGAAAATTTCTTTTTGGCTGTGATCCATCAAAACATCTAAAATCAAGTGAAACAAATAAAGGTTCAAAACTGATTCCTGATACAAACTAATTTTTATAGGAAAGTCTTTAATCTCTCTTTTTGACGTTCTTATACTAGTTATAAACTATTTTATCATTTTGATAAAATGTTTTATATGATATACTGTATTTACGTGATAGTATGGGAAATTATATGATTTTAAAATATTGTTAACTTTTCTTATGTTTAAAAAATAAAATAAACTATAAATATAATTTCTTATATATTTAATCATTTCATTTGACATTTAAGCTAAAACTACTAAATCAAATCCAATCAAACTTATGAATCAGTTTAATCTTAAATTTCAAATAAATATTATTTATTTATCAAAATATAAATGATAAAAATGTATTTATATATCAAATAAAATTAAAATGAACTAAATAAAATATTAAAAGAATAGATTAATGATTGAGTTGAGTTTGAACCTAAAAATACGAGTTATAGGTTAACTCAACCTATATAAAAAAAATTATATGTTTGACCCACTATTTTTTTTTTATTTAACTCAAATTCAACCCACCCCACCCATTTGTCAAACTTACTTAAATCACACTTCAAAAAGTAGTGCTTGCCTAATTATAATATGCAAATTCCTTTTATAATCTTTTAAGTTAATATATTTATATAAGTAGACACAGTCACACAGATATATCTGTTGATGTTATATGCTTTAAAGCACAAAGTTGTTTTTGATCATAACATTGATTTGTATCTCCACAGTGGGTCCATGTCAACATTGTCTAAAGGCATCGTCTATTGTCTATTAGGTCCAATATATTGCTTTAGGTTTGTCTAATTATCTTATTCTTTTGTCACATAATATTGGCTGCCCATTCTACATAAAAGGGTGTTATAAAATGAAAGTTTGGTAGGTACAAAGCATTGTTCAAAGGACAAGAGAACAGGAGGAAAAGAAGGAGGCTATCAAGTTTTGAATCCGAATTGCCTCATGTGTCAGCACTTTATTTTTTATTTTTTAATTTTAAACGTACAACCAATCAGAATGTGACATGTCACACCTGAATCCGGAGATGTGAGACTCTGAGCAACAATAGAAAGGTGCTTTTACCCAAACACCATAGCCGCAGGTTGGTCCAGGTCAGCTTTCCGGTGGTTGGACTTCGACTTCTCAGTTCGATCATCGGCGATGCAGTGGTCGAGGATCTTCGGGTCGTACATCATGCCGAGGTTTGGAGCAAAAACTCATAAAGAAACAGAAGTTGAGGAACATAAGGTTTGGAGCATGATTCAGGAACATCAGTCCCCACCAGCCATTATACCTCCTCTCTCTTTTCAACATGGACGACTCCACCAAACAGAACACCAAAGCTCTCCAGTAAACAAAGATGCCGGCGAATCTTCCTGTGCCCTTGGTTGCACGGAACGGAATCTCTGTGAGAGATTGCAAAGATGGTACAGCCACAGAACAGAAATCCGAGCATAGCGACGAGGGCGACGGACTCGAAGGCCATGACGAAGCCCTACAGGAAATCGTCCACGATCCAGAGGTTGAGCATGCTGGACCACCTCCGGGACCAACGGAAACTCGTAGGTCGACCACCTCGGCGTGATGTACGACACGAAGATCCCCACCACCGCATCACCGATGGTCGTTATCTTTAATTCAATTCATCAAAGTTTAGGATGTTGTGCCTCTCTCTCCTTTCGGTCATTTTTCTCTTCCCTCCATCGACACTCTCAAAAGCATCATTTATGGAAAAAATAAGGGAGCCCCACGTATTAAATGAAGTGTCTGTTGAAGAGGCTTTATGGCTAATTCCTCTTCGGATGTATTTAAAGATCAAGATATACATCTAATGGCTAACTAAGAAATTGGGAGTTATTGCAGTTGCAGAATCTATGCACCTACCTGTGTGCTCATATAAGAGAGAGTTTTTAATATTTATGGTTCTTCGTTCATTTATTGTAGCTAACTCCGCCTATGTTTTATAGCCGGTCCCAAGCCCGGAGAAAGGAGGAGGGTTGTGTTAAGCCCTCGACAGCCAACGTAAAACTGTGTCGAATCTCTCATAAACATGGATCAACGACAATAATCTAAAGAGTTGGTCATTATCTAAAGAGTTGGTCATTGATAGAGTTCAATGACGTTGTGCGATCCATGTAGCCGACCCCACTTAGTGGGATAAGGCTATGTTGTTGTTGTTGTTCATTTATTGTAGCTAACTAAGAAATTGGGAGTTATTGCAGTTGCAGAATCTATGCACCTACCTGTGTGCTTATATAAGAGAGAGTTTGTAATATTTATGGTTCTTCGTTCATTTATTGTAAAGCTTTTATTCAGCGAGATATGCTTGTTGTAAGGGTTGTAAAAGTTGTGAGAGTTGAATTTTGATTGAAAGTTGTAAATTCCCTTCAATTGGGTTCGGGTGTTAAGATAGTGAGTATAGGTAGTAAAAGATTATGAGACTTGTCCTTGAAAAATTTCCTTGTATGAGGCTAAATTATTAGAAAAAGACGTCTTGAGGGACTAAAATGAAGTATTAGCCTAAGAAAAATTAAGGGCATTGTCATAGAACTATTAACACATTACACACAATTGAGACATTAAAATGACAATGAGCAACATCGTACAATTGAAACACAAAAGAAAGTAAAAAACTACTAGGATGGAGACGAATCAAACAGGCACCTCTATAATTCAAGAAGTGCTAAAATTGGTGGCAATAGGGATGACGATTACGGGTCTGGATTTGTTGACTATAGGTAGCATGCCTTTCTTTCTAGCAATGGTTTTTTTCACTGTTAAAAAGAAAGGCACGCTACCTTAAAAGGCAACAAATCCAGACTCGACGATTACTAAAACCAGAATGTGAAGAGAAGAATGATCCCAATGCACATTCAATTTCTACCACTCTTTTGGTATTTCTCTTTGAATCATGATGCAGTGTGCTCTCTCTTTAGCCATAGTTTTTATTGTTGCTATAACCTTTAGCAACGGTTTTTATCATTGCTAAAAGGGGGGAGCACATTCCAGGCTCTATTTCTTTGCAGTCTGCTGATCCTGTAACATAATGGGAAGCATGAAGCACGTGATGCTCGATGTTGTCCATCTTTTCGCCTTGGGCCTCAACCATCATCGCCATGTCCATATATACCTAGTGCATCTCCAGTTGATCGTGCCTGTCCTGTATCTTTGCCATAGTCTCCAGAACCTTCCCCCTCCTATGCTCTTGTATGGCTTTGCTTAAAAACTCTTCTTCTTTCCTAACTTCGCCTTCGGTCTTCATCTCCATTGATCAATATTTTCTCTACAAGACAAGATTCAACTTCTAGATTCAAGATTCACTTGAAACTAGGCTCGACTCAAACACTCTGATGTGAACTAATTTTGAAATATCGAGAATTGGTGAACGCAATTGAGAAAAGAGAAGTAGAAAACACAAAGAAGAAGAGAATCACAACACAGAGAGAAAATTCAAGAGAGAAAGAGAGAAAGATCAGAAAGATAGCCAAGAAGGACGAGGTACGAGATATCATCAAAACATAAACGTTACAAGATTGTCACGTGGCCTTAAGTACTCATACAAGGTAATGGTAATCAGTTTACATTAAAAGACATTACTGCCTGTAAAAGATATTTACACAAACCAAAGTACCCTTAATACGCATTTTAATCCCTAATACTACCCCCCAGTGACTTCTCACTTGTCCTCAAAGGAGATGGTTATTCACAAACTCAGGGTATTTCGACAGCATGGGATAGTTCTTTGCAAACTCAGGGTATGTAAGCATGGGAGGGCTATCATTGAGGACAAGTGAGAAGTCAAACTCACTTGTCCTTAAGGGAGATGGTTCTTTGTAGGGTACATAGGTTAGTATGTAAGAATGGTTCACCGCAAACTCAGGCTATCATTGCCATCACTCTAGCGAATCAAAACCTCAATGATAGCCCCCCCATTCTTACATACCAACCTACGATCGAGAATAGCCATTGGCTCTTTTATAGCACCTTTCTCAGAAAATTCCTACGACGGGTGAGCAGGAGCAATTGTCGGACCCAGACAATGTCGTAAAAGGGAAACATGGAATGTGTGATGAATTTTAGCCCCTTCCGGTAGCTTTAATGTATATGCCACAGATCCTATCTTAACAACAACTTCATATAGGCCAAAAAATCAAAGCGAGAGTTTTTTAGATGTCTTTCTAACTATAGATTACTGGCTATAAGCCTGCAACTTTAGGAAAACCCAGTCCCCTACACTAAATTCTCTTTCACTTTGTCCCTTATTAGCTTGTTGTTTCATTCTATTAATTGCCTTTTGCAAATTACCATTTAATACTTTCATCATATTTTCCCTCGCTGAAAAACTATGGTAGCCACATATTCCACTCGAGGGGATACTGCGAAGTGAACAGTCAAAGGTAGTTTTCCAAACAGCGATTAAGATCCTCACTCTGGCCATCACTTTGTGGGTGATACAAAGAGGATAAGCTCTGTGTCACTCCCAATTGCCCTATAAACTCCTTCTAGAACTTACTTACGAACAGGAGGTCCCGATTGCTAACCACATTTGCTGGTGCCCCATGCAATTTATAGATTTGATTCATGAATACCTAAGCCAAATTCGATGCCGTGAAGGGATGAGATAGAGCTATAAAATGAACATACTTGTTCAAATGATCAACAATGACCTAGATGACATCCTTCCCTTTCGACCTCAACAAGCATTCGATGAAATCCATGGCTATACTGTGCCATATGCCTTGAGGGATTGGTAGTGGCTATAACAGCCCTGGTGAAGCTACATTCTTATTCTTGCACCTCAAACATGGCCTACAGTGCAAGATGAATTTCTTTATATATTTCTTTAACCCTTTCTAGTAAAACAGGGACTTAATGCATTTCTTAGATGCTCTTACTCCTGAGTGCCCACCAACTAGAGATGAATGCAACCATTGTAGGATTAAATCCTTGATTTATGGTGATTATCCTACCACCAGTTTTTCTTTCCTTATTAACAGCCCATTTTCCCATTTAAATTTTGCATGTCTCTGGCATTGTCATTCTATCTAGTGAATCAAATCTATAGGGTCTTGCACCCACTCCTGTTTGATCATCTTCTATAATTCTGATGAGAGGCTTGAAACTGTCAGCTGTAGTAGTTCCCCATGCATGGCTCTTGATAATGCATCCGTTACAGCATTCTCATCACCTCTTTTATACTGAATCTTAAAACTCATCCGCATAAATTTGGTGAACCAACTAAATTGGCTTGGTGTTGCTAACCTTTGTTCCAGCAAAAAATCGAGGCCCTTCTGATCAGTCTTAATAACAAATGGCTGGATGGAGCTCCACAGCATGAACTAATGCCAATAATTCCTTATCGTGGACTGAAAGCAACTGATTCCTGGGAGACAACGTTTTGCCAATGAATGCTTCTGGATGTCGATCTTGCATTAATATTGCTCTGATGCCATACTATGAAGCATCTATTTCAACTATGAATGGTTTGCTTAGGTCCGACAGGATTAACATTGGTGCTGTACTCATTGCTTCCTTCAACCTTTGATAGTCCCATTTAAACCCACTACACTTTGTCAATTCCATGAGTGGTTTTGCGATATTCTCGTACCCTTTTATGAACCTCCTATAGTACCCAGTCAACCCCAGAAAGCTTTTCACCTGCTTACTGTTCTTAGGTGCGAGCTATTCCACAATTACTTGTACCTTTTACGGATCTATCGATACCCCTTCTTCAGAGATAAAATGGCCAAGGTATTCAATCCTTTTGGCTCCTAGCACACACTTTCCTCTATTCACAACATAAAGATAAAACTTCAGAATTTTAAATACCTTTTTTAAGTGCCTCCAACGCTCATCCCCACTCCTGTTGTATATGAGGATGTCGTCGAAGAATACTAGGACAAATTTCCTCAGGTATTCCTTGAAGATGTTATTCATGGCATTCTGAAAAGTTGCTGGTGCGTTGGATAACCCAAAGGGCATAACAAAAAGCTCAGTGCCCAAAATGAGTTTGAAAGTTAGTTTTAAATCTATCTTCATCCTTCACCTTGATTTGATGGTACTCTGCCTTCAAGTCCAACTTAGAGAAGATACTTTCCCTTCCTAATTCGTCAAATAAGTCTTCGATAAGGGGAATAGGGTAGCGATTCTTAACGGTAAGCTTATTGTGTTGACCCTAAGGCTTTATGCCATAAGTTTTGATGATGACAAATGTAGTTGAAATGTAGCATTGATATATATAAAGGTTAATTATCATATATATGCTACAAGCACTTAAGCATGATTATATTATTTAATATGTATGTTGCATATAGTGAATCATGCTATTATCATGAATTGAACTAACCATTGGATTTGCAAGTAAGATATATTTTATAGGTTGGTTCAAAACAAGAAGAGTGAGCATTGGATTGAAGAACAAGGAAAAGAAATATCATGCTTCACTTAAAGAAAACAACATGCAAGGATAAAGCTCCAAGAAATGAAGAATTAGAAGATTTGAAGTCTTGGAAGCTTGGATGCATCAAGAAAGCAACCATCATACTCTAAAAACAAAGAATTTGAAGATAACAAGTGACTGGTCGACCACCCTATGCTGACTGGTCGACCAACGAGCTCCAGAAGCAAAGTCTTTGAGCATTGGTCGACCACCCTATGTTGATTGGTCGACCAACGAGCTCCAGAAGCAAAAATATTTGAGCACTGGTCGACCAACTTGCCACACTGGTCGACCAACGTGACTGATGAATCACTTCTGGACTACACTGGTCGACCAACGTGCCACACTGGTCGACCAACGTACTACACTGGTCGACCAACGTACCACACTGGTCGACCAACGTACCACACTGGTCGACCAACGTGCCACACTGGTCGACCACCGACATCAGAAAATGTGCTGTAACGACTAGTTTTTGCTGACATCATTATGGAATCACCTTGGATTTGTCTCCAACGGTCTTATTCGTCTTTGGGCTATATATATCAACATTGGGGGCTATCAAAACAGAAGAGAGAACATTCCTATTGCTGAACATCATATGTAAATTCTCTCTTATGCAGATTATATCCTTGTGAGCTTATCAATGTAATATATACTCTGTTTTTTAGAGAGTTTCTCTGTAATTGTTGATTTTGATCAACACAAATATTATCTTGAGTTGTATTATCAAGGAGAGTATTCCTTGATAGAGTATTTATTGAGAGAGCTTTCCTTTGGGTTGTAGAGAAGTCAGTTTAGCAGAAATTCTCCGGAGGGTTGAGGAGGAGCCCGGATTCATAAATTCTTCGTTGGGTTGTGGAGGAGCCTTGGCTAACGAAATTCTTTGTAGTGGTTTGCAAGTACCCTGATCAAACTTGCAAGTATAGTGAATATACTCAAGTGATTTCTTGAGGACTGGATGTAGGCTTGAGATTAGCCGAACCAATATAAATCTCAGAGTTTGCTCTCTCTATCCCTTACTCCTTTATTTGTGCTTATTGTTATCTACTCTTTATTTCCTTGCTCCTCATAATTATTCATCTTGATAGCACATTGATTTTCTGTGTTATATTTATTATCCTAAGCATTGTTCTTTTACAGAAAATCATTTTAACTTCCAATAAAGTTTTGTGAAAATTTTATAAAATCCAATTCACCCCCCTCTTGGGTTCCAACCATTACTTTCATATTGAAGGCTCTATAGTCAATATAAAGCCTCCATCTCCATCCTTCTTCTTTACCAACATCATTGGGGAAGCAATTCATGAAAAACTGGTAATAATTATTCCCTTTTGTAACATTTCATCTATCAATCCTTCTATAACTGTCTTCTATATAGTAGGGTACCTATATGGCTGGATATTAACTGGGTTTACACCTTCTTGAAGTGGTATAGAATGATCAAATCTGGGTCTGTATGGGGATAATTCATCAGGTTCATGTAGCAGTTTGGGGGTACTCCTCTATAAGTTTCTAAGCTTTTCCACTGACTGATGTTTCTTCTTCCAAGTTCAAGGTAAAGCATTAAGCTTTGTCCAACCATGGTATTACTTGAATGCAGTAGATTTGTGATTCCTTCAATTGGAGAGGCTTCTCTGAGTTCCCTGTCAAACAATTCTTAGCTCTAGTGTAAGCTGTCAATCTAACCTTTTGTCCATTCCTTACAAAGTCCATGGTAAGATTTGAACAATCCTATATTATTCCTCCTAGTATTCTGAGCCACTCCATTCCTAGAATTAAGTTGCACCCTATTAATGGAAATAAAATTACCTCTGTGACAAAGGTCTATCGCTGCATTATCCACGTGAATCCTTTAATCCTCTTTGACCCTGTTATCTTACCCCCATCAGCTACTGTTGCTTGCAAGGGAGGCATTTTAGTAATATAATTTCCCAGAACTTTTTCAAATCAGTCGCTAATGAAATTATGAGAACTGCTTGTATCAATTAGGATATGTAGTGTTTTATTTCCGAGTGCTCCTTTGATTCTCATAGTACTAGCACCTCTTTCCACGTTGCCTAACACGAAATTCAATGTTACTATAACTTGTTCCTTAACTTCTACGATTTCTACAGGTTTTGGCTTAGCTTTCTTACCTTGTATTACCGTTGTGTCATCAGTTTCCATAAAAAAGACTTGAGCTTTCTGCCGTTGTTGACAGTTGTGGCCCAGATGTATTTTTCATGGCAAAAAAAAATAGAGGCTCTTACTTCGATGCTCATCAAGCTCTGCCGGAGTCATATTTGATTGAAAATGATACCCATGTTTTCCCAATGTGCCTCTTTGATCTTGGATGGTTCTTGGTCCCTTTGCTGGAATGGCTACAGGTATTCTTGGTTCAAGAACAGATGTATTCGGTTTAGAGTGACTTCTGATGCTGCGCACTTTAATCTTTGCTAGCCTCATTGCTTCAAGAATGATCTTGGGATTAAAGAGCCTGACCTCCTATGCCAATTCCATTTTCAAGCCCCACCTCTTATGCCAATTCCTTTTTCAAGCCCCAAGGTAACAATCTAGTTTCTGTTCTTCCGTGAGGGTACTTCTACAAGAAATCCTCTCGAATAGTCCTTAAAACTCATGCAAAGTCCCCTTTTGCTTCAACTGTACAAATTCCTCCAATGGTCATTGTAGAATTGTACCAAATCAGACCCAAATACCATCAGCGAATTCTTGCCATGTAACCGGGCTTGGAGATGATTTCTTGAACCCATTGTACCACTGGTAGCCTGCCTTATCTTGTATTAGACTTGCCATCATGACTTTATTTTCTTTTGGGGTATTATCTAAGCCAAAATAACTTTCACACTTTGATACCTAACAATTTACATCTTCTTTCATGAACCAGGGTAAATCCATTTTCGTAAACCTCATAGGTGCTTGGTGATTGGCTCTTAGCTGATTCGTATTATGGTGTAAGGAATCCAACATCTATCGTGAAAGTTGAGATATAGTATCTTGGATTTTCATTAGTTCTCCTGTAACATTAGCTCGCAATTCACGCATCCTTTCTTCCACTTCCCGTAGAGTGACCTAAGTATGTGTGTTGTCAGCCATGGCAAAAGGAATTGCCTCTGATACCAATGATGTGAACTAATTCTGAAATACTAAGAATTGATGAACATAATCGAGAAAAGAGAAGTAGAAAACACAGAGAAGAAGAGAATCGCATCACAGAGAGAAAATTCAAGAGAGAAAGATCAGAAAGATAGCCAAGAAGGAAGAGGTAGGAGATACCATCAAAACGCAAACGTTACAGGATTGCCACATAGCCTTAAGTACGCATACAAGGTAACAGTAATTAGTTTATGCGAAAAGACATTACTGCCTTCAAAAAATATTTACACAGACCAAAGTACCCTTAATACACATTTTAATCCTTAACACACTTGCACCCCAAAAAATGTGTGGGAGGAAACTTTAAACACTAGAATCAAAATTAGAACACAACTTCATTTGAATTTCATCAGAGATTGACTCTGAACACAGGCGCTAACTTCGACTAAGGGAAGAGCTTCGTGACTCCCATCGTAGAGACAAAAAATGACAACATTGATCAACCTAAATTAAATTTAACTAGGTTCAACAAACTTAATTAAACTGAGTCAGATTAATTAGGTTTAGAAGCCTTAATTAATCTAAAGTAAGTTAATTAGGTTTGGGGGACACTGAACAATTTAAATTGAATTATTAACTTGACCTAATTTAGGTTTAGTTGAAGGCAACTTTCAGATATGATAACCTAAAATCTAGATCAATTAGGTTCTAGGGTTTAGATGATTCTAGGTTTAATTTAATAAATATGTTTGATTAGGCAGTAAGAAGGCTCACCTTTCTATAATGAAATTTCTTAAAAAAGAGGCCCTAATTGGTAATGCTTAACGGGAGTGTGCAAAATTTAGGATGAAAAATCTGATTTTTCTACTTCAAATAGACTTTCTTTGATAAAATTTCAGTCCACATGAAGGTGGGTGGAGTCTTAAATATAAGCTATGTGTGTGTAGCAAAATTAACTAATAAGTTAGTTAAAAGCTTATAAGTTAATTTTTAACTGATAACTGATAGTTGAAAGCTGAAAACTTATAAACTAATTTAATGAATTATAAGTTTTCAGTAAAAGTAGCTGTTGAAGTAGCTAAAAAGTGTAAAATGACATAAAAGGACATATATTTTATAATCTTAAAATAATATAAATAAATATATTTTTTAATTAAAATAATTTAAATTATTATACATAAAATATATATATATATATATATATATATAAGTTATAAACTAGTTTAAATGGTTTGCCGAACACAACCATAATATATAGCATCGGTCAAGGACTCTCTTGAAACGATAATCTTCTAATCAATTTGGTGCACCTGAAAAAAAAAATCGGTTTGGAAGGTTTGTTTTTAAAATATAGATTTAAAAATTATTTGATATAAAAGTCTTCTATATAATGTTATGATAAATTTAATACAATAAAATAATTAATAACTATATTTTTAAAAATAATTAGAACACATACACGTTAAATATATTAATTGTTATAGTTTGCGTTATATTTTAAAGAATTTGTCAAATATCTATATTATCTAATTATATAAATTATTAAGAATGTCTATATACAATGACATAAAATAATTATAATTTTAATAAGAAGAAAAGGATTGTAACAAATTAGCCAAAAAAATATTTATGAAAATAAAAAATAAAAATAACAAAAGCAATAACTTTACAAAAACTTAATAAAAAAATAAGAGACTTTTTAAAAAGAAAGTTATAAAAAAAATTACAATTAGGATTGATCACTAACTGCCACAACATGGTTAGAATGATTGTGGTTAAAGCCCTACTATTTTTTTGTAATACATTACGATAAATTCTATAAATAAATTTATGTAAGAGCATCTATAGTGGTAAACTTCATTTTAGTTCTTATTGAGAATCTCACATAAGCTTAATTAACTCCCTACCACTTAAGCAACTTCTCACTTCAGTAGTGAATCTCTTAAGAACCCACAAATAGGTCCCACAATCAACTCTGCACTATTTTAACATTTATTATTTTTCACTAATATTTATTATGAATTAATTATTTTATTATTACTTTTTGCATAAGAACCGGTTTTTATATAAAAATCGTTCTTACATGTGGCAGCCAGCATGATGAACTACAATGGTGAACCGAAATAAGAATTGGTTTCTAAATTTAAGAACCCCTTAAGAACAATCACTGTGTAGATGCTCTAAAGTGTCGCGCATTTTTTTAATTATTTTTTCATAACACTATTTTTTCAAAAACATATAATATATGTTTTGGCTCTTTTATTTTAAAAAAAAATTTTCAAATATTGCATTTAAAATAATTTACTTCAAAAAAATTTGCCAAACAATTTTTATTTTTATTTTAAAAACAAAAATAGTTTTCTAAAAATAAGAACCTTACAGGGCCTGTATCACCTCCATTTTATTCCTTTTAAATTATTTTTACTAAATAATCATCCGGTGTTCGAACACTACGCTTGTGTCGACTAATCCAGATTTGAGTTGGGTATAACCATAATAGGCGGCAAAGCTCTTCCTACCAGGTTTCAACGAAACTGTATTCTTAAGGCTTGAACTCAAAACCTCTGGTTAAGTTATGACAATCCTTTACTAGTTGACCTATGAGCTTGGTAGTCTTTTAATTTTCATTCTCTCGCATAATTACTTAGGTATTGATATTTACTTAGGTATTGATATTTGTTTATTTTTGGTTCATCTAATTCTTCTCCTACGGATTGTATTAAATGTGAAGGAACTAGAAAGGAAAACCAAAAATAAAAATAAAAATAAAAATAAAAATAAAAATAATCCTTATTTTGAGCTTATTTGAACTTATCTTATAGCATAAGCGTTTACGCACATGTTTGTGAGAGCTTATAGAAATAGTTTATAGTATTATCCATAAGCTATTTTTAGTTTATTTTCATAAGCCCTCAGTGATAGCTTATAGAAGCAGCTTATATCGAATTTATGTGGAGTTTTCTCTCATAAGCTCTTTAATTGTAAAAATAATTTATATATAAGCGTTTATCATATAAACACTTATTGTATAAGTACTTAATTAAGCTGTCTACCTAAACACATAATCTATTGTAGGATGTAGAATGCAAACTTTGAAGAGACCAAGTCAATTGAAAAAGTGATATAAGTGTAGCAAATAAAAATAATAAAACAGTTAATATATAATCAGTATTTTATAAAAATTATAAAAAATATTGAATAGATAAAAAAATTCACAACTAAAACTTTGTTTGTGGCATGTCCCCAAAATTTTTTGTGGAATAATTGTAGCTGTCTACACCTTACTTGTACTTGTGGGCGTGTAAGTAAACACTGACATCTTTCTATGAGAAAAAAATTTAATACTTACACTTCTTTCTGCCATACGAGGGATTTTAGTTCCAATTATTGTTGATGAATTAATTATGCCACAATTTCTCAAATTGAAATTCATTGGTAAATAAGATTCTCAAAAAGCTCAGGTGTCAAATATTTAATTTATGTAAGGAAGGTGAGTTCAATAAGATTCTCAATGTATTCATGGAAGAATATGATGTTTGTTTTCTAGGTATGAGAAATTTGCTTTGGAAGAATATGATGTTTGTTTTCTAGGTAAGTTCTAATTATATGAAAGAAAACATCAACGCTTTCAGCAGAAGAAACTTAGGTCTTATTATTATATATATTTTTTTCTCAATGAATTGCTAGTAAACTCATCTAGAGGTTATGATTATTTGAAAAATAGTTGAGTAAACTTAGTAAGTAGAATTGATTCTCAGAATTGATTTTGGGCAAATCTAAGTGTACATAAACATGATTTATGTTTGAAAACTAATATCAGAAAAGTAATTTTGAAAAATAAATTTTATTTTAATATTGGATAGCAAAAATACTTTTGAATGTGTAATTATCAGAAAAGATATAAATTTTATATTCTCTTATTTCATTCACCCTTATTTAATTTTACTCATATTTAAATGTAAGAAAAAAATTATATTAATGTTTTTAATAGTAACAAGTTTTGTTTTTAAAAATTATAAACTAACAAAAAGTTTTGTCTTTAAAAATGTTGAAGTTGGAGTGGATAATTATAAACTAACAAAAACAAAACTTGTTATTATTAGAAACAAGTAGAGATTATAATAAACACTGTGGTGTAAGTCTCTCGTGCTAACACTCACTACAAAAAAAATTGACTTTTGGTAGTAACTAAAGTCACCACCAAAAATTTGAAAAGTTGCCACTATAAATATCACAAAAAATATTTATAGCTTTCTTCAGTGGCGAATTGTAAGTTGCTACCAAAGGTGACTATAGTTGCTACCAAAAATCACTGAAATTTTTTTTTTGAAGAAAGCTATAAATATTTTTTGTCTTAATAAGTATAATAATATAACTATTATAAACTTGTGTAGTCTTGCAAAATTTAAAATTACTATAACATACAAAATCAACAATTCATACATATTCAGTTTTTCTTGGCTTCTGCTTTCTATAACATACAAAATCAACAATATACTTATCCAACTTTCCCTAACTTTTGCTTACTATAACATATACAAAATCAACAATTCATACATATCCAACTATCCTTAGCTTTGGCTTTAATTTGCTGGTGCTTGTAATCCATTTATGGCTGTCCCTGTTAAAATAAAAAACAAAAATCATATAATATAATTAAAGATAAAACCTTTAATAGGTATAACAACATGTAGGTTAGTTCATTTTCTACTTGGCTACTATTTTCATATCCATAGATTTTCACTATATATGTGTGACTACCACTATTGGCTTCTAATTATAACTTAACTTTAAGAAATTAATGTCCTCTTTTGCTTCTCAATTTAAGAAATTTGAGCATGATATCGTGGTCTACTGCCTCTCCTTTTTGCTTTCTTTAAACCTTTAAAAATATAAACATAGCACTAATCTTTTTGCACAAGGGATTTGTTTTGTCTTTGTCTGGAGGAGATTAGCATGTAGATTGCTTCAAGTATTATGAGGAAATAACAAATTACATCTTTGGACTGCAGTTACATAAAATTGATTTGAATTAATTTAATTTTAATAAAAATACATTAAAAGAGAAAGTTACTTGGATTCTCTACTATGTAAGAGACTAACTCTTTCAGGTAAGCCTAACCCCCATTAGTTTACATATGAATAAGAGAAAGTTTAGATTATCAAATAATATTCATTAGAGAAAATTGACCAAAAAGATAGAGTAGAGTATTATTATGTTATTCAATTTTAATTCAAAACCATTAATTATATCTTAATAGTATATAGACAGACATAATATATCTCTATATAAGTTTATTAGAATAAGATAATTATAGATTTTGAAAAATAGAAGTTCAAAAGAAAAATTCATTGTTCAAAAAGTTAGATTAAATCCTAGAAATTTGTTACCCAGAAGAAAAATATTCCAACAAATTGACCATGTTATCAGTAAAGTTACAAATATTATTCCCAAATCTATAGGTCAAGGATGCAGCAAAACGTCACAAAGAATAATTAATATTGGAAGCATCTAATCTACAAATCTATTTGGTGATTGGCTATAATGAGTTTGACATTTAATAAAGTATCTAATCATTTCAGTCTACATTTCCAATGCAAGTAAAAATTTAACCAAACATACCTATAATAGAAAAAAAAAAAAAGAAATCCAGAACAAGTAACAAACTGAATGAACTAGGCTGAGATACTTATTTTAGTTTGGAGCAGAATCAGTAGGTGTAGTATTTGGATTTATTGTCCAAATCAATGAACTTCTTACTTTCTATTACACTCAATAGCAGTATATATGTGAAACATATATCCCATGATCAAACAAGACATTAGTTTTTCCTAACAATCATTGGAAGAACAATAATAATACTAAATTTATTAAAATTACCGAACAAAAAAAACAAAAAGAAAAGCTACAGATCAGAGAAAGAAAGAAATTACAACATCAAATGATTGAAATATCAATAAAATGGTTCAAGAAAATACCTGTTGTATTCTAGCTAGTAACGTAGCCAATTGTTGAGCAATCTCTGCTTGCATCTTTCTTTCCATCTCTTCACGTTCCTCCTGTCTCTGTCTTTCTATCTCAACCCGTGCTTCTTGTAACTTTTGATCCATCTCTGCCTGCATTTGTCCACGCACACTCTTCAATGAAGAAGACACTCGAATATCAATATCAACCTGGCTTATGGTCCTTTTTCTTAGAGGTTTCACCCCATAACTCATCCCACGAACATGCCCAGTCGTCTCACCAAGAACTTCTACCACAATTTCATCCCTAGTCAATTGAGACTCAGCTTCGATGGATTGTTGTTAAAGCACAAGCTCTTTGAGACGACCCTAAAGTTAAAACAATCACAATTTGGTTAAGATCAATTTAAAAAAACATGTCAATTTTGTAGAAAAGTTATTAAATTGTGAAATATACATGAACTTCTTGAGACTTTGGATCTGACCACACCACTTCTCCTTCCTTTGTCTTTCGAGTGTGTTGCATCTCCCACACAATGTCAGGCATTGCCCTTTCCCCAGTATTTAAGTCCTTCTACAAAGAAACTTACACTCATGATATCTAATTGTCACATACACATTACAAATCCAGAATACAAAATAAAACACAAAAATTATCTATAATGCATTCCAAAACTACAAATTATCTACACATCACAAATCCAAAAACTTGCACTTAGATTAATGAATAGTATTTTAGTAAAACACTTAAAACCATATCAATCCATATCAGTCTAGTACCAACTACTTAAAACCATTACAAAATGATATTTACTAAAAAAAAACTTACTGCCAAGGTCTTTCACTAAAAAATGCATTACTAAAAAACACTTACAAAAAAAATTAACTAGAATCTATGGGAACACATCCAAGATGAAAAGTAGTCATAGTCATAGGATTATATTTGAAGAGACTTTTGAAAAATTCACGCTTTAAGACCAAAAAATACAAACAAATAGAAAAACAACAATGATCACACACGACATTAATTGGAGTAGAAAGATTGAAGTAGATATTCTATTTATTGTAAATATAGACTACAAGTCTAGTCTATAATCCTAACCACCATCTTTGGTCATGATTGTGATGGAAGTTCAATGAATGTGTCGTGTATGCATAAATCAATTAAACCTTATTGCCACTGTGTAGTTAATACTCGATACTGTAGCATGTTTGTCTTTATTATCACTTATCACTGTTTCTATTTCTACCAAAACCAACCTTTGCTAACTTTTTCACATTTTTTGTTTAAAAGAAAAATCCAAAGTCTATATGAAATGCACCACTGTTGGAAACTATAAACAATTTCTATAACTTATATCTTAAGAAAGTATCAATAGAATTGAGACTTTTAGACATTAAGTGCTAATTAATTCAAGGTAGTAATTAATTAACAAGATGTTTGGTATTTTGGTATTTTTTTGGGTAAAGAGGAATATATTAATAGATAAAAGCTACAAATGGTCTAGTAAATCCAGTAGGCATCCATAATGACAGAACATTTATCTATTAACTACAGTTTCTTACATATAAGAAATCAACCCAACCAAATTACTGTTAGGATGTGAGATGAAAGTAGACTCCAAACATATTCCTCCCCATTATTTCCATCATACAATTAAATCATTAAAACCTATACAATAATAATTGTCAATGTCACCTCAAACTCAGCATAACATTACAAATCCCATGAAACACTAGGGCAAGTAGCAAAAGCAGGCCACACCACAGTACCGTCACTGAACAAGCAAAAAACTAAAAAGAAAAAATGCCAGTATTGAAGCAAGAGATCGAGAAGACACTTACTTGGAAGCAAAAAAACTCCAATTTAAAGGGAACAGAGATGGGATCAGATTAGAGCAGGGGATGCAGCACGAGGAACTCAAGTCAGCTTAGAAGGGGAAGAAGTAGAAAAGAACGTGATCTTGAATCGTGATAGTACAAAAATGAGGGGGGCAAGAGAAGGTGGGTATGTTGATGGGTAATGAGAAGCAGAAGCATGATGGAGATTCATACGGAGAGAGAGAGAGAGAGAGAGAGAGAGAGAGAGAGAGAAAGAGGAATGAAAAGGAAAAGTCAGATGAGGCGACGCGAACAGAGGAGATGAAGTGATGAAGAAGAGAATGGGATGAAGAGACTGATGTGACCAAAATTAATGACATAAAGACGCACGAAGTGAAGAATAAGAAGGCACGGGAAACAATTACTGAAAGAAACAATTTATATTAAAAAAATTCATTTTATGACTAAAGTTATCTAACTACATCAGTAGTGAACTTATGCTTAAATAATTCCTTGGTTGCAAATTCGAATCTAGCCACAGTCACGTCTAAAGAAATTAATTTTTTTTTGTTGCAAAAATATTAAAAAAAAAATTTTACAGTAGTGACTTTTAGTCGCCATTAAAACCAAAATTACCATTTTTTTAAAATTATTATCACCAATTAAAAAAATACTATAGTGGCAACTTAATAGAGTCACCACTAAAAACCTTTTAGTGGCAACTAATAAGTTGCTACTAAAACATTTTCAGTGGCAGCTTTATTAAGCCGCCACCAAGTTACACTTTTCAGTGGCAACTATTTAAAATCACTACTAAAAGTCGATCTTTTGTGGCAAGTTCTATATTTGCCACCAAAAGTCGACTAAAAGTTGCCACAAAAAATTTGCCACCGAAAGCCCATTTTCTTATAGTGACTGCTAGCTTCACTAACAAAAATTGTTGAGATAGCTTCTACAATTAGGTCTAAAAATGCATTCTTAGATTCTTAAATGGTTAACAAACATTTGTTTAATACACCCCTTTATAGTTTTTACATAGAAAAATGAAAGTATCCAACAATATAGTGGGACTAAAGAATCAACAAAATGAAAGTATCCAATGAAAGTAAACAAACAAAAAATACAAGAAAGGATTATAATAAAAATTGAAAAAAAATTAAGGGGACTAAAGAGGGACTTAAATGCAAGACTAAAGTCCAGCGAAGGGGTATTGGAGCTTCTTTGACCTCTATTTTTTGTTATTTTTTCACTCTCCTTCTCCTATGCTTTTTTCTCTCTTTTTTTTCACACACACACTCTCTCCCCATGTTTCTCTCCCTCAATCCAGCGAAGGGGTATTAGAGCTTTTTTTACCTCTATTTTTTTTCACTCTCCTTCTCTTCTTCTTCTTTTTTTTGTTTTTCTCTCTCTCTCTCTCCCCCTTTGTTTCTCTCCCTTAATCTAGCAAGAAGGTAATAGAGGAAAGAGAAAAAGAAAATTAGAAGATGTGCGTTTAATTAGGCCAGAAGCTACAAGAAACCAAGTTGGATGAAACCAAGGTTTGAGAGGAAGAATCAATTATGGTGCAGTAGGCTTTTATAAGATGTTTGGAAACTTGTTGAGTAAACTTAAGTTTGAACAGAATTGATTTTCAGAATTGATTTTGAACAGAATTGATTTTGCATGTATTTGATTTATGTTTAGAACATTATCAAAAAAATGATTTTAAAAAATGAATTTCGTTTGGATATTGGTTAGTAAAAACACTTTTGAATGTGTAATTACCAGAAAGAGTATAAATATTATATCGTTTTGTTTCATTTATCCTTATTTAATTTCTATCATATAAAAATGTAATAAAAAATATTAATTTTTTAATTTTTATTAACTACTGATACTAATATTTGATTTAAAATATATATTTATAAATGTTGTAATGAAATAAATTTATTAATAAGATCAACAAACTCACATAAAAAATAATACAAGTAAATGTTAAATTATAACAATGTTTTAATAAAACTCCATTAATTTTTTAAAATTTTCATTTCTCTTCTTAATTTTTTCTGAATTTCCCTTAGTTGTTTCTTAATTATAACAATTTAATTCTTAATCAATAATTAAATATAATGCTTCATCCATACGCTAGAGTCACTTCAGCCCACACCTTAGTGGCTTCAGTCACGTGACTCACACCCACACCACACAGTCACCTCTCTTCCTCTTCCTCTTCAGTCACATCACACAACGGCTTCAGTCACACCTATACCATACAGCTTACACCACAACAGCTTCAGTTATGCCCATAGCAATGACGACAGAACTCTCCATCGACAAGTCCCCCCTTTCTTTCTCTTTGTGTGTGTGTGTAACATCCCGATACCCATAGCTATTACTTATGGTGAGTTTGATGCGTAATTTAAGAGCAAAGAAATTTTTTTGGAACTACTGAGAATTAAATTGAAATTGGAAATAAAATAAAATAATGACAATAAAATAAATTTGGATTTTTGGGAAAGATTAGGAAATTTTACAATAATATATTCTTAACGACCTGTGTGAAATTCTATTAAAGTTATGTAGAGATTTTTTACTTAAAGGAAAAATAGGATAATTGGTGATGGAATGAAATTGGGGATAATATGAAATTTCAGAGAAATAAAAAGAAAGGGACTCAAGTGAAATCATGTTTTAAGATGAGGAGACTTCATGTAATTAAACTAAGATAAGGTCATGTGGCACTTAGGGAGTAGGGCCACATGTACCCTTCTTGGCATCATTAGACTAAATGGGGCTTTTAATTGAAACCCTATCAATATACACACACCAAACGCATCTTCGTGGGCATGGCAAGGCTGAGAAAGGGGAGATGGTGGTGAAAGAGACAAGTCCGATGGCCACTACCTTTGCCAGAACCTTCCTTCCCCTCTTTTCTTTCTCTCGACCTCCCTTGCTACCTTAGGCAAGAACAAAATCGAGAGTAAGAGCAACATTGAGTAAAGGAGACAAACAAGGTGGCTGAGAGAGAGAGAGTGAGAGTCTGATAATGGTGCTGTAAAGGGAAAACGATTCATGGTAGTGAACCAGTCCGGCGTGGGAAGTGAGAAAAGCCCCATGATTGACTTCAGCAGAAATTGGAGAAAGGCAGAGTTACAAAACCTGAGACAAAAACAGAGATGGTGAGAGGTAAGAATTCAAACTCATGATTCCTTCTCATGAGACTTTCAACTGGGATTTCTTTCGGTGGTGATTTCCTTGGTGATGTTGGATAAATTTTGGATATTTTCTCCATGATTTAAACTCTATGAATATGGGTATGTGTTTTGTGGATTGGGTGTCTAAGTGTGACATTTAGGAGGGACATAAATAGATATATAACTGTTGAAATGGAGTTGTTCAGAATAAGAAAAACAATGACGTGGGAATGCCTATTGTTGCAAACACTGGTGATGATGAGATGAAATTTTTATGTTGTTGGTTACTGCAATGAAAGATATATAAAGTGATTGAAGTATTTGATAAGTTTGTCTGCTACAAAATTCGCGCTTATGGTTGTTAAGGTCAAGAGTACATGTAAAGAAACAATTAACTAAGATACTTATGGGTTGATGTGGTATTGCTGGAATAAGAACTTGTAATGTGCTCAAATGACTATGAGATTTATTATTCAGTTTAAAATTGTATTTATGAGATATGCCTAGATTATTTAAGAGTTCTTTTAGGTTGGTTTGATATCTCAATACACCTAAAGCAGTAGCTGAAATTTCAGAAACGTGAAAATAGAAGTGATCAGGCATGCTACCAATTTAGTCTATTTTGGATAGCCAAATGAGGTCTTAAAATCTATACAATTTTATGACTCTTGAGATGTAAATGACATGAGCTGGAAAGTTTTGTGATTTTTAGAAGAGTTTAACTTGGTGAACTAACCTAAGAACATAACCTTAGTTCTTTTTAGGGGCTAAATGACTTTATTTTGACTTGAAATTTTCATGGGACCTAAATAAGACCTTATACTAACTGTCCACCAAATTTCATAGCAATTAGCTAAGGTTTGATAAGCGTACTAAATAGAAAAATAGCCCCTATGTGGAAATTAGATAGTTCTAACCTATGGTTACAAAAGGAGTCTTTAGAGGGGTCAAACAACGAAGTTTAAATCTAAATTTTTTATCCTATCTTGCCAACATATAATATGAGTCTATGTCAAGTTTCACGATTTGTGGAGTTGTAGATCAATACCATAATTTTTTTGAGTAATTGATAAGAAAACTAGCATCATAATAGAACAAGATTAGGAAATTGGTAACCTATGTTTCGGTTTAATGATATTTCTTGCTAAACTTGATTTCTAGGCCTTTGGTGAGATTTCTGGTTTTTCTTCTTCGGTTTAAAGCATAGTTTTGGCATGGATTCGAGGTGAGGGGGTTTTTATCTTACCTTGTTTATATTTTCATATAAAATCCTACTAAAATGAGTTTTAAGGCTTTGTATATCTCTTGCGTGCTGACAAAAGAGAATTTATGCATGTACATGAAAGGATATGTAATTGATTGATAGCTGTGATTGTTATGAACTAATGTGATGAATATTAATTGGAGGCTATGGCCAATAAATTATTATGTGTGAGATAAGATGCTTGTGTTTGTTGTTTAATATATATATATAGATATACACTATGTATTCGTATATATTCATACTTCTATTAATACAAAAGTGGAAATTGAAGATATGTGTATGCATGTAAATATCATTTTCCCTTGGGTTATGGGATGAAATAAAAAGATATATATATATATATATATATATGTGTGTGTGTGTGTGTGTGTGTGTGTGTGTGTGTGTGTGTGTTTATAAATATTGTATTATGAGATATGTTCATGATATATATATGTATACATATGTATATGCTAAACCATATATCATTATAGAAAGGCTTATGCATACATACACACATTCAAGGTCCTTACAGTTTGTTTACTTAAGGGTGTAGTTATGAATATACACGTACATATATATATACACACTCCCCACCCTTGTGGTGGAATTAGGGAGATGTGGCTTACATGTGTATGTTGCCCTTTCATTTATGATGTTATGGTAGCACATGTTATGATTGAATATCTCAACAGTGTTATGTAAATGGTTATGGGAATTACTAAATGTATGTTATATTGATGTCCATACCTCTTGTGGATTATGGGACTTGAACTGATGTATACGTAGTTATACGAAAATCGCTTGAGCATTTCTATTTGTGGCACAAAATGAGTGGTTGGTTGGTATTGTAAGCGAATGTTATATTTGTGGTGTATTATGTGGTATATAATATGACAATGTTGGAACTGTATCGACTACGTTGTGTTTGAGTTGAGGATGATTAAGATCTGTACATGGTTCATGATTGTGATTGATTATGGTATGCTTATGGTTGTTATTGTGCCTGGAAACGTCATGGTGGTGCACCCTATGGGAATGATATACACGGAGCCATAAAGGTGGAGACTCACTTTTATTGGAGCGATATGGGTGGATGCAGTTGAGAGGCCACAGGCAACGATTTAGTGGTATCCTAGATGACTCGAATGGTTAAGGATTATTGTGATTAGGTGAATTAATTGTTGATATGTTATTATGATTATTTGAAAGTTTATGGCTAAGCATGTGGTTGTCTTGGGATCTTGCTACAATTGTGGATTGTTATCAAGCAACATGCAGATCATATTTCAATACTGCCTATAATTTTATATATATATATATATATATATATATATATATATATGCCTGTATATAATGCTTGTGGTTAAGGTAGGATAGAGGTTTTCCTCACTAGGTCGGTGGACTCACCACCCAACATTTTTAGGTGTGAAAGAAGCGAAAACTACTGAATCAAGTATGGTGATTGACTCCCCTTTTAGGAAAACAGTATAGTCTTGTCCCTTTCTCTTCTTTGTTTTCTAGATGGCTATGTAATCGGGTATGTTAACTAGGATGTGTGTGTTAATTTAAATTTTTGGACTTTCACAATAAACTTGAAAATCGATTGATTGTTAAAATATGTTATTGTTGAATTGAAATGATTAGAAAACATGGAAAGTTGTGTGAATACTGAAAACACTTTCATGTTGTAGGTGAATAAAAAGTTAAGAATGGATTATTGATAAACAGAATTGAATTAATATTAATCATAGATAAAGTTGCAGTTTTGATAAACAAAAAAATCAAATCAAATCAAATCTGGAAGCTTGGTAAATACATTACTTTATGAACAATAAATCTGAATAACTGATTTAAGTATTTGATAATAGGAAAAAAAATCATGTAGAAGTAAGGCTCACGGAGGCGGGGTTGAGTTCTCTATGCCGGTCACATGCCTGGTCTTGAAATGTGATAATGATAGTATCAAAGCTATGAGATTAGGTCATTCTACCAATTATAGAGCAAGGTGTCCTTAGTTAGTCATCCTCTATCGTTGTGAACCTGGGCACAGCTATAGTGGTAGGCTTTACCAAAAGCCTTATAGGATGTTATCTTCTTATTTCTTTTGAGTCTTGTTCCTTCTTAGTGGCTAAGTCTTTTTAGTACATGAGTAGAGGTGTGTGTCTGTATGTTCAAACATCGGGTATCCCATTATGACTTGAAAAGGTTATAAAACTACGAAAAAGAGAGTGGCTTGGGGAAACCATCGTTTGCTTGGCTTCTTTAGTTAAAGTGCACAACCACTAGAAGATCGTGGTCAAGAAAGAATGTTACAATTTGACGGAAGCTATTAGCGGGACATATGTTCTAAAGGGGATGTACCTCGAGCAAGGAATGATATCTTCTTGGCATTTTTCTTTTTGTCATGATTGTGGAACCCTGTAGTGGTTAAGACCCAGCAAAGATCTCAACAACCATATGATGAGATAATTCACCGATGATTTAAGTGTGTAATTGATATAGGAGTTTATTTTCCCTTTCCATTTTTTTATTTTATAGCTATGAGAGATGTGTGATGTTTCTAGTTATTATTGCTTTGGGGTTGGATGGAAGGCTAGCATAGTAAATGATAAGAAATTAGCAGATGCTGTGAAGGTAAATGAGCTAAATCATAATGTTTTTGCGCATTATATATAACTTGGTTAATTAACAAATTGTGGTGTAAATTGGTAGGGAAGAATTTGAAAATCCGAAACTATGAGAAGCTCCCTCGGGGACTTGTCATTATTAAGGTTCAACAATAAATACTGTGGTTAGGTGAGAAAAAAAATAAAAAAAGGGGTAGGGGGTGTTCCTAGCTAATGACAATATTTGGGTTGAACTTTGTTCATTTTGGGAATGGTGAACCAATGCAACTTCTACTTTAAGAATCCTTCTACATTATTCAAGAAGGATTGTGTCAATTTAGAGTCAGAGAAAAAGAGGTAATTAGTGAAAGATTGAAATGGTCAATCAGTGTATGTGTTACATTGAACAATGATTAGTGTCTCGTCTGAACATGACTAGAAAGCAATAAGGAATTAGGTGGATTGGACTTGTGGTTAGCTATTGAAAATCCCTTGGGACGTTTGTTAATTCAGAACATAAATAGGTTGTCATGAGGAGTCTTGGGAAATGAGAATGCTAGTAACCGAACCCCCAGAGCTAAAAGGGAATGCGATCATGCAAGATAACTAAGTCTTGAGTCTTGTCGCTAAAGATTGAAGTTAGTGGTGAATTTTACTAAGAAGTAGAACACATCTAGTGGTGAAGGGCTATGAATGGCAATGGTGAGATCCTTGTAATTAGCATCTTCTTACTGTGAGGCTAGGCATCTGAGCTTGGCAACTTAGGCAGAGAACAGAAGGTCAAGAGCTTACAGAAGGGAATCTTACTCTAAGGAGCAGTGTTGAAGAAGAGAATCAAGTTAGGGTGTAATTCTGATTATCGATAATAGCATTGGCTAGGAATTACAGAGATCAATGTCAACATGGCTGGCTTTTAGTAATTTGATGGTATTAGTATGATAGCTAGAAATTTAGAAACACCTTGGTGTCTTGGGCTAGTTGGAGTTAAGACCCCAATCAGTTGCATTAAAGTTCATTAGCACCAAGTCCTTGTTCATGGTATGGCACTAAGTCCTTGTTCATGGTATGGCCCTTTGTACTGGAATATTCACAAATGTCGAGATGGAGTAACTGTTGTAGTATGAGATTTGCCTAAACCTACAGGATGTAGGATGATTCTACCGTAAGGTCATGTTGGATCCAAAAGTGTTATTCGGTCTACCCTCACTAAGTGACTCACGAGTTCTTGTTGTCTTCCCTAAGGAAGGGCCATTAGAATACAAGGGAAGGGTTCGCTGATAGGTAGTGAGGTTGTAATTGTGAAGCTACAAATGCATGCAAGCATGCTATTCGACATTTTATCAATGTCTGTTGGTAGGACAAGCATAAGATCTTGTGGGGTAACGAGTTTGGAAGCTTTGAAGTGGGAACCTTTAGCATATGCAAGAGGCATGTACAGTTTTAGCAAGGACTTTGGTAGGAAATGTTAGATCATAGGGTTTTGGGAAGCTCAAAGGTGGGCATAGAGTTAGTATTCGTTGCAACGACATGGGTAGTGTTATAGATTTAGAAATTTGGGGATCAAATTTCTTAAAGGGGGATGTTATGTAACATCTCGATACCCTGGGCTGTTACTTATGGTGAGTTTGACGTGTAATTTAAGAGCAAAGGAAATTTTTTTGGAACTATTGAGAACCAAATTGAAATTGGAAATAAATAAAATAATGACAGTAAAATAAGTTTGGATTTTTAGGAAAGATTAGGAAATTTTACAACAATATATTCTTAAGGACAAAGATTAGGAAATTTTACAACAATATATTATTAAGGACCTATGTGAAATTTTATTAAGCTTGTGTAGAGATTTTTTAATTAAAGAAAAGATAAGATAATTGGTGATGGAATAAAATTGGGGATAGTTTGAAATTTCAAAAAAATAAAAAGAAAGGGACTCAAGTGAAGTCATGTTTTAAGATGAGGAGACTTCATGTAATTAAACCAAGAAGAGGACATGTGACAATTAGAAAATGGAGCCACATGTGCCTTTCTTGGCATCAGACTAAATGGGGCTTCTAATTGAAACCTTATCAGTACACACACACCAAACTCATCTTCGTGGACATGGCAAGGCTGAGAGAAGGAATATGGTGGTAAGAGAGAGTAATAGGTCCGATGGCCACCACCTTTGTTAGAACCTTCCTGATAAATATGGCTGTAACCCAAGAGGGGGGGTGAATTGGGTAGAATAAAATTTATTTAAAATACAATAAGAAGCTTAAGATAATTTAAGATTCAGAAACAATATATGAAGGCAATACAGAAAACAGAGTGATATGAAGATGAAACAAAATATAAAGTATTCAAACAATTAAAAGATTTTAAGCAAATAAAAGAATAAAGAGGAAAGATAAACACAGATATTTATACTGGTTCAGCTTAATCCAAGCCTACATCCAGTCCCCAAGAATATATCTTGAGTATTTCACTATGAACCACAAGTTTTATGCAGAAGGGCACTTGTGAGCCACTACAACAGAGATCTTTTCCTTTCCAAGGGTGTCTCTCCCCCTTACAGATTTGCTTTCTTACAAAAACAAACTTCAAGAAAGAACTTTCTTGATTCACTCAGAGAAAGAAACAATTTTCAGATGCCAACTCTCAAAACAGAGTGAATATGACAGTAGCTAGCTCTCTTACAATGTACAGATTGATTTCTGGGATATATACCACACTTGATTTCTCTTTTCTGTGCCTAATAACCTCCCTAAGACAGCTATTTAAAGAACAAGGAGAAATAAAGCCGTTGGAGATAAATTACAATTTGAATCGTGTATTACGTCAGCAAGAACTAGCCGTTAGAGCTGTTTTAGGATGTCGGTGGTCGACCAATATGGTACGTTGGTCGACCAGTGAGCTCCAGAGTTGAAATTACTAGGCCGTTGGTCGACCAGTCGAACTGCGTTGGTCGACCAGTGCTTGAGTTCTTCTATTACTGGAGCTTGGTGGTCGACCAGCGGAGTGGAGGTGGTCGACCAATCTTCAATACTTCCTTCTTGCTGGAACACGATGGTCGACCAGTGCTTCAAGGGGTGGTCGACCAGTAAGTGGCAGAATTGATTACAGAAATTCACTGGTCGACCAGTGTATGAAGGGTGGTCGACCAGTGTGTCACTTTGTTGTGGAAATGTTGCTTCTGTCAACCATTGGTCAACCAGTGTAGCCATAGTGGTCGACCAGCGTGATATAATCATTCTTACTTTTGCTTCTGTGAACCGTTGGTCGACCAGTGCAGCCAAGGTGGTCGACCAATGTGATGCTGAAATGCATAAGAGCTTTTAGATATGTCTATTTTAGTTGATTTGTCAATCATCAAAATTAGAGAGAACTTTAAATGCAATGAGTTCAACACTTCCCTCCCCTTTTTTCTTTCCCTTGACCTCCTCTACTACTGTAGGAAAGAACAGAATCGAGAGGAAGAGCAGCGTCGAGTAAGGGAGATAGATGAGGTGGCCGCGAGAGATAGAGAGTGAGAGTCTGATAGTGGTGCTGCGACGGGAAGACGATTCATGGTAGTGAACCAGTTTGACGTGGGAAGGGAGAAAAAACACATTATTGACTTCACTGGAGAAAGGCAGAGCTACAAAACCTGAGACAAAAATAGAGATAGTGAGAGGTAAGAATTTGAACTCATGATTCCTTCTCATGACATTTTCAGCTGGGATTTCTTTCAGTGGTGATTTCCTTGGTGATGTTGGATAAATTTTGGATATTTTCTCCATGATTTAAACTCTATGAATGTGGGTATGTATGCTATGGATTGGGTGTCTAAGTGTGTCATTTAGAAGAGACATAAACAGATATATAATTGCTGAAATGGAGTTGTTCAGAACAAGAAAAACAATGACATATGGGAATGCTTATTGTTGCAAACACTGGTGAATATGAGATGAAATTTTTATGTTGTTGGTTACTGTAGTGAAAGGTATATAAAGTGAAGTACTAACTGAAGTATTTGATAAGTATTTGCTTTGTCTGTTGCAAAATTCTTGCTTATGGTTGTTAAGGTTAAGAGTACTTGTAAAGAAACAATTAACTAAGATACTCATGGGTTGATGTGGTATTGCTGGAATAAGAACTTGTAATGAGCTCAAATGACTATGAGATTTATTATTTAGTTATAAATTGTGTTTATGAGATATGCCTAGATTATTTTATAGTTCTTTTGGGCTGGTTTGATATCTCAATACACCTAAAGCAGTAGCTAAAATTTGAGAAATGCAAAAACAGGACTGATCTGGCATGCTACCAATTCGGTGTATTTTGGATAGCCAAATGAGGTCCTAAAATCTGTAAAATTTTATGACAACCTCTTGAGATGTAAAAGGCATGAACTGGAAAGTTTTGTGATTTTTAAAAGAGTTTAACTTGGTGAACTAACCTAAGAACATAACCTTATTCAATGCAGAAAGAAATCTGGACAATTTTGTCTTTTAGTTCTTTTCAAGGGATAAATGATTTTATTTTGACTTGAAATTTTTATGGGACTTAAATAAGACTTATACTAACTGTCCACCAAATTTTATAGCAATTGGCTAAGGTTTGATAGGCTTACTAAATAGAAAAATAGCCCCTATGTGGAAATTAGACAATTCTGACCTATGGTTACAAAAGGGGTCTTTAGAGGGGTTAAATGATGGAGTTTAAATTTGAAATTTTTATCTATCTTTCCAAGATATAAATATGGTTCTATGTCAAATTTCATGATTTTTGGAGTTGTAGATCAATACTAGAATTTTTCTGAGGCATTGATAAGAAAACTAGCATCATAACAGAACAATGTTAGGAAATTGGTAACCTATGTTTTGGTTTAATGATATTTCTTGCTTAACTTGATTTCTAGGCCTTCGACGAGATTTGTGGTTTTCCTTCTTTAGTTTAAAGCATAGTTTTGGCATGGATTTGAGGTGAGAGGATTTCTATCTTACCTTGTTTGTATTTTCATATAAAATCCTACTAAAATGAGTTTTAAGGCTTTGTATATCTCTTGCATGCTGATCAAAGAGAATTTATGCATGTGCGTGAAAGGATATGTAATTGATTGATAGATGTGATTGTTTTGGACTAATGTGATGAATATTAATTGGAGGCATTGGCCAATAAATTATTATGTGCGGGATAAGATGCTTGTGTTTGTTGTTTAATATATATATATATATATATATATGTGTGTGTGTGTGTGTGTGTGTGTAAAAAAAAAAAAACACACACACACACATATATATATATATCGTATATATTCATAATTCTATTAATACAAAAATGGAAATTGAAGAATGTGTGTATGCATGTAAATATCCTTTTCCCTTTGGTCATGGGATAAAATAAAAAGACGTATACATATATATATATATATATATGTATATATGTGTGTGTGTGTGTATAAATATTGTATTATGAGATATGTTCACGATATGTATATGTATACATATGTATGTGCTAAACCATATATCGATATAGAAAGGCTTGTGCATACATACACACATTCAAGGTCCTTACGGTTCGTTTACTCAAGGGTATAGTTATGCATATACACATACATATATATACATATATACTGCCCACCCTCGTAATGGAATTAGGGAGATGTAGCTCACGTGTATGTTTCCCTTTCATTTGAGATTTTGTGGCAGCACGTGTTATGATTGAATATCTCAACAGTGTTATGTAAATGGTTATGGGAATTACTAAATGTATGCATTGATGTGCATACCTTTTGTGGATTATGGGACTTGAACTGATGTGTACATAGTTATGTGAAAATCTCTGGAGCTTTTCTATATGTGGCACAAAATGAGTGGTTGGTTGGTGTTGTAAACAAATGTTATATTTGTGGTGTATTATGCGGTATATACATATGACAATGTTGGAACTGTATTGGTTACGTCGTGTTTAAGGATGATTGAGAAGTGTGCATAGTTCATGATTGTGATTGATAATGGCATGCTCATGGTTATGATTGTGCCTGGAAACGTCTTAGTGGTGCACCCCATGGGAATGATATACATGGAGTGATAAGGGTGGAGACTCATTTCTATTGGGGCGATACAGGTGGATACGGTTAGGGGACAGCTAGCAAGGAGGGAAACGGATACTCAATTTCAAGTGAGTAAACAGAATTCCATACCCCTAGACGACTCAGATAGTCAGGGATTATTGTGATTGTTTGAATTGATTGTTGATATGTTATTGTGATTATTTGAAAGTTTATGGCTATGCATGTGGTTGTCTTGGGATACTTGCTGCTATTGAATTCGTAGGTGTGGATCGCTATCATGCAACATGTAGATCATATTTCAATACTACCTATAATTATATATTTATATATATGTCTGTATATAATGTGTGTGGTTGTGGTAGGATAGAGGTTTTTCTCACTAGGTTAGTGGACTCACATCCCAACATTTTTAGGTGCGAAAGAAGCGAAAACTACCAAATCGAGTATAGTGATTAACTCCCTTTTGTTCGGGAAAACAGTACAGTCTTGTCCCTATCTCTTCTTTGTATTCTAGATGGCTCTATAATCAGGTATGTTAACTAGGTTGTGTGTGTTAATTTAAGATTTTGGACTTTCACAATAGACTTAAAAACTGATTGATTGTTAATATATGTTATTGTTGAATTGAAATGTATGAATGAAACACTTTCATGTTGTAGGTGAATAAAAAGTTAAGAGTGGATTATGTGATAAATAAAATTGAATGAATATTAATGGTAGATAAAGTTGAAGTTTTGAGTAAACAAAAAAAAAATCAAATTTGGAAGCTTGGCAAATACATTACTTTTTATGAACAATAAATCTGAATAATTGATTTGAGTGTGTGATAATAGGGAAAAAAATCAGGTAGAAATAAGGCTTACGGAGGCGGGGTTGAGTCCTCCTCTATACTGGTCACATGCCCAGTCTTGGAATGTCACACACACAGAGAGAGAATGTGTGTGTGTGTGTGTCTTCTTCCATTCTCATTCAATATGCAGTTCTCGTCCTCCCTTGCTTTCCCAATCTCTTTTTTCGTTGTTTCAGGAAAAAAGATAACTATGACTGGGATGGTAATTTGGAAAATAATGGTTGCAGATGATTTAGGCAAAATTGATTTTTACCGGAAGCTACACAATTTCACTTCTGGGTAAAATTGATTCTGATGTCATAATCGATTCTGGAAATTGCTGTGAACATGGAACCAAACAGCCCAACTTTGTTGAAGAATCGATTTTTAATCCATGAACACGTGTTAACCCCATAAGAACGTAGAACCAACACTCACTTAGACTACCAAACATCTCATTTTCCTCTCAAACCTAAGTTAAGAGTTAATAGATGCACATTGAAGGTTGCCCATCGTGCAACCAAGCACCCGCTATATCATTGGATACTTTCATTTTTCTCTCTATGTAAAAAATATAAAGGGGGTGTATTTTGGTAAACAAATGTTTTGTTGACCATTTAAGAATCTAAGAATACATTTATAGACATAATTGTAAAAGCTATCTCAATGATTTTTGTTAGTGAAGCTAGCAATGTTAGCGCGACAGACTTACATCACAGTGTTTAATAAACTAGGTGATATTAATAGAATGAAAAGAAAATAAAAGACAAAAATAAAAAGTTTAAAAACAAACTAAAATATAAATTTAGCCAATATAAATTGATTTCTGTATTGTGTTTGTATCTATTGATTTGTTTACCATATGCACTATATTGTTTTTTTATTTTCTATGCAAGATAAAACTTGAACCAAGAGATATTTCTTTTCTCTGAACAAATGAGTATTGACAACGTAACTTTCCGAAAAAGAGGCAAATATAGTTTTACGTTCAGCTACACTAGTAGCATTGTCAAAAAGGCTCGAACCGACCTGTTTTTGGACGAACTTGGAATATAATGTCCAAGTCTATTAGTGCTAACATGCAGGCCAAGTTTTTTTTAAAAATTTTTTATATTTAACTAATATAATATTTAAATCATTTTAGTGAAAAGTTTAATAATTTTGTATTAAAATACAATTTATATATGTAAAAATTTATAAAAGTTTTTATATTTAAATTTATTATAATTATTGAATGTAATGTTATAAAATATAAAAGTGTAATAAAGTGAGGTTTTTATATACTAAATAACATAATATAATTATATAAAAATTTAAAATAAAAAAGCAGGTCGACCTGCCTAAATTTGACTACCCAAACCTGTCCAAATATGGGCGGCTCGTTTTAACAGTGCTAACTAGTACATCATATCAATATGTATTGAAGGAGCTAACACACTGGAGAACAAAGAAAAACAAAAAGAGGAAAAAATATGGAATAATCATCAATCTACTATAGTGTGTGGAGTGCAAACTTTGAAGAGACGAGTGTGGCCAACAAAATTAATGAAACAACTAGTTATATTACCTAGGCAACACACAAGGTAATTCAGTATATATTGAATGGCATTGATAAATGAAATTTACATGATATTAATATATAATTGTAAGCTCCAAAAAAGACATACAATAGGAAAATGTTGGGATTACAGTGTACTTCTAATGATAAAGTGTTCTTTATATTAATTTAAATAAAGTGCCAAAAATAAGTGAAAATGAATGGGATAAAAAGCTCCTATAGCAAATATTTGATTTGCTAGATACCATCAACAACAACAACAACAAAGCCTTATCCCACTAGGTGGGGTCGGCTACATGAATCATGTGACGCCATTGGGCTCTATCAATGATCAATTTTTTAGGTATCTCATGTACCAGAAGATCCGTTTCAATAACTTCTCTAAGTGTCCTTCTTGGTCTTCCTTGACCTTTTTTCACAAGGCTCCAAACCATCTATTCAACTCTCTTTACTGGAGCTTCCAACGGTCTTCTTTGAACATGCCTAAACCACCTTAAATGGTTTTCAACCATTTTTTCTCAATAGGTGCCACTTCAACTCTACCTCGTATATGATCATTACAGATCATATCTCTTCTTGTATGACCATACATCCAACACAATATTCTCATCTCTGTTACTCTAATTTATGTTCTTGTTGTCCTTTCATCGCCCAACATTCACTCCCATATAAAATCATTGTTCTTATAATAGTACAATAAAACTTTCTTTTGAGCTTATTAGGTACTTTTCGATCACAAACAACTCCTGATACCATTCTCCACTTCAACCACCCAACTTGTATCCTATGTGCCACATCTCTAATAATTTCACCGTCATTTTATTCAGATACCTAAACTTTGACACTTGTGATATAATATGATCTCTAATTTTAATCTCCAACTCGTTTCTAGCTTGTCGCTTGTTAAATTTACAATGCATATATTCTGTCTTACTTCTACTCAGAAGAAAACTATTCAATTCCAAAGTAGCTCTCTATAACTCAAGTTTAAAATTAATCTCTTCCCTTGACTTTGCTATGAGAATAATATCATCTGTAAAAAACATGCATTTATGGATTTCTTCTTGGATATATTTCGTTAGAACATCTAAAACTAAGTCAAACAAATAAGGGCTCAAAAATGATCCCTGATGTAGGCCAATCTTAATAGGGAAGTCTCTAGTCTCCCTTCCAAACATTCTCACATTAGTTGTAGCCCCCTTATACATATCTTTTATAGCTCTAATATACGCAACCAGTACACCTTTCTGTTCCAAGGCTTTCCACAGCACCTCTCTTGATACTCGATCATAAGCTTTTTTTTCAAATCAATAAATGCTATATGCAAGTCTTTTTGTTTACTCCAATACCTTTCCATCAACCTTCTTAGAAGATAAATAGCTTCCATATTAGATCGCCTTGGCATGAATCCAAATTGATTTTCAGAAATACTCGTCTCCATTCGTAACCTATGTTCAATCACTCTTTCCCATAATTTTAAAGTGTGACTCATGAGCTTAATCCCTTGGTAGTTTGTGTAATTCTGGATGTCTGCTTTGTTTTTATATATAGGCACTAAAGTGCTTCTTCTCCATTCCTCAGGTATTTTCTTGGATCTTAAAATCTCATTAAAGAGTTTAGTTAGCTAGATAGTACCCTCCTTCCCTAAACACTTCTAAATTTCAATAGGAATACCATCAGGACCAAAGGCTTTACCATTATCCATTCTTTTAAGAGCTTCGTTGACCTCATCAACCTTAATCTTGCGATAATAAGCCAAATTTTATTCTCTCTCCAAGGTTGTTAAATCTTCCTTATCACTTGTTGACCCTGCTCCGTTATTAAAGAGCTTGTGAAAGTAACCCTGCCATCTGTTTTTAATATCTCCATCTGTAACCAAAACTTTTCCTTCTTCATCCTTAACACATCTTACTTGATCCAAATCTCTAGATTTTCTCTCTTTAATCTTCGCAATCTTGTAAATCTTTTGTTCCCTCTTTTTCATTCCTAAGTCCTTGTAAAAATCTTCAAACGTTTTAGATCGTGCTTCACTTACTATTTTTTTAGTCTCCTTATTAGCCTTCCGATATCTTTCCCAATTTTTTGAGTTATTACATAGATAGATAGCTTTAAAGCATTCTCTTTTAAATTTGATCTTCTCTTAAATAGTCTCTGTCACATCCCAAAAATTGAGTATGTGAAAAGATACTACTCATTTGATATAATTCTCAAACATACGTTATATACATATATTCTGTAAGGTTTTACATTCAACCTTAATCATTCATTCCACACTACAGAATTATATTCATCTGATAAGCAAATATAGACATACATAGTCTGATATTTCTATCTCATCGCAAGCCTAGGAGACCTATAAAAAGTACAGAGCGTTTCTAATATCCACATTAATAAGTACTGGTGTCCCACCAGACAGAAATAGAGAATAATCCCAAGGGGCTTCTAATCTTCAAACAGATTCTCTTCTTCTCTGTTTTCTGTATCTGAAAAAAATAATCATAGGGAGTGTGAGTTTATTTAAAAACTCAGTAAGTAAATAACTGTACTATATAAAATATCAAAAGTACAAATACCACATTTACTCATATAATTAATTGTCTTATACATCGAGTAGTATGGGACTCTAACCCTTTCAAACTCATGAATAAGATTTCATAGGTATACACCGAGTAGTATGGGACTTTAACCCTTTCAACTCGTGTATAGATTTCATAGATATACACCGAGTAGTATGGGACTTTAACCCTTTCACACTCGTGTATAAGATTTCTTAGATATACACCGAGTAGTATGGGACTTTAACCCTTTCACACTCGTGTATAAGATTTCTTAGATATACACCGAGTAGTATGGGACTTTAACCCTTTCACACTCGTGTATTAGATCCCGTAGATCTTTACTCATTAATAAAATAGTGAGAATTCATCACATAGTACAATTGTCATGAAATAAATAGTTTCTTCATACTCTTATTTCTACTGATCATCATATACTCCCATATGAAAAATTAATTGCTTATTATCCAAATAATATTGTAAATGGGACTTATATTGTACTTTGACTAGTAATATCAAATTAGCTGAGCAAGGTTATTCACTCACCTTGATGTTTGTCCAAGTTTACCTTGTTCCACACTAGAATTTGTGTAGGAAAATTTCCTAGTAAAATATATTACAAGGAATCATAAGAAAGGAAACAAAATCACGAAAATACGTAAAATTTTCTGACTGCTACAGTAACGGGTTGCTACAGTACGGTTTGCTACAGTGTCGGTTCGCTACAGTAACGGTTCACTACAGTACCGGTTCGCTACAGTAACGTTGACTGCTACAGTACCGTTGACTGCCGACACTACAGTACTGCTACAGTACCCCGAAGAAAATTTTCCAGATTTTGTTTCGAAATCCCTGGTCGCTACAGTAACTCGGTTTTGCAGAAAAATCTTTCAAAAATTCATCCTTTCCTTTCTTGTTTCAAAACCAGAATTTCAACTCTTTTAACTGATTATAACTCAAATATAACTTCTAAAACAACTGAGATTCATGAATTATCATCAAAATCTTCAAGAACAAAACCTCCTCTGATCTTCTACATAAACTGAAATTTAAGGAAAATAATCGGATTAAAGCTTACCTTTGATCCTTACAAAGCTTTTGAACCGAACAAATAATCGAACTTCTGAAGATCAAGGAAAGGATTTGAGAAGAAAATGAAGAACTGAGAAAGAAATCTTTTCTGCTTCCTTCGGCTGAATGAAAAAATGAGGTTACTATTGAAACTTTATATTAAATATTTCTAATGGGTTATTCAATAACCCATGGGTATCCATAACCCAACATCCAAACTCATCCAGTCAATTTACAATAAATGGATTAATTGACCATTCTGCAACCACTTTTCCATGAATTTCACCATTCTTAGAATATATCCCTCATTGTGCAAATATTTAGTCCAGTCATTTAACTCAATTTTCATAAATAATATTCAAAGAGAACAATTAAATATGAAAATTAAAAATGACCAAAGTAAATAACTAAAGTAACGTTGTAGAATTCTAAAATACTCTTAAGCGAATTATATTCTGAAATTAACGGGTATTACAGTCTCATTCCACCACCAAGATTCCTTATGTCTTTGTTTAAAACCTTTTGATTCTCCTAAAAGTATTTTAGCTACCTTTCTAACCCTCTTGGCCATCTCCTCCCACATGATCCTAGCATTTTCTCGTAACTCCCAAGACCCTTCCTCCAACAGTCTTCTCTTGAAAGTTTGTTGATTATCCCCCCTTAGCTGCCACCACTTGATCCTAGGGTTCATCACCTATCAATGCTTTTGTTTCCGACCCTTAATAATCACGTCAAGAACTAAAACCCTATGTTGAGTTGCCACGGGTTCCCCAAGAATAACTTTACAATTTTAACAGATTTTTCTATTTGGATTCCTTACCAAAAAGAAGTCAATCTGTGACCTTGAAGCTCCACTCTTGTACGTGATTAAATGCTCCTCTCGCTCCTTGAAACAGGTGTTGACAACTTTGAAATTATAATCCATTGAAAAATCAAGTATAGACTGTCCTTCCTCGTTAAGGTTCCCAAAACCAAAGCCACCATGAACCCTCTCATACTGTCCTACTTCTTTCCCAACATTAAGGTCCCCTTCGATGAAAATCTTCTCATCTAAAGGTATGCTTCTGACCAATCCCTCCAAATCTTCCCAAAACTTTTCCTTAAGATATGTATCCGTCCCTACTTAGGGTGCATAGGCACTTATGATATAGATAGTATCTCTTACAACAATCATTCTTAAACATAGAATCCTATCCCCAATCCTTTTTACCTCCACCGTACTTGGTGTCCATTCCTTGTCAACCATAATACCTCTATCATTCTTTGTCCTTACTTTTCCTTTGTACCAGAACTTGAAACCTGAATAGTTAAACTCCTTAGCCTTTTCTCCAACCCATTTAGTCTCTTGAAGGCACAAATGTTAATTTTCCTCCTCTTCATAGTGTCCACAATCTCTATAGATTTTCTTATCATGGTCCCAATATTTCATGTACTAATCTTGATTTTGCTCTCCTGGACTAGCTTCTTTACCCTCAACCTTCCAGGAACATGCTCATGTGACACTACATTCGATCGACTATGCAGTGGCTATAACTCATTTGACACTGTACTCGAGCCATATAGCCCATTGTTTCCTGGCAATGACCTAGTATTAGTAGACCCTTGCTCATTTAACACCAGTGTTAGACGACCCAGCTTGGACTGACTGGGTCGACCTGGAACCCATGACCCATATACATTTCTGAGCTAGGTCATACTTACAGACCGGATTGCACTTGGACCGGTCAAGACCCGGCTAACTCGACCGGGTCTTGACCGACCCAGTGACCCATCAACCCAATTTTTTTTTCTAATTAATGTTATGTTGCAGCTTCCCCTATTCCCCAAATCAGATCCCCAAATCGAAGAAGCTTCTGCCCTAGCCACTGCGAATGGTGACCACCGAGAGCCACTGCGAACAGCTACCGAGAGCTCCTTCTTCTTCCCACGAGATCTTCTTCTTCTTCCCACGAGAGCTCCTTCTTCTTCCCAACCTCAGCAACTTCGTCGAGAGCTTCAGCCAAGAGCTTCAATTTCTTCTTCTCATCGAGAGCTTCAACTTCTTTTTCTTTGAGGTACTTCTCAGCAATAAATTTTTTTTTTAATTTCTGAATGATCATTGTTGGCTGGTTTGCAGTGATTCGACCGTGGGACTTAAATTTTTTTTTTTTTAAATTTTTGAATGTTCAATGTTCAATGTTGGCTTGTTTATTACTGAATTACTGTGACTCGACCATGGGCAGTGGCTGATTGTTGAACTTTAATGTTGGCTAAATTGAAATTAAAAATTTTTTTATTGCTAGATGTTGGCTGGTGCTTTGGCTGATCTGAATGGGGTAATTTAATTTTTTTTTTTATGGTTGAATGTTGGTTGGTCCTGTTGGCTGATTTGAATGTTGGCTTATCTAAATGGGGTAGTTAAATTTTGAGTTGTGCTAAGATTGAAGTTAATTATGCATCTCTTAATTGTTGAATGTTTGCTGTGAACCATGAATGCTAAGGTTTAAGTTAAATTTATAGATAACTTTGGGACCAATTTTAATTTAGAAATTTTTTTGTTAATCCTAGATTGTCATAAATGTCGTCTAGCAATCCCACACAAGAGTCAGTTGAGTCTGTGCAACAAGGTGCTTCAAGAGGAAAAACAGATTTAGCATGGGGTTATTGTAGAATTGCTGAAGAAATTGGTTTTAGGCATCATTTAATATGTTTATACTATAACAAGACTTTCAAGGGGGTGGAATTAATCGAATTAAGTTACATTTGGCTGGAATAAAGGGAGATGTGGAGCCATGTAAAAAGGTTCCAGCAAATGTTCATTTCCAACTACAAAATAGTGTTGAAGAGTTTACTCAAAAGAAAAAAAAGGTTGTAGAAGAATATGAAGAAAGTAATCCTTATCCTGATAAGAGCTTATATAGTGATGATGTTGTAGAATTAAATAATTATTTTGTTCGGCCTTCTGAGGATAGGGGAAAAAGCAAAAGAGAAGGGAAAGAAGCATATAAGCTCCTATTTTATGCCTAAAACAACTTCTGGAGCCCAACCCATTATTAAAAGTGTATTGCAAAGCAAAGAGGCGAGAGAAAGGAGTGACATTGCTATTGCTAAGTGGATGTTTGATGCTAATTTGCCATTTAATGCTACTAATTCGTCATACTACCAACCAATGATTAATGTTATTGTTAGTATGGGTATGAGATATAAGGGTCCTGCATATCAAAACCTTCATGGGTATTTGTTGACGAAAAATGTTGAAGAAATAAACTCATGTTAATAGTTATCACAAAACTTAGAAGGAAACATGGCATACGATTATGGCAGATAGGTGGACTGATCAATGTAGGAGAACTCTCATAAACTTTTTAGTTTATTGTCCTAAAGGGACTGTGTTCTTAAAATCTGTTGATGCATCTGATACTTCTAAGACCGGTGATATGTTGTTTAATCTTTTTAAGGAAATTGTGTTGTATGTTGGAGCTGAAAATTTGATTCAGATTGTGACTGATAATGCTGCAAATTACTTTGCTGTAGAATATTGAACAAGAATTTCCAACTCTTTATTGGTCTCCATGTGCTGCCCATTGTATTAATTTGATATTACAAGACATTGGCAAATTGGATCAGGTGACATTAGTTGTAAATCATGCTTCAAAAATTACTAAATTTATTTACAATCATTATTTTGCTTTGCATTTGATGAGGAAGCATACTAGGGGTAAGAGAGATCCTTCGTCCAGCTCCAACTCACTTTGCAACTAATTTCATTGCTTTGCAAAGCATATTAGTTCAAAAGGTTACTTTGCAAGCCATGGTAACATGTAAAGAATGGACAAGCTCAGCATTTGCTAGAGACAGCAAATCAAAAAAATTTGTAGATCTTATCTTAGATTCAATGTTTTGGAAAGATTGTGCGTTCATTGTGAAAGTCACTGAGCCGTTGATCCGTGTCTTGCGTATTGTAGATAGTGAAGATAAGCCTGCAATAGGTTATTTGTTTGTAGCATTTCATGCAGCTAGGGATGAAATGATGAAAAGGTTTCAAAGAAGGAAAAGAGTGGTTGAGCCTTTTCTAAGAATTCTTGATAGGAGTTGGGATAATCAATTACAAAAAAATCTTCATACTAGTGGCTTTTGGTTTAATCCATCTTATCAATATGATGTTGAAGCAATAGGAAGGTATGAGAACACTATCTCAGGGGTTATTGATGTCATTGAAAAATATACTTATAATGATAGAGAGCTGGAAAGCAAGTTATCAAGTGAGATGAAAATCTTTAGGAATGCAGAAGGGGATTTTGGAAGAAGACATGCAGTAAACAATCGTCATACAATGATGCCAGGTAATTTTGATATTTATTAACAAAAGAACCTTCATTTGTTTTAGTATTATTTCATTAATTTGTTTTGTGTAATATCATTAGATAAGTGGTGGCAATGCTATGGATCAAGTGCTCCAAATTTACAGAAGCTTGCAATTTGAGTTTTAAGCCAAACATGCAGTTCTTCGGATTGTGAAAGAAATTGGAATGTATTTGAACATATTCATTACAACTTGAAGTTACAAAAGAGGTATATTTCTCTTCATAACATTGTTTACAATTTTTAAACATATAAATAATCATTTATATTTTTATATGTACATGAAAGATTTAAAGAAGAGTTATGATCCGATCAGTTTCGAATCATTTGAAGAAAATAGTGATTAGATATTGGAAGAAGAACCATCAAGCTTGACTACTAAGGAATTAGAAGTTCTTAATCGTGAATTTGCAGCTTGTACCACTGAGAAAGATGATGCTGATTGTGGTTTGTGTTTGATAATTTTGATATATTATTTTGTGAAGTCATTTCAAAATTTGTATTTATCTAAGTTATTTTCTACAGAATTGAATTTGGATGAGATTATTGATGATGATGATGGTGGTGGTGGTGGTGGTGGTGGTGGTGGTGGTGGTGATGGTGGTGAAGATATTGAGGAAACTGCTAACATAGAATATAATAAATGACTAGTTGACTCATGGGGCATGCCTCTTACTGGAGAAACGGACAACCCAGATGCTTGGAATTTATAAATTAATTGTGGATCTTATGAACATTATCATTTTAATGACTTTATAAATTATTATGGATGTTTAAGATTTTTAATGTATGAATTATTATGTTTGGATGATTTTATTTATGACTTTATATTGAAATTATTATAGATGTTTATATATTATTATGGATGTTTGTGACTTTAAATTGTGAAAATTACATGTAAATGATTTATTTTACTTATTTTTAAATTTATTTGTAAAGATATATAAGTATATATATATATTTTTAATTTTTTTAATGTATTTACCCGGGTCAACAATTGACCCGGTGGTTGAATCAGTGACCTGATGACTCGAAGGCTTATCCGAGTTAATAGCCGGGCAGGTTCTGACAACATTGTTTAACACTATATCCGGGCACTGATGCAGCGGCTCTAGCTCACTTGACACTGTACTCGAGCCATATAGTGCGTTGCTTCCGGGTAATGTCCTAGCATTAGCATAATATTGTCATTAATCTATATTCATGAGAGATTCGACAAAGTTTTACGTTGACTGTCGAGAACTTAACACAACCCTCCTCCTTTACTCGGGTTTGGGACTGGCTATAAAACATACTTGATACCATCACTACAAAAAATTTGCATTTAGTGACGGTTAAATCACCGCTTAATGCTTCAAGATGGATGAAGAACTGCTGTTGATGCAAGCAGCAGTTATTTCAACCAATGGTTTAACCACCGCAAATCTTTTTGCGACGGTTTTGGTGTAATTTGTGACGATTTTTTTTTGCCCTTGTTTGATTTATTCAAAAAATTTCACGGGATGAAATTTGCCTTGTTGTAGTGGTGATTTTTTGACCACCGCAAGTTTCATTAAAAAAATTTATTTTTAGTGGCAGTATTAAATGCCACTATTTAATAATTTCATAAAAAAATTATTTAGCATCGGTGAATTCTTTTTTAATTAAGCATATACTTGTTTAAATACTATCAAAATGTTTGTGTAAATTATAATTTCAAATATTCAATATAATAATTAAAGAAACATATCATACATAATTTAATAAAATAAAATGTATTAAATATACTATATTCTAAAAGTTGTACGTAATATTAATTGTTCTATTAAACATTTCTAGGCATAAATTGTACATATTTTTATTGACCATGGAATTTAAAATCGGATCAGGAACCAACCCAGGGTCTTATCTGGTTTGGGTAAGAAATTGGTCTTGGCTCAAACTAATATGGAACCGGTTGAATTGGTCTTGGACTGGCCAAACCAGTGGAACCAATCAGGTGACCGATTCTACCTTTTTTTTTTGAATTATTGAAGACCCCATCTTTGAGCTTTAGCCATCAGCGTTGCCGCTGGGAGGATGAGGCGAAGAAGTTGTCAGGTAGAGGTGCACTAGCTGGCAATATAGTTAGCAAGACTTCTTCCCAAGTTTTGTCTTCTGTTAGGCTACACAGGATAAGAAAGAGAAGAAGGTTGTTGCTGGCGTTAAGTTGGTGAGAAGTGTTGGAGAATATTGCACAAGATGCTAAATGATATTACATTGAGTCAAAATTATTATTTATTGTATTATTATTTAAATATTTAAAGTCTTCTATTTATTACTGTTAGAAACCGTTAACTATTAGTAACAGTTTGTTCCCGTTATCTCAGTTCTGTTTCTCTTCTTTTCCCGTGTATAAGTATGAGTTCTGTCAATGAGCATTATTATCAAAGAATAAATGAAAGAATAGTTTTCTAGATATTCCTATTTCGAATTGTTCATGGTATCAGAGCGTTAGGTTACGATTCGTTATCTCATACATCCTTACGCTCGAGTCCGCCGGAAACACTAGCAGAGATGCCGACAATAGTGTAAAAAAGACCCCCTGTCACTGACAACTTTGATCACCCTAGAATGAATCCCATTACGTCCTTTCTAACCGTCAACAACTGTCTCACATGGAGCTGCTCGGTCCAGATCGCTTTGGGTGCCAAATGAAACTCGGATTCATAGACGGTAAGTGCAAGCAACCAGACGAGAAGGATGCGAAGTACGAATTGTGGCTCAAGGTCTCGCATGGTCTGATCGTGGCTCCTAAACTCCATTATGAAGGACATTTTAGAAGCTTTCCTCTATGTGAACACTGCGAAAGAGCTATGGGACAAATTGAAGGAACAATTTGGCGAATGCAATGGTCTATTGCTTTATCATATACAAAGGGAGATATCCATCTTTAATCAGGGAAGTTTGACGGTAGCCTAATATTATACCAAGTTCAGAAAATACTGGGACAAGTTCGCGTGCCTCACCCCTGTTCCAGAGTGTAGCTTGTTCTAGAGTGTAGCTGTGGTGCAGCAAAGTTAGTCCCAAATTCCTTGGATTCCAACAGACTCGTTCATTTTTTTATGGGTCTCAATGATGTCTATGACTCCATTGGAGGCCAAATCCTCCTTATGGAACCATTACCCAGTGCAAATAAAGCATATTCGATGATCCTTCGTGTTGAAAAACAGGAAAATTAATCTAACATATGTGGGGGTCCAAGATTATTGTACCCTTAATGCAAGATCATAGCAAGGCAGAGGCAAGAATATTAACCTGACTAGAGGGAGAAATAATCAGACCACAAGCTCCAGTAGAGGAAGAATACCGGGCACTGACAAAACCACAAGGCATTGTGATTGCTGTAATACTCCTGATCATGTAAGAGATACTTGTTTCTAGCTTAATGGGTACCCAGATTGATTTAGAAGCCTTAATTTATCTAAGTCAGATTAATTAGGTTTAGAAGCCTTAATTAATTTAAGGCTGATTACTTAGGTTTGAGGGATATAAAACCATTTAAATTGAATTATTAACTGGACCTAATTTTGGTTTAAGAATTTGGATTTCTTGGGTTTAGTTGATTTATGATTTTAATATTATGATAAATTTAATGAATAAAATAATTAATAACTATATTTTAAAAAATAATAAGAACATATACACGATAAATATATTAATTGTTATAGTTTGAGTTATATTTTAATGAATTTGTCAAATATATTATCTAACTATATACGTTATAAAGAATGTCTATACACAATGACATAAAATAATTATAATTTTAATTTTAATAAAAAATAGATTGTAAAAAATCAGCCAAAAAAATATGTATAAAAATATAAATAACAGAAGCAATAACTTTACAAAAAATTTAATTAAAAGAAGACTTTTTATAAAAGAAAGGTACGTAAAAATTACAATTAGGATTGATCACTAATCGCGACAACATGGGTTAGAAAGATTTCTTAGTGGTTAAAGTCCTATTATTTTCTTAATACAATACCATAAATTTTATTAATAAAATTATATAAAGTGTCGCCGCAAATTTTTAATTATTTTTTCACAACACTGTTTTCAAAAACATATAAGATGTTTTGGCTCTTTTATTTTAAAAACAAATTTTCAAATATTGTGTTTAAAATAAATTCCTTCAAAAAAATTTACCAAACAAATTTTATTTTTTATGTTAAAGAAAATATATATATTTTTAAAATAAGAACCTTACAAAGCGTATATCATCTCCATTTTATTCCTTTTAATTGTTTTGAGTATACAACCATCCGATGTTCAAATATTGCGCTTATGTCAATTAATTAAGATTTGAGTTGAGTAAGACCACAATAAATAACAAAATTCTTCATACTAAATTTTAACATAACTGTATTTTCAAAGCTCGAACTTGAGACTTTTGATTAAATTAGAACAATTTATTACTAGTTAACTTATGCATTTGATAGTATTTTAATTTTTATTCTCTCGCATAATTACTTTGGCTCATTGATCTTTGTTTAATATTGGTTCATCTGATTCTTCTCCTATGGATTGTATTAACTGTGACGGAACTAGAAAGGAAAACCAAAAATAAAAATAAAAATAAAAATAATCCTTAATCTATTGCAGGATGTGGAGTGCAAACTTTGAAGAGACCAAGTCAATTGAAAAAGTGAAAAAAGTGTGGCAAATAAAAATAATAAAACAGTTAATATATAATTAGTATTTTATAAAAATTATTGAATAAATAAAAAAGTTCACAACTGAAACCTTGTTTTGTGGCGTGGCCCCAAAAGTTTTTGTAGAATAATTGTAGTTGTCTACACAGATCACCTGTGCTTGCGGGCGTGAAGTAAATCTAATACTTATACTTCTTTCTACCGTATGCACTAATCGGATAAATTATTTAATGCTTTTTATTGTGATAATTTTTTAAGGGATACTGAATTGTTCTTTCTTTTCTGTGCTAATATACGTCGTTGGTAGTTGGTACAAGTTCTTACACTACAAAAAAAATCAGATATAGCGTCGGTTTTTTAACGTCGATTTTTAAAACCGACGTTAAATTCAGAATTTAGCGTCGGTTTCTATAGCATCGGTTATAACCGACGTTAAATTCTGAATCTAACGTCGGTTTCTTTAGCGTCGATCAAAATCGACGTTAGCTAACATCAACTAACGTCGATTATATTAGCGTCGGTCAAAATCGACATTAGATAACGTTGATTACCTTAGCGGCAGTCAAAACTGACGCTAAAACCTTATTTTGAGGAAAAGAAAACTAGAAAATTTCTTCATGAAATAAGCCAAAAGGCGGCCAGCCAAAAAAATTTTCCCGCCAAGTTAATTTGCTACATATGAACCCTAAAATTTGTACTCCCCGTCGTCTTTACACTACTTCTTTCCAATTGCTTTCCCTTCCCTTTCTTTTTGGTAATAGAAAGGAGCGCAAGAGGAGGCCTAAACTGCAAGAACCACGCCTCGGACCACACCCTTCAACTTCAGATCATTCTAGAGTAGAGGTTCCAGCTCTGCCGAAGGACTCTTCAGCACGATCATCATCCCATCCGAGTCAAGGGCCATGTTTGCCAACCGGTTTGCCACTCAATTTCCTTCCCTTTAGAGATGCTCCACCCTAATGTCCCAGTCAAAGCCTATCATGGCCCGAATCAACTGGATTGGGCGTTCGAGAGGATGGTTCTTTCGATTTCTTTTACACACTTGATCGTTCTTGTGAGCTCTTGGCCGGAAAGACTCCTAACCTCCTGTGGTGGGCTGCGACTGGGTCAAAGAACAAGGAAGGCGATGAGAACAGTGGTCGGCTACAGCTCACTTCGAGTCACCACCTGGTGTCCTCGTCATCATCGGTTTGGGAAGTAGATCCGCCGCGAGGTGAGTTTCGGGCAATAGCAGATCCGCCGTGAGGTGAGCTACTCTCTGATCCGCAATTTTTTTTTCTTTTCACACACTTTGACTAACCTCACTGATCAGATGTTTTTGGGTTTCATTAGATTAATTTCCTTTTTACTTTTTTTTTTGGTTTTCTTATGTGTATGAGTGTGGTTTCATCTGTGGCTTTTTGCACTTTGCAGGTGAAGATAAAGAGAAAGCAGTGTTTTGTCAGGAAAGAGATAGAACCTGTTATCTCCCAAGATCACATGAAGAATGCACCTATAATTGATGGTACGCATCCTTCGACTTAATTTTTATGACATGAAGAATGCATTTTTTCTTTTTGGGGTTGGTTAGTTGGATAATCAATAGCTGTTCTGATAATTTCTGTTAGAAAAAAATGTTTGTCCTGATTAGTCATACCAGTTTGTTCATAGGTGCAAACTATACTATCTTTTCTTTTCTCTTTTTACTTTTTTTTTTCCATTTTTGTGGAAGGTGGGGGATGGAAGAAATTTTACTGTCTTACAGTGATAACATTTATATAGTTGATCTTAGAAGATAAATATTGTGGGAATTGACTCTTGTTAACTAAAAACCTTCTTGTTTGGTGACTGGATTGGAATGTTTGATAGCGTGTATGGTTAAACACCTAGATTTAAGATGTCATTCAAATGTGAACCTTATGCATAACCTTCGTTAAACTAATTTATATGTAAAATTATTGTTGAGACCCAAACAGTTTCAAGCTCTGGTCCAGTTAGTTTCAACTTAAACATGACAAATTATAAACTTTTCTAGTTCCTTCTCATATGTTTGTAATGGTATGTCCTTATAATAATTAAATTGGTCTTATACAATGGATCTTTATTTAAACATAAGACTTAGTGGTGACTCTAGTATCATTGAAGAGTCTTATAAGTATTGTCACATTGCTGAAGGTGACAGTTTTGCATTAGGTTAATGATGACAACCTTGTGTTTAAATTTTACAGGAAAAATTGCAGTCTCACTAGTGAGTTCTACCGATGTTACTGCAGGTTCATGACTTCAGAGAAGATTGGCCCCTTCAAGTTACTTAACCTGTAGCAGGAAATTATTATCCTGTAAGTTTCTTTACTCTGCATTTTATTTGGAACTTAAATGGGAAGAAGTTATCAATAGAGGGAAAGGGAATGAGCTTGGAAAATCTTGATTTGTTGGTCAAAACTGAACTAAAACTTATTTTCTTTGTTCTTCCTATCCAGCTTAATCTTGGAATGTATATTAAAGGTATGTTCTAATCAAAAGTTTGTTACGGTAAATTTCTTGAAGTTATTGTAGTATGTTAAGGTCCCTAATGGATTATTATGCAGTACCTTGTGGTTCGTGTATTGCTATACTCCTTTCCATTCTGAAGCATTTTTTTCTGAAAAGGAAGCTTCACAAAAGGTAAGACTTAACCTCTAGCCCCTTTTTTGTAGGCTACTTTCTCTCTCCTTTAAAAAAAACAGAAAATCTCATGGAATTGGCATTTCAATTTTTTATTACAAAAAGCCAAATCCTTGTTACTTTTATTATTTGAACTTATACTTAACATGGTATATCACTAACAGAGTATCCTCTCCTCAAAGTGTAATTGACACATTTAATTATGTATTAAAAGCTTCTTTTACCTTGCTAATGAACTATACAAAAATCAGAAGTTCTGAGTGGCTGTTATTATTATTCTACTTACAATATCTCATTTTGCATACTCTGATAGTAGATATATAATATATTTCATGCTTGATTTACTTGCTAGGCTTTTTAGACTTCAGTCAAAGATTTGTTTGTACTTTGTCGATATCAGATCGATAGATATGTAGAAGGAAGCATATTGAGTATTTCTTCACAAAAGCAACATTATTAATTATTCCTTACCCTTTTAGCTTTATGTGTGTAATCTTGTTTACCTTATTGCTCTACAAATAGAAGCCAGGGCATATTATGAATAAGCTTTGATCTTTTTCTAGATGTTGTCTATGAAGGCATTAATACAATATTACTGTACTATCCGCATCCATATTCATTTGGAATATCCAATACCTGCACTTTATTTGAATTCAAATAAATTATCTTTCTAAGTTAGTCTCATCTCAAGACATCTCACATTATGTCCTTTTACTGTATCAGTTTTTTTTGGGCCCGGTCTTACTGCAAGTTAAACGAAAGTTTTAATTTATCAGTTAGAACTTCATTTATGTTTCTATCAAGAATGTTATTCGTCATACATGTTTGGAAAACTGATTTAGATGGAGCATTGATGGTGGAAAGGATGAAAATATATATTTGAAGTGTCAGCAAAGTGATTTAGTTGATTAAACCATACAGTTCAGGAGTGAACTCCTATTTTGTTTAACTTAAAAGAATGTCTTAGACTTTTTTAATGGTCTTTTGTTGTTATTTGATTTGTTTAACTTATTAATTCATTATTTTTATTCACTATGAACACTAATAATAAATATTATGTTTACAGGTACCTGATGCAAATAGTGCAAGAGTTTCACCTCAAGGACGTCAACGTTTTTTTGGAGCTAATCACAACCCATGACTATGACTAGTTGTAATATTTATTTTGTTAGGATATGTGAAACTTGTTCTTTTAGAATGTATTAATTTTTAACTTTGGATTTGATGTAAAACATGTTTAAAAATGTATGTTTTTATTCAAATATATTTTCTTTTATAATTTGACTTTTATTATTTGTTAAATTTTGGCCAGATATTATATTGGAATATTATAAATATAGTGCATGTCAAAATTAAATTTGATTGTATTTATAATATTAGTTTTGGAAATTAATATCAATTTCAATTTAATTAAACTAAAAAAAATTGGCCAAAGTCATTTAGTATTTATTAAAATTAATGTTAGATCGCACATTTAGCGACGGTCAAAACCGACGCTAAATGATAGTAACTAAAATTATTCAAACTCATTTAACGTCGGTCAAAATCGACGTTAGATTACTCATATAGCGTCGGTCACAACCGACGTTAAATGACCAAATAAACGTCAATAATATCATCTAACGTCGGTCAAAACCGACGTTAAAGTCATCTAACGTCGGTTATTCCCACGGATGTCAAAATCGACGCTAAATGACCTTGCAACGCCACACATAACGTCGGTTTTGTAAACCGACGTTAAGTCGTTTAGCGTCGGTCAAAACCGACACTAAAGGGTGATTTTGACCGACGCTAAATTCTAATTTTTTTGTAGTGTTAAAAGGTAATCATATTTATGTTATAATACTGTTTCATCATTTATAAATAATGATACTTAGTTTTTGAAAATAAATAATTATATATCAACCGTATTTTATACGTTATTAAAATATACTGATGAACTAATAGTTAAATACTCTTAATAGAATTAGAATAACAAATTAATACTTTTATAAGGGTTATAGACGTGGAAGAACCATTTGAGATGGAGTTCAATGACTTTGTTTATGTGGTTATACGGAGTGGTAAACTTGTTGATTTGTTGATGTCAACCTAACAAATTAATATTTTGACAGTTTCTTTCTTAAATAAATATTTTTAATTCTTTTGTGGCAGCACAACACTGATAGGGGTAGTTGGACCATGGAAGATATTTGGTTAAACAATGACAAGTCTTGCATATTCATGTCTAATAATAGCGGCACTATCACTATCAAGAATAAGAGTGAGTCGAACAATGATGTAGAAAATGCTAGAAGAGCTTTTTCATATATGAAGGAGGTATATATCCACAAAATAGAAGTGCGCCCCAATATTGATCTCTTGGACATTGATGATGATGAGGATTGAAAAACACTAACAGTGTTGTTAGTTTACTTTTTCTAGATTTAGTTGTCTAAAGTGTCTAATTTCTAGTTCCTAGCTTTTAGTTTTAATTTTAGTTCTCCATTGTGTTAGTCCCTTCAATACATATTGAAATGGTATACTAGTTAGCATTGTCAAAACGAGCTGCATTTAGATAGGTTTGGGTATCCAAATTTAGGTTGGCTGACTTGTTTTTTTTTTTTTTAATTTTTAATTTTTTATAATTATATTATATTATTTAGTATATAAATAACTTCACTTTATTACATTATATTTCATAATATTAAATTCAATAATCATAATAAATTTGAATATAAAAACTTTTATAAAGTTTTACATATATAATTGTATTTTAATATAAAATTATTTTTTTACTAAAATAATTCAAATATTATATTATTTAATATAAAAAAATCTAAAAGCAAACTTGGCCCGCAAGCTAGCGTGGACAGACTTAGACATTATATTACAAGTTCGTCCAAAAATAAAACAGGTCGGATTGAGCTGTTTTAACAATGCTACTAGTGTAACTGAATGTAAAATTATATTTGCCTCTTTTCTTGAAAAGTTACATCGTCAATACTCATTTGTTCACAGGAAAAAAAAATATCTTGGGTCAAGTTTTAGATTACACAGAAAAGAAAAAAAAAATGTAGTATGGTAGACAAATCAATGGATACAAACACAATAGGGAGACCAATTTATATTGGCTAACTTAATGTTTTAGTCCGTTTTTAAATTATTTATTTTTGTCTTTTATTTTCTTTTCATTCTATTAATATCACTCAGTTTATTAAACACAGTGATGTAAGTTTCTTGTGCTAACACTGCTAACTTCACTAACAAAAATTGTTGAGATAGCTTCTACAATTAGATCTATAAATGCATTCTTGGATTTTTTAAATGGTCAACAAAACATTTGTGTACCAAAATACACCCCCTTTATAGTTTTTACGTAGATAGAAGAATGAAAGTATCCAACGATGTAGTGGATGTTTGGTTGCACGGTGGGCGACCTTCAACATACATTTATCTATTTACTCTCAACCTAGGTTTGGGAGGAAAATGAGATGTTTGGTAGTCTAAAAGCCCACTATACCAGAATTGATTCTTCTTCTCAAACCTTGGTTTCATCCAACTTGGTTTCTTGTAGCTTATGACTTGATTAAACGCGCATCTTCTAATTTTATTTTTCTCTTTCTTCTATTATCTCTTTGCTGGACTGAAAAGACACAGAGAAAAAAGAAGAGGAGAAGGAGAGTGAAAAATGGCAAAAAAAAAAAAAGAGGTCAAAGAAGCTCTAATACCCTTTCACTGGATCGAGGGAGAGAAACATGGGGAGAGAGAGTGCGTGATAATAAGAGAGAAAAAGCAGAGAAGGAGAGTGAAAAAATGACAAAAAATAGAAGTAAAAAAGGCTCCAATACTCCTTCGTTGGACTTTAGTCTTGCTTTTAAGCATAGTTGTATGACTCGGCTCAAATTTTTGGGTCTATTCAAGTCCGGCAACCTAGGGCTGGGACTGGACTGAATCGAGGGTTCGGAGCAGGTCGCAAGTGACCCAGACCCCTCTTTTTTTTTTTTAACATTCAAATTTGTATAAAAATTTAGAAAAATATGTACTTACCAAAAATCAAATTCTATCCCACATCTATAGGTTGTGTGTCGTACTATCTTATTATCAATTTCTTCTTAATTTATATGAGTGAAATATTATATATATAAGGTACTAAAATTATTCTAACCAAAAACTAAAATGTGCATGTGGCAAGATGGCAAAAACTAAAATAGAAAAGACATTTAATTTAACAAAAAAATAAGTATATTATTACTAATTAATTAGGAGATAAGAAAAAAATAATTATATCATATAATTATTTGATGTAAGAAAATTAAATCAAGAAAAATTGAAGAGCATAAAAATTTTATATAATCATCTAATATAAAAAATAAATATTTTAAAAAAATTATTTGTAATTTTATGACTAATAACATTATTTATGAATATTTGTATTTTAATTATTTATAACTAATGACAATAATTTTAAGACTTCAAAGTGCAAAATTTGTATATATTATTTATTTTTCTTATTTTGAATTTATTTGTAAAAATATATAGGTATATATATTTTTTAATTTATTTATCCGAGTCAGCAATTGACCCGATGACCCAACAGTTGAATAAATGATCTAGTGACCTGAAGGCCTGCTTAGGTCAATGAGCGGGGTGGGTCTGATAACTACGCATTAAGTCCCTCTTTAGTCCCTTTAAATTTTTTTCAATTTTTATTATAATCTCTACTTGTATTTTTTGTTAGTTTACTTTCCTTGGATACTTTCATTTTGTTGACGCTTTTGTCCCTCTTTAGTCCCACTATATCGTTTGATATTTTCATTTTTCTCTCTACATAAAAACTATAAAGAGGTGTATTAAACAAATGTTTTGTTGACCATTTAAGAATCTAAGAATGCATTTTTAGACCTAAAGAAGCTATCTCAACAATTTTTGTTAGTAAAGCTAGCAGTTTTAGCACGACAGACTTACATCACAGTGTTTATTATAATCTCTCTTGTTTTTAATAATAACAAGTTTTGTTTTTGTTAGTGTATAATTATCCACTCCAACTTCAAAATTTTCAAAAACAAAACTTCTTGTTTGTTTATAATTTTAAAAAACAAAACTTGTTATTATTAAAAACATTAATATAATTTTTTTTCTTACATTTAGATATGAGTGAAATTAAATGAGCGTAAATGAAATAAGAGAATATAAAATTCATATTCTTTTTATAATTACACATTTCAAAGTGTTTTTACTATTCATTATCTAAATAAAATCTATTTTTCAAAATCATTTTTCTGATAATAGTTTTCAAACATAAGTCACGTTGATACAAACTTAAGTTTATCAATTTTGAGAATCAATTCTACTTAAAATCTGAGTTTACTCAACTACTTTTTAAATACTTAGCCTCTAGTTGAGTTTACTAGCAATTCATCTGCGAAAAAAAATATAATAATAAGACCTAAGTTTCATCTGCTGAAAGCGTTGATGTTTTCTTTCATATAATTATAACTTACCTAGAAAACAAACATCATATTCTTCCAAAGCAATTTTCTCATACCTAGAAAACAAACATCAGATTCTTCCACCAATATGGGTGTGTTTGGGAGCTCAGTTGGTTAAAGGTGGATGGGGTAAACAATGTTTAATTGCACATTGTTAGAGAAAACTATGTTTGGATGAATGTGATTTATGTTTAGGAGACATTTGAGTAAACGTGGTTTGAAGTAGTGAAACTTGGTTTGGGATAGAATAGGATGTTTGAATATTGATTTGCAAACGTAATTTCAGGATGTATAATTATCAAAAAGGACATGAATTTTTTTTTTTAAATTTTTTGATGTATCATTATTATTTTTTGTCATTTATTTAAAGGAAACTTAATTTTTTTGTTTATTTGTCTAATATTATAAATTAATCACTAATGACTCATTTTTAATTAATAAATTTATTTTTATTTTATAATTACTAATTAAAATTTTAATTAATCAGTAATTTCTCACAATAAATTAAAAATCTCTAATTAAATTTTAAAACATTTTTCTTTTCTATTAAATTAATTTTACCTCTAACTAAATTTCAATACAATTTTTTTCTTCTCTATTAAATTCATTTTATGTCAATTAAAAATTAATGAAAACAAGTTATAATAAATTGCATTATTTGTTTTATTTATTTGTCCAATATTACTCCACTAATTACTTATTAGAATATTTTTAAAATTTGAACAATGTGAACTAAGTATAATTATAATTAAAGTGTTAATAGTTATTTATAGAAAAGAAAATATGAGATATTAGTGATAAGTAATATGCAAATTATACCAAAAAGAACTTAATTGCACAAAAAAAATTTAAAGATTCATTCTCATAATAAAAGGAATTTTGTTCTTAATTATATAATGATATAATTAAATTAATTCTTTAATTAGTTAACTAAAATAATTAGGATGTTTAATTGTGTAAATTAAGTTTTTAAAGTAATTATATAAATTATGATATAATTAGGTTTAATTGTATAAATTAGGTTTATTCTCATAATAAAAGAAATTATGTCATCACTAATAACCTTTAAAATTTGATAAATTCCATCAAATCCTAATTAAAATTGCATTTATATTAAATCAGGATATTTTCAAAAATTTTACTCTCTCCCTCCAACTTCTCATATTATTCACTTAGGTCCTTGGTAATACTTCTTCCTTTATCTTTTTCCTGTTCTAAGACCACATTTAGTTTCATCTAGGTTCATAGGTGACAAATATATTTTGTTCTAAAATTATAGCTGCTCCTACAAACTTTTAATTTTATTCACTTGGGTCCTTGGTAATAATTTTTTCTTTATCTTTTTCTTCTTCTAAGATCACATTTAGTAATTTCATTTAGGTTCATAGGTCACAAATATATTTTGTTCTAAAATTATAGCTACTCCTACAAACTTTTGAGTTTATTCACTCAGGTCCTTGGTAATAATTTTTCCTTTGTCATTTTCTTGTTCTAAGACCACATTTAGTTTCATCTAGGTCCATAGGTCAAAAATATATTTTGTTCTAAAATTATAGCTACTCCTACAAACTTTTAATTTATTCACTTTAGTCCCTAAATGCATGCATAAGTCCAACACTGCTTCATGGCTCTCCTATAGGTAATACTCATAATTTCTACACTTTCAATATACATTCACATATCATTTCTTTCATCATCCAGTAAGCACAAAGAGAGAAGCCAAGAGAAGTCCACGCATGCGCACAGAGTCAGAGATTGGAAACTGAGATCACCAGAGAAAAGCTCGTCGTGCACCGTCTGTCGCTGCCCACCCTCCGTCGCTGACCAGAGCATGCATGGAACCACTGTCGCTGACCAAGGAAGCATAGAGTACAAGAAAGAAGCCATGACAAGCCACCATCGTGCACCTCTGTTTTAGGAAACCAAAACAGAGCACTCATCTTCTCCATCAATGGTGCACGAGAGAGAGAAGCATTGGAAATTTGAAGGGCATCAAAGGGTATCCAATGGATTTGTGTGGCTAACCACGTTAGATTACCGCAAAAGCAAAGGGATTGGCGTTGTGAAACTACCCACGTTACAGAGCATGAAACTTGGTTACAACCTAACGTGGTTTGCTTAAACACCCTCCCAAACATCTTGGATTCCCGGTAACGTGGTTGGCTTCAACAGTAAACCACATAAATTCAAACGCAACGCGGAACCAAACACGCACTACATTGAGAATTTTATTGAACTCACCTTCCTTACATGGATTAAATATTAGACACCCTGAGCCTATTGCGAATCTTATTTACCAATGAATTTCAATTTGAGAAACTATGGCTTAATTAACTTATCAACAATAATTGGAACTAAAATCCCTCAAACTCAAAAAAATCAGGTTAATATGCTTGAAGGTCCAACGTTTTACGCATCTACAAATAATTTTGATTTCATCCCTGTCTTAAATATTGAAATCAAGAACTTCTAATTGTGGATAGAACTTTTGTTGGCATGAGTAATATAGTGTCCTCTATTGGTGAATTTAACTTTGTTTGTATGAGAGACCAATACAGTAAATTAGTAATGACGTTAGATTCGTTGAAGGGATCTCAATATAATATTAAAAACAGATAAGGGAATAAAGTCAAACCTAATTATGTGGAGTTAAAAAAAAAAGTAGCTAATCGATATTCATAAATGTAAGTTATTTTTAAATTGCTTCATTTAATTTTTTATAATACTAAAATTTAAATTATTTTATTAACATGAAGTTGCATTGATAAGTAGTGTCTAATAATCATGATATTATATATAATTATATCATTGTTACCATAGTCTCCATCCTATCGATCAAGGCAATAACTGATCAATACAACAAAAACATGATTAAGTACAACATGATAATTAAAAGAAAATGTGTTTGGTAATTCGGTAGGCAAATATAGACAAGTCAAATTAGGTTTGATTGAATGTGGTTGGAGAAAATTTAAGTTTAGATTAATATGATTTACGTTTGGGAGACATTCGGGTAAACATGATTTGAGATAGAGTATGATTTTTGAATGTTGATTTGTAAACGTAATTTTGGATGTATAATTACCAGAAAGGATATTTATTATAATTAAGTTTTAACAAAATGAATTAATAATTTAAACAAAATGAACTATCCATTATTTAAATTTGACTTCTAAATTTTTTAACTTCTTACTTAACTAGTTTAAGCATATTATTGAACCATCCAACAACACTCAAAAATTGGTAAACTCCTTCTAATCTTAATTAAAATCTCTATTATAATAATTCTGTTCATTTTCAAATATTTTACTTCAAACCTACAACTTTTCATTTTATACACTTAGGTCCTTGGCTAATATTTTTCCTTTGTCTTTTGTATGATCCCAAATCATATTTGATTTCATCTAGATCTCTAGTCCCAAAATATAATTTTTTTTGAAATTAAATCAATTCCTGTAAACTTTTTATTTCTTTCACTTTAGTCTCTATCATGTATATTATTAGTTTTCACTTGGTATATTAGTTTTAAATTAAGGTTCAGTTCAGTCCTTTTTTGTCCAATCCATAAATTTAGTTTAAACTAAATTTTGCTTTAATTTTGACATTTACCAAATCTTTATGTTTATTCACTTAAGTTTTTGGTCAAAAAATTTTCTTGTTTTTTGCATGATTTAAGATCATATTTAGCTTCGTATAGGTCCATAGATCCAAAATATATTTTTCTCAAAAATTAAATCAACCCTTGTAAACTTTTCATTTCTTTCATTATAATTTCACCATTTACCGAAAACTTTTCTTTTTATTCACTTAGGTCCCTAGATAAAATTTTCTTATGTCTTTTGCTTGATATAAACTCTTCTATTATTTTATCTAGGCCCCTAGTTTGAAAATATTTTTGTTCTTTATAAAATCAACCCCTATAAACTTTTTAATTTAGTCACTTTGGTCCCTATTTTGACTTTTTTATGAATAAACAATTACTAATTGAAATTTTAATTAATCACTGATTAGTTATTAAAAAGAAAATATGAGATACTAGTGCTAATAATTATAATTTGTCTTTCAATAAAAATAATTCAAAAGTTTTTTTTAAGACTTTTAATAGTAATTATTTAACAGTGAAGCAACAATGGTGGACTCTGCTAGTTCCAAAATCTCATCCTGTTCCTACATTTCCAGAATCAGAAAAGAATATATACTCCAACCAAGCCCGAAAGAGAACTTTGCGTCGTCTTCACCTAGCAAGAGAGAGATTGGAAACAGTGCACGGGACTACAGTATATTGTGCGCCCTGTTTTGAGAATGAAAAACAGAGCAGCCGAGGGGAAGCCAAGAAAGAGTGAGAGAGAAGCACTGGAAATGGTAAACGAAATGTAACATGGTTGGAGGTTGTTCAACGCAGTACCAAAAACACACAAATTAAAACTAAAAGCTTGGAACTAGAAATTAGACACTGTAAAAGCTTGTAACTAGAAATTAGACACTCTAAAAGCTTGGAACTAGAAATTAGACACTTTCGGCAACTAAATCCAGAAAAGTAAACTAACAGCACTGTTAGTGTTCTTCAATCCTCATCATCATCATCGTCCAAGAGATCAATATTGGGGCTTACTTCTATTTTGTGGATATATACCTCCTTGATATATGGAAAAGCTCTCCCGGCATTTTCCACATCACTGTCCGACTCACTCTCATTCTTGTCAGTGCCGCTGCTATCAGACATGAAAATGTAAGACTTGTCATTGTTCAACCAAATATCTTCCATGGTCCAACTACCCCCATCAGTGTTGTGCTGCCACAAAAGAATTAAAGAAAAATATTTATTTAAGAAAAAAAACTGCCAAAATATTAATTTGTTAGGTTGACATCAACAAGTTTACCACTATGCATGACCATGTAAACTCAAAGTCATTGAACTCCATCTCAAATGGTCCTTCCACGTCTATGGCCCTTATAAAAGTATGGTCTTCAGAACTTTGAAGGGATTTTCCCTTGCGCTTTACAACAGTAAAACACCCCGTTGAATGACAACCAGGGGTTGGACACTATAAAACATGTTTGTTGATTTATAATAAGTAAGTATATATGAAGAAATTAACATTCTAACAAAACAAATGTAACTTTAATTACCTGAACATCCAATTCCTCTTCGAAAATATAGCTAGCCGAAGACTGACAGAGCTTGCACTCCACAGTGACATGAAAGCTTAAGGCATTCTCCCATCCTTCCATTGGTTGTAAGTTAGTGACTAGGTAGAGCTTTTTCACACCAACCATAATATTATATCTGGCAAAATGAGAATCCATTCTCAATAGCCAATATCAGCTTGTGGAGTCGGTGCTTTTTGAATCCTAGATGATCGATCCCCTTTATATATATGCATGAGAAGATTGCCATATATGCGGCTCCAACTTGTATTTACAAATTTATTCCCATCATTTATCAAACTGAAATAATTATAATAGCTTTTAAAAAGGACTTGAAATTTTCACTTTTTCTTTTAAGACAATACCGATAATTTACCTGAGTAGTGCATGTGGCAGAGAAATCAATAGATACTAATGAAAGGAAGATACTTGATATTTTTTTACTGTAGTATTTGATTAATAATGTAATTAAACGCTGATCCAACAACATACCTCATATGTGTTTTCTGAGGAACCTCAGACCTATCCAGCAATCTTCCAGCAGGTTTCCAAACTGGGTTTCCTTTCATCTTCAATACTTACATTTGTTCAGATAACATTATTTCGTGGGTCAACTTCTACCTTAAAGGCGCAACGCTGATATTTTGTCTTTTAGCACATATGTTGATATTGTCTTACACTTACGTCAATTTGCAAGGTTTAATGATTTGTTCTTCATTATTTAACTATTAGTTGAATAGTCATATTTTAATAACGTACAAAATATGGTTGATATATAATTATTTATTTTCAAAAACTAAGTATCATTATTTATAAATGATGAAACAGTATTATAACCTAAATATGATTACCTTTTTAAGAACTTGTACCAACTACCAACTACCAACGACGCATATTAGCAGAGAAAAGAAAGAATTGTTCAGTATCCCTTAAAAAATTATCACAATAAAAAGCATTAAATAATTTATACGATTAGTGCATATGGTAGAAAGAAGTGTAAGTATTAGATTTACTTACACGCCCGCAAGCACAGGTGATCGGTGCAGACAGCTACAATTATTCCACAAAAACTTTTGGGGCCACGCCACAAAACAAGGTTTCAGTTGTGAACTTTTTTATTTATTCAATAATTTTTATAAAATACTAATTATATATTAACTGTTTTATTATTTTTATTTGCCACACTTTTTTCACTTTTTCAATTGACTTGGTCTCTTCAAAGTTTGCACTCCACATCCTGCAATAGATTAAGGATTATTTTTATTTTTGGTTTTCCTTTCTAGCTCCTTCACAGTTAATACAATCCATAGGAGAAGAATCAGATGAACCAAAATTAAACAAACATCAATGGGCCAAAGTAATTATGCGAGAGAATAAAAATTAAAATACCACCAAGCGTATAGATTAACTAATAATTGATTGTTCTAATTTAACCAGAGGTATGAAGTTCGAGTTCTAAGAATGCAACTATGTTAAAACTTGATAGGAAGAATTTTGCTGTCTATTGTGGTCCTACCCAACTCAGATCCTAATTAGTTGACACAAGTGTAGTATTCAAACATTGGATGATTGTTTACCCACAAAATAAATTAAAAGGAATAAAATGGATGTGATATAGGCCTATAAGGTTCTTATTTTTAAAAATATGTTTTTTTAAAGAAAAAATAAAAGTTGTTTGGTAAATTTTTTTGAAGGAATTTATTTTAAACACAATATTTGAAAATTTTTTTTTAAAATAAAAGAGCCAAAACATATCTTATATGTTTTAGAAAACAGTGTTATGAAAAAATAATTAAAAAATTGCGGCGAGACTTTATATAAGTTTATTAATATAATTTATGGTAATATATTAAAAAAAAATAATAGGGCTTTAACCACTAAGAAATTTTTCTAGCCCATGTTGTGCCGATTAGTGATCAATCCTAATTGTAATTTTTTTTATACTTTTCTTTCATAAAAAGTCTTGTCTTTTTTTAATTAAATTTTTGTAAATTTATTGCTTTTTTTATTTATATTTATATTTTTATAAATTTTTTTGGCTAATTTGTTACAATCCATTTTTTCTTATTGAAATTATAATTATTTGATGTCATTGTGTATAGACATTCTTTATAATTTATATAGTTAGATAATATATTTGACAAATTCATTAAAATATAACTCAAACTATAACAATTAATATATTTAACGTGTATATGTTCTTATTATTTTTTAAAATATAGTTATTAATTATTTTATAGTATTAAATTTATCATAACATGATATAGAAGACATTTATATCAAATAATTTTTAAATCATTATTTTTAAAAACAAACCTTCCAAACTCATTTTTTGTTTCAGGTGCACCAAATTGATTAGAAGATCATTGTTTCAAGAGAGTCCCTGACCGGTGCCATATATTATATCAGCAATAGAATTTGAGACTCTGCCACCTTCACGTGGACTGGAATTTTATCATAAAAAGTCCATTTGAAGTAGAAAAATCAGATTTCTCATCCTAAATTTTGCACACTCACATTAAGCCTTACCAGTTAGGGCCTCTTTTTAAAGAAATTTCATTATAGAAAGGCCAGCCTTCTTATTGCCTAATCAAACATAATTACGGTCCTCACGTTTTTATTAAATTAAACCTAGAATCATCTAAACCCTAGAACCTAATTGATCTAGATTTTAGGGTATCATCTCTGTGAAAGTTGACCTTCAAGCCTTTGGCAAACATTAAAATCATAAATCAACTAAACCCAAGAAATCCAAATTCTTAAACCTAAATTAGGTCAAGTTAATAATTCAATTCAAATTGTTCTATGTCCCTCAAACCTAATTAATTTGCTTTAGATTAATTAAGGCTTCTAAACCTAATTAATCCGACTTAGATAAATTAAGGCTTCTAAGTCAATTTGGGTACCCATTTAGCTGAAAACAAGTATCTCCTACGTGACCATGAGTATTACAATATAATCACAATACCTTGTGGTTTTGTCAGTGCCCCGTACTGTTCTTCCTCTACCGGAGCTTGTGGTCTGATTATTTCTCCCTCGGGTCTAGTTATTATTCTTACCTCTGCCTTACTATGATCTTGCAATAAGGGCACAGTTATCTTGGACCCCCACACATGTTAGATTAATTTCCCTCTGTTTTTCAACACGAAGGATCATCGAATATGCTTTATTTGCACTGGATAATGGTTCCATAAGGAGGATTTGGCCTCCAATGGAGTCATAGACATCACTGAGACCCATTAAAAATTGAATGAGTCTGCTGGAATCCAAGGAATTTGGGAGTAACTTGGCTGAACCACAACTACACTCTAGAGCAGGGGTGAGGCACGCCAACTTGTCCCAATATTTTTTAAACTTGGTATAATATTTCCCTACCCTCAAACTTCCCCGGTTAAAGATGAATATCTACCTTTGTATATGATAAAGCAACAAACCGTTGCATTCACTAAACTGTTCCTTCAATCTGTCCCATAGCTCTTTCGCCGTGTTCACATAGAGGAAATCTTCTAAAATGTCCTTCGTAATGGAGTTTAGGAGCCAAGATCAAACCATGCGGTTGACCTTGAGCCACAATTCGTATTTCGTATCTTTCTCGTCCGGTTGCTTGCACTTCCCCATCTATGAATCCAAGTTTCATTTTGGCCCCCAAGGCGATCTTAACCGAGCGGCTCCATGTGAGATAGCTATTGTCAGTCAGAAGGGTCGTAATGAGGTTCATTCCGAGGTGGTCAAAGTTGTGCAACGACAAGGGGTCTTCTTTTGCACTATTGTCGGCATCTCTGCTAGCCATCGTTTCCGGCGAACTCGAGCGTAAGGATGTATGAGATAACGAATCGTAACCTAATGCTCTGACACCATGGACAATTCGAAACAGGAATATCTAGAAAACTATTCTTTCAATTATTCTTTAATAATAATGCTTAATGACAGAACTCATACATATACACATGAAAAGAAGAGAAACAGAATCGAGATGACGGGAATAAACTGTTCCTAACAGTTAATGGTTTCTAACGGTAATAAATAGAAGATTTCAAATATTTAAATAATAATACAATAAATAATAATTTTGACTCAATGTAATATCATTCAGCATCTTGTACAATATTCTCCAACATTTCTCACCAGCTTAACATTAGTGACAACCTTTTTCTATTTCTTATCCTACGCAGCCTGATGGCTTCAAACGCAGGCGCAACAAAAGAAGACAAAACTTGGGAAGAGGTGCTAACTTTATTGCCAACTGGTGCACCTCTACTCGACGACTTCGCCTCCTCCTCCTCCTAGCTATAACGCTGACGCCTAAAGCTCAAAGATAGGGTTTTCAATAATTTTAAAAAGTCAAAAAGGTTGTATATCCAGTTGTTTCCACTAATTTGGCTGATTCAAAACCAGTTTAATCAATTTTGTATTAATTTGAGTCAAGACTATTTTTTTTTGTCCTGACTAGACCGGACCCTAGACTAGTTCCCGGTCCAATTTTGAATTCCATGGTCAATAGAACTATGTACATTTGGTGCCTTTTAGCATTTAGAAATGTTTAATGTAACAATTAATATAATGTACAACTTTTAGAATATAGTAACTTCAATACATTTTATCTTATTAAACTATGTATGATATGTTTCTTTAATTATTATATTGAATATTTGAAATTTTAGCAATGATTTATAATTTACACAAACATTTTCATAATATTTAAACAAGTATACGTTTAATTAAAAAAGAATTCATAGTACTGATAATAATAATTTTTTTATGAAATTATTAAATAGTGGCAGTTAATACTGCCACTAAAAATAAATATTTTTTATCCAAACTTGAGATGGTCAAAAAATCACCACTAAAACAAGGCAAAATTCAACCCGCAAAATTTTGCGAATAAATCAAAGAAAGTCCAAATAAAACCGTCACAAATTACAGCAAAACCGCCGCTAGAAGCTTTGCGGATGTTATACCAACGGTTGAAATAACTACTGCTTGCATCAGCAACGGTTGAAAAAAAAAACTATCAAGAAATGCAAATTTTTATTTATTATTTATTTTTTAAATTTTTGCAGTGATGGTATCTAGCAAATCAAGTATTTGCTATAGGTTTTTTTTTATCCCATTCATTTTCACTTATTTTTTGGCACTTTATTTAAATTAATATAAAGAACACTTTATCATTACATGTACACTGTAATCCCAACATTTTCCTATTGTTATGTTTTTTTTGGACCTTATAACTACATGATTATATATTAATATCACGTAAATTACATTTATCAATACCATTTAATATATATTAAATTACCTTGTGCGTTGCCTAGGTATATAACTAGTTGTTTTATTAATTTTGTTGGCCACACTTTGTTTCCTCAAAGTTTGCACTCCACACCCTGTAGTAGATCGTTGATTATTCCATTTTTTCCCCCTCTTTTTGTTTTCCTTAGAGCCAGTTTGGGAGCACGTCGGGGTTCCAAAACTGTCGTTCATTGTTGCATAAAACGTGGTTTGCAAGATTTGAGCTTGTTTGGGAGATTCCACAAGCAACCCACAATTTGGTGAAACCCAGTTTCAGACCCTTGTAACCACGTTAACTTCACAATGAGATTTTGTAGCTTCTCCGACAAAAGCAAAGTGGGTTGATGAAATCTTTTTAATGTAATTCAATTTTACCCCTGCCCACTGTGTATCCCAACTGATCTGAGGATAAGATAGCGAAAGGAAAAGAACTCAATATCATGTAGATCAATTTTGCTCTGTCTTCAAGTCTAAAAACAGAGGAAATTTTGAGTGAAAACCAACAGGAGTACTCACCATTTAAGTTTGAAAATTTCTGGGAATATAAGGAGAAATTCTTGTGAGCATAAGGTGAAGTTTCAGTTGTTTTTCCAGCCAAAACCGAGAGGAGAAGGAGGAAATTGAAAAACAGAGCACTTAACATGAAAGTAAGTTTTTCAATTTTCAAATTTGATTTTTGATTTATTTTCTTTCATGACTCGTCTAAAATAATATAATGAATCTTCAATCCAGTTAAAACAAATTTTGGGTTGATTCGGATGTCAAACCAAGGAGAAAGGAAGAGAAAAACCAGTAAAAAAAACTATGACAGTAAATTATAGGGACTAAACTGAAAAATTAAAAAGTTTGCTAGGGTCGATTTAATTTTAACAAAATATATATTTTTAATCTAGGGACTTAGATGAAGTGAATGTTGGAATTAAAGTAAAACTTTAGTTTAAACTTATGGACTGGATAAAGAGGGACTGAACTGAAAGTTAATTTAAAACTAATATACCAAGTGAAAAACTAATTTATTTATAGAATTGACTATTTCCTTAATTATGAGAATGAATCTCTTAATTTATTTTTAGGCAATTAAGTTATTTTTTTTATTTTCTTAATTTTTTAAATAGCATGAAAAATCATAGTTTAATTTAATTCATTTAATTAGCGAAATTAATGAGAAGATTGTTTTCATTAGTTTCAATTGAGATAAAATTAATTTAATAGAGAAGAAAAAAATTGTAGTGAAATTTAGATAGAGATAAAATTAATTAGTTAGAGATAAAATTGTATTGAAATGTAATTAGCGATCTTTAATTTATTGTGAGAAATTAGTGATTAATTAAATTTTTAATTAGTAATTACAAAATAAAAAAAATTAATTTATTAATTAATAATGAGTCATTAGTGATTAATTTGTAATATTAGACAAATAAACAAAAAAAATAAGTTTCCTTTAAATAAATGACAATAAATAATAATGGCATATCAAAAAATTAAATAAAAAATTCATGTCTTTTCTGGTAATTATACATCCTGAAATTATGTTTACAAACCAAAATTCAAACATTTTGTTCTACATCAAACCAAGTTTCGCTACCTCAAATTATGTTTACCCAATTTTCACCTAAACATAAAGCTCGTTCACTTAAACCTAGATTTACTCTAACCACTTTCACTTAAACCTAGTTTGTCAAACCATGTTTCTCCAATCGGGTTCCCAACTCATACTTAGGTTCCCAATGTGTTAACCCTTTCAATACATATTGAAATGGTGTACTAGTTAGCACTGTCAAAACGGACTGCTCGCATTTGGAAGGGTTTGGGTATTCAAATTTAGGCAAGTCAGCCTGCTTTTTTCTTTTTATTTTAAATTTTTTTATAATTATATTATATTATTTAGTATATAAATAACTTCACTGTATTACATTTTCATATTTTATAACATTACATTCAATAATTATAATAAATTTGAATATAAAAATTTTTATAAATTTTTACATATATAAATTGTTTTTTAATATAAAATTATTAAATTTTTTACTAAAATAATTCAAATATTATATTATTTAAATAAAAAAAATAAAAAAACTAACTTGGCCCACAGGCTAGTGTGGACAAACCTGGACATTACTTTCCAAGTTCATCCTAAAATGAAATGAGCCGAACTGATCGAGCTGTTTTGACAATGCTACTAGTGTAGCTGAACGTAAAACAATATTTGCCTCTCGTTCTGGAAAGTTACATCATCAATACTCATTTGTTCAGAGAAATATATATATATATATATATATATCTTGGGTCAAGTTTTATCTTACACAGAAAAGAAAAAAAAATATAGTGCATATGGTAGACAAATCAATGAATACAAACACGAGTTTGTATTGGCTAAATTAATATTTTAGTCTGTTTTTAAATTTTTTCTTTTTGTCTTTTATTTTCTTTTCATTCTATTAATATCACTCAGTTTATTGAACGTTGTGATGTAAGTCTCTCGTGCTAACACTGCTAGCTTCACTAACAAAAATTGTTGAGATAGCTTCTACAATTAGGTCTATAAATGCATTCTTAGATTCTTAAATGGTCAACAAAACATTTATGTACCAAAATACACCCCCTTTATAGTTTTTACGTAGAGAAAAAAATGAAAGTGTCCAGTGATATAGTGGATGTTTGGTTGCACGGTGGGCGACCTTCAATGTGCATCTATTAACTCTCAACCTATGTTTGGGAGGAAAATGAGATGTTTGGCAGTCTAAAAGCCCACTACACTAGAGTCGATTCTTCCTCTCAAACCTTGGTTTCATCCAACTTGGTTTCTTGTAACTTATGGCCTAATTAAATGTGCATCTTCTAATTTTTATTTTCTCTTTCCTCTATTACCTGCTTCCTGGACTGAGGGAGATAAACAAGGGGAGAGAGCGTGATAAAGACAGAGAGAAGAAAGAAGAGGAGAAGAAAAGTGAAAAATGGCAAAAAATAGAGGTCAAATAAGCTCTGATACTTCTTCGCTGGATTGAGGGAGAGAAACATGGGGGGGAGAGAGTGTGTAATAAAAAGAGAGAAAAAGCAGAGAAGGAGAGTGAAAAAATGACAAAAAAAAAAATAGAGGTCAAAGAAGCTCCAATACCCCTTTGCTAGACTTCAATCTTGCATTTAAGCATAATTGTATGACTCACCTCAGATTTCCATGTTCACTCGAGACCTAGTGACCTAGAGCCGGGATTGGTCTGGGACGAGGGTTCGAACCAGGTTGTAAGTGACCGCCGATACTTAGTCGACCCGGGCTTTGACACTGCCTGGTTGACCTGGTTGACTTAGACCTTTTTTTTTAATGTTCAAATTTGCATAAAAATTTAGAAACATATGCTCACCAAGAATCAAACTTCATCCCACACTTGCAGGTTGTGTGTCTTACTATCTTACTATCAATTTCTTCTTAATTTATATGAGTGAAATATTTATATATAAGGTGTCACGCCCCCAAATTTGGACACATGACCTGCACGATAGATGAGCTTTACCTCACCACCGTAAGCCTTGTTCTGTACCATTTTAATACACATTTAAATATATATATATATATATATATATATATATTATCTCATATTAAAAAGTACAATTTCCCTTATTTTTTGTAGAGAAAGAGACAACAAATATTTTAAATATATCAATTTATTCATTAACAAGTAATATTCTCAAGCAAGCATTATTCGTCCAAGACTTACCTACCTAAATTACAGAGCTACTATTAGAATACTTTGGATAAAATTTTACATGATAACAAAGATTTACCCCAATCAATGGGGTTGAGGACTCAAATGAATAGTTGTATGTACCTCTACTTCTTCTTAAAAATTTGTGAGAGGAGGAAAGGCATAAGTATATTTTTACTTAGTGAGAAAATATACTACTGTATCACATTAACGTAAGAAATAATTCATATGAAATCACAAAACATATCACATAGTTCCAAATTAAGTTTTTAGACATTTTTCGAGTTCGGTCTACATAAAGCGATCGTTGTCCCGTGGCCCCTGCCGCATCCTCTCTTATTACTCCCTTTATAAATACCTCTTTTATTTCACCTCATTTTCAATACTTTTTGTATTGGAACAAATTTTTGTTTAATATGATTTGCCACCCTTATTATCTCCTGCTCCTCCCTTTTTACTCCCACACAGGGACCCATCTATGTATCATCCTCTATCAATCACAAACATAATTATATTCAGATAGCAATAAATCAACCTTACACATGAATACTACACATATATATGACATTGTTCATATATATGGTAATATATATGATACTATTCATATATATTATACTATTCATATGTTTGGCAGTATTTAAATATGCAATACTATTCACATAAACTATTTAAGTATACATACGAGTACTATTTATATGTATGAATACTATTTATATATATGACACTATTTATATAAACGTATTATTCATATATATGATATTATTTATATGTATAGAACTATTCATATATACGATACTATTTATATGTATAGTACTATTCATATATATAGTACTATTTATATATACGTTACTATTCATATATACGACAATCAAAAAATAATTTTCAAGTAACCAAGGATAATTCTTCTCTAATGTGGAGGATCATCTAAGGCTACAACCACAGAGCATACTAAGAATTTATCATACAGGTACTTGTAAAAAAATATAGTATTCTCACAGTATCTTAGTAATTAATAATCTTAGTAATTAATAATAATTCTTAAGCAAGCAAGGTTAATTTTTCTCTCATGTGGAAGATTAGCCTAACCACGACTACAAAGTATAACAAAAATTTAACCTCTAAATTATTGCAAGAATTTAAAAGAATACAGTAGGATATTCCCTCATCTCGAATCTAAGCTATAAAAGATGGCTTTTATGATAACCTAAAATCTTAGCACCAGAGTCAGAGAAATTAAAGGAGAGGAGAGAAAAGAAGTTGAAGGTGTGAGTAAAGAAGTAAAATAGAGAGGCCTATATATAGGGAATTTGATGTTACTATTTAGGATACTATGCACCAATAAAATATTCAATTTATTATGGGTTAATAATTTAATTTCATATTATGCATATTACTCTTCATTCATGAATTCTACAATAAATAGCAGCTAATTTTACTATTAGAAAATTAAAGGAAAAAATTATCCTTTGTTCTAAAGTTTTAAATTTTATTTCAATTTAGTCCTTTTCATTTTAATGCCTGAGAGACTTTTCTCTCATAAAATGTCATTTTACCCCACAAATTTCTGTAGCCATCCAAGATTCAAATTATCCATATAGTATTTATCATATTTCATTTTATTAAATACTCATTTACCATAGATATATATATATATATATATATATATATATATATATACATATATATATATATATATATATATATATATATATATATATATATAGAAAAGACGATTAATTCAACAAAAAATAAGTATGTTATTACTAATTAACTAAGAGATAAGAAAAAATAATTATATTTATAAAATAATTATTTGATCTAAGAAAATTAAATCAAGAAAAATTGAAGAGCATAAACAAAAAAGTTTATATAATCATCTAATATAAAAAATAACAATCAAATATTCTTAAAAAATTATTTATAATTTTATAACTAATATCATTATTTATGAATATTTGTATTTTAATTATTTATGACTAATGACAATAGTTTTAAAACTTTAAAGTGTGAAATTTGTATATATATATATATATATATATATATATATATATATATATATTATTTATTTTACTTGTTTTTGACTTTATTTGTAAAAATATATAGGTGTGTATATATATATATATATATATTAATTTTTTAATTTTTAATTTTTTTACCCGAGTCAGCAATTGACTTGGTGACCCGGCAGTTGAGCCAGTGGCTTGGTGACTTGAAGGCCTACCCAGGTCAATGACCATGCCGAGTTTGATAACTATGCATTTAAGTCCCTCTTTAGTCCCTTTAATTTTTTTTTCAATTTTTATTATAATCTCTACTTGTATTTTTTGTTAGTTTACTTTCATGGGATACTTTCATTTTGTTGACACTTTAGTCTTTCTTTAGTCCCACTATATTGTTGGATACTTTCATTCTTCTCTCTACGTAAAAACTGTAAAGAGGTGTATTAAACAAATGTTTTGTTGGCCATTTAAGAATCTAAGAATGCATTTTTAGACCTAATTGTAGAAGTTATCTCAACAATTTTTGTTAGTGAAGCTAGCACAGTTAGCACGAGAGACTTACATTACAGTGTTATTGTAATCTCTTCTTGTTTTTAGTAATAACAAGTTTTGTTTTTGTTAGTTTATAATTATCCACTCCAACTCCAAAATTTTTAAAAACAAAACTTCTTGTTAGTTTATAATTTTTAAAAACAAAACTTGTTAATATTAAAAACATTAATATACTTTTTTTTCTTACATTTAGATATGAGTGAAATTAAATGAGGATAAATGAAATAAGAGAATTTAATTCATATCCTTTTTGGTAATTACACATTTAAAAGTATTTTTACTAATCAATATCTAAACAAAATCTATTTTTTAGAATTACTTTTTTAATAATAGTTTTCAAATATAAATTACGTTCATGCAAACTTAAATTTATCCAAAATAAATTCTGAGAATCAATTCTACTTACAATCTAAGTTTACTCAACTGCTTTTCAAATACTCATAGCCTCTAGATGAGTTTACTTGAGAAAAAAAATATAATAATAAGACCTAAGTTTCTTCTGCTGAAAGCGTTGATGTTTTCTTTCAAATAATTATAACTTAATTAGAAAACAAACATCATATTCTTCCACGAATGCATTGAGAATCTTATTGAACTCACCTTCCTTACATGGATTAAATATTGGACACCCTGAGCTTATTGAGAATCTTATTTACCAACGAATTTCAATTTGAGAAACTGTGGCGTAATTAATTCATCAACAATAATTGGAACTAAAATCCCTCAAACTCAAAAAAATCGGGTTAATGTTCTTGAAAGTCCAATGTTTTACGCATCCACAAATAATTCTGATTTCATCCGTCTTAAATATTGAAATCAAGAACTTCTAATTGTGGATAGAACTTTTGTTGGCACGAGTAATATAGTGTTCTCTATTGGTGAATTTAACAGTGTTTGTATGAGAGACCAATATAGTAAATTAGTAATGACGTTAGATTCGTTGAAGGGATCTCAATATAATATTAAAAACAGATAAAGGAATAAAATCAAACCTAATTATGTGAAGTTAAAAAAAAATTAGCCAATCGATATTCATAAATGTAAGTTATTTTTAAATTGCTTCATTTATTTTTTTTATAATACTAAAATTTAAATTATTTCATTAACATGAAGTTGCATTGATAAGCAGTGTCTAATAATCATATGATATTATACATAATTACATCTTTGTTACCATAATCTCCATCCTATCGATCAAGGCATTAATTGATCCGTACAACAAAAAATTGATTAAGTACGACTGGAGAATCAAAAGACAATGTGTTTGGTAAGTCGGTAGATAAATGTAAGTGGGACAAATTAAGTTTGATTGAATTTACTTGAAAAAAACTTAAGTTTAGATGAACGTAATTTAAGTTTGGGAGACATTTGGATAATCATAATTTGTGACAGAGTATGATGTCTAGATGTTGATTTACAAATATGATTTTAGATATGTAATTACCAGAAAAGACATTCATTATAATTAAGTTTTAACAAAATGAATTAATAATTTAAACAAAATGAATTATCTATCATTTAAATTTGACTTCTAAACTTTTTAAATTCTTAGTTAACTAGTCTAAGCCTATTATTCAACCATCCAAAAACACTCAAAATTTGGTAAACTTCTTCTAATCTTAATTAAAATCCCAATTATATCAATTCTGTTCATTTTCAAAAATTTTACTTCTAACCTATAACTTTTCATTTTATTCACTTTGGTCCTTAGCTAATATTTTCCCTTTAACTTTTGCATGATCTTAGATCATATTTGGTTTCATCTAGTTCTCTAGTCCAAGAATATAATTTTTTATGAAATTAAATCAACCCCTATAAATTTTTCATATCTTTCACTTTAGTCCCTATCATGCATATTATTAGTTTTCATTTGGTATATTAGTTTTAGATTAAAGTTCAGTTCAGTCTTTCTTTGTGCAGTCCATAAATTTATTTTAAACTGAATTTTGGTTTAATTTCAACATTTAACAAAAACCTTTATGTTTATTCATTTAGGTTCTTTGTCAAAATTTTCTTTTTGTCTTTTGTAAGATTTAAGATCATATTTCGCTTCATATAGGTCCATAGACCCAAAATATATTTTTCTCAAAAATTAAATCAACCAATGTAAACTTTTCATTTCTTTCATTATAATTTCACCATTTACCCAAAACTTTTCTCTTTATTCACTTAGGTCGCTTGCTAAAATTTTCTTATGTCCTTTTCTTGATACAAACTCTTTTGTTACTTCATCTGGGTCCCTAGTTTGATAATTTTTTTCTTTATTAAAAGAACCTCTATAAACTTTTTTATTTATTCACTTTGGTCCCTATTTTGACTTTTTTATGAATAAACAATTACTAATTTTTAATTTCTAATTGAAATTTTAATTAATCACTAATTACTTATGAAAAAGAAAATATGAGATACTAGTGCTAATAATTATAATTTCTTTCAATAAAAATAATTCAAAATTTTTTTTAACTTTTAATAGTAATTATTTAACAATGAAGCAACATCATCATTTGACAGTGAAGCAACAATGGTGCACTTTGCTGATTTCATAATCTCATCCAGTTGGTCTGTAAACAATGCTCAAAGGCCTACATTTTCATAATAAAAAAAGAATGCTTACTCCAACCAAGCCCGAAGAGAACATTGTGTTGTCTTCACCTAGCAAGTGAGAGATTGGAAACAGAGCATGGGATCACAGTGTATTGTGCGCCCATGTTTTGAGAATGAAAAAAAAGAGCACCCGAGGGGAAGCTAAGAGAGAATGAGAGAGAAGCACTGGAAATGAGAAGGGCAACAAAGGGTTACCTGGGGTATTTTGTGGCCAACTATGTTACACCATCGCAGAAGTAACACGGGGGAGGCGTTGAATCAACCATGGTTGGAAAGGTCTAAACCACTTTTGATCTCCAACGTAGTTGGCTTCAACGCAGCACCAAACATCCAAATTCATGCAAAAAGTGGTTAATGAAATGTAATGTGGTTTGGAGGTTGTTCAACGCAATACCAAACACACATAGCATGTGTTTGGAAACACGGTGGGAGAAATATGGTTTGGCAAACTAGGTTTAAGTGAACGTGATTAGAGTAAATCTAAGTCTAAGTAAACGAGTTTTATGTTTGGGAGAAAATTGGACAAACGTGATTTGAGGCAGTAAAACTTGGTTTTGGGACAGAACAGAATGTTTGGTTGTTTATTTGCAAACATGGTTTTAGAATGTACAATTACCAGAAAGGGTATGAATTTTTTATTTAATTTTTTGATATACCATTATTATTTATTGTCATTTATTTAAAGGAAACATAATTTTTTTGTTTATTTGTCTAACATAACAAATTAATCACTAATGACTCATTTTTAATTAATAAATTAATTTTTTATTTTATAATTACTAATTAAAAATTTAATTAATCACTAATTTCTCACAATAAATTAAAGATTGCTAATTAAATTTCAATACAATGTTATCTCTAACTAATTAATTTTATCTCTATCTAAATTTCAATACAATTTTTATCTTCTCTATTAAATTAATTTTATCTCAATTGAAATTAATGAAAAGAAGCTTCTCATTAATTTCTCTAATTAAATTAAACTATGATTTTCAATGCTATTTAAAAAAAATTAAGAAAATAAAAAAAGAACTTAATTGCTTAAAAATAAATTAGGAGATTCATTCTCATAATAAAGGAAATAGTTAATTCTATAAATAAATTAGTTTTTCACTTTGTATATTACTTTTAAATTAACTTTCAATTCAATCCTTCTTTGTCCAATCCATAAGTTTAAACTAAATTTTTGCTTCAATTCCAATATTTATCAAAAATCTTTCTGTTTATATACTTAGGTCATTGGTCAAAATTTTTCTTTTGTCCTTTGCTTAGTTTGAGCTCATATTTCACCTCATCTAAGTTTCTAGATAAGAATATATGTTTTTTTTCGAAATTAAATCAATCCTAACAAATTTTTCAATTTTTTCAGTTAAGTCCCTATAGTTTACTGTCATAGTATTTTTTTTTTACTGGTTTTTCTCTTCTTTTCTCCTTGGTTTGGCATCTGAATCAACCTAGAATTTGTTTTAACTAGATGGAAGATTAATTATATCATTTTAGACCAGAATCATAAAAGAAAATGAATCAAAAATCAAGTTTTAAAATTGAAAAACTTACTTTCACGTTAAGTGCTTTGTTTTTTGGTTTCCTCCTTCTCCTCTCATTTTTAGCTGAAAAAATAGCTGGAACTTCACCCTTATGCTCACAAGAATTTCTCCTTAAATTCCCAGAAACTTTCAAACTAAAATGGTGAGTACTTTCATTGGTTCCTCTCAAAATTTCCTCTGTTTTTACACTTGAAAACAGAGCAAAATTGATTTACATGGGATCAAGTTCTTTTCCTTTTGCTATCCTATCCGATGGGTTGGCATACACAAATGGGTAGGGGTAAAATTGAATTCTATTGAAAAGATTTCACCAACCCACGTTGCTTTTGTCAGAGAAGCCACAAAATCCCACTGTGAAGTTAACGTGGTTATAGGGGTCTGAAACTAGGTTTCACCAAATCGTGGGTTGCTTGTGGAATCTCCCAAACAAGCTCAAATCTTGGAAACCACGTGCTATGCAATAGTGAAGGACAATTTTGGAACCCCGACATGCTCCCAAATAGGCTCTAAGGAAAACAAAAAGAGGGGAAAAAATGGAATAATCAGTGATCTACTACAGGGTGTGGAGAGACAAAGTGTGGCCAATAAAATTGGAAAAAAAATGGAATAATCAACGATCTACTACAGGGTGTGGAGAGACATAGTGTGGCCAACAAAATTGCAAAAAAAAATGGAATAATCAACGATCTACTACAGGGTGTGGAGAGACAAAGTGTGGCCAACAAAATTAAGAAAACAACTAGTTATATACCTAGGCAACGCACAAGGTAATTTAATATATATTGAATGGCATTGATAAATGTAATTTACGTGATAGTAATATATAATCATGTAGTTACAAGGTCCAAAAACAACATAACAATAGGAAAATGTTGGGATTACAGTGTACATGTAATGATAAAGTGTTCTTTATATTAATTTAAATAAAGTGCCAAAAATAAGTGAAAATGAATGGGATAAAAAAAATCGTATAGCAAATACTTGATTTGCTAGATACCATCACTACAAAAATAAAATAAATAAATAAATAAAAATTTCCATTTCTTGACAGTTTTTTTTCAACCGTTGCTGATGCAAGCAGTAGTTATTTCAACCGTTGGTATAATTGCCGCAGAACTTTTAGCGGCGCTTTGCTGTAATTTGTGACGGTTTTATTTTGCCTTTGATTTATTCAAAAAATTTTACGGGTTGAAATTTGCCTTATTTTAGTAGCGATTTTTTGACCACCTCAAGTTTCTTTAAAAAAAGTTATTTTTAGTGGCAGTATTAACTGCCACTATTTAATAATTTCATAAAAAAATTATTTAGCATCAATACTATGAATTCTTTTTTATTTAAACATATACTTGTTTAAATATTATTAAAATGTTGGTGTTAATTATAAATCATTGCTAAAATTTCAAATATTCAATATAATAATTAAAGAAACATATCATACATAATTTAATAAGATAAAATGTATTAAAGTTACTATATTCTAAAAGTTGTACATGATATTAATTTTTTTATTAAACATTTCTAAATGCTAAAAGGCACAAATTGTGCATAGTTCTATTGACCCCTGGAATTCAAAACTGGACTGGGAACTAGTCTAAAGTCTGATTTGGTCAGGATAAAAAATTAATCTTGGCTCAAATCAATACGAAATTGCTTGAACCGGCCAAATCGATAGAACCAACTAGGTGACCGATTCTACCTTTTTTTGGGAGGAGGAGGAGAAGTCGTCGAGTAGAGGTGCACCAGTTGGCAATGTAGTTAGCAAGACCTCTTCCCAAGTTCTGTCTTCTTTTGTTGCGCCTGCGTTCGTGCCATCAAGCTGCATAGGATGAGAAATAGAAAAAGGTTGTCACTGGTGTTAAGTTGGTAAGAAATGTTGGAGAATATTGTACAAGATGATGAATGATATTACATTGAGTCAAAATTATTATTTATTGTATTATTATTTTAAAATTTAAAGTCTTCTATTTATTACCGTTAGAAACCATTAACTGTTAGGAACAGTTTATTCCCGTCCTCTCGATTCTGTTTCTCTTCTTTTCCCGTGTAAATGTATGAGTTCTGTCATTAAGCATTATTATCAAAGAATAATTGAAAGAATAGTTTTCTAAATGTTCCTGTTTCGAATTGTCCGTGGTGTCAGAGCATTAGGTTATGATTCGGCATCTCATACATCTTTACACTCGAGTCCGCCGAAAACGATGGCTAGCAGAGATGTCGACAATAGTGCAAAAGAAGATCCCCTGTCACTGCACAACTTTGACCACCCCGGAATGAACCTCATTACGACACTTCTGACCGGCAACAGTTATCTCACATGGAGCCGCTCGGTCAAGATCGACTTGGGGGCCAAAATGAAACTTGGATTCATAGACGGGAAGTGCAAGCAACCGGACGAGAAAGATACGAAATACGAATTATGGCTCAAGGTATGGACAGATTGAAGGAACAGCTCGGCGAATGCAACGGTCTGTTGCTTATTCATATATGTCACATCTGAAATGTGACCAATCAGCGTTTCTATTTAAAAAAATTATACATAAATTAATTTTTAATTGAAAATTAATTTTATTAAGAGCCGCCATCAAAATTTAATTTGTTGAGAAAAACTTAAAAAAAAATCTTTGAGTTTGATGGTCTGCATTTTGAAAAAAGTGAGTTCAGAAATTGAACCGTATAGAGAAGGTATTAAGCACCCTATACGTCTGATTTAAAAAGTAAGCAATTATTTCGTATTTGCTTTAAATTGTCCTTCTTGATCACATAAGAACATAATAAAGAAAAGTATCAAAACAAATGGATATGTACAAGGGCGGACTTGGCTAGACATAGTCTAGGTCCTACGTTCCGTCGATTAGGATCAAAGTCCACGTAGTTTGTCATCTGAAATGCCACAAGGGCCAGAGGAAAGACTAAAATTTTTGCTGGAAGAACTAAAGAGGTTCAAAATTAATTATTTTCATAAATCAAACAAGACTGAAGAGTTATGCTTGTGTTTGAATTTATGATAACAAATTATCTTCATTTTTGACTCTTCGCATTTTGAAAGCCTTTTGATTTTTTGAATTTTTCCTTTTGAGGATATTTAGAAAGAAATCGAATTAAATTTTTTTGAATTTTGAGTTTTAAATATTTTTTTTTGAGAGTTTGAAAGAAAATATCGATTGTAACAAATTAGCCAAAAAAATATTTATAAAAATATAAATATAAATAACAAAGAAAATAACTTTACAAAAATTTAATTAAAAAAAACACAAGACTTTTTATAAAAGAAAGGTATAAAAAAATTACAATTAGGATTGATCACTAATCGCCACAAACGTGGGTTAGAAAGATTTCTTAGTGGTTAATTAAAGCCCCATTATTTTTTTAATACATTACCATAATTTTTATTAATAAACTGATATAAAGGGTCGCCGAATTTTTTTAATTATTTTTTCACAACATTGTATTCAAAAACATATAAGATATGTTTTGGCTCTTTTATTTTAAAAACAATTTTTCAAATATTGTGTTTAAAATAAATTCCTTCAAAAAAACTTACCAAACAAATTTTATTTTTTATTTTTTTACTATTTTAAAATAAGAACCTTGCAGGGTCTATATCACTTGCTTTTTATTCCTTTCAATTTTTTTTTGGGTAAACAAATATCCAGTATTTGAACACTACGCTTTTGTAGACTAATTAGGATTCGAGATGGGTAGAATCACAATAGGCAGTAAAGTTCTTCCTACCAAGTTTTAACGCAGCTACATTTTCAAGACTTGAAATCGATACCTCTAATTAAGTTAAGATAATCCGTTGCTAGTTGACTTACGCGTTTGATGGTTTTTTAGTTTTTATTCTCTTGCATAATTACTTTGGCTCATTGATTTTTGTTTAATTTTGTTTCATTTGATTCTTCTCCTATGGATTGTATTAACTGTGAAGGAACTAGAAAGGAAAACTAAAAATAAAAATAATTATTAATCTATTGCAGGATGGGGAGTGCAAACTTTTTATTAGATCAGACTCGGTCATTGACTCGACTCCGGTCATTGACCCAGGAGAGCCTTTGGGTCATTGAGTCACTGGTTCAACTACCAGATTACGTGGTCAATTGCTAACATGGATAAATAAATAAATAAATTAAAAAATATATATATACCTATATATTTTTATAAATAAATTTAAAAACAAGTAAAATAAATTATATATATATATACAAATTTCACACTTCAGATTCTTAAAATCATCGTCATTAGTCATAAATAATTAAAATACAAATATTCATAAATAATGTTATTAGTCATAAAATTACAAATAATTTTTTTTAAAAAAAATATTTGATTGTTATTTTTTGTATTAGATGATTATATAAAAATTTTTGTTTATGCTCTTCAATTTTTCTTTATTTAATTTTCTTACATCAAATAATTATATAAATATAATTATTTTTTTCTTATTTTCTAATTAATTAGTAATAATATACTTTTTTGTTAAATTAAATGTTTTTTCTATTTTAGTTTTTATCATTTTGTCACATTCACATTTTAATTTTTGAATTAGAATAATTTTAGCACCTTATATGTATAATATTTCACCCATATAAATTAAGAAGAAATTGATAGTAAGATGGTAAGACACACAACCTATAATGTGGAATAGAGTTTGATTTTTAGTAATTGCATATTTTTTTCAATTTTCTTACAAATTTGAACATTAAAAAAAGAAAAAAAAGTTCGAGTCAACAGGGTCAACCAGGCCGGTTCGATCAAGTCACTTACAACTTGGTCTGAACTCTCGACCAAGGCTGGTCATGACCCTGAGTCCTTAGATCCTAAATTGACCTGATTGTCCGGGTCAATTCATACAACATGACTTAAAAGAGACCAAGTCAACAAGTGAAAAAAGTGTGGCAAATAAAAATAATAAAACACTTAATATATAATTAGTATTTAATAAAAATTATTGAATAAATAAAAAGCTTCACAACTAAAACTTTGTTTTGTGGCGTGGCCCGGAAAAGTTTTTGTGGAATAATTGTAGCTGTCTACACCTCACTTGTGCTTGTGGGCGTGTAAGTAAACACTGTCAATCTTTCTATGTTTAGAACTAAATCAAATACTTACACTTCTTTCTGCCATATGCTAGTCAGATACATTGTTTAATTCTTTTTATTGTGATATTTTTTTAAGGGATACTTACAGTTCTTTCTCTCTGCTAATATATGTCGTTGGTACAAGTTCCTAAAAGGTGATAATATTTATGTTATAATACTGTTTCAACATTTATAAATAATGATACTTAGTTTTTGAAAATAAATATTTATATATCAACCGTATTTTATACATTATTAAAATATAACCGCTGAACTAATTGTTAAATAATGAAAAACAATTCTGGAAATAAATAACACATCACTAAACCTTGCAAATGGAGGCAAGTGTAAGTCAATATCTACATGTGTACTAAAAGACAAAATATCAGTATTGTGTTTTTAAGATAAAAGTTGACCCACGAAATATTTTTATCTGAACAAATATGAGTATTGAAAAGGAAAGGAAACCCATATCCAGTTTGGGAACCTGCAGAAAAATAGCTGGATGGGCCTGAGGTTCCTCATAAAACACAAATAAGATATGTTGTTGGATTCCAAAATAATTATATATCAACCGTATTTTATACGTTTTTAAAATATAACTGCTGAACTAATAGTTAAATAATGAAAAAACAATTCTGAAAATAAATAACATATTATTAAACCCTCCAAATGGAGGTAAGTGTAAGTCAATATCAACATATGTACTAAAAGACAAAATATCAGTATTGTGCATTTAAGATAAAAGTTGACCCACGAAGTATTTTTATGTGAACAAATATGAGTATTGAAGAGGAAAGGAAACCCAGATCCAGTTTGGGAACCTGCAGGAAAATTGCGGGATGGGTCTGAGGTTCCTCAGAAAACACAAATGAGGTATGTTATTGGATCAGCGTTTAATTACATTATTAATCGACTGTAAGTTTTGTTTCATCCAAAAGGCTAGAATCATGAAACGTTAGAAGAGGAGTGGTCCTGGAGTTTTTTAAGCTTCTACTCAAAAGGTGTCCAAGCAAAGGAAGCAGAAATTTATGCTTCGTCTCTCACTGTTTCCAGCTAAATGGGCAACCAGGTTGATTTAGAAGCCTTAATTTATCTAAGTAGGATTAATTAGGTTTGGAAGCCTTAATTAATCTAAAGCAAATGAATTAGGTTTGAGGGACATAGAACAATTTAAATTGAATTATTAACTTGACTTAATTTAGGTTTAAGAATTTGGATTTCTTGGGTTTAGATGATTCTAGGTTTAATTTAATAAAAACGTGAGGACCGTAATTATGTTTGATTAGGCAACAAGAAGACTCGCCTTTCTATAATGAAATTTCTTAAAAAAAAAAAAAGGGGCCCTAACTGGTAAGGCTTAACGTGAGTGTGCAAAATTTAGGATGAGAAATCTGATTTTTCTACTTCAAATGGACTTTTTATGATAAAATTCCAGTCTACGTGAAGGTGGCGGAGTCTCAAATTCTATTGTTGATATAATATATGGCACCGGTCAGGGACTCTCTTGAAACAATGATCTTCTAATCAATTTGGTGCACTTGAAATAAAAAATTAGTTTGGAAGGTTTGTTTTTAAAATAATGATTTAAAAATTATTTGATATAGAAGTCTTCTATATAATGTTATGATAAATTTAAATAAAATAATTAATAACTATATTTTAAAAAATAATAAGAACATATACACGTTAAATATATTAATTGTTAAAGTTTGAGTTATATTTTAATGAATTTGTCAAATATATTATCTAACCATATAAATTATAAAGAATGTCTATACACAATGACATCAAATAATTATAATTTCAATAAGAAAAAATGGATTGTAACAAATTAGCCAAAAAAAATTTATAAAAATATAAATATAAATAACAAAAGCAATAACTTTACAAAAATTTAATTAAAAAAACACAAGACTTTTTATAAAAGAAAGGTATAAAAAAATTACAATTAGGATTGATCACTAATCGCCACAACATGGGTTAGAAAGATTTCTTAGTGGCTAAAGCCCTATTATCTTTTTTAATATATTACCATAAATTTTATTAATAAACTTATATAAAGTCTCACCGCAATTTTTTAATTATTTTTTCATAACACTGTTTTCAAAAACATATAAGATATGTTTTGGCTCTTTTATTTTAAAAACAAATTTTCAAATATTGTGTTTAAAATAAATTCTTCAAAAAAATGTACCAAACAAAATTTATTTTTTATTTTAAAAACAAGAATTTTTTTTAAATGAGAATCTTACGGGGCCTATATCACTTCCATTTTATTCCTTTTAATTTTTTTTATAAACAATCATAGGTGTTCGAACATTGTACTTATGTTGACTAATTAGTATTCGACCTGGATAGGATCACAATAGGTGGCAAAGTTCTCAAGGGTCGAACTAGAGACTTTTAATTAAGTTAGGACAATCCGTTACTAATTGATCTAAGCGCTTTGTGGTCTTATAATTTTTATTCTCTTGCATAATTACTTTGGCTCATTGATTTTTGTTTAATTTTGGTTCATCTGATTCATCTCCTATGGATTGTATTAATTGTGCAGGAACTAGAAAGGAAAACCAAAAATAAAAATAATCCTTAATCTAGTGCCAGATGCAGAGTGCAAACTTCGAAGAGACCAAGTCAATTGAGAAAGTGAAAGAAATGTGGCAAATAAAAATAATAAAACAGTTAATATATTATTAGTATTTTATAAAACTATAAAAATTATTGAATAAATAAAAAAGTTCACAACTAAAACCTTGTTTTGCGGCCCCAAAAGTTTTTGTGGAATAATTGTAGCTCTTTCTCTCTCTCTCTCTCTCTCTCTCTCTCTCTCTCTCTCTCTCTCTCTCTCTCTCTCTCTCGAATCCAAGTGTTAGAACATCCAACAGTACTAGAATGAAGCTCCCTAGCGTGAATCCGAATGTGATGTTTGAAAGGTGGGTCCCTCCATAAGTGGGGCCCATGACTTATAATATTTAAAAAAAAGAGCTAAGTTGCAATTTAACTAAAGTTGCAACCAAATTTTGTAATTTACTCCAAAGTCAAAAAATGACAAAGAGTTTGGCGCAACCTGAGGAAAATTGAAAAGGGGAGGCTGCTGCAGCTGAAAACGCGTGAAGAAAGGAGAATGCAAATTTAATTTTTGCATCTGAGAAAGGGAGAAGTTGCTATATAAATAGAGCCTTCGTCCCTTCTTTATTTCATCCTTCATCTCACAGAGAAGCCTCACTTTGAGAAAGAAAGAGTAAGAAGAAAAATAGAGAGAGTGCCTCAGAAAGTTTCTGAGAGGAAAAATAGTAAGTCCAATTTGTGAGGGTTATTATCCACAAATTGAAGAAATACTGTTGTAGTATTTTTGTGAGTAAGAGGTCCACCTAAGGGTGAAGATTGTATTCCCATTATTATTATAGTGGAAGATTTAAGCGGCCTACGGGTCCCGTGATTTTTACCTAATTTGGGTTTTCCACGCTAAAATCTTTAGTGTTATTTTTGTCTATTGTGTTTTTGGGAATTATCCTGGGTTTGTGGGAATTGTTTTGATTCTACAACCACCACGCACACCGCCGTTTTTCCCAACAAGTGGTAACAGAGCTTCTGGTTGGAGTACCATTGAAGAATACCGTACAAGTATTATTCACAAATACGATACGAAGACGTATGAGCACTATTCACATATAGGTACTGTTCATACATACTAGTATTTTCATACGTATTGATACTATTCATACATACTGGTGTTGTTCATATGAAAGTACTGTTCATACATACGGAGATACTGTTCATATGTATGAAGTACTATTCACTGCCATAAAAGTTTTGGGATCAGCTAAACCTGTTGACTACTGATCTCAATGGAGACAAGAAACATCAAAATGATCTGCCTAAATGGCACAAATTATCATATGTGGAGAAGCAAGATGAAGGATCTCCTATTTGTGATGAAAATGCATCTACCAGTGTTTATATCAAATAAACCTGAAGGCAAGACAGATGAAGAGTGGGGGTTTGAGCATGAGCAGGTGTGCGGTTTCATCCGACAATATGTTGAAGACAATGTGTACAACCACATCTGCAATGAGACTCGTACCCGAACACTATGGAATAAGCTTGAACAGCTTTTTGCGTCAAAAACTGGTAACAATAAATTATTTTATTTGACTAAATTGATGCAGTTGAAATACAAGGAAGGAACTTCCATAGCAGATCATCTAAATGAGATGCAAGGGGTCGTGGATCAACTGTCCAGAATGGACATAAATCTGGACGACGAAATATTTGCTTTGTTGGTATTGGGTTCTCTACCAGAGTCGTGGGAGACTCTGAAAATTTTCATCACCAACACTGCACCTGATGGTGTAGTTAATATGGAGTCTGTTAAAAGCAGTATTTTAAATGAAGAAATGAGAAGAAAATATCAAAGTTCATCTTCTTCATCACAACCAGATGTTCTGGTTTCAGACTTCAGGGGGAGAAACCAGTCTAGGGATCAAAAACCTAGAGGAAGGAGTAGAGGCAAATCCAAAAGATATGCCAATGTTGAATGCCATTACTGTAAAAAGAAGGGTCATATTAAAATACACTGCCGCAAGTTCAAGAAGGATCAGGAAAAGAACAAAGGTAGAGGACAGAAGAAAAACGACAGTAGTGATGATGAGCAAGCAGATGTTGCTGAGGAGTTCAACATTGTCTATGATAATGATGATGTAGTCAATCTTACAACCCATGAGACAAGCTGGGTGATTGACAGTGGTGCCACCATTCATGCTACATCTCGGAAGGAATTTTTCTCATCTTACACACCAGGCAATTTTGGTGCAGTAAAAACGGGAAATAATAATCTTTCAATAATTGCAAGTAAAGGAGATGTTTGTTTAAAGACAGAGAATGGTATGCGATTAGTCTTGAAGGATGTAAGGCATATTCTAGATATGCGCCTGAATCTGATCTCAACAGGCAAGCTAGATGATGAAGGTTTCTGTAATACCTTCTTTAATGACCAATAGAAGCTCACCAAAGGATCGTTGGTGGTGGTCAAAGGGAACAAAGACTCCAAACTGTACATTATGCAAGCAAAGCTCTCCAAGGATGTTGTGAACACAACGGAGAGTGATAGTACAGTTGAGCTATGGCACAAACGTTTCGGTCACATGAGCGAGAAGAGCATGATCCATTTAACTAAGAAGAATGCTCTACCTGGTTTGGATCAAGTTCACTTGAAGAAGTGTGATGATTGTCTGGCAGGAAAGCAAAATAGAGCTAAGTTCAAAAGTCATCCTCCTTCTAGAATGACGAATGTACTGGATTTGGTACATTTAGATTTATGTGGACCAATGTTAAAGTCACTTGGTGGTGCTTAGTACTTTGTGACTTTCATTGATGACCATTCAAGGAAGATATGGGTATATACTTTAAAGACAAAGGATCAAGTGCTGAGTGTCTTTTAAAGAGTTTCATGCCTCAGTTGAAAGAGAGACTGGGAAGAAGCTAAAATGCATCCGGACAGACAACGATGGATAATATATTGGGCCTTTTGATGCCTACTGTAAAGAGCATGGTATTCAGCATCAGATAACGCCTCCAAAAACATCGCAGCTGAATGGCCTGGCTGAAAGGATGAATAGAACTTTGATGGAGAGAGTCAGATGTTTACTCTCTCATGCAAAGTTACCAAAGAAATTTTGGGGTGAGGCTTTACTAACAGCAGTACACGTACTGAATCGCTCACCTTGTGTCCCTTTAAAGCTAGATGTTCCAGAAAAAGTATGGTCGGGAAAAGATGTTTCCTACAACTATCTGCGAGTATTTGGGTGCAAAGCCTTTGTACATATTCCAAAAGATGAAAGGTCCAAACTTGAGACTAAGACACGGCAATATGTGTTCATTGGATATGGTTAAGATCAATTTGGCTACAGAATTTATGATCCAGTGGAGAAGAAACTAGTCAGGAGTCGTGATGCTGTATTCATTGAGAATCAGACCATTGAAGATATTTCTAAAGCCAATGGTGATTCAACTAATTCGGAAGTTATTCCTCCAACACCGGTGCCAAGAGAAGTTGGAGATGAAATACAAAATGATCAGCCTGAGACAGGTGATCCAGATACTCCTGTTGAGATTCCATCAAAAGATTCTGATGATAATGATGGTGTTCATGATCAACCACCAGTTCCAATGGGTTCTCCAGAACTGAGAAGATCTACTAGAGTTTGACAACCCTCTACTAGATACCCTAAAAATTAGTATGTGTTATTAACTGACGTGGGAGAACCAGAAAGCTTCGAAGAAGAAATGGATGATGAACACAAGAAGAAGTGGATTGAGGCCATGCAAGATGAGATGAAATCATTGCATGAGAATAAAACTTTTGAACTGGTGAAGCTTCCGAAAGGCAAGAAGGCTTTGAAGAACAAATGGGTGTTTAGAATCAAGCATGAAGAGAACAGTTCCCATCCAAGATTCAAAGCTAGATTGGTTGTCAAGGGATTCAGTCAAAGAAAAGGGATTGACTTTGATGAGATATTTTCACCAGTGGTGAAAATGACATCCATTCGAACAGTGCTAGGGTTAGCAGCAAGTCTTGACCTTGAGGTTGAGCAAATGGATGTCAAAACTGCATTCCTTCATGGTGATTTAGAGGAAAAAATATACATGGAGCAGTCAGAGGGTTTCAAGCAAAAAGAAAAAGAGGACTATGTTTGCAAGTTGAAGAAAAGCCTGTACGGCTTGAAGCAAGCACCAAGGCAGTGGTATAAGAAGTTTGAGTCAATTATAGGGGAGCATGGTTACAAGAAGACTACTTCATATCACTATGTATTCGTGCAAAAACTCTCTGATGATGATTTCATTATTTTATTGCTCTATGTGGATGACATGTTGATTGTTGGCCAAAATATTTCTAGAATTGATGACTTGAAGAAGCAGTTGAGCAAGTCTTTTGCTATGAAAGACTTAGGGCTAGCAAAACACATTCTTGGCATGAAGATAACTAGAGACAGAAGTGCCAAGAAATTATGGTTGTCACAAGAGAAGTATATTGAGAAGATACTTCAAAGGTTCAATATGGACAAAGCTAAAGCGGTTAGTTGTCCTCTTGCTAATCATTTAAGCTAAGTTCTAAGCAGTGCCCTTCCACAGATGAAGAAAAAGAAGAGATGGACAAGGTTCCATATACTTCAGCAATTGGAAGTTTAATGTATGCCATGGTGTGCACACGGCCGGATATTGCTCATGCAGTTGGAGTAGTGAGTAGATTCCTTTCAAAACCTGGAAAGGAACATTGGTGTAATACCCATGAAAAATAAAATATACATGCGTATTTGCAAACTATGGTTACTATGCTAGTATACGGTAATGTTTACCTATTTACGTATATGATATTGTTCACTTATACAATTGAAATGTCAAGTACTAGATGTGGTTTGGTCATAAGAGAAAACTAGAAAGAAGTTCGTGGGAGAAAATGACGTTTTATGTGTAAAAATACCCTCAGGGACTAAAGTGAAAGGACTGAATTGAAAAGAAACTTAAAGGTTTAAGGTGAAATGATAGTTTTCCCCTTAAGTTTTCAATAGTAAGCCGCCTGCGACTTTTCCGAAATTGCACAGTAACCGTAAATGATTAACGTGGATTATTTTATTAGAAATGTTATTTTCATAAATAGTAAATTGAATATTTTATTAATGCATAGTGACAAATAGTACCGTTGACTTTTCCTATAAATAGGCCCTTCCATTTCACTTTTAAACTCACACCTTCAACTTCTCTTCTTCTCTCCTTAAGTTTCTCTTACTTCAATGATAGGCCTCTGAGATTTTGGGCCTTTCCTTTTCAGCTTAGGTAAGGATACTATGCCCTTTCTATGTCTTTCAAATTTTAGAAGTTATTTTCTTAAGTATGCTCTGTGGTTGCGGCTTTGGCTGATCTTCCACATCAGAAAAACTGTCCTTAGCTGCTTACATATTATTTTGATTCTCTGATTACCGAAATAAGATGTAAACTGTGAAGAATACATGTTTAGGAAAGTTCTGGCTAAGGAAAGACCTGGTTTTTAAGTGTGTCCATTGTGACCCTCCACTCTTTCTTGGGAACTTACCTGGTGTACTCTTTTACAGATTGTATTCTCTATTTCTAGTATAAACAATCTCCGTATATATGAATAGTGACTGTATGTATAAATAGTATCCGTACATATAAATAGTAACTATACGTATAAATAGTGACCCTACGTATGAATAGTGACCGTACATATGAATAGTGACTGTATGAATAGTAACCGTACGTATAAACAGTATCTATACGAAAACAATCCTAACGTATTTTCTCTAATTTTTCATGAAAATCTCTGTAGCGGAATACTGAAATTCACCTGAGTACTCTTGTCTGTAACGACTTAGAGAAGCGATACTCGTTCGAAATCCAGGTGAGTGAAACGACCCCGTTTTAATAGAGTTTTAGCATTACTGGTGATAAAAAGTATGTCGTAGGACACTCCCAAGATTCATAGGAGAAAATTGGATTCAGAATGACGAATCTAATGAGATAATTAATCCAGAAGTATGGATAAGACGAAAAAAGTATCTCATGATGATGTGAAGTTTGAATCTTTTCAAAAACAGATTAATTGTTATCTTGATTTGTGGTTTATAAATCTATAATATAGTTATATACTATACCTATTATATGGATGAATATTTTATTGTACTTCTGATTATGATATGAACTGTTGTACTATTGATTGTGATTGAGCGGGACAGTACCCCCTCTCACGGCAAGGCGGAAAACCCGGTTGAAAGGGTGTCTTGACCAGTGAGTGTAGAGACAACGATTCCCTCAGTAGGGATATAACCCGGATTGGTGATAAATCCGTGAGGCACCCTAGCTAAAAGGATGAGGTTGTGCATCATGGCAGAAATATACATAATTGGTGAGCCGGCCTGTGTGCGCTCTCCGAGATATATTGCCATTGATGAGTACTAGTAACGTTTGTTGAATTGGATGAATTTTAGAATTGGTGAGCTGGTCTGTGTGTGCTCTCCGGGATATATTGACATTGATGAGTACTAGTAACGTTTGTTGAATTGGATGAATTTTAGAATTGGTGAGCTGGCCTGTGTGCGCTCTCTGGGATATATTGTCATTGATGAGTACTAGTAACGTTTGTTGAATTGGATGAATTTTTATCTTCTTGTATGTAATTTCTAACTATGTCTATTGGTTGAGTATGAGCCTTCGGATATACTTGCATGATTGGTAATGTATTTGAATTTTATTAACGCGAGGCCGATTCGCTCACGGAGTTTAAAAGCTCACACTCTCTGTACAATTTTTTTTGTTCAGATTAGGTTGCTAGCGAAGAACATCCGCTAGAGGAGTAGATCACTTTGGACCTTCCCGCTGTCGGGTAGGCCCCTCTTTTGTTATAGATTATGTTGCTCTGTAATCGTCTAGGACATCTAGGTCAGTGGTTTGGTATTTGGCTTGTATTTCAGTATGATAATGTATTTTGTATTGAGAATCTATTAATTAAGAAAATTTGATATATTTTCTTCGTATTTATTAAGGAATGATTATTTTGAGAATATAGAGATAATGATTAATAATCTAACTCATGGGTAGAATTTGTCGAAAGGCTTACAGTGATGGGATATTCATCATTGTGCCGGTCATGTGCCTAGAAAACGGGTCGTGACAATTGGGCTGCAATAAAGTGGATATTCAGGTATCTTCAAGGTACTTCCAAAATATGCTTATGTTTTGGAGATACCAAACCTGTGTTAGTTGTATACACAGATGCAGATATGGCTGGCGACATAGATTTGAGAAAATCTACTTCAGGTTACCTGATCACTTTTGCAGGGGGAGCTGTGGCATGACAGTCAAAGTTATAGAAGTGTGTTGCACTGTCCACCACTAAAACAGAATTCATCACAGCAACTGAAGCCTGTAAGGAGTTGCTATAGATGAAAAGGTTCTTGATAAGTCCTAGAAAGTCACTAAATAATGCCATCATATGCGGAATTTTCGATCCTCTTTTAGCCTTGTTGTTGTCCTTTTGCGTTTTTTATCTTTGTTTTCGTTTAGTTCTCTAGTGCTTTATAGTTTTCTTATTTTCTTGTTTTATTTCCCCTTTTATTGCCTTGTTAATTTATTTTAGTTATTGTCTTTTCTAGATGCAATTGTGGGGAGAAAACAAGAGAAAAATGAGAGTCCAGTGACTTGGCGCCCAGGCGCCAGGCATTTGTATTACAAAGAGCTCTTTGCCCAGTTGGTGCCCAAGCGCCAGACGTGGCGCCCAGGCGCCCAACCCCATGAACTAACAATAGAAGCTGCCAACCTTGGTGCCCAGGCGCCAAGTCTCGAATCTGCAGCTTAAATGCTTCTTTTGGGGCATTTTGCCCTAACTTTTGACTTGGGAGATTTTTGGGGAGCTTGGAGGTAGCAAGGGAGCAACATCTTGAGCTGGTTAAGGGGGAAGAAGGCCATCTCTCATGGGATTGGTCCTCCTTCCCCCCATCTCTTCTCTTTTCTCTTCATTTTCTTCTCTTTTCATGTTACATTTTCTTGTAATTTGTAGTGATAGCTAGTATGTAACTCAAGGATTGTTATGAGCCCGATTTTAGATTAGGTTTTGTATAATTTCTTGAACTCTTGTAATTGTTGCTTGGTTAATACATGTTTATTTATTCCAATCTTAATGCTTTCCTTTAAATTGGCCACTTATTGGGATGATTTGGTGTTTTTACCAAACTTGGGAAAGGGAGGTAAAAACTAGACCTAAGGAATGAGTTGTATGAGTTCTTGAACCTTAAAGGAGAGGGGATTGATTTGCTAATATCATAGGAATATAGATATTAGCCTCATATAGTCAAATTAGGGTTTGCTCATTTAATGAACTTGATTTTCACATAAGGAATTATGGAGAATTGGGTTTTATCTTAGTTGAGGTTTGGGAAAATCCTTCTAGGAATATTTGTACCCTAGACTAGCATGTACAATTGATAAAAGCAAGAGTAAGAGGATGGTCATGGAACCTATGAGAAATGAAGGGCTTGGTGGTTGATGTAATTTAATTTCTTATGAAGTTTTGTTATTGAGTGATTCTTTCGAATTACATTTCATATTTTGTTGGAGTGGATTTTACGGAATTGAATTGCTCTAAAAATGCTTGATCACCACTTTTATGAGTTTGGGATTTTTTATCTATGCTAGGGATAGCTAGATATTAACTAGCCCATTGTAACTTCTACCATAAATCGGATTAATCTAGGAATAGATAATCTTATTTATGTGATTTTTATGAGTTCCTAAACTTAATCACCTACTTGAATGATTGGATTAAGGAATTAAACAATCATTTGGGTTAGGTAGGTTTGCTTCTCCAAGGGATTGGATTCAAATAATTTTGAGAGCTTGACCAACACCAAAAGGATTTGTAATTTGATTGAATCATTCTATAGCAACTCAAAGACTCATTTGTCCATGAATTAGTCGGATTAAGAAGTAAATGAAGTCAATCCCATCAATCCTAGGTTATTGTCATTAGGAGTAGCTTAGTTTTAGGTTCTAGATAAGAGTTTTAGTTTAATTTGTAGCGTTAAATTCATATTTCTGTTTAATGAATAGTCTAGATAGCATTTAACTTTAGCTTCGCGGGTAGTTGGTACCTCAATCCTCGTGGGAACGATACTCTACTCACTCTGTATTACTTGTACTATTGGTACGCTTGCCAAGTCGTCAATAAGTTTTTGGCACCGTTGCCGAGGATTGATGGTTGTGCCAATATTCAATGAAGCCGAAGTGGTGCTACTTTAGACACTTTTGTTGTACATTCTCTTGTGTCTTTGCAATTTCCATGTCTTCTTTTGTTTGTTTTATTTTTGTGGTCTTGTTCTTACAGTGTTCTTCCTTGTTTTGTGCATGATATGTGGTCGCTCTTCCTTGCTAGAAAACATTGCGGATGAGAAAGGAGCATTGATGACCAAGGAAGGAGACATTATCTAGTGAAGAACACCGGTAAAGTCTGGCTAAGGACTATAAACGTAGCGCTCTTGGGAGGCACCCCAAGTTTCTTGACCTTTCCATCATATTAATTTGTGCTTGGTTTTGTTCTGTACTTTTAATTATGTGTTGTTGATGTTTAGTGCCTTTGTTGGACTGTTTTTGGTGAATTGAGTCATGTTTTCTGTGATTTGTGTCTTGTGTTTTTGTTTATTTTTAGTTGTTGAGTGTTTTTACTGCGTTTTTAGCATTTGTGGTTGTGTTTTTATGGATCCCAAGCCTCAAATTTCATGGGTCATCAAGTTCTGGTGCTGAAAGCTGCTGCTGATGAGGAGGAATTCGTTTCTGTCAAGATGGTGCCCAGGCGCCAGTAGTCAGTTATAGTTTTTTGACTTGGCGCCCAGGCGCCAACGTCGGATTTAACCTTCTGCAGAAAATTTTCTGCATTTCTTCACGCCTCCAAACCCTAGCAGCCGCGATTCTCCTCTTCTATTCTCCTTCTCCGATGTCCTTCCTCCCTTGGAACGCCATTGAAGCCGATTGGAAGCTTCTCTTCTCCCTAAACCTTCAAGTTTCCACATATCCTTCCATTTTCCTCTCCTTTTCTTCCCTTTCCATCAATTTCTTCCCGCTTTTGCTTCCATTCTTCGTCTTCTTCACGGTTTGGGGCTGATTTTCGAAGCTTAGAGGTCCTCCTCCCCATTTTTCTGCAGATTGTGGTAAGTTTCCTCTTCCCCACCCCATTTTCTTTGAAATTTTGAAAAAAAAAAAAGGGGTTTTTGAAATTTAAATTTCAGTTTTCTTTAAATTTCGATTTTAGGATATTTTTAATCCTTGTTTTCTGCAGATTGCCCCTTGTTTTTATTTTTCTGTAAAAAAATAAAAAAAAAATTTTCAGATTTGGGAATTTTGGGTTTAGGGTACTGTTTTGAATTTTCTTGAAATTTCTGAAACTTTTAAAATTGGAATTTTAGGTTCTTTAAATGTTTATTTTGCTTTCCGAAATTTTAGGAATTTTTAAATTTAGTTTTTCTTAATTTTCAAAATCTTTCTTTTACTAAATAATCCAATTTTAGAGTTTTTGAAATTAAATTTTTGCTTTTTGAATGTTTAGGATTATCCATTGCATACATTATGTCTCACAAACGTTCAAGAAAGCAAAAGGAAGCCGAATCCTCCTCTAGTAGAGACTTTGATGCCTCTAGGTTTAGGAATTTTGATTGTAAAATGAAATTTAATGAACTTGAACCTAGAGAGTTTATTAAAGAGAGAGGATTTTATCTGAGGGCCAATCAGTATCCCGAAATTCAGGATAAAATAAGAGAGTGGGGATGGGAAACACTTTGTAGGCCGGCTACGAGATACTGCCCCGAGGTTGTAAAAGAGTTCTACGCAAATGCATTTAGGAGGAGTAATGATAGTGTTGCGGACAGAAATACTTCTTTTGTTAGGGAGAAAACAATTTATTTTACATCAAACAATATCAATAATCTGTTTGGTCTGAGATATGGTCCTGATGCTGATAATGAATATGCTGAATGGATGAGGTTTAGGCATATGAGATCAAATACACTTATTGACACTCTCTGTAAAGAGGGAGCGAGATGGGAGCTGGACGCTCAGGGGAAAGAAACAAATTTTAAAAAATCTGATATGAAACAAATCCCCAAAGCGTGGTGCACTTTCGTCCAATCCAATCTCCTCCCCACTTTGAAGCGTTCTGAAGTAACAATAGAAAGAGCGGTGGTCATCTATATGATTATTATAGGAAGTGTCTTTAATGTTGGATCTCTGCTATCCCAAAATCTAGATAAATTAATTCAAAAACAAGGAAAAAGATTGGGATATCCCTGCCTTATTACTAACCTCTGTCAAAAGGATGAGGTGCCTATGCTTAATGATATTTTTCGTAATCCCGAGGGCCCTATCACTGCACAAGTGATAGATTCTATGGCGCCACGTGATAGAGCCCCCGTGGATCACCATCAGGCACCCATTCTGATTCCTCAGGCACCATTCAGACCACGTGCTGCACCTGCACCTGCACCTCAGGGACCTCATATGTCGCAGCGGATTATTGATTTTGAAAACTCCCTGAATGATTTGAGAACGTCCCACAATGCTTTTGTTGCCTCCCATGATGCATTTGTAGGAACACAGAATGAACATAATAGGGGCGTAGCTCAGGCTCTGTATGCCATGGCTAGGCATTGAGGAGTGAACACTGAGAGTTGGACTTTGCAAGATCCTTCTTACGATCCAACAGACGACATCAATTTTGATCCTGCAGTCAACAGTAGAGTAGCTGGCGGAGATGAAGAGATGGGCGAAGAAGACGACGCTGATGACATGGATTGAGGCGTTGTGATTTAGTGTTTTTATTTCTTTTGTCATTGTTCATGTATTGTACTTCTTATTTCAAAACTTTATGTTATGTCACTTTTAAGTATTTAGTGGAGTTTTTATTGGATTTTGTGGATGTTTTGTTTAGTATGATGGAATGGTTAAGATTCCTGTTATTGTTCATTCTCTTTTTATTTTGGGTTATTGTTTTGTAATTTGTGTGTTTTAATTTTGTATTGTTACTGTTGATGGTTTGTTTTTAGCATTCATTGTGATTCCGCTCCCCTTTTTGTTGATTGTCCCCCTTTGGATGCTCAAACCTTATTTTTGTGTTTGATTTGACATTGAGGACAATGTCTGATTTAGGTTTGGGGGAGTAGAGTGGTTGTTAAATAAGAATGCTTTTCTTTTTGTTGAACCATCACATTTTAGGAATTTTCTTGATATTTTGGAAACTGTTGAACAGGTTTTATGTTATGTCAACGTTGGTTGAATTTATGTCGTCATCTTATTTAAAATCGAGCTAAGTTATGGATTTTTAGAATTTATTGATTAAAATTGGAAATTTTCAAAAATTTTTAAATAAAAGTTGTAGGTATTTTTAATTTTCTTTATATACTCCTCAAATTTTTAAAACTTTTTATGCTTAGTTGTGATGTATATTTGCTCAAGAAGGGAATATAAAAAATAATAATAATAATAATAATAATAATAATAATAATAATAATAATAATAATAAATATAGAATAAGTGTGATTTAAGTTGAGGAAGTGTAGTGTGGATTAAGCGCACAATACTTTCTCCAACCAATGAATCATATCTTAATAAATAAAGGCGACGGACAGGGCATTGTTGTGTGGATTAGGCGCACTGATAATTCTTTGTTTCCTTAGCCTATTAGCGGATATTGCCTAGATTGAGGGGAAGATGTGTGGTTAGGCGCACGGTCTTCATTTCGATCATAAATAAATTGGAATTCCCTTTGCTGAAATGCATTTTGATAGAGCTAAGAAAAATCCTCACAATAAGATAAATTCTTTTTAAACTTTTGAGGGAGTAATTAGAGAAAATTGATGGCATCTATGATTTTAATTTTAAGGTTAATGAAAATTTTCAATTTATCTATGAATTCAAGAACTTCAGTGCCTAGCTTTGCTTTATTTAGATGAATGCATGAATTTAACTTACTTTGCCATAATCTTTCAAGTTGTTCAACACTTCCTTTTTATCATGAAAGATCCTTTTGTTATGCTCGTGTAGTGTGTTTAGTTGTGTTAGATAGTTGTTTGCTTGAGGACAAGCAAAGATCTAGGTTTGGGGGAGTTGATAAGTCCTAGAAAGTCACTAAATAATGCCATCATATGCGGGATTTTCGGTCCTCTTTTAGCCTTGTTGTTGTCCTTTTGCATTTTTTATCTTTGTTTTCGTTTAGTTCTCTAGTGCTTTATAGTTTTCTTATTTTCTTGTTTTATTTCCCCTTTTATTGCCTTGTTAATTTATTTTAGTTATTGTCTTTTGTAGGTGCAATTGTGGGGAGAAAATAAGAGAAAAATGAGAGTCCAGTGACCTGGCGCCTAGGCGCCAGGCATTTGTATTACAAAGAGCTCTCTGCCCAAGTGGCGCCCAGGCGCCCAACCCCATGAACTAACAATAGAAGCTGCCAACCTTGGCGCCCAGGCGCCAAGTCTCGAATCTGCAGCTTAAATGCTTCTTTTGGGGCATTTTGCCCTAACTTTTGACTTGGGAGATTTTTGGGGAGCTTGGAGGCAGCAAGGGAGCAACATCTTGAGCTGGTTAAGGGGAAAGAAAGCCATCTCTCATGGGATTGGTCCTCCTTCCCCCCATCTCTTCTCTTTTCTCTTCATTTTCTTCTCTTTTCATGTTGTATTTTCTTGTAATTTGTAGTGATAGCTAGTATGTAACTCAAAGATTGTTATGAGCCCGATTTTAGATTAGGTTTTGTATAATTTCTTGAACTCTTGTAATTGTTGCTTGGTTAATACATGTTTATTTATTCCAATCTTAATGCTTTCCTTTAAATTGGCCACTTATTGGGATGATTTGGTGTTTTTACCAAACTTGGGAAAGGGAGGTAAAAACTAGACCTAAAGAATGAGTTGTATGAGTTCTTGAACCTTAAAGGAGAGGGGATTGATTTGCTAATATCATAGGAATATAGATATTAGCCTCATATAGTCAAATTAGGGTTTGCTCATTTAATGAACTTGATTTTCACATAAGGAATTATGGAGAATTGGGTTTTATCTTAGTTGAGGTTTGGGAAAATCCTTCTAGGAATATTTGTACCCTAGACTAGCATGTACAATTGATAAAAGCAAGAGTAAGAGGATGGTCATGAAACCTATGAGAAATGAAGGGCTTGGTGGTTGATGTAATTTAATTTCTTATGAAGTTTTGTTGTTGAGTGATTCTTTTGAATTACATTTCATATTTTGTTGGAGTGGATTTTACGTAATTGAATTGCTCTAAAAATGCTTGATCACCACTTTTATGAGTTTGGAGTTTTTATCTATGCTAGGGATAGCTAAATATTAACTAGCCCATTGTAACTTCCACCATAAATCGGATTAATCTAGGAATAGATGATCTTATTTACGTGGTTTTTATGAGTTCCTAAACTTAATCACCTACTTGAATGATTGGATTAAGGAATTAAATAATCATTTGGGTTAGGTAGATTTGCTTCTCCAAGGGATTGGGTTCAAACAATTTTGAGAGCTTGACCAACACCAAAAGGATTTGTAATTTGATTGAATCATTCTGTAGCAACTCAAAGACTCATTTGTCCATGAATTAGTCGGATTAAGAAGTAAATGAAGTCAATCCCATCAATCATAGGTTATTGTCATTAGGAGTAGCTTAGTTTTAGGTTCTAGATAAGAGTTTTAGTTTAATTTGTAGCGTTAAATTCATATTTCTGTTTAATGAATAGTCTAGATAGCATTTAACTTTAGCTTCACGGGTAGTTGGTACCTCAATCCTCGTGGGAACGATACTCTACTCACTCTGTATTACTTGTACGATTGGTACGCCTGCCAAGTCGTCAACAGTTCTTAAATGAACTTACTTTCCACCAAAAAAAGTATGAGTTATTTTGTGACAATCAAAGTGCAATTCACCTTGGAAAGAATGCCTCCTTTCACTCGAGATCGAAGCACATTGATATGAGATATCACTGGATCAGAGTTGTATTGGAGAAGAAGCTACTACATCTTAAAAAGATCCATACAGATGAAAATGGATCTGATAGTTGACTAAGACTCTTCCAAGAAGCAAGTTTGAATACTGTCGATCAGCTGCAGGATTGGTGGAACCTCCCACTTAGGTCAGGAGGGGGAGAATTGAAAGGTGGGTCCCTCCATAAGTGGGGCCCATGACTTATAATATTTAAAAAAAAGGGCCAAGTTACAATTTAACTAAAGTTGCAACCAAATTTTGTAATTTACTCCAAAGTCAAAAAATGACAAAGAGTTTGGCGCAGCCTAAGGAAAATTGAAAAGGGGAGGCTGTTGCAGTTGAAAAGGCGTGAAGAAAGGAGAATGCAAATTTAATTTTTGCATATGAGAAAGGGAGAAGTTGCTCTATAAATAGAGCCTTCGTCCCTTCTTTCTTTCATCCTTCATCTCATAGAGAAGCCTCACTTTGAGAAAGAAAGAGTGAGAAGAAAAATAGAGAGTGCCTCAGAAAGTTTCTGAAAGGAAAAATAGTGAGTCCAATTTGTGAGGGTTATTGTCCACAAATTGAAGAAATACTGTTGTAGTATTTTTGTGAGTGAGAGGTCCACCTAATGGTAAAGATTGTATTCCCATTATTGTTATAGTAGAAGATTTAAGTGATCTACGAGTCTCGTAGTTTTTACCTAATTTAGGTTTTCCACGCTAAAATCTTTGGTGTTATTTTTGTCTATTGTGTTTTTGGGAATTATCCTGGGTTTATTGGAATTGTTTTGATTCTATTTTTAGGTGGGCCGGGTTTTGAAAATCAAGGCCTGTATTTGGCACGATTTTTTAGGCCTAGTCCACTTAACCCGCGGGCCAACCCGTGAACCCACAAAATTTTTTTTTTCAAAATATTTCAATTCTTTTTTTTCATTCACTTGCTGACTGTCGTGCCGAGTCCGTGACCATGAGCCCTCTCCCCTGTGGCCCTGTCCCCGTGTGACTATGTCTAACTCCCAAGTCTTCACTTTACTCTTTAGTAACCTATCCTAAGTAACCCTAGCAATCGCAGTCTCGCAGAGCAGGAGCAGCCGAGCAGCACATACACGGCCTCCAACAATTGCCTCGAGAGTTCGCGACAGCCGACAGCCACAGCATCGGCCTCCTCCCTCCAATTCTTTCGTCCTTCGTGCGAGGTGCGACAGCCACAACCACTTCCAAAATTGCGAGTTCGCGACAGCCACAACATCAGCTTCCTCCAGTCCTTTGTGCGATGCGACAGCCACAACCATTTCCACAATCCCGAGTTCGCGACAGCCATAGCATCTACCGGCAGTAGCAGTAGGCGAAACTGTGAAAGGCATCATCAATTCATCGTCCCTGCCCCTTGTCGCGTCGTGTGCGTAGTCCTTCTCCACTTGTCAATCGTCATCATCATCCTGACATCCTCCTCCACTTGATTCCTCATCGTCAGCCTGCAAGTAGTTTCTCTGACCAGGTGACAATTTCTTGCTTTGATTTTCTGCTCTGATTCCCTCATTTAGACTTAGTTAATTTTCCCCATTTAGATTTTAGACTTAGAAGTTGGACTTAGTTGATTTATTCAAATAATTTTCTGCTATGATTTTCCCCATTTAAACTTAGTTACTGATTTGATTTATGGTTTCTCAAGTTAGACTTAGTTGATTTATTCAAAGAATTTTTTGCTGATGATTTTCCCCATTTAGACTTAGTTACTGATTTGATTTATGATTTCTCAAGTTAGACTTAGTTGATTTATTCAAAGAATTTTCTGCCATGATTTTTCCTATTTAGACTTAGTTACTGATTTATGATTTCTCATTGTCATATCTCTCCTAGAAATTCCTTAATCAACTACCGTAGTCAAATTAGTTGATTTGTCATTGTCATATTTGTTATCTCCTAGAAATTAGTTGAACTACGTAGAGAGAAAGAGAAGGAGAGAAGGACACAGTAATAGTGATTGATTTGTTCATCTATTGGTTCTAAGTTGGCCTTTTTGGTTTGTTCTGATTTGTTAATCTATTGGTTTGTTTTGATTTGTTTTCGTTTTGGTTTCTATTTAGGTTTGCCCTTTATTTGTGTTATTGATATGTGTAGTTAAAAATTAGTTGGGTTTTGAATTTTGCAGCAATGTCATCTCCTACTCCTACTCCTAGTGACAATTATAGTGTTGGTAATAATGTTGAAATAAATTTAGACCCCTTAGATGTTTTGAATTCAAATGAGGATGAGGTACAACCTAAGGCTAAAAGAGCTAAAGTCACTACATCAGATATGTGGAAGTCCTTCACTAAAATTGGTGTTGTTAATGGAAAGGAAAAGGCTTGGTGTAATGGATGTAGTAAAGAGTATGTAATTGGGAGCAATAAATATGGAACGTCGACTTTGTTGCGTCATATTCCAAAATGTGTATCTCTTCCTAAATATCACAATATTGGAGTAATGATGTTGGATGAACAAGGAAGATTGAGGTCTAGGCAACTTGATCACAAACGTGTGCGGGAAGTTATGGTAGAGGCTATTATTGCACATGACCTCCCATATTCTTTTGTTGAATATCATAAGATTAGGGAGCTTTGTAAAATATTGAATCCGGATGCGAAATCTTATACTACAAATACTGCAATGAATGATGTTTGGAATATTTATCTTGAAAAAAAAGAGGAGCTAAAACAAGATTTGACCAAGAGTCCTAGTAGAATTTGTTTAACTTCGGATTGTTAGACTTCTTATAGAGTTGAAGGGTTTATATGTTTAACTGCTCATTATGTTGATGATGATTGGAAATTAAATAGTAAAATTCTTGCTTTCTGTAAAATGGAGCCTCCACACACCGGTATAGAGTTAGCCGGGAAAGTTTTGACATGCTTGAAAGAGTGGGGAATTGATAGAAAAGTTTTTTCTTTGACTTTGGACAATGCTTCTGCAAATGACAGCATGCAAAATGTTTTGAAACAACATCTATCATTGCAAAATAGTTTGTTATGTGATGGCCGATTCTTCCATATACGGTGTTGTGCACATATATTGAATTTGATAGTTCAGGAGGGGTTGAAAGCTTGTAGTGATGGTTTACACCAAATTAGGGAGAGTATCAAATATGTGAAAGGTTCCGAAGCAAGAAAAATTATGTTTGCCAAGTGTGTGGAGCAAGTGGGAGACATTGACACTAGTGCGGGGCTACGGTTAGATGTTCTCACTAATGGAATTCGACATATGTCATGTTAGAGAGTGCTTTGAAGTATCGACGTGCTTTTGGGAGTCTCGCATTGCATGATAAAAATTATTTGACTTATCCATCGGATGAGGAGTGGAGGAGAGGTGAATTGATCTGTAACTTTCTGGTTCCCTTTTATATCATCACTAATTTATTTTCTGGATCATCTTATCCCACTTCGAATTTGTACTTTAAGCAAATCTGGACGATAGAACGTTTGTTGAAGGAAACTCAAAATAGTGATGATTTCATAATTCAAGATATGGCAACAAGAATGAAAGGGAAATTTGACAAGTATTGGAGTGAATACAGTGTTATTCTTGCCATTGCCTCTGTGCTTGATCCAAGGATGAAATTTGAAATGATTCAATATTGCTATTCAAAAATTAATCCTATGGATTGGAAGGACAAGTTAGACCACATAAAGAGAGAGATGTACAACCTTTTTTCTACTTATGAGAAGAAAGGTTCTAATCTTTGTTCAACTTCAAGCTTGTCTGCACATCCTCTACCTACTCAAGCAAGTAGCTCACAAACAAAGCCAAAAATCAATGTCTTTGGTGTAAGTATTTCTCAATTGATTAATTAAATTCAATTTCTTGATGTTTTCATCAACCTAGTTCAAACATTTTGGATTTATTGAATACTGATAATATGCTTCAAAATGTTAATATTATTACAAAGTCTGAGTTAGATACATATTTAGAAGAGCCAAAATTGGAGCCTCAATTTTATGAGCACTTGGATGTTTTACATTATTGGAGAGATCATCATGCACGATTTCCATGCCTCTCCAAGATGGCTTGTGATGTATTAAGTATTCCGATCACTACAGTAGCTAGTGAGTGCTCATTTAGTATTGGCTTACGAGTTTTGACTAAGTATAGATGTTCCCTCCTTTCGGAAAATGTTCAAGCACTCATATGTACCTGCAATTGGATGCAAGGATTTGAATGTAAAGGTAATAATATATTTAACGTTTATTTATACAATATTATTCAATAGCCAATGATGATTCTTTAATATGATTAATTTTATAAATTATATGTAGATGATGAAGATGATGATGATGATACTGCTAACAAGGCTTCTAATGTTCCTCTTGAGTCTTGACATTGAGGATGAATGATGATTGATGTTTGCATTGCAAAGGTACTTTTGCATAATTTTGATTCTGAGATTTGAAACTTTTTTTTTTAACTAATTTCTTCTTCTTTTTAATGTTGCAGCTTGGATGATTTTGGAGAATGGAGAATGAAGAATTGATGAGTTTGTATTGTCTATTTGTCTTTACTTTTGAATGTTGCACTTAATGTTAATGGATTTGGGAGTAGATATGTGGTTTGTTTTATTTTGCCTATTGTTGTATTGCCTAAGACAAATAGACAACTAATTAGGAAGTGGATATTGAATTATTGTCATTGATATAACTTTTATGTACACTTTGTTATGTGTAACATGAATATGGTTAGAGTAGTGGCTTGGTTATCACATTATTTGCCTCGTCCATATTGTTTGTTCCAAACTTCCAATATTAAGGTATATAATGACTTATCTAAAAAGTTGGAGAACAATCAAAATTAAGGGATGCAAAAAAGTAAAAATAAATATTGGAGTGTTTCACCAAGAAATTTCTAAATAAATACTATTGATAACTCATAAGACCAAACAACTATCTGGAAGTGAAAGTATTACTTATTTCCTTAACCTTAAATGTCAAAATTTTTTTTACAATATTAACATTTTTTTTTTAAAAAAAAAGTGGGCTGGCGGGCTAACTAAAAGTGGGCCGGGCTCACGGCTCACGAAATGTAGCCTATTTTTAAAAGTGATCAGGCTGGCCCACTTTGACACTTCTATTGTCATGGTCTATAACATTCAAAAAAATTGCATAAAAATAAACGATAATTCCCCCCTCCCCCCCAAAAAAAAAACTAGCCCCGGTTAGGCCCATTTTGAGATGCCAAGCAAATCCTTTTATTAGGCTAAACTGCGGGCGATAACCCATTTTAATAGTACTAGCCATATGCACCTCCTAGCCCATAGCCATAACAGCTTTAACCACGATATTGACCAAAAAAAAAGTGAAAACCACAATAAAAATACCACCAAGGATGAGAAAATACCATACACACTAGCTGTTGGCAACAAAGCCTGAGTATGTTGAATGCATACAAGAAAATGAAATTTAAACTGACTTATGTGAAGCTTTTTTCAGAGGACTTTTTAAGATCAGAATATCTTAATTCTGAATGCACTATATATATATGGCCTTTAATTCAAAAAAAAAATTGTTTTCTCATAACATCATATCTGCAGATCATCCAGTGACAGTTCATGCGCTGTCAGTAGTTTCAGTTTCTGCAAATTGGATATGAAAATGAAAAGAAAAAAAAAGTTAAGAACTCACTTAAACAAGATCGCTAGCCATGAGGAATAATGAAATGACAGAGTTGGTTACCGTGATGAACTGTGCAGGATCATCGAGACTCGATGAGCCTAAGACAATTTCTCTACTCAGTTTTCTGGTAAGCTTGTGACACACTCTCAGCTGAAAATAACATTGCATTTTTAAGATGTTAGAAGAGAATGCATGACAGACCAAGCAAGTCCTGAATGAACATTCCATACCTCAGATCGAGTGGCTCCACCTACAATGAATACAAATATACGTTTGCCCATTTTCAAATTTTTTGCTGCATTCCTGGGCGAAGAGTTACTGCTGGGAAAGACCAATAAGTCAAAGACAGAATAACAATTCGCTTTGACCAAATACAGAAAAAAAAAATACTGATAGTTAGAATACTGATAGTTAGGGTTTCGACGCTGTGCCCATGTTGATTGTCTCGATCTCACGGACTGAGCATGAGTTTGCTTGGCAGGTGAAATATGGGATGACCCATGAAAAGTTGCAGATTCAGTGACACAAGGATAATCAGTCTCCGACAGTTCACCCTTGCTAAGCTTTTCAATAAGTTCCTGGATAAAAATAACGAAGGATATTGGAATTACTGACGTAATATTAGGGCTATTTAGAGGTTAGTTGTAACTAACAGTTACAACTAATAACTGTTATGGGGTCTATTTAAGGGAGTAATTCAGTAGCTCAAGGCAGAGTTTGAGTCGTAGTTTGGGGAGAGACAAGCCACCAAAGCTAGAGTGGGAGTGTCCTAGCCTCTTGAAAGTCTAGGGACTTACTTTATTGTGTCTTTTTAAGTTCAAATGTCTTTCATTCTTCATTTTGTCAATAAAGTCTCCTGTTTTGCATTCTTTACTTATATCTTGCTGGTTATGTGGGTTGGGTTCCATTAAAAGATCTCTATGGATATGTAGCACACAGCATAAAAGACTGGTATGTTACAAGGCATTCTTAAAAAGAATAAAAAAAAAAAAAAAGCCGAGAAGATATACATACTTGAGGGTTGTTATTAGTAACTTCCGCTCAAGTTCAAAATGACAATCAAGAAAACTAGGCCAAAATATGCATCTCCTACTAAAGGATAAGCTAATTATGCTCTATCAAACTACCAATAATATTATGAAAAATAAGATATAAAGGTAAAATTCAGAACCTGGTGACAATGACTCTGCTGAGATTTCCATTTTATAAAAGCCTAGGGACTTTCAGCCACCAAAGAACATCAAAACCCCAGAACTTTGCATTTTAATTCATATTCATTATAATATTGTGGATGACTAAGCCAAACAGTTCACTTGGGTGACTAAAACTAAACTTGTATCCTACTTTCTTCTTTTTAAGAAAAAAACTTAGTATCATACGACAATCAGCTAAAGACCGCTCTTGAAACAATTGCAGGAGTTTAAACTGCGTGTAGGATTTGACACTCCGATTTCAGTAGATTTATTGTCACTGATGAACATAATTGAATGCAACTTTGCTTGACCTAGAATCAGACATTTATCATAAAACACTTTACAGAAACAAGTTTTTAATTATACTAAGGCGTATTATTGCTAGGAACATACGAAGTAATGTCCCACCTTAGTATTCATATAATTCCAAAAAAAAACTAACAAAAAAGTCTAAAATATTTTCTTTGATATATCCATAATATATTATGTATAAATCACACCAAGCGTGATTCAGTAGCAGAGAATATGTTTGGGAGTAAAATGAATAAAGGAAGTGAACTAGAGTACTACCTCCAACAGTGGGTAAAAGCGCGACAACTGCCATGTTATCCCTGCATCATTTTGTTCCTTCCGAGATGCAGGTCTCCTCTGACAATTAAATCAACAATCCTTAGAGAGAAAGCAATGTCGACAAAGCACTAAAAACTTTATCTGAACACCCTATGTACCTTGAGAAAGTCAAATTTAAAAGGGAAAGGCCCGCTGGAGACTTTTCTGGTATCTTGTGACCCAAGGAATCTCATGTTAGTCACAGCAGTCAAATCATCAGGTGCCAACTTTGCCATCTGACAAGCAAATAATAATGTTGGGCACAGGAGGGGAACAAAATGAAGAAAACAGAGCAAAAAATAAAATAAAAAAACATAAAAGACAACTAGTGTAGAGTTGGGAAGGATATCTTGAATAATAAATATGACTTACATTAATCAAATCAACATCCAAGGGACAAAAAATCATAATTCAAAGAATAGAGAATGATGGAAATAGGGCAACCTTCATCAAGTTGAGTCCTTTCTCACTATCAATTTTATCAGGATGAGTGGCTGCAAGGATCATCAACAAACGCAACTTACACTCACGGCTTGCATTCTGCATAAATTGATATTATATTATGTTAAATCAAGAGCAAGCGAGCAAGGTAGATCCATCAATATTATAAACAGGTTTTTACCTCTCTTCTAGTAAAATATTCAATTACATCCTTCATTCCGGCATCCCCAAAAACTAAGTCTTGCTCCAATTGACCAACTTCTTTAAGCCCCAGATCCCTGATCACTTTGTTGATTTTTCCTACAATCTGCATTATTATATTTTAGAATACTTTCTGATGTGTTCAAAGAAATAAGAGTGCAAGATTTTATAGCAGAACTTAGACAACAGGCCTGCCAATGATCCTCCATAAAATTAGGAATAGAAAGGCCTAAAACTTGGGGAATAAAAAGGAAAGACTCCTAATAAGAAAGGAAACAACAGAAAAGGAAATAATAAGCATCAAAATCAAAACAGCAATCTCAGAATATAGAAATATCACACCACAATCACATGGAAATAGTTCAGATCTTCAACACTCTCCCTCAAGCTTGTCTTCTGTTAGGAATTCAACACTGATTTCTATTGAAATTTTAAGGAAATACAGCAGAACAAGTGTAGAGAAGTTCAAAAACAGCAACCACGAAGTACCAGAAAAATAACCAGCGCCAAAGGCTCCTTTAGAATTCTCCACACTGGAGTCTCCTGCCTACAAACAAGAAAGATGCTAACTGCCTTCTCTGTCCACTCCCCTTTCCTTTTCTTTACGTGCTAAGTGTGCCCCCACTACTAACTAACCTGCCAGCTCATCCTCTCCTTCCCTCCCCTGATTAGTGCCTATCTTGCTCCTCCTAGAACACACCTTCATATGTTGGGCCTTGAGTCAAGTACTGGGCCTACTGTCAAAGCATCCACATCCTTACTGCTCAACCCATCACTAGGTGCCAAGGATCCATCAATACCCCACGAATAACAGCAGCCTTGTCCTCAATGCTGAAAAGAGGAAATTATCTCTTTAGGTAAGTTTCTTCTTCCCACATTGCATCCGTTTCAGTCATTCCATTCCATTGAATGAGAAATTCTCTTACTGGAAGCCCATCAACCATATTCACACAATTCCCAATACCTTCTGTGGTTCAACTGGAATTTCCACATCAATGCAAGTAGGTACTGAAGATGCAGAGTGATAATTGCCCACTGCTTTCTTTAATGGTGACGCATAAAAAAGGTAGTGTTAATTTGTACATCAATAACCTCTACATGGAGGGAGAGAGTGTTAATTTGTACATCAGTAAGGGGAAAAAGGTACACCACTGACCTCTACATGGAGGGAGAGCTTATCAATTTGTTCACTGTATTGTGGCAACCATTGAACCATTTTGTGCAAGTCCCTTGTAGTCAGCTCATCACCAACTCTTCACATCAGCAAGTTCAAGGTCAGACAATCATAAAAACCCATAAAGCATATGTACATTGTCTAAGTCCACCAAGAACAAAAGAAAGTCTACATAATATATTGTAAAGTGCATGTAAACCTAAATTAGGAATGCGTTTATTTTCTTGAAACTAGCTTATGCATTTAGGACTTAGTGAATGCATTAAATTCTCTTTGTAACTAGACTCTTGTATAAAGGGGTCTCTATGTTGTAATCAAACTTTGAATGAATTAAAGCATAATGTTTCTATCTCTTCCCTCTTTTCTTTGTTGTTCTCTCCTCTTTAGTCTTCCCATTCTCTGGTCTACATCATTTTTGTAATACCCGAGGTATTACGTAGCAGGAAAGAGCAGGTATTTCGCATGTGAGAGAATTTTCTGAGAACAAGGGAATACCTAATAGAGAACTTGAGTACTGAGAAAAGGACCGAATCGAATGGAAAAATATGATTTCAAACTTGAATGTGTAATAACATCCATTTTCATGCATGTGCTTACTCTAGCATAATTCTTGGGCTGCGTAGTTAAATGTATACTTGTGTTGAATTTATTGTGGACAATTATTTCTCTATGTAAATAGTGAATCTAAAGTGTTGTATAGCTTGTGCTTGGGTGGGCCTAATTTATTTCATGTAGATGTGTTGCCTTGGAATTTCAAGGAATGCTTGTGGCATGAAAGAGCCCTTAGATGGACCAAACTGAAAATGATGGTAAAATTTCTGGTGTTGTACCATTGGTGGGGGAATGAGACAGAAGTGAAATTATTTATCTTGGGGCTATGACTTTAAGGTGGTGTTAGAGTGGAAGTCAAGTGAAAAATAATAATAATAATAATAATTTTTTACCTTAAAGGCTTCTACTTTCCCTAAGCCATGGTCATATTTAGACAATCTTGATGAGGCCGCCCAAAGGGAGATTAGTAAGCCCAAGCCTCTATCTTTTGGGTGAAAAAAAAAAAAAGAAAGGGGCTCATTCCACTCATCAGCACCCTAAGTCCCCATTTTCCCCAAATCCTTCATGCATATTGCTTCCATCGTCCCCCACCCCATTCCATCGCCAGAAGCTCCACGGTTTCTGCTCCCACAAGCTTCCTTTGAAGATCCCTTGGCAGCAAGTCCCTTCTTTCAGCCCAAGACAACAAGTATGTGTAGTTAGGGTTTTTGATATTCTTGAAGGATTTTCGTTGTTGCTTGAGCCCTAAGTAGAAACTCTATGAATCTGTGTTGTTGAGGTGCGATTTTGCCTCCAAACTCCCTTCCCCGCTGTGCTCTTGGTTGCTGAAGTGTTTTGAGAATTTGAAGTAGTTAGATCTTGAATTTCTGAATTTTTTTCATGGATATTGTTGATGTGCGATTTTTCACCTTAAATCCTCTTTGATGCATTCACCTTTGCTAAATGTTCTTTGAGGGATTTGTTGTGTTGGTGAAGGTGGATTTAATGTGGAGAGATTGGGGTTTCAATGCCCACTAAGGGTGTACAAAGATGATTCGGTTCAGTTCAGTTTTAGGCATAAACCAAACTGAACCGAACTAAGTCGGTTTGCTAATTCTTGGACCTATTTGATTTTTTTTTTGGGGCTTTGGTTCGGTTTTGAGCAATTTGATATCCTAAAGTATTTTTTTTAGAAATTAAAAAAATGCTTACTTTTATCTATTTAAAAAAAACGTAGTTTTACCAAATATCAAGTGTTTAGTGTTCACTTTTCTAGTTTTCTTAACATAGTTTAGTTATCATTTGGAAGTATTATCCAAGTCAGATAAATTTTCTACGTAATGAAATTTAAAATCTATTATTAATTTTGCAATTATTAATTTCATAGCAAAAATTTCATCTTTTATCCCAATACTTAATTAGTTAAGACTGAATGAAAATGTGTAGCAATTTTCTTAATATAGTCCATTTTTCTTTGTGAATTTAAAGATAATATAATATATTATATTATAATTTTAACTATATATATAATATAATAATATAATATATATTATAATTTTAACTATAACATAATATGAAAGTGTGCAGCAATTTTTTGATATATTTTTTTAACTATATATATAATTATATAAAGATAATATAATATATATACATATATAAATATATTTTTTAATTGCATATAGTATAATTTGGTTAAACCAAACCAAACCTAATGCATACTTTCTTGAATTACCACCTAATATGGTCATTAGCCCTGTTTTCAATGTGGAGGATTTGTTTCCTTTTTTTTTTTGGGTAAACGAAGAAATATTATTACTGAGGAGAAAGAAACATGAAGGAAATAGAAAAACTAAAAAAAGAAAGGAAGGACAAGAGATCCTCCTATGAAAAAGATGCCTAAAATTCAAAGCCCCCCTCCTCAAAGCCCTTAAACAAGGCTAATACAATTAAGCCCTTCAATCCCTAAAAACATCTACAAAAGGCATCCCTTTAAATGTTCCATTGGTCGAAACCCAAAGGATTTGTTTCTTTACTGGGGTACCTTTGAGCCTCCCCCTTGCAAGTACTCAATCTCCTCATAGTCCAGTGCCCACCTTACCATCCGTGCCTCCAGACACTAAAGTCATTGATGCAGTTCTTGACAACTAGATTGGTCTCTCCCCATAGAGTCCCCTTCACCTCTACCTTGTGTCAATTTTCCAGAGAGAAAAATATGCCCTTAATCATTCATATCTGTACAACCAGACTTCCTATATGTACATTGTGAAAGATTCTAAAGAGAAAGACATAATTATGTGACAGAAAAATATACACTCTGTAGACAACTATAAAGAAGAGAATAACATGTAAAGTTGCAGACAACACCATGTTGGATTAGGTGGGAGAACATGCTAGATTAGGTGGGAGAATATTGGAAAAGAATATTTCAACACTCCCCCTCAAGCTGGTAAATGGATGGTTTCCATACCCAGCTTGCATATAATATTCTGGAAGTTTGAGCTATTCAATCCTTTGGTTAGAATATCAGCAAGTTGGTCATGTGTAGAGACATATGGTGTACAAATCAATCCACTTTCCAATTTTTCTTTGATGAAATGCCTATCCACTTCAATATGTTTTGTGCGGTCATGTTGTACTGGATTATGGGCTATGTTGATGGCTGATTTGTTGTCGCAATAGAGTCTCATAGGGCCATCCAACTTTATCTTTAAGTCTTGAAGAATAATCTTTAACCAGAGTAGTTCACATACACCGTGAGCCATTGCCCTAAATTCAGCTTCTGCACTTGAACGGGCTACTACGCTTTGTTTTTTACTTTTCCATGTCACAAGATTCCCACCAAGGAACGTACAATACCCTGATGTTGATCTTCTGTCAATAATTGATCCAGCATAGTCAGCATCAGTATATGCTTCAAGTATTAAACCTCCATTTCCTCTAAACAAGATACCTTTTCTAAGCATTCCTTTAAGATAATGTAATATTCTATGAGCAGCCTGTAGATGAGTTTCCCTTGGGTCATGCATGAATTGGCTGATCATACTCACAGCATATGCTATGTCTGGTCGAGTGTGAGATAGGTAAATAAGCCTTCCTACTAAGCGTTGATATGACTCTCTGTCAACAGGGATGTCATCCTCAGCCTTTCCAAGTCTAAAGTTAGAATCTATTGGAGTGCTTGCTGGCTTGCATGTTGTTTTACTTGTTTCCTTGAGGAGATCTGTAGTATATTTTTGTTGACAGATAAAAATTCCTTTCTTAGAATGAGCCACTTCTATTCCAAGAAATTACTTCAGTCTTCCCAACGCTTTGATCTCAAACTCCTTAGCTAGACATTGACCCACGGCCTGTTGTTCCTTTTTATCATTTCCAGTTACTATTATATCATCAACATATACCAATAAGGCTGTGACTCCCCCTGAAGAAGAGTGTTTGATGAATAAAGTATGATCACCTTGGCTTTGTTTAAACCCCATAGTTATCATAACTTTTGTGAAACGCCCAAACCAAGCACGTGGAGATTGTTTAAGGCCATATAATGCCTTTTTCAATTTGCATACAGTATTTGTAGCCAAATTCTTTCCATATCCTGGTGGAATATCCATGTAAATTTCTTCTTCTAGCTCTCCATGTAGGAAGGCATTCTTGACATCAAATTGCTGCAATTCCCAACCAAAATTAGCTGCAATTGATAATAATACTCTAACACTGTTCATTTTTGCTACTGGGGCAAAAGTTTCTTGATAGTCAATTCCATAGGTTTGGGTATAACCTTTGGCTACCAACCTGGCCTTATATCTCTCAATTGATCCATCAGCTCTATATTTCACAGCATACACCCATTTGCATCCTACTGGTTTTTTTCCAGTAGGTAATTTCACTAATTCCCAAGTTTTATTCTTCTCCAAAGCTTCCATTTCTACATTCATAGCTTGTTTCCATTTTTTATTAGATAAAGCCTCGGATAAACTTTTAGGAATGGTGATAGCATTTAAGCTTGTCAGAAAAGCTTTGAAAGATGGTGAGTAGTTATCAAAGGATAAAAATTGTGCAAGGGGGTATAAAGGTTGTTTTGTACTTTTTCTGGTTCCTTTTCTAAGAGCAATGGGTAAATGAAGATCCTGGTCACTATTCTCAAAAATCTCATTTTTATTTTGTAATGGATGGTTAGAGATCATTACCTCATTTGAAGGATTTGAGTTGGATTCTTGGACATGCATAGGTTCTGGAATGACCATTTTCTTCCTTGTATACACCTTGCCTTTGCCAAATCTTACTTCCTCAGGAGCAGGGTTCAAAATATCCTCTTCTTTAGGCCTAGATTCTTGGACATTGGACATGGGTTCAGTTACTGTTTCAGATTCAGTTTCATGGTTATCATCCTGTGTTTCAGATCTGAACATGGATTCAGCCACTGTTTCTATTGTTTTTGTGGGTAAAGGTTATTCAGCCACTGTTTCTACTGTTTTTGTGGGTAAAGGTTTAGACCCTGTCAAGGGAATTGATGAAAAATCAAGGCACCCATTTTCTTCGCACCCATTATCTTCCTCAGGTGTATTCCCCCTTTGAAGATAAGGGGTAGCAAAATATGAATCTTGCTCATTAAAAGTGACATCAACTGAGACATAGATTTTCTTTGTGGGTGGATGATAGCATTTATACCCTTTTTGAGTTGATGAATACCCTACAAAAACACATTTTAGAGCCCTCGGGTCTAATTTTCCTCTATTTTGATGATGGATATGAACAAAAGACACACACCCAAAAATTCTAAGGATGAGATTGTTTGTAGTTTTCACATTCGGGTAGAAAGTTGAAAGGATGTCCATTGGACTTTTGAGACCCAAAGCTCTAGAAGGTAAACGATTTACTAGGTATGTCGCTGTAAGAACAGCTTCTCCCCAAAAAATTTTAGGCACATTCTTTTGAAATAACATTGACCGAGTTTGTTCAAGAAGATGACCATTTTTTCTCTCAGCCACTCCATTTTGTTGTGACGTATAAACACATGATGACTCGTGTATAATTCCCTCCTTTTCAAAAAACGAGTTAAGAATCTGATTGAAATAATCCCTAGCATTATCAGACCTAAGTCTTTTGATATTAACCCCAAATTGGTTTTTTATCATAGAATAAAATTTGGGAAAAACATAGCTGACATCAGATTTTTGTTTGAGCAAGTATATCCATGTAACTCGGGTGCAATCATCAATAAAAGTAACAAACCATTTTGCCCCTGAAACATTAGAAACAGTAGCTGGTCCCCAAATGTCACTATGAACAAGGTAGAATGGAACAAGGCTTCTTTTATTGCTAATTGGAAAAGGTACACGTTTATGTTTGGCAAATTCACACACTTCACAATGAAGATTTTCAACATCTAAATCCTTGAATAATGAAGGAAACAAAGTTTTAATAATTGAAAAAGATGGATGTCCAAGACGGTAATGATGAAGAAAAATTCTTTCTTTATTGGATGTGGCAAACTGTGAAACAAAAGTAAAAGGCATCTTGCTCTTAGCTGTATTTGACGTCTCAAGGTAGTAGAGGCCATTCCATTCCCTAGCATGTCCAATCATCTTCCCTTTGTCCTGAAATTCACAGTAATTTTTATGAAAAACCACATTACAATCTAAATCTTCAATGAGTTTTTTAATAGAGACCAGATTTGTGGTTAATTTAGGAACATGTAGGACATTTTTTAAAAAAATAGTTGGGCTAATTTTGATATCACCTTGTCCTGCCACAGTGGTCAAAGACCCATCAGCGATAGCTATTTTCTTGTTACTGGGACATGGGGAATAAGTTGAGAAAAGTTTAAATGAATGAGTCATATGGTTGGTTGCTCCTGAATCCATGATCCAAGAGTTGGAAAAAGTAATATCTGAGGCATTTAATCCAATAGAGAATGGAAACTTACCAGAATAAGCCATGAAGCATGTACCTGAGAGTTCCTCTTGTTTTTCCATGTTGTTGATAAAAGCCTTTATCCTCTCAATCTCTTCTTGATTAAGGTTGTTCTGCTCTTGTGATGTTACAACAACATGTGCTTGGTTTCTATTTCGTTGTTGCCCTCCTTTTTGACCCCATTCTTTACTTGGTGGTTTTCCATGAAGTTTCCAGCATTTTTCTCGTGTATGACGAGACTTTTTGCAGTATATACACCATAACTCATCCCGATTCTGATTTTTCTGTTGGCCACTTTTTTCCCTTTCGAGATTTGTAACCCTCTCTTGATTTGTAGTTGATTTAGCCACCATAGCAGAGCTATCAGTGACTTTAGGTTCAAGCATCAGCCCTCTCCTGCTTTCTTCACTTCGAATCAGGGCAATTACTTCATTAAAACATGGAACTTCTGATTTCCCTAGAATTTGGACTCTAACTTGGTCAAATTCTGGGTTGAGTCCCACCAAAAAATCATACGCTCTGTCTTGTTCAATATACTCTTTTAGAATAGCAGCATCCTCAGGACATTTAGTTTTTATGACTCTATAATGATCTAGTTCCTGCCATAAAGATTTTAATTGATTTGCATATTCAGTAACAGTCTTGTTACCTTGTTTTGCAGCCATAGTTTTCACTTTTACTTCATATACTTGGGCAGCATCTCTAGCTTTGGAATATGTTTGTTGAATTGCTTCCCATATATCTTTGGCAGTAGCTAGAAACATACAGGTGTCGCTGATCTCAGGTGTCATAGAGCTCCATAACCATGCCATAATCATGGAGTCTTCCTCATCCCATGCTTCAAACTTAGGATCTTCAGGTTTAGGACCCATACCTGTGAGATGTTTGATTTTTCCTTTTCCTTTTAGTACTGTACGTATAAGTTGAGACCACTTGAGGTAATTCTTCCCATCCAATCTATAGGAAGCAAGAATATTTGGTAATTCCCCTATACGGGTAATCTCCTTAGGTTGAATTTTAGCCTCAGTTTGTTCAACTCCAGACATAGCTAAAGGAAATAACTACAATGGGTATTTAAAAATTTGGTGAGATTAAAAGGAGATGGTAGTGAAGGCCACTCAAAGTTGACAATTAAGGTCAATAAATAAGCTAGCTCAGTAAAAAAAATGGCAATTAAGGCCAAGAAGGAGCTAATTCAGTAATGGCAATGAAGTTCACTTAAAAATGGCAATTAAGGCCAAAGCACATTATTTCACAGGATTATCTGAGAACCAGCAGCAACAGAGACGTGATCTTGCAGATACCAAAAATGTAAAAAAGCTCTAATAACCAAACTGACACCAGGGATGTGCCGGAAACAGGGAGTCGACGCCGGAGGTACGAACACGAACCTGAACGGCGGTCACACGTGTCCACATGCGCCGGCGCGTGAGATTCACGTGAAAGATGGAAGTGGCGCGTGAGGCTCACGCGCGCTGGAATGGGCTACCGGACTTCGGGGACGGGCCGAAATTGAAGAGGTGAGACTTCCTAAGGGGGCGGTGAGATGCCAAACTCACTTTTACAGATCACTCAAGATTTAATGGATTCAATCTTAGGCTCTGATACCATGTCAGTTTTCCAGAGAGAAAAAATATGCCCTTAATCATTCATATCTGTACAACCAGACTTCCTATATGTACATTGTGAAAGATTCTAAAGAGAAAGACATAATTATGTGACAGAAAAATATACACTCTGTAGACAACTATAAAAAAGAGAATAACATGTAAAGTTGCAGACAACACCATGCTGGATTAGGTGGGAGAACATGCTGAATTAGGTGGGAGAATATTGGAAAAGAATATTTCAACACCTTGTACAATGGAAAGGCCACTTTGATTTGGATACTACTTAGATCACCGAGGACAAGTTTCTTAGCTTAGACCCTGGCTTGTTGGAATCTTACCAAAATTTTCATTCTCCTAAGGAGAGATCTTCCACCTTGGAAGAAATGATGGAAAATCATTAAAAACCTATTCTAGGCGGAATAAAATTTGTAGGAACTAGTGTTTTAGGAAAACACATACTTTGGAACTTGATGTTGCATTTATAAGCCTTGGAACTACTCATGCACTTACTTCCTTGAAATTTGCTTATGCATTTAGGAATTGGTGAATGCATTAAATTTCTCTTTGTAACTAGACTCCCTATATAAAGGAGTGTCTCATATGTTATTATCAGACTTTGAATGAATTAAAGCATAACATTTCTAACTCCTCCCTCTTTCGGCTGGTGTTCTCTCCTCTCAAGTCTTCTCATTCTCTGTTTTACATCAAACCCGAAAACGAGTTAAGACATTTTCGAACCAAACTAACATTTCCACCGTATGGGATTCTGGAATTGATCAAATAGCAACAATTAAATAGAAATTTCAATGAGAAAGCTATCAAAACATAATATGATGCTACCTGAGCACTGCATGACAAACAACAAATGCACCACTAAAATTCTCTCTACATTATGATACTAGAAAAGACATACTAATTAAACTGTAGACCGTTTATGCATTTTTTTCATATACAAAAACATTGGAAGAGAAGATTATCAATATGGAGGAAAGAATCTGATGGAGATGAGGCCTTAGATGGTAATGAGGGCCTCATATTGGACCAAGGGAATGGGCCCAAGGTCAGGAGAGTGTATGAAGGAAAAAGAGAGGGGCAATGGCAGAAATGTAATTGTGTGCATGGTACTATTAGTGGAAGGTGTTATGTAGCAGCGAGGTGTGTGTGTGCTAGGTAGGAAAAAGCTTGTCTGTAGTAGTACCTTGAGTATCAAGGGTTTTGCAGGAGCAATAGCTCTGGAAGGGTGGTTTTCTACTTGTAATTCCATCTTTTATCTTAATCTGAATATCTTATCTCTTGGTTTCTATCAAATTGGCCCGATCTGCCGAATACCATGCCGTCGAAACCAGTTGACAAAAAAGATGCCATGGAAGCTCGGATAGCCATTGTGGAAACAATGCTTCCACGAGTGGAGGGGTTAGAACAGTCAATGACTGATTTTTAGGCAGCTATGGTGGAAATGCAGCAATTGCAGTTATAGATGAAGCAATCATAGTTAGAGATGCAGAGGACAATGATGGAAAAACTTCAACAAACTCAAGAGGGGTTGCAACAATCATTTTTGAAGGCGTTGAGCAAGCTGGGGGGGGGGTAGAAGAAAAAATAGAGAAGGAGTAGGAGCGTACAATACCTGTGGATGGTTCCTCAGCTTCGTTTGAGAGGCAAGTCAGAGGAGCTGCTAGACCTCCGGCAACTGGGAACTTGCAAGATGAATTAGACGAATACAAAATGTCAGTAAAGAAGGTGGAGCTTCCTGGGTTTCAGGGGACGGATCCTATGGGCTGGATTCAAAGGGCAGAACATTATTTTGAGGTCCAAAATACTCTTGATGATTTGAAGGTTAAGTTGTCTCGTCTTTGCATGGAGGTGGCTTCCATCCACTAGTTCACACTGCTGAGTGCTAATGAGGAACATTTGACATGGGAGAAGTTCAAACAAGCTTTCTTGCTGCGTTACGATGAACCATTTACGATAATCCGTTTGAGCAACTATCAATGTTGCATTAGTCAGGCTCTGTGGAAGAGTATATTGAAGCTTTTGAGCTAATGTCTGCACAGGTACCCCATCTCACAGAACTTCAGTATTTGGGGTATTTCATGGGAGGGTTGCAGCCAGATATCCGTCAACGAGTACGGTCTTTCCACCCGGAGAATCGCTCGCGTGTGATGCAGGCTGCTCGTAACATGGAATGCGAGCTTGAAGGAATATCACAGGCGGCTAAAGCTTCTGCTTTTCGGGCGAGAACGAATCAAGCCATTCCGAGTCTGTTTTTCAAGTCGGGTTCGGCCCACAAGTTTAGTGAGGCTCCATGGACCCACTCTGGCCCACGTAGACCCACAATGGAGGCCCTCAGTGGAACGATGTCACAAGCATCATCTATACCAAACCAAGTTTCATCTACTTCCTTGTCATTCGTAAAAGGCTCTGCGATTGCAAATTCGAACTGGTCTGGTGTGAGTACGACACGAAAATGGGAAGGGGATCGCCGGTCTTCATCAAAGAAGGCAAGGGGAACAAAACACTTGACCTACCAAGAGCTAATGGACCACAGGAGCAAGGGGTTATGTTTTCGCTGTGGAGACAAATTCCACTAGCTACATCGTTGTACTGAAAAATTGTTTTGATCTGGTTATTATGGGTGGAGATGACGATGATGGGTCAGCTGAGATGGTGGCGTTAGAGGTTGAGCAAGGCACTAACAGCTAAGGGTTGGAATGCAAGCTGATGGGATTATTGGGTGCTACGGGTCCCGAAATATCACTGTTGAACACATTGAAACTCGAAGGTAATCTTAGGGCACTTGCAATTCTTGTCTTGGTGGATAGTGGAGCAACCCACAATTTTGTGGCTCCCCAGGTGAACACAGCTTTGAATATTTCCATGGATTCAACTAAGCAATTTGGCATTAAATTAGGACATGGGCACAGAATTTTGACCAAGGGGAAATGTACTGGATTACCTTTGCAAATTGGTGAGAATGAGATTATGGTGGATGCATATGTCCTCGACTTAGGCGGGGTTGACATGATCCTAGGAGTGGCTTGGTTAGCAACATTGGGTAAGGTGGAGATGGATTGGGGTGCCATGACAGTGTCCTTTCAGTCCAAAAGGGCTACTGTGAAACTTCAAGGGATCAAGGACTAGTGTAATGGGCCTAAGATTCATAATGAGTCTCTTTTGGGAATTATTGAGAAATCTACCAAATTAGTAAATGGGGTGTTTTGGAGTATGGAGGACGAATTGAGACTTAAACTACTTGGTCAATTATCTGAACAACAGGGGCATGAATTAGATGATGTATTAAAGAAATTTCCAAGGGTCTTTATGGAAGTTTCTACTTTACCTCCTTCTAAAGGCATGGCTCATTCAATTATCTTGAAGGAAGGGACAGAACCTATGAATGTAAGGCCTTACAGATATTCTCACCAACAAGTGCCTATGCACCACAGGTAGGGACGGATGCATATCTTAAAGAAAAGTTTTGGGAAGATTTGGAGGGATTGGTTAGAAACATACCTTTAGAAGAGAAGATTTTCATCGGGGGGACCTTAATGGTCATGTTGGGAAAGAAGCAGGACAATATGAGAGGGTTCATGGTAGCTTCGGTTTTGGGGAACTTAACGAGGAAAGACAGTCTATATTGGATTTCTCAATGGCTTATAATTTCAAGGTTGTCAATACCTGCTTCAAGAAGCGAGAGGAACATTTAATCACATACAAGAGTGGAGCTTTAAGGTCACAGATTGACTTCTTTCTGGTAAGGAATCCAGATAGAAAAATCTGTCAAAATTGTAAAATTATTCCTGGGGAACCCGTGGCAACTCAACATAGGGTTTTGGTCCTTGACGTGGTTATTAAGGGTCGGAAACAAAAGCATCGTCAGGCGATGAACCATAGGATCAAGTGGTGGCAGCTAAAGGGGGAGAATCAACAGACTTTCAAGAGAAGATTGTTGGAGGAAGGATCTTGGGAGTTACGAGAAGATGCTAACACCATGTGGGAGGAGATGGCCAAGAAGGTTAGAAAAGTAGCTAAAGCACTTTTAGGAGAATCAAAAGGTTTTGGACAAAGAGATAAAGAATCTTGGTGGTGGAATGAGGCTGTTTAAGAGAAGATCAAATTTAAAAGAGAATGCTTTAAAGCTATCCATCTGTGCAATAACTCGAAAAATTAGGAAAGATATCGGAAGGCTAATAAGGAGACAAAAAAAGCAGTAAGTGAAGCACGATCTAAAGTGTTTGAAGAGTTTTACAAGGATTTAGGAACGAAAAAAGGGAAACAAAAGATTTACAAGATTGCGAAGGCTAGAGAGAGGAAATCTAGAGATTTGGATCAAGTAAGATGTGTTAAGGATGAAAAAGGAAAAGTTCTGGTTACAGATAGAGATACTAAAAACAAATGGCAGGGTTATTTTCATAAGCTCTTTAATGACGGAACGGAGTCGACTTGTGATATGGAAGAGCTAACAACCTTGGAGAGAGAACAAAATTTGGCATATTATCGCAGGATCAAGGTTGATGAGGTTAAGGAAGCTCTTAGAAAAATGGATAATGGTAAAGCTGTTGGTCCCAATGGTATTCCTATTGAAATTTGGAAGTGTTTAGGAGAGGAGGGTACTATCTGGCTAACTAAGCTCTTTAATAAGATTTTAAGGTCTATGAAAATGCCTGAGGAATAGAGAAGAAGCACTTTAGTGCCTATTTACAAAAACAAAGGAGACATTCAGAATTGCGCAAACTACCGCGGGATTAAGCTCATGAGTCACACTCTAAAATTATAAGAAATAGTGATTGAATGTAGGTTAAGAATCGAGACGAGTATTTCTGAAAATCAATTTGGATTCATGCCAGGACGGTCTACTATGGAAGCTATATATCTTCTAAGGGGGTTGATGGAAAGGTATCGGAGTAAACAAAAAGACCTGCATATAACATTTATTGACTTGGAAAAAGCCTATGATCGAGTACCAAGAGAGGTGCTGTGGAAAGTCTTGGAACAGAAAGGTGTACGGGTTGCGTATATTAGAGCTATAAAAGATATGTACGAGGGGGCTACGACTAGTGTGAGAACGTCTGGAGGGGAGACTAGAGACTTTCCTATTAAAATTGGCCTACATCAGGGATCATCCTTAAGCCCTTATTTGTTTGACCTGGTTTTAGATGTTCTGACGAAACACATCCAAGAAGAAATCCCTAAGTGCATGCTTTTTGCAGATGACGTTATTCTTATAGCAGAGACAAGGGAAGAGATTAATTTTAAACTTGAGTTATGGAGAGCTATTTTAAAATCGAAGGGTTTTCGTCTGAGCAGGAGTAAGACCGAATATATGCATTGTAAGTTTAACAAGCGACAAGCTAGGAACGAGATGGAGGTTAAACTTGGTGATCAGGTCATATCACAAGTGTCAAAGTTTAGATATTTGGGATCAATTATATAACATGACGGCGAAATTATTAGAGATATGGAACATAGGATACAAGTTGGGTGGTTGAAGTGGAGAATGGCATCAGGGGTTGCTTGTAATCGGAAAGTACCTGATAACTCAAAGGAAAGTTTTATCGTACTGCTATAAGACCAGCGATTTTATATGGGAGTGAATGTTGGGCAATGAAAGGACAACAAGAACATAAAATTGGAGTGGAGGAAATGAGGATGTTGCGTTGGATGTGTGGTCATACAAGAAGAGATAGGATCCGTAATGATCATATACGAGGTAGAGTTGGGGTGGCACCTATTGAGGAAAAAATGATTGAAAACCGTTTAAGATAGTTTGGGCATGTGCAAAGAAGACCGTTGGAAGCGCCAGTTAGGAGAGTTGAGCAGATGGTTTGGAGACCTGTGAAAAAAGGTCAAGGAAGACCAAAAAGGAGACTTAGAGAAATTATTGAACGGGACCTTTTAGTAAATGAGATATCTAAAGAGTTGGTCATTGATAGAGCTCAATGACGTCGTGCGATCCATGTCACCGACCCCACTTAATAGGATAAGGCTATGTTGTTGTTGGTCGAAATGTTCGTGAATACCCTATTTAGTGGGTAGGCCTTGCTCCAGAAGATTCAACATGGGAGGATGAACTTTTCCTCAAGACCCAATTTCCTAACTTCAACCTTGAGCACAAGGCTTCGGTTGCAACAGGGGGTAATGATAGAGATGAGGCCTTAGATGGTAATGAGGGCCTCATATTGGACCAAGGGAATGGGCCCAAGGTCTGAAGAGTGTATGAAAGGAAAAAGCGAGGGGCAAGGGCAGAAATGTAATTGTGTGCATGGTACTAATAGTGGAAGGCGTTATGTAGCAGAGGGGTGTGTGTGTGCTAGGTAGGAAAAAGCTTGTCAGTAGTAGTGGGTGGAATACCTTGAGTATCAAGGGTTCTGCAGGAGTAACAACTCTGCAAGGGTGGTTTACTGCTTGCAATTCCATCTTTCATCTTAATCTGAATATTTTATCTCCTGGTTTCTATCAGAATCCACTTAGATTAAAATAAAAATGTGCATCAACTCCCATAAATGCAACATTCTCAATGCATGCTATATTTTCCTTTCCTAATACTGAACCATGACATTCCACCCACATCGCCAAGCTCCACATATAGTATCTGACTTGCAAACCACTGTTTGGAGCTCCATAGACCCACACCTAAAAGGAAAACTATCATGCTAGACAAAACTTCCTAATTATTCATCAGTACTATAAGCAAGAGTAGAGTCTCAGACATATATGAATAGACAGTAGTTTCGGATATGTCACGACAGCAAAGACCACTCATGGAAATCATGATTTCAAGGGCACTTGGTGTGATCTGATTGGTATATCGGTTGTTCTAAATGAAGGTACTTGAAGTCTCCCCACAAAAACTTCCTTTTTCTATCTTGGCTTCCGAGATTCTTTCGTGCTCTTTCTTGGCTCTATAGACCAACTAGCGAGGCGCCCCCCATATGTGGCTTAGCACTGTCTCATATGGATTGAAAATGTTAAGTAAGCACCTCCCTCGAGTTGGTGTGTTATCTCAGTACCTATGGCACCAACAATAGGGATAGGGGCCCCAGTCAACATACTATAGATTTAAACAAACGTAACCAATCCCAGACCCAACAGGGCAATTTTTTTTCCTTCACTCGAACCAACAACTCCAGTTTTTCCCTAGTCTGAAGATAGATATGAATCCTCCGCCTCAGATGAGCAGATTATCTATTTTTTCCGCTTTTTGGGTACATGTCTTTTCCTTTTCCTAGAAATGTGTGTGATCAAAGCCTTTCGGGTGGAATAATATATTACACCGGATTTTGGAATGGTCGCATCAATAGAAAGCTAACCTCGCCTGCCTCGGCTTAATCGTACAACCCTGTGGGAAAGGTTCCCACCCATTGGACTTAGACTTGGCTAATATTAATATGGGAAAGGGACGAATGCAGAGCGAGATGTCAATAAGGTCGAGAATAATAACATGAATGGGAGTATGTATAGAGAGGCTAGTACGTATGGGTTCAGGTAGTGGGGTAGGGTCGCCCCGGACAAAGAAAGGCTCATGGAGCTTTATACCAGCGCCGGTTTGTTCAAGGAGCCGAACGGGCGAGAAATTGACTACTATGCAAAGATGAATTCTTTTTTTTTTTTGGAAATCCATTAAAAAGCATATTAACAGTAATCCTCAATGTACTGAAAGAGGGGGAGTCTCCCACCCCAACTAGGAGCTGAGCCTATGATATATAGCATTTACTTAAAACCCTGCTTTGGTTAATGAATTATATGACTAATGAATCAATTAAGCACCTAACTTTAAAGTTTCAAGAATTATCACTCTTCTCTGTATATTGAAGGACACATTCCAAAAGGAAGTGCATTTATAATATTTAAAAGACCAGAATAAAAACAAATAAAATATGCTCTGGAAGGACACCACAATAAGATACTTGCTTATATGTTTTCACAATTTTATAAACTGTATTTAATGTTGTTCTCAATTTAATAGAAAATGAACATAATAATAGTGTTTAAACCAACATATGTCAGTTGTCACAAATCACAACATTCAAAACTTATTTGTAGCAGGCCATAAATTAACCCTAAAGGAACCATGCAATAAATTAACCATAACTACAAGATCAAACGAAACCCTGTTTACTCTCTTCTGACCTGCTGATAATTAGCCTCAACATTGTTTTCGAGACCGACAAATTGAACTTCATATTATGAGACATACCAAAGATAATTCATGCCAACCTTAAACTATGAAGTTGAGCAGCCTTTGTTTTCACCACGAAGTTAGTCATCTTCTCATGCAACTTTTCACAAGCCTGATAATACAGTAAATGATCAGAGGACATTGATAATTTGATAGACTTTAGGAAAAGACAAGGGCATCAATAGATCATTCTTAAGTTCTCTATATGAAACACAATGCACGCTAGTACTGGGCACACCTCAGCTATATGTGCATGGCAAAGCTCCAGCCAGATGGGATCATTCTCATCCAGAAGAACTTCGTTTTTCTGAGGTGGATCACCAGTTTCATTTGGAACCTAAAAACACATGGTAGAATTATAAACTGAGAAGTTATTCAAGGGAAAATTAAAGGGATATATAAGTGTACCTCATACACATATTTGTTTCCTTCCACATTTAGTAGGTCATGACAAATGGCATCATAGAACCATTCATGAATAACAGGTGCAATCTAGAAACACAAGCAGGAATGATATCACATAGTTAATCATACCGACAAGATATGTAGGAACCACCAGAAATATAGCCAACGCACACATCAGATGAACACCTACCTGATCAATAGATCTATCAAGGATGAGCAACTCGCATGTCTCATTCTGGGGATAACCTGGGATCCTTTTCTTATAATTCATAAGACAGTTCCAAACTCCAGCAGCAAGCTTTGTTGGTATCAAATCACGAAAAGTGATCTCTGTGGTTACGTCACAGGACATAGCAGAACGATAGCGAATGGAAGGGAATTCCTGAATATTAACAAATAAACAGAAGTGCATATGCTTAAAAAATTTCTATTTTAATGAGAACTACTATTAAAACAATAATTAAACTACTTACCCCTAATGAAGCAAAAACTGTAGCAATCCGGGCAGCCATCACATTTAAACATTCATTACCCTTAAAGGTATTCACCTCATCCTTAAAAAGATGCTCTAAAGCCATCTCATTACCGGTAATGAAACCCTACATGGAAAACAAAAGTTCAGCAATTGAAAAGAAAATATAGACACAGCCATTCAAATAAAAAACATCTCATATATATATATATATATATATTTTACACTCAGATTGAAATTTGGAAACAGATAAATGACTAAAAAACTTGAGGAGTTTTCCTCTTGAGGAACCCATTTGGAAATCCAAGGGTACAATTGCTTAATGAAAAAAAAAAAATTTTTGGGACCAAAAAAGAAAGATTATTGAAGAGAAAGAAGGATACATAGGGTACAATGAAAACTAAAGAGAAAGGGAGGACTAGATATCCTTCTAGGAAAAACAAAACTCATACAAAACATCCCAAGACGCCCAAAAACAGAGCTAATACAACAAGGCCCTTTAATGCTGATGAACATCTACAAAAAGGGCCACCTTAAAATATCCATTAGTCGAAACCCAAAGAGAAGCCACATAGCAAATTCTATCCCACAGCAGATGAGGGGGCAGAAAATGATGCTTGAATACTCTGACATTTCTTTCCATCCAAAGACACCACACAGTTACAAACATAGTTGCTTTCCACAAAACCTTTTTCTCCTTTCTTGAGCCAACGCCGAAGAAATTTGTGGCCAGAAAAACACCAAGGTCACCCGGGCAAATCCAACTCTCCTTAGAGAGTCCAAATAACCTATTCCAAATATCCCAATCCACTTGGCAATACAAGACTAGAGAAGCTAACTTAGGAAAGATAATAAACGTTATAATCAAATCCCTAAAGTTTAGGGATTGCTTAATCCCTTTTTCTTTTTTATCGAAAAAGAAATATTATTAATGAGAAGTGAGATACACATAAGGAAAAGGAAAAAAGTATAGCAAAAGGAGGACAAGAGATCCTCCTAATATAGAACTAAAAAGAGTGAAGGCTAAAATCAAAAGACTCCCCACGGCCCCTAAAAATGATTAGTACAACAAAGCCCTCCAATCCCTATAAACATCAGAAAAAGGCACCCCCTTGAAAAACACATAGCAAATACGATCCCATAACAAGTGAGGAGATAGACACCAGTCGTTGAAGACTCTGGCGTTTCTTTCTATCCAAATGCACCAAACAATAGCAAACATGGCTGATTTCCAAAGTATTTTATTCTCTTACACAAAACCAAAACCAATAAATTTGGTCGCAAAGAGTACGCCAACGTCTAATGGGCAAACCCAATTCTTGTCAAAGAGACCAGATAACCTGTTTTAGATGCTCTAAGCCAAGTCACAGTGCAGGAACAGATGATTGTTTGTCTCTGAATGTCTCAAGCACATCACACAAACATCAGGGGATAAAGCCTTAAGAGGCCGTCTGACTTGACACAAATCGTTTGTATTAATTCTATTGAGCACTGTAGTCCACAAAAAGACTTTAAACCTTTAGAGGCGCCTTAACTTTCCAATAAGACCTTTTAAAATGCGAAGAAACAATAGGGTTACATATGAAAAAATTGAGAAAGGAAGCACAAGTGTATGAACCTGAGGAATCCAACTTCCACATTCTTTTACAGGAGAAGAAGAAAGGCTTATCGGTTCCAGAATGTCCAGCATCAAGGAAAGGTCAGGCAAAAGTCTATCATTTACATTTTTGGTAAAATGGAGGTTCTAACCAGATTGGTCCCCTTGCAAGCAAAAGAATTCAGCAATAAGGACATCATGTAAAGAAGACAAAGAAAAAAGACGCGGGAATCTATCTTTGAAGAGGATAGGACCAATCCAACAGTCCTCCCAAAAATGAAAACGGGAACCATCACCAACGATGAAAGACAATAAAGGAAAAAAAAAGATGGTATACTTGAGAAATCGCCTTCCAGGGACTTGCATGCGTAACGACACTTCCCGAGCCAGCATCCCATCTATTCTGGTGAAGCCCATACTTAGCTTCAATCACCTTATGTCAAAGGGAATTAGGTTTTAAAGGGAATCTCCATAACCACTTTGCCAAAAGAGAGATGTTTTTAGACACTAAGTTACCAAGACCCAAGCCTTCGTCTTCCTTAGATTTGCAACACAGCTCCCAGCCAACCAGGTGGTCCTTCTTAATCTCCCCTCCATCAGACCAAAGAAAATCCCTCATAATTCTTTCAATCCTTCTAGCCACACCAACTGAAATTTTGAACAAGGACAAGAAATACAAGGGCATACTAGATAAGGATGCCTGAATTAAGGTTAATATTCCCCCTAAGGAAAAATAAGCGCTTTTCCAGCTGTCAAGCTTACGAGAAATTCTTTGGATGACAGGATTCCAAAAAGAAGCTGCGCACAGGTTACCTTCTAGAGGAACATCTAGATAGGTAAGAGGCCAATTGACAACCTCGCATCCTGCTATCTCGGCCAACAACCTAAGGGACTCGTCCTGAACATTAATGCAGCTAAGCCACTCTTGCCCAAGCTAATGCGGAGACCCGACACTAGCTCAAAAATTTGGATCAGCGATAACACTCTAAGAAAATTATCCATATCCTTAGGTAAGAAAAGAATTGTGTCATCAGCAAACTGCAAGTGGGTTACTTCACAACCATTTCCTTTTATCGATAAACCTCTAAGGATCCCTTTATCAGAACCCCGCCTCAACATACAGTTAAGGACATCAGCCACCAGAGTAAAGAAAAAATGGGATAACGGATCACCTAGTCTAATCCCACATTGCCCCTTAAACCAAGCTTTGGGTTGCCCATTTATGATGACCAAGAAGGCTAACGAGGAAAGACAATTATTCATCCAACGCCTCCATCTTTCACCGAAACCCTTTTGGTGAAAAATCAAGTCCAAAAACTCCCAATTGACCATGTCGTAGGCCTTCTCAAAATTTAATTTGAACACTAGACCCTGTTGCTTACTACGTCTGACATCATCAACTAACTCGTTAGCTATTAAACTAGCATTGAGAATTTGTCGTTCAGCAATGAATGCATTTTGATTCTCCGATATGGAATTCTCAATAACCGCACTCAATCTGTTAGAGAGAACCTTGGCGATGATCGTGTAGACACTAGTTACCAAGCTATTAGGCCTGAAATCCCTCACCTTAATGGACCTGTCTTTTTTGGGAATAAGAGCGATGAAGGTAGAGTTCATACTGGTCGGAATACGGCAAGTATGGAAGATTCTCCAAAAACTTTCATCAAATCTTCCTTCACTATCGACCAACAAGCTTAAAAAAAGGCCATATTGAACCCGTCAGGCCCAGGAGCTTTGTCCTTATCCACCTTCCAAATGGCGTTTCTGACTTCTTCCTCCTCAAAAGGTCGTTCAATCCAATTCCCCTGGGCATTGTCAATGGGAGACCAATCCAAACCCTTAATCATCGGCCTCTCGTGCATCTCCTCAGTGTATAACTTCTTGAAAAAATTGGTCACCTCGTCAGAGATCCCATCATTATCCTTCACAATGTCATCCAGCTTTAGCTCTTTTATGAAATTCCTTCTCCTCTTCCCATTAACCACCTTGTGGAAAAATCTTGAGTTCACATCACCCTCACGAACCCACTTAATTCTGCTCTTTTGACGCCAGCTTATGTCTTCTTTTTTGCTAATGTGGTAGGGGATTTGTCTTTTTATAATATCACAGAATTTGTCCTCAAGAAGGAAGTAGGGGATTTGTCTTTTTATAACATCACAGAATTAACATGAGTCTTCAAAATCTGGTAGCTCTTTCAAGACTTCCTCGTGGCTGCTAGTTAGTTTTCTGCTTTGAATAACTTCCTCAGGTTCAGTGGGCAGCTCCATTCCCTCGGTTATACATGAAAGATAACAACCATAAACTTTGATAACAGCAGAGAATTCCAAGCAACAACCAACTGAAACAACCTTAAATTTTGATAACATCTTTTGAATCTTATGAAACTTATTGTTCATTGCTGATCCACCAGTAACATGCCCCTGCTTGGAGAATAACTCATATATATCTCTTGGCATATGCTCCTAGTTAAGGTAGAAAAGAGGCCAGAGCATTGTTTCTTATCCATCTTTCCACTGCTGGCCATGCCTAAGATGGAACCTCTTGACTTGTTTCATTTGCAATTTGGGTTATGCATTGCACCCCGTTAAATGTCCTTCTTTCCCAATATTTATAAATAACTTGTCAAAGTCACAGACCTTTCTTGTCTTGAATCCTCTGTTTTCATAAATTTGAATCTTTTTCTTGGTTTTTTTTCTTTTTCTTCATCACCCTCTTCTTCTAACATAGGTGAAAATCGAAGATTGGCATTTTTGCTCCTATTGTTTACTCGAAACAGCTGTAAAACCAAAACCTAGCCCAAGTCGCATTTTTTATTTTTTTGGCTTTCTCAGTGTCAAAACAATTACAACATACCTTTGGCTTGTTCAACGTAACTGCTCTAGTTGAGAATGAAGCCATCTTTCTCCTGCTTTGTGAAATCAATAGGTTGGGTGTTTTTATCATGTCAGAAACCCGGGTTACCCTTGGATATGAATAGGCTTGTGTTGCATGGGCCAAATGACTAATTGAACCAATCCACTAGTGGGTTCTGTTTCAACAAGGTGTGCTACTTGGGTTAGAGTTTCGCTAACTGGGTCAAAAACTTGGATAAACCGAGTAAATTGGGCTTCGCTAGATTAGATAAAAAATTGAGCCAAACAGGTATTTATTTTTGAACATTTTAAAAATAGCCCATTAAGTTATCCTTCCCAAAAGTCTTTTGGGTTTGTACCCGAATTAATAAATAATAACCCAAGCAAGACCAATTTGATTTCCATCTTCAGACTTCTCTTTGCCATGGAATGCTCTTTCAGTGCCAAACAAGAGAGGAATTGCCCCTTTTTTTCTTTTTTCTCTCCACTTCAAATTCTCTCTTAATTGCATTGCCCATGATGAACACCACATCAATCTCCTTCTATACAGCCACAACATCGTTCTTCCCTTTGTTTTCTGTTTGGTCTCCTTCTACCATAAATACACTCAAGTAAAGACTTGCTGAACTGTTGCACTTGCCAATATGACATTCTCCCCTTCTACATCATCGGCCAACCAAGATTTCTGTTCTTCCTTAGTTTTTATTTTGGCCACATCATCTGAAAATGGTAAGAGACTCCAGCGATTGCTCTTCTTGAAAGGAAATTCTTGTTAATCTTTCCCTTCTTTCAATGCATGTCAAAGCCTATCTTACCTCCAGTACCATTTCCTTCATGGTACCTACTTCTCTTTTAAGACTCTTCAACGTCACTCCTCAGTCCTACTACATTGCTCTTGAGTCCTACCTTCTTAAGACTATCAAATCTCTGTCCCCCTCCTATTATTCCCCATTCCCAAACCTACCACCTATACCAATTTGATGGAATCTACACACGGAAAGGTAGAATAGAGACACAAGAATAGCAGAATAGAAACTTTTCTTGATACTGTAGCTCAATTACAGCACAATATCACAGAACACTTCCCCTAAACAGAACACCAACACACCACAGAACAGAACTTACAAAAGATGAAAGAAGAAAAGAATTCCCAAGGCTTTTGCGAGGCTAGAACTTTCCCCAAACACCAAATGAGACTCTTGTTTGCCTTACCCACTCCTCAAACCACCCTTAAATCTCTCTTAGTCAGTTACACAGTTAGTTAGTTACAACCTCCCTTAACCAACTCATACTTTCCACCTTCAACTCAGCTTGCTTTCTCCTACTGTAATTTTTTTTTTTTTTACCTTAGCCTCATCAGTTTCATTCAATCAGAACAAGTCATCTCAAAATCTTGAAATAGGAAATATTTAAGAAAGAATATTGTTTTTGGTGTCAGATGAAATATTGTCACAAGTCTTGAAAGATCATGATTATGACAAAAACCTTTGACTTCAGTAAGTGCCATATTCACTCTGCATATTTTCCAGAAGTTTGTGCAAAAAAACATGAGAGAATTCTTCACGTCTCTAACATATAGATGTTAACCCTCGTGACGTTAGACATTGGAGAGCAATCAGTAAGCATAATCCTCCCCGAACAAGCGGATATATGAAAATGCTTGCTCATCTAAAAGGTAAATCCAGCTAATGGAACAAGTCCAAACAAGAAAAGGAACAGGATATATGTAAGTGACTGCAGGCCTGCAACATATATCAGTATATAAAATTGGAATAAAACCAGCAACCATAACCTCAAAACACAAAGAAAATTTTCATCAATGTACATAGTGAGCAATTGTACAGCAGTATTCTTTCCATCTTGGATAAAAGCATATGAGATGGACCTCAGAAAGCAAAGGTCAAAGAAAACTAGGCACATATGAGATAATTAGGAAAGTATTAACGATTTTGCACTCATACAGAAACAAACACATAACTCTATCAAAGTGAAATAGCAATGATTTAATAGATTCACAAAACAAAGAGGTTTATAAACTATTTTAAAATTAAAGTCAAATCAACCTTCTTAAGACATTCAAGAGCATATAGGGGTATTCAAAATCTATCCAAATCAACCCAAACCAAACAAAAACCAATCTAAGCCCCCCCAAACCCCCCCCCCCCCCCCCAAAAAAAAAAAGGTCCAAATGGATTCATCAAAATAACAAACCAAACCAATGCATATAAACATATGAATTAAAGGTTTGAACTAAACTCAATATATAATTTGAACATTTACATTGTTGAGAGGAATATGAATCAATGGTCATCTCAAAATAAATAAATGACAAGGCTATATTTTCATATACCTCAAGTTACTATTCACTCAAATATTTATTCATTTTTTTATGGTGCTTTTATCAATTTTTCTCCAAAATGGAACCAAACCAACTATGTTAGTAAAACCAAATAGGCATCCTCCAATATGAAAAACCGACATGTTCAGTTCAATTGAGGTTTAAGCCAGAACTGAACCAAAACCCCCCAAAAGAGCATTGGCAAAGGTAAGAAGTATTCAATACATAACTGTCACTGCAGAGCTTTATGCGCAAATTCATAAATAAGAAAGGAAATATACCTGACTGTCTACAGCAAAATATTCCAAGTTCATCTGCACATATTTAGCCTCCCAAAAATTAACACTATCTACAAGTAATATACCATTTGAAGAACTAAAACAACATGAAATACAGGCGTAAGAATAGAAAACATCATAAATAAGGAAAAAGAACCTCCGTCAGTGATATGCGTGGTGAGATAGCACCCTTCATGTAAATAAGCAGTTCTGCTGCAACAGGAGAACTGAAAAACACATAGGCCCTAAAACAATGGAGGGAAAAAAAAAGACTGAGTGACAGCAAATGAAAAATCATCAAAGCATAAACACAAAAAGGTTCAATATAGGATGACAGCCAAGAGGGGAAGAGGTCCACTCACTTTCTGTACAGAGGTGCCTTTCCAGACATATCACTCAAGAACCTGTGAACACTACAATTGAACCCAGAAAAGAACAGAAAATAAGATATTCAACATGAACGGTTTTCACTTTGAGCAAAACAAAATACAAACAAATGCAAGGAATACAAGACAATTTACTTCAATTGAAAGGTGATTTCAAAATATGATAGTTTTGATTTCATTGACCAAATGTTGTCCTACTAAGCATAAATTCCTTCATTAACCAAATGCTGTGCTACTGAGCATAAATGTCCACATTAACAAGTGTAAACAAGAGTTATAAAGATGATTTCACCCAAAAAAAAAAAAGATACAAAGATGACTGCAGTTTTGACCAAGACAAAATAACAAAAAGTAAACTCCGTGTTTCTTAGATTTAATGGTAGATAAGGAAAAAGGAATCATTATTTGTTCATTTTCTTTTTCCCCACAATAATCGTATTGTATGAGAACTTTGTAATGCAGATAAAATGGATGGAATGAAGAAAGAATCAGCTCCAAGAAAACCACTAATGATAGTCAAGTTAAACAACGAAAAGATGTATTACTTCTCTTTAGAAGGCTGGATGAAGTATATGGCGTCCATGGTAGGAAATGGCTGCCTTGACCGTTCTACATCTTCTACCACTACATGTTTTGGGGGGGGGGGGGGAATAAAGATAACCTTTTAGCATTATAGCCAACAAACTAACTCAAATTAAAGCATTTTGCAGAATGTATCAAATCCAGATCTTTATTCCATTTATGATAAACTGACAATTTCACTCATTGTCTTGTAAATAATATATATTCCAAACTATCAATAATAGGTCTGCACTTGGTTCAGTAATAGATTATCTACTTGTGTAACACCGCCAAAACTTGGAAGAGTCAAAGCATATTATTTGGTAGAGACATATTAACAGAACACATTATTTAGTAGTGGCATACCATTAAAGCAAATTATTTGCTTATTTCATTGGAAACTAATCAAAATACTATCCTTCACAGGATTTGGGATCACTTGTGTCTTTTATAAATAAATATGAATTTACTTCAATGGACAAAATAATTTTTTAGTAAACTGTTGGTTTACTAACATGGGAATTACTGGCAGAACGTGCAAACAGCAGAGTGGGAGTAGTGGGTAGTGGAACGTGCAGCAATTATTTATTTTATTACGCAGTGCAGTTATCTTTAATTACTATGCAGTTAATGTTTTATTTCTTGTACTGCAGAAATTTTTTTTCTTGACTATATGGTGCATATGTGTCTCTGGAGATAAATCTGCTGCTCCCATTGATTTTTTTTTTTTTATGTTCTCAGGGGGCCATGTTTCTTGGAATTTTCACTCAGCGATCTTACTTTGTTGCTGGACATTCTGGATCCATTCTGCATTTTCCCGCTCCCTGATAGGAGGCTGTGGAGTTTGGATTCTTCGGGCTCTTATTCCTGTGCTTCTTTTTATAATTTCTTGATTCATAGTCCTCTTGTTTCAGTGCCTTGTAAAAAATCATTTTGGAAAGTGAGGGTGCCTTTTAAGGTGAAGTCCTTTGTCTGGACTGCAGTACTAATTAGAATTAATACTAATGATCTGTGTCAGATTAGGTAGCCCAATATGGCTTTATCTCCTGACATTTGTATAATGTGTTTGAGGAACTCAAAGACAAACAATAATTTATTCTTACATTGTCAGGTGGCTTAGGACATTTAGAATAGGTTATTTAATCTTTTCGAGGAGAGTTAAGTTTGCCCGAATAACCTCAGTGCTTTTTTATTCACTAATTGTATTGGTTTCGGTTCGAGGAAGAAGAATAAGACTTTGTGGAAGACGGTTATGTTTGCAAAGGTGTTGTGTCTTTGGACAAAAAGAAACGCCGGAGTTTATAAGCAGCGAGCCACTCCTCCTCTTTTGTTGTGGGATAGAATTCGCTTCATTGCCACTCTTTGGATTTTAGCCAATGGGCGTTTTAGGGACAAGATGCTCTTACAGATTGGAGGACTTTGATGTATTAGAGTTGTCTTTTATTTTTCTTGGAGGATATCTAGTCCTCCTTTTGTTGTTGTTTTGTTTTCTTTTTTCTTTGTATCCCTCTCTTTTCCTAAATAATATTTCTTTTTCGATCAAAAAAAAATTGCAATCTGTTATATTATGTACTCATTTATGTGGAATGAGGTTATCATCAAATCATCCTATTTTGTGAGTTCTTTACTCAGATAGCAGGTCGTCTCTCTAATTGAACCAGAAACAAAGGTTTGGAGGAAGAAATCAAACTTCTCTTCCTCTCAATCTCTCTCAGACCCACCTACATCCAGTTCTGTTAGGCACATAACCAGATCACAGTCAAGGTCGTCTAACATAAATCCATCATGTCTGACAATTTAATATGCTAGGTGTCCAAAACTGTATATTATTTTTTGAAATTATAATTTTATGCAAGAAAATTTTAATTTTCCATTTGGTGAAATTTTGATTTATTAAATAAATTCAGACTTCGAGCAACCCAAAAACATGTCTTTTCATATTAAAGGCCAGCCCAAATCCATCAAAGCGGAACTCATGATTAGATCTACTCGTGCACAAAAATATATTTAACTTGCTAACTGGAAAAAAATAAAAGGTCGACATGTATAAGCAATTAAAAGGAAAGCGAAAGAAAAAGATGAGGGACTTAATTAAAAATAGGAACTGCTGCTTGATAGAAAAGAAATAAGAAAAGAGATAGCATTTTCCATGTTTAAAAGTATCTTCATTATGAAATTGTAGTGATCTATCAGACAAACTTGAAAACAAGCAGTAAAATGTAATATAAACTGCCATACAATATATGAAACACAACCTATTGCAGCAGATCCTAGATGAAAACAATAGAAGGATGGATCATTCATACATGAAACTCCCTGCTCAATGATATCAGCCATCTTGCATACAGTAGAAATTATCTTTAAGGTGAATTTGTCCAATACGAGTACCTAAAGTTAAAAAAAATCGGCAGCTTAATATATGAACTGAACAATGTTTAACAAAGGGAATGAATCAACAAATTAAGAGCCAAGTAATTATCCACAGAGGGTTTTTACATAGGCAAATACTGAATGAATCTCCATAACAACAATGACCACAATAGAAACATATGCAATAATCCTTTACCCCATGTTACAGAAACAAGTCTAGTGCCAATTTCATACATCTACTTCTATCCACACATGCTACTTGTCTTTCATCTATCTCCAAGAATGACCACCTAAATATCAATTCTACTAGAGATTGTAATGGAGCAATTTGAGCCTTTCTTAACATAGTAAAGCTTTTTGATTTGAAATAAGTCATTGCCATGGTACCAAAGCTTCTACAACCAAGTGCTCTAGATTTCGAACATTGCTGCCTCCCATTCTCTTTTTTCTTTATTTTTTCTTCTGGATGAAATTCCCATGCTCTTAAGAATTAAATTTCAGTATAAAGTATTGTGGGTCAATGCATTGTCCACACTTCAAGCCCGATAGGCTTACGAGAGAGCATGGTAGATATTACAATAAAACTACTCATGGACCATCACTTAACTTAAGCTTTCAATTTGAAGTAGTTCTTGACATAGTAGCCTTAATTTAACTTGGATTTTAGTATAACCATGTTAAGGAACACTTCATCACAAAAAAACTTAGGCTGTGTTAGTGAACCACATAGCTTGATAAGCATCAATAGCTGTTGAACAAGAAGGTGGCATCTAATTTTTTTTAATCAAAAAAGAAATATTATTAAAGAGAGAGAAAGATACAAAGGATAAAAAAGAAACACAAGAAAAGAGGAGGACAAGTTAACCTCCTATAGAAGACAAAAAACAGAATCAAAAAAAAAAAACAAAAAAGAAACCAGAAAACATGGCTAATACAACAAAGCCCTCCAATCCCAATGAACATCTAACAAAGGCACCCTCCCTTAAGAAACCCGTTGGCCGAAACCCAAAGGAAAACAACATAACGAATTCTATCCCACAACAAATGAGGAGGCAGGAATCGTTGCTTAAAAACTAGAGTATTTCTTTCCATCCATAAACACTATACAGTTGCAAACATAGCCGCCTTCCACAAGACCTTGTTCTCTTTTCCCATCCCAAAAACAAAGAAGTTAGTGGCAAAGAAAACACCAAGGCACCTTGGCAAACCCAACTTTCCTCAAAGAGGCCAGAAAAACCTATTCCAAATGTCCCAAGCTACTTCACAATGCAAGAATAAATGGTCATTTGTCCCCGCATTCCTCCAACGCATCACACAAACATCAGGGAATAAAGCTTTAGAATGCCTCTAAATCTGAAGCAAATCATTTGTATTAATTCTATTGAGAACAGCAGTCCAAACAAAAGCCTTAATCTTCATTGGCACCTTCACTTTCCAAAACAACCTTTTAAAAGGCAACAACTCTTGTGGGTAGCAAATCAAAAAAATTATAAAAAGAAGCACAAGTGAAGGAGCCCGAGGAATCCAAATTCCACATCCTCATATCAGGTAAAGAAGAAATGTAGAACGGAGCCAAAATGTTCAACAACAATATTAGATCGTCCACAAGTTGATCATTTATGTTTCTGGAAAAGTGAAAATTCCAAGAAAATTTGTCCCCTTGAACACAAAAAAATCAACAATGGGGGCATTGTGGAAAGAGGACGAGGGAGCCTATCTTTGAAAGGAGAATGACCAATCCAACAGTCCTCCCAAAACCGAAAACAGGACCCATCACCAACATTTAAAGTTAGCATTGCACAAAAAGAATGGCATGCCTGAAAAATCGCCTTCCATGGACTTTCATGCGTCACGGCACCCCCTGAATTTGCATCCCATCTATTCCGATGTAAACCATATTTGGATTTAATCACTTTATGCCAAAGGGAATTAGGCTCCCAAGGAAAGCGCCAAAGCCACTTAGCCAAGAGGGAAATGTTTGTGGACACCATATTACCAAGACCCAACTCTCATCTTTGTTGATCATTTTCAGTTCATACAAGACAAGAGTACAAGTAGAACAACTGGGGCTAGCCGTGAATCACATGGGCTTTATCATCTCACTACATTCCCATCCCTAGGTCTATGCCTTTTCTGACTCTCTAGATATGCCTTATCATTGCTTAGATCATCCTAGCCTCAAAAGCTACAAAAGACGGTGTTAAGTCTTCCATTTTGTCTTTTAGATTGTGAGTCATATCAATTCGGTAAACAATGTCATGTCTCCTTTCCATGAAGAATTACGTGTGGGAAATAATACAAGAAAGGAATAATAAAAATCAAGGAAAAAGGACACAATCATGATTTCCCAAATTAATATCACGGATACCAACACTCCTCCTCATGCTCAAGAATATATGTTAATCATTCCCAACTTGGATTTTAATCCTTCAAATCTGACTCTTGATAAGGATTTGGTTAAGTTGTCAACAACTTGAAGCCTTGTAGGTGTATTAACCAAATTTATAACTCACCCTTCTCCTTGATGAAGTGGTGATCAAGTTCCACATGTTTAGTACAATCACGATGGATAGGCTTCTTGGCAATGCTAAGTGCAACAAGGTTGTCACAAAAGACTCTTATCAGATCATAAATAGGAATCTTTAATTCCCTAAGAAGTCTTTTAAGTCATAATCCTTCACAAATGCCTTGAGATAGTGCTCTATACTCAACTTCAGCACTACTACTCGAAACCATTGATTGTTTCTTGTTGCGCCATGTAACAAGGTTCCCTCACACATATGTGCAGTAACCTGTGCTTGACTTTCTATCAGTAGAAGACCCAGCCCAACCAACATCAAAATACACTTCAACTAGATCCCTTTTTAAAGAAAATTCCTTTCCCAAATGTCATTTTAGGACTTGTTTAGAAGAGCTTATTTTGAGCTTATCTGGTTTATCTTATATACATATTTACGAAAACTTATAGAAATAGCTTATGGCATGCCAATAAATTGTTTTCAGCTTATTTTCATAAACTCTCCAGAATAGCTTATGAAAATAAACTGAAAACAGTTTATGTGAAGTTTGCATTCATAAATTTCTTAATTATAGAAATAACTTATATATAAGCGCTTATATGATAAGTGCTTATAAAATAAGCATTTAAATAAGCTGTTTATCCAAACAGGGCCTTAGTTGTTCTTTATTTGGCTTACTCATAAAATGGCTCATCACACTCATAGGAAAGCTTATGTCAAGTCTACTATAGGATAGGTAAATTAGTTTACCAACCAGACTTTGATATCGCACAGTGCCAACAGGAGGGTGTTCTTCATTAAATCTAGCTTTATAGGCCACCATAGGAGTTGCAGCTACTTTGCATCCTAGCATCCCGGTTTCTTCAAGATCTAAAGTATATTTTCTTTGGGAAATAATAATTCCCTTTCTAGTTCAAGCTACCTCCATCCCCAAAAAATAATTTAATTCTCCAAGATCTTTGATCTCAAACTCCTTATCAAGGTTGCATTTTAGGCTCTTCATTTCTTCTTCCTTATCTCTTATGACAATTATATCATCTAGGGAATTCTATGAATAAAATTGCGGTCAGATTGACCTTGTGAGTAACCTTATCATTCTACAACACTAGTGAATCTCTCAAACCAAGCTCTAGGTATTGTTTGAGGCCATACAAAGATTTGTGAAGTTTGCATACCTTGCTAGTACTCTCATGAGTACCAAAACCAAGTGGGATCTCCATGTATACTACATCTTCTAGATCTCCATTAAGGGATGCATTCTTACATCTAATTGATGAAGAGACCAATCAAGGTTGGTTGCCAAAGATAGTATTCACAATAGCAATAAGAGCAAAAGTCTCCTGATAATCAATCCCATGTATTTGAGTGAAGCCCTTAACCACTAACCAAGCGTTCTGACGGTTAATACTCCCATCAGGATTGTAACGGCCAAAATCCACTTACAGCCAACTGTCCTTTTGTCTTTGGGAAGATCTAAGGGCCTGTTTGGTATGTAAGATAGAAATAGAAAAGAAAAAGGAAAGGAAGAGGGAAAAGAAAAAAGAAAAGGAATATAGAAAGAATGTGTTTGGTATGTAATAGAAAAAAATAAAAGAAACAGGAAAAGATGTGTTTGGTATGGGAATGTTTCAAGGAAAAAAAAGAGGGAATGTAATGAAAAATTACTGAAATACCCATTCTTTTATAAAATAATATTTACAAAACTCTTTTATGCCTGTTCTCCACTGTAAACAATTAATTACAAAATTAAAATATAATAAACAATTAATTACAAAATAAAAAAAAATTCTCCACTATTTTCTTCTACACTAGCTTCTACCTCCATTGCCATGTGTTCACTATTTGCAACTTCAACCTCCGCAATATTGTTCCAACTCCGACTGTCGCATTCATCCTGTATTGTTCAATGCCATATTGTTCCTTTCAATATAACCCCCATATTGTTCCTTTCAGTACACCCATATTACTGTCCAGATCTAGAATTCCATACACATGAGGACACATGAGGGACATGGATTGGGTTAATATTCTTTTATCAAATGTTGGAAGACATTCTCGGCAAAATCTAGATCTTCTTTTCACTCAGTCTCTCTCACCATCGTGATCTCTCTGAGTTTCACATGTGGACATCTTCGGAATTTATACAAAAGTATGAGGGTATTTTGGTCTTTTCAACAATTTTCTATATGGGAAAACCGATTTCCTCCCATTTTTTGAAGGAAAAGTTTCAAGGAAAATGGGCTACTATTCATGACCGGGATTCCAAGCTTTTTTTCCATCTCCTACTTAAGAAACTATACCAAACAAATGAAAAAGTTTAGAATGTTGGAATTCCCATTTCTTTTTCCTTTGAGAAAAGCTATCAAACACCTCCTAAGAGTTCACGAGTTCCACTCTTTCCAAATTCATCCATTTCCTCTCGGATGGCTATTCTCCATTTAGGTTTCTTGGAAGCTTCTAGTATGCATTGAGGAATTTTCTCATTAGAAATTTCAGCCATAAAAGAACCAATAGTTAGGAGATAATTTGTCATATGAAACAAAATTTTCAATAGGGTGTCTAGTGTAGGTCCTAACACCTTTCCTCAAAGCAATAGGCATATCTAAATCTTCAATATCACTTTGGGTACCATTACCTAGACTAGAATTAGGGAGATTGTTCTACCAAGGAGATGTAAAGGCCTCTACTTCTTACCTTCTTTGCCTCTCAAGTAAACAATAAGCTCCTTTTATTTGCTGAGATGTATCATTTCTACTCTCAAATCTCAACTGGATTGTGTCATCATCATTTCTGATCTCATTTTCCTGCTCAATATGCTCATCATGGTTCTCAGGTTCAAGGAGAGAAGCTGGTTCAAGTGGTAGGGTTAGTCAAAGGAATAGGTTTAAGCCACAACATCCATTACCTCACACTAGAATTCTCCCCTTGAATGGATGTTTTGGGAATATAGGGTTGTGTTTCAAAAAAGGTAACATCCATGAAAATGAAAACTTTTGGTGGAAGGAGAAAAACCTTTTTTTTTTGGATAGAAAAAGAAATACTATTACCCTTTTTTTTTTGGTGGAAGGAGAAAAACACCTATGCCCTTTTTTTGAAGAATAGCCCAAGAAGACACATTTTATGGCTTTAGGATCATGTTTGTTTTTATGATAGCAATGAACAAAGGCAATGCACTTAAAACCTTTTGTGGTAAAGAAGACATGATTTGAGTGGTTGGGTAGTCTTGAAGAAATTTTTCACAAGGTGTTGATAATTCAGAGTTTTTAAGGGCATTCTATTGATGAGATATGTGGAAATATAGATAGCTTTATATATTGAAACCCTTATTATCAACCCTTGAAACCCCAATTTTTCCAATCCTAATTTATTAATTTAGAATGAGTCAGGTCTACTCTTAGTCATTTTGGTATAGAAGTGAAGGGTACAAAGATTTGTTGCTTCATATTTTGAACTAGTTGCCTAAATTATTTAGAGATCCATATAGCAGAAAGAGAAAGTTTAATTAGAAGCCCAAAATTATGTTCTTGGCCTCCCGGTGGATTTCCACAAATGGACATGTATTAACTTGCTAGAGGATTATGCAGTTGAGTTAGCTGAGCTAGTAGGCTATGCGGTGTTGAGTTGGCCGCTTACTTACCTAAGCGTTCCTCTAGGTGGTAATCCTAGGATGGAGTCCTTTTGCAATCCTATGGTTCAAAGAATTTCTGGAAAGCTTGATACTTGGAAAGGGGCATATTTTTCTTTTTCGAGGGGGTGGGGGGAATTGCCTTAGTTCACGCTTCTTTATCTAGTATGTCATTGTATCTTTTATCGTTGTTCAAGATTCTTGTTAGGGTGGCTCACAACATTGAGAAGATTATGTGGGACTTTTTGTGGTCTGACGGAGGGGATTGTAGGAAGGACCATTTGGTCAGCTGGGAGGTGTATTGAAGGTCTAAGGAAGATAAGGGGTTGGATCTTGGTAATTTGGGGTGAAAAAAACTTTTCTCTTTTGATTAAGTGGCTTTAGCGCTTTCCTCTGGAGCCTAATTCCCCTTTGGCAAAAAGTGATTAAATCCAAATTTGGTTTACATCAGAATGGATGGGATGCAAATTCGGGGGGTGCCGTTACACATGCAAGTCCCTGGAAGGCAATACCTCAAGTATACCATTTTTTCCCCAATGTTGTCTTTACATATTGGTGTTGAGTCCTGTTTTCGTTTCTGGGAGGACTGTTGGATTGGTCAAATTCCTTTCAGAGATAGGTTCCCTCATCTTTTTTCCGTGTCTGTTTTGCATGAGGCCCCATCGCTGATTTTCTATGTTTTCAAGGAGACCAATTTTCTTGAAATTTTCACTTTTCCAAAAACTTATATGATTGACTTGCTGGCAATCTAACTTTGATGTTGGACATATTGGCTCTGTTCCGCATCTCTTCTTTCCCTGATATGAGGCTGTGGAATTTGGATTCATCGAGCTCCTACACTTGTGCTTCCTTTTATAATTTTTTAATTTGTAGTCCACAAGAGTTGTTGCCTTTTAAAAAATTGTTTTGGAAAGTGAAGGTGCCCTTAAAGGTTAAGGTCTTTGTTTAGACAGTTGTTCTCAATAGAACTAATACAAATTATTTGCTTTAAATTAGGAGGCCTTCTAAGGCTTTATTCCCTGATGTTTATGTGATATGTTGGAGGAATGCAAAGACAAATAGCCATTTGTTCTTGCATTGTGAAGTTGATTAGGATATTTAGAACAGGTTATTTGGTCTCTTTAAGGAGAGATGAATTTGCCCATGTAACCTTAGTGTTTTCTTTGCCACTAGCTTCATCGGTTTTGAGATGAGAAAAGAGAACAAGGTCTTGTGGATGGCGGCAATGTTTGCAACTATGTGGTGGCTGTGAATGGAAAGAAATGCAAGAGTTTTTAAGCAACACTTCCTACCTCATCATCTGCTGTGTGATAGAATTCGCTATGTTGCTTCCTTTTGGGTCTCGGCAAACGAGTTTTTTAAAAAGGGTGCCTTTGATTGATGTTCATCGGAATTTAAAGGCTTTGTTGTATTAGTCCTGTTTTCAATTTTTTTTTTGTTCTATTTCTTGTCTTCTCTAGGAAGACTTCTCTTTGCTTGTATTCCTTTTCTTTCATTTGTATCTTTTTCTCTCTTTAATAATATTTCTTTTTCGAGCAAAAAAACTAAGGGATTGGGTGGCTCTTTTGAGCTAATAACTCCTTTAATTTTCATCATTTTGTTTTGGGGTTTTGGGAGGACTTATTATCCTCGAACGATTGTATTGTTCTTCTCTTCTCTTCAATAAATTATTTTTTTAATCAAAAAAAAAAATCAAAAGCCTTCAACTGTGAATTAGTATTGGCTATTATGAAAGAACTAAAAAGGCATTTTGTAGAACATTAACTTGAAGCTCATCCTCTCAAAAAATTGCCACCATCTATGCACAACCTAATCTTTCTCATGCTTGCAATAATTCTTCCCAACATTGGAGATTATGAGGTTGACCGAGACTTACATTGTGATCAAGGAAGACAATCCCAAGAGACAAGATATAGAACTTGAAAAGAAAAAGATTATATAAAAGTACAACAAAAGATAGCGTACAAAAATACAATTTCTTTCTTTTCTTGATAGAAAAAATATTAAAGAGGAGAGAATATATTACAAAAGGAAGGAAGAAAAGATGAGGAAAAGAGATCCTCCTAAACAAAACAAAAACAAAGCCAACTCAAGAAACCCAACAAAGGGGCTACACAACAAAGCCCTTTAATCCCTATAAACATCTACAAAGAGCTTCCCATTAAAAGACCTATTAGACAAAACCCGAAGAGAAGCAACGTAACGAATCTTATCCCAAAGCATGTGAAGAGGAAAGAACTGTTGCTTGAACGCTCTAGCATTCCTTTCCATTCAAAGAAATCACACGGATGCAAACATTGCCGCCTTCTTCAAAAATACAATTTCTATAATGTTCCTAAAGAGCTTCAACAAAATAATTGACTCTTAGTGATGAGTAATTAAAAGATTGCTAGGTGGCTTACTACTTCAATTCATGATTTGAATCATATTAAATTTGTGGAAGAAAAATATGTTAGTAGATGATCATGTTGCACTTCTAAAAGAATGTTCAAAATTGCATGAAGTTTATGGTCTTTCACCACAGAAAAAATGACAGTTTAACGACCAAAGACTTTTACTATATTACAAAAAAGTTTAAGCTTCCTCCGTTTCAACATTCAAAACTGGAGGCAGATTTTCCCCAACAAAAAGGAAAAAAGGTAAGAGCTTTAGTAGGAATAACTATTAGAAAAGTTTTAAAGAAATACAACCTTTATGAAATATAAGCTTCATAAATCAAGAATAATATTGTCAACTACCAATGCAACATAAAATTTTAATCAACAAAAATAATTTAAAGAGAGGGATATCGTTGAGGTTAATTAATATTAAAAAGAAAATTACAAAAAGTGTGTTGTCCAAACCCATAATACAGACCATATAATTTCTCCTCTAATTCTAAGTGTCAGGAGTGTGTGTGAAAGACAAGCATTTACCTTCCAAGTTGAATTTGGATTAGCAATTTTGTTTGAGCCAAGCATATCATGCAACAACCCTGTACATGTAGAAAAGTGGAGGGGAAAAATAAATCAATCACTGATAAAAGTGAAGCAACCATGAGATCAATGACTATCAGGATAAAAAAACATATTCAACAGCAAAAAGTAATACATACAAACATAAAAGTCTATTAAAAAGTAAATAAAAAAGAAAACTCACGCTGACGGCAAATATCTTTAAAATTTTTTACTGAGGTTGAACCACAATCCATTAATGGCATGCTTCTTCAATAACAGGTTGATCCAAAAGCAATTGGAAGACTGATTACTTTCCAGCAATTTCCACTGTATGTTATACCAATCCTGTTAAGAAATAAATCAAAACAAACTCCCAACTGTAAACACTTTTCACTCAGCAAATTCCATAAATTCAAGAAACAACAGCATGGGAACGGACTGAACCGGCGAAGGCTTGTGAAGGGGATGAGGAATTTGTGATGGCCCGTGAAGATTAATTGGCCAAAACCCAAGGCCTGAAGTCAGTTAGCCCTGGTGGCAAGCTTGTAATTCTGAAACCCAAATTAATTAGCAGCGGAATAAAATAAGGGTAAGGATGTAAATTAACTTCTGAATTCCTGATTTCAAGAAGCAATCTCAGCCGCCCAAATGATGAATGGACCGGATCCTCGTCTGACGGGGTATTAAGCCTTCTTGTCCGAAAACCCTAACGCTTCTGAAATTCTCCTTCTCTATCTCTCTGGTTCCTCTCGGCCGAGGGACCATAGGGTTCCGATGAGGCCTTCTGTTATGACTTCGCCGTTCAAGTTGCGCGATGAGTCTCGGTGATTAACCTGAGGTTCTCCGTTGGTGGCTCCGTCGATGGGGGTCCTCTAAACTCTGATGACGATTATCCACAGATCCGAGGGATGATTGGTCTGCTAACTCAAGCCAGAAATAGAAATGGAAGATGAACGGTGGGGATCGACGTCAGAAAGAAGAATGAGATGACGAAGAAGATGAAGAGACCGGATCAGTAAGAAGGAAGAAGAAGAGAGAAAAAGATAAGTGATCCGAATAATTTCTTTTCATATCTTTCGTTGCAGTACAATGCTTCTATTTATACTAATCAAATATTCTTCTACTCCCATTTCTAATACTTCCACTTCTCTTGGCAGTGGAGCCGAGATAACTGGAAGGTGTTGTGATGTGCAGATCTTGGTAGACGACTGGCTGACCGATCTGAATTTATTTAATGTAAATGCGAAATTTATGTATAAATAATCTGTAAGTAGCCTAGGAAATGTACTGAAACTGAAACATCGACTCTGGACTCTGGACTCTGGACCGTACTGTTGTCGTGGATGATGATTAGATGATGATGTCAGCCCTAAATGATGTGGCTGACATGTGGCCTAGCTGAGCCACGTTGGCGTCGCAGACTTGGCGATGATGAGCCATGTGAATATTTTTTATCTTCCTTTTCTGTTAATTCCTGATGATGCCTGATGATGTTGCTTGCCGTTATGCTTATTCTAATGATGCTGATGCTCCGATGATACTGATGTTGTGGGTTGATGTGATGATGCTTGGTTGTTATGTTTAATGCTGATGCTCCTGTAATGCTGATGCTGAGGGCTGAATATGTGCTATTGGGCCGAGCTATGTGCCGAGAGTACTCGTGTGCTTCCTTGGTGATGTGGGCCGGGCCATAGTGTATGTGTGATCTGATGTTACATTGTATGGATGGTGTCGATGCTTTAATTGGGCCTGATGCCAGAATTGGCATGACCTCAGCTAGGTGGTCTCATGGACTGCCAGCGATGATGAGTATGCAATTATATGAATTATTGATTTCTTGCAAAATAGAAAAACATGTTAGAAATTAAATGTTGCCTGTTGATGTAATCTGGTATCCTTTCGGGCAAGTGAAGGCACGCGACAGAATTTTAGATAATATAGATGGTATGAGAAATTTTAATATTTCGGCCTGTCTCTACGTCTTCACTTCGGAAGCAAAGCAAATTAGCTGACGAAGGCGTCAGCGAACGAACAGGCGGGTGAAGAGAATAGCGAACAAAGTAAGTGGTGAGGAGGATGGCAGCCAGACGAGTTGCTAAGAGGAATGACGGAGGAACAATCTGTTGGAAAGGGGAAACAAATGAGACAATACTATGGCATGAAGTGGAAGGGGGAGGGTGTCGGAGGCTCCCTTTGGTTTTATACTGTTTTTCTTTTTCTTAAAATTTTACTGTTTTTCTTTCTTAAAAAAAAGTTTTCCAAAAAAAATTTACAATTATTTTGTAATTTTATGTTTATTATTGAATCTTGTAAGCATAATAATAAATATAAAATAATTTTGTAAACACACTAATAAACATACAACAAACATAATTGTAAAATAATAAAAATTATAAGATAATTGTAAATACAATAATAAACATAGAATAATAAAATAATTATAAAATTTTCTTATAAATTTTTTTGAAAATAAAAGAAAAAATAATAAAAAATGAGTCGTTGGGTCATTCGAATAGAAGGTTTCAGCGCCCGATCCATTTTGTGCTCTAGCCTTGTCTCGTCTGTTTCTCCATTCTGGTAGGTTGTTTTTTTGCCGTTCTTGTCAGCAGCTAGTTTTGAGTGCCATTTCTCTCATCATTTGGCCTGTTTGTGATCCCTTTCACCCTCCTGTTCATTCGCCAACGCCTTTACCAGTTTGTCTGCATTGCTTTTGGAGTGAAGACGCAGAGGTAGGCTAAAAGATTAAAATTTTTTGTACCTTCTGTATTATCTGAAATTCCTCATGCCCTTCACAAGCCTTCGTCGATTTGATATGTTCCCATAGCTCAGCTTTTTTGTTTTTAATGCTATGCAAACACTAAACAGTAATGAGGGTATTATGGTAAAAATTACATATAAAATAATATATAATACATTTTTTATTTTTTCTTTCTTATTCATTTATCTTATACTAAACAATTTTTTTATATTCTTTTTCTTTTCAATTATCTTTTCCTTTCCATTCTTTTTTGCTTTTATATTCCTATTATATATTGCGAATCAAATAAGCAGTTAGGCCCTGACTTATCTTATATTATAAATATTTATGTATGTGTTTTGAAGAGTATAAAAATAGTTTATAATTTGTTTATAAGTTTTCAGCTTCTCAAGGATAATTTATGAAAAATAGCTTATGTAATATTTGTGTTTATAAACTCTTCGTTATTATTTGGTTAGAGAAGTATGAAGAGGAGGAGTTTTATTTAAAATTGACTGTTTATTTCATTTAGTTAGTGGGAAATGAAAATTAAGTTGAAAATATCTTTCTCTCTCAGTTTCAATTATAGAAATAACGTATATATAAGTATTTATATAAGAAGCGTTTATTTTATAATCATTTATGGTGCGTTTGGAAGAATTTTTTGAGCTTATCTAATTTATTTTATGGTATAAATACTTATACACATGTTTGGAATAACTTATGATTTGTGTATAAGTTATTTTTAGTTTATTTTCATAAGTTTTACAGAATTATTTATGAAAATAAACAAAAAATAGTTTATATGAAATTTGTTCTCATAAACTTTTCAATTGTAAAAATAATTTATATAAACACTTATATGATAAGTATTTATTCTATGATCACTTAAATAAGTTGTTTATTTAAATAAGGCTTTAAATAAGTTGTTTGTGTAAACAATACTTTAGTGGTAGTATTAAATTATGATTTCAAATTCAAGCTTGTCAATATTTTTTATTTAAGTGACAGTTATAAAAAAAAATTATTTAGATGATTGTTGACGCCATATTAGATTCATTTTTATTGAAATGAGAAAAATTAATGATATAACATTATATCAATAAGAGATATATAATAATTGATTAGGATGTATTTAATCCTTATATTGCACTAAATGTTACCTAAAGTAAAATTATCTATGATAGATATAGATTAAAAAAACCCCATTTTAGATAATTGATTTAAAAATTTAAATTTATAATAAATCAATTAATAATGCCAATGGCTTAAACTAATCAGTTATCATCTAAATAATTGACTTTTCAAAAATTATATGTATTCTCCTTCAAATATATATTCACAAATTTTTTTTGTCAGTTTCTGCTTAGGAATCAATCCAACTAATTAATGGACCGAATAGGTTTGATATTTAGAGAAGTTATAATATTAAACAAATTAGTGTTGTGACCCGTGCGAGATACAGATCAATACAAATATTATAATTTTTTATCAAATAAATAAAAATAATTAAAAAATATATAAAAGAATACATATGCAAAAATAATAAGACATTTAAGTCATATTAAGACACATAAGATGATTCATTAGATACAAATGTCTTGAATATTGAATGTGAATCATGTCAAATGAAAAAAAGATATTACATGAATTAATTTAAATAAATATATTAATTCATGATAAAATGAGTTAAAATAAAAGTTACTAATCTAATAGGTCTGTTATTATCAAAATGTTTGGCTTCCTTTGATTGTTTATTCTTCTATTTCTACAAATATACATTTGGATTAGCAACAATGATAACAACTATAGCTTTATTGAAATTTAAAACATAACTTATATATCAACAAAATCTTAAAGCAACAAAAAGAAGATAATCAAGAGAAATATACATTACATCCCAATTTTTAAATTTAATACTTTAAATCCTAAATTAGCGTTCAATCAATCTGCACACATATAATCTTGGCATTGTCTGAAGTTTCTCTTCATAAAGAAGGCTCTACCCTTTGCTTACAGTAAATGTAAAAGGGATTATTCATTAATCCTATTAGATGAGAAAATCATAAAAAAAAAATTAATTTAAAAATAGTCAAATTATATTATTCAAACATAAGTAACTACCTCAATGGCATCATTTTTTTCTTTTAGGCTTTGATCTTTCTCATGACTTGTTTTCCTCAAGAAAACATAATGACAAAAACAGCAAAGCGAAATTGGAATTAGAAAATTAGAACAATGCAAAAATGAAATACAACAGGCAGGAATAAAAAATTAGAAGACCAAAAAGAAATATAGACAAACTAAAAACACAGAAAACAACAACAAAGAATGAATACAGAAATGAAGAAAGTAGAAAAAAAAAGAACGAAAGAGAAACGGAAAAGCAAAATCACAATCGAATGAACAGTAATTACGAATGTGAATAATATGTGAACTGTGTAGACCAAAAAAAATAAATAAAAAGAAAACTGAGCTATGATATCAAATGATTTGAAAGAAATATCACTTGAAAGCTTTGATAAGGGAAGAAGAAGCAAAATCAAAGAGAAAAAAGAAGGGAAATTATGTGAGAAAAAGAGATATGCAAATATGGATGAAATATTCGAAAGAAATATATAAATATCTACATTGATTTTGAATTTTTAAAATTTTAATTTTGAAAAACGAAAAAGCCTTCAAATTGGCCAATATTGATAGTCACTTTTAAAAACCTCTACATGAAGATAGGAGATTGGTCATTGATGATAGTGCAATAAAGAAGTCTAGCATGCTTGTATAGAAAAAAGAAAAATGAGTGATAATTCATTATTATAGTTTGATTTGATAGAGGTAATTTTAAATTTTATTATAATTATTTAAGAAGAGAAATAAATATGAACACTTGTATATTAGTTTTTATATAGCAATTAATTATTTGATTATTTGTATATAATAAATGTTAATTTATCAAATAACAACATATTATATTTCAATTGAAAAGTTTACCTAATTTATCAATTATATAGCAATTATAGCAATTACATACCAATTATATAGCAATTATATCAATTATAAACAATTATATAGCAATTATAGCAATTATATAGTAATATACCTTAGTTTTTCAAATTCATTTAATGTAATGTGATTAATTTATCAAATTTATTATTTAAATTTATTCTATCACAATAATTAATGACCTACCGATAATTAATGTCTTAGAGTGAAATTGTTTTAGTCTATTATATAGATTTTGATATTGTAAATTGGTCAATAAGTTTAAATTGAATAATTATATCAAAAACAATAACTAAAAAAGAAAGTTGAATAAGACGTCAAAATGATTTTAAGTTAAAAACATAATAGAGAAGTTTAGAAAATTAATAATTATAAGTAAATTAACTATGTTGTAAATAGATAAAAGTAACATGTATGCAACATGGTATGGGAAAAAAAAGTTAGTACAGTATAAAAAACTTATAATATGTTTCAATTATTTTTGAAAAATACCTGGAATATCGTGTTGCGGAAAATTGTTGTGTTGCAAACTTAAGAGGTATACAACAAAAAATAGTTGAAGATTTAATCTTTAAAAAAAATGTTCAAATATTTTTGCAATATAACGTACGAAAAGGTACTCAATTTATAATTTTTCTAAGTCCAAATCCATAAAAAGTAAGTTGAATTATAATAAATCTAAAATTCTTTTATATATAGTCTTATAAACTTTTTAAATGCCCATGTTACTCCCCAAGCATTGCTATTCACATTCTAGTTAAATTAATTTAAACTACTTTCTGATTATAAAATTACTAAAATATCTCTATATAAATATTATATGTTTGTGTGTGTTCTAAGGGCATTTGGTAAATTTGATAAAATTACTAAAATGTCTTTAAAAGATAAAGACTTTATAAAGTCGAAAGTGTGATCGTCATCTCTATCCTCAAATTGCTCTTGGGAGAATTTTGTTTTCCCTCATCTCCGTACTTAAAAGAAAAACTCCTCGACCCCTGAAAATGAAAAACAATTGTTTTCCTTACAATTCAAAGAAAGTGAGCAAATCAAAGACAATGTCTTAAAGGAAAAGAAAATGTTTGTTTGATAGCATATGAACAGGAATGGCAAACAAGCATGACGAGGAGCAAGGAACAGGGGTGAGAAGTGCCTTCCCTCTCCTCATCCCCACCCCCGATTTTCGTCATAGGAAAAATTTGTCTTCCATCCCTGATCTCCGACTTCTTGCAAGATCCTTGCAAATTTATTAACTTTTTTAAAATATAGAAACAAAAAAATAATAATGCATAAAAATAAAAAAAATTATGCAAAAGAGGCTAAATTGAAGATTAAAAAACTCATTTAACTTTTCCAAAGCATCAACAACTTAGCATAGATTCAAGAAAATAAAACAAAACAAAAATACATTATCCTGCAACAAATTTAAAAGTGTTTTTTTGGGTGAAACAAATTTAAAAGTTTAAAACACATCAAATAGAAGCAATTACAATCTAAACACAATAAATCTTAACATCTAGACAATACAAAACTAACAATCACAATAAATGTATGTTGATGATGATGTAGTAAGTTAACTAGGTAAAGACGCTCCTAAGTCTCAAATGACAGTAAAGATGCTCCTGAGTATTACAAAGCAACAGTGGCATTCTTTGTGGTACTTAATTGAGATTCATTTTTTGTATTACTTCCCTGTCTGTTCAAATATGAATAAAAAGGCTCCTAAGTCCTAATTTGACAATCACAATAAATAATAGTTTTAGAATTGGCTCGGTCATTAATTCAGGTTGGTATCCAGGTCACCAGATCAATTACTAAACCAGAGAATATATATATATATATATATATATATATATATATATATATATATATATTTGTATATATACTCGTGAATAAATATCAAAATAAGTCAAACAAATAATTTATTTGCAAATTTCACAATCAAAATATCTTTAAAATGTATCTTAAAGTAATTTTAGCATACAAATATTATTATTCAAAAAGATAGTTGGAGGCACCAGTAAGGAGAATTAAGCAAATGATATTGAGTTATGTGAAAAAAAAAACTGATGAAGACTAAGAAAGAGACTTAAAAAAGTCATTGAACAAGATATTTTAGTGAATGAGATACCTAAAAAATTGGTTATTGATAGAGCTCAATGGCTCTGTACGATTCATATAGCCAACCCCACCTAATGGGATAAAGGCTTGTTGTATAATTATATTAATAAATTATAAAAAAATTAAAAGTAATTTATTTTAAATATCTAATGGTTATATATTTATTTTTAACTTTATATAATATTATAAAATTTGTTACTAATATTGTTCAACTTTTATGATTTAAAATCATTTTAGATAATATAATTATTAATATGCATCAAACAATAACATTTATTGTTTCTAAATATCATTATTATTCCTATATATACTTTTTGGCTCACTTATATGATAATTATATATTGTTTCTTTGATAGTTGAAATGTTGTTTTTCTTTTATGAGGTACTAGGTTGAAATTTTTTTTAAAAAAAATTCATACTCAAATCAAACTAGGTCATCGATTCAGTCAAAATCTAGTCATGTCAATTGAGTCATAATTAGGTCGATTGCATCTCAGTTCAATGAGGTGACCCATACCAAGATGGACTTCAAGTTGCCAGTTCTTGGGTCAGTCCAAGTCTAAAAACTATGCAATAAATGGATGTTGATGATGATGCAATAAGTTAACTAGGTAACGAGGCTCCTAAGTATTAAAGAGCAACAACGGCAATTTCTATCGTACTTAATTGAGATTCATTTTATGTACTACCTCCCTTTGTATTCAAATATGACAATAAAGACTAAAGAGGCTCTTAAGTCCCAAATGATGTTAGTCAAGTAAACCTATCTTTCACTCAATTTGTATTCATATATGCAGTGTTTTAATTTAATTCTAACCATATGATTCCATTTTATAAGTATCAAATAATAATTAATTAGCAAGATCAGATGAAGAAATTGTACCTTCTTACGGTCGATACAAGGAATTAATGGTGACTAAACCAGAGGGTCTACAATGGTAACTAAACCAATGAGATGTAAGAGATTAATGAAAGACGAGCGAGACTAAAAGTAAGGTGTAAGGAGATGACATGAGGGAGAATTGATGACGAGAGAGGAGTGAGACTGATAGTGAGGCGTAAGGAGATGATGTGAGGGAGAATCGACGATAAGAGAAGAGCGAGACTGGTAGTGAGAGAGGATAGCAAGAATCACAATCATATTTAGTCTTCAAAGATGGAGTACGATGAGACAATGAAGATAGTGATTTAGGATTGGGAATTAGGGTTTTGTTTTTTAATTAAATTAATTTAAACTATATTAAATATAAATTTATTAAAATATTTCTAAATAAATATTATATATATTTGTAAGGACATTTTAGTAAATTTAATAAAATTACTAAAATGTCATTCGGGGACGGGGACTTCATGTGATGATGAGTGTGATTCTTGTTTTTGTCTCTGAATTGCGTTCAGGAGAAATTTTTTTTTCCAACCCTATCCTTGTCAAGCCTACATTTTAAAGTTATGTACATTTAAAAATCAACAATCATTATAAACCTTATATTAATTTGTAAGCTTGCCGTTGTAGAACATACATAGATGGACAAAGTAAGAGTTTCTTTCCAATTGACTCGCTAACAATAAACTTCAAGAAATTTTAACTTATTAGAAACACCTCACTTTTCTTTCTTTTCCTAGCCCAAGCAGTATCTGCAATCACAAAATTAGACATCATTAAATTTACACACACACATAAAAATATTATAAGTTTTTTAATAGAAAAAGAAATTTATTAGAAGATGAAGAAAAGTATATAAGAAGGAAAAAAAAAGAGGAAGACAAGAGATGCTCCTAATGGAAACCATGCTCAAACCAAACCAATCCAAAAGTCCAAAACAAGGGTTACTACAATAAAGCCCACCAATCTCTATGTACATCTACAAGGGGCATCCAAGGAAAAAAAACATTAGCCAAACCTAAAGCAAAGCAACAAAACGAATATTATTTTAGAGCATGTGAGAAGAGAGGAAACCTTATAATCATAATGATAGGAGAAACCTCCCAATAAAATCAAAGTTTTGACCCCAACAACTAACATGGCTAATTGGGGCAGGGCAGAATTAGACTTGTGTCCTTACCTTTAAAGGGACTTAAGCATCCACTATTTAGTAATTAGTAGTTCTAATTCTCTTGCAAATGTTGTTCATAGTTATGGACATTTAAAAACTAAGGATACGGTTTATGTTTTCTCAAATATTGATTGTCATAATATTGCTTCTGGTTATAAATCAAATGCTGGCTAGTCTGAGAATATGGATGGTTTAAACAAAAAAAGGATTACTATTAATTCTTCTGCAAAAAAGATATTAATGGTTGTTCCAATGATAGTACGCATGATAATATGTCTTGTACTATGAAGAAGTATTCTAAGGATTTTTTCTTATGGCATTCTAGACTAGGCCATCCTTCCAACTTGGTTTTTAAACATATAGATTGTTTATAGAAAAATATTCTTGATGATGGTGTTTGTGAGATTTGTCAATTAGTTAGATTGTCTTTTCCTAAAAGCAATTACATGTCTTCTTATATCTTTGAGTTTATTCATGTTGACATATAGGGTCCTTATAGGCAACAGAGTTTAACGGGAGCTTCCTATTTTTTAATTATAGTAGACGATTTTAGCAGGTTCACGTAGACTCTTTTGATCAAATTAAAGTCTTAAACTACTTCTATCCTTAAGAATTTATTTTTTATTATGAAAAATTAATTTCAAACTAGTGTCGAGATTCTTAGGTTAGATAATGGGAGTGAATTTCTTAGTGGTGAGTGTCAAAATATATTGAGAAAATTTGGAATAATACATCATAAAACTTGTGTTTATACTCCCAAACAAAATGAGATAGTTGACAGAAGACATAAAACCATAATTCAAGTTGCTAGGTCTTTACTTATTGGTACTAATTTACCCCAAAAGTTTTGGGGTGAAGCCGTCTTTCATGCCTTATATTTCTTAAATAGGTGGCTTGGGGTGGCTATTAATTGGAAAACACCATATAAAATATTATTTGATAAGGATGCTAACTATAGTAATTTAAGAATTTTTGGGAGCCTATGTTATTCTACAAATAATGATCCTAAGAAAGATAGGTTTAAAGCTAGGGAAAATAAGTGTATTTTCTTAGGGTATAATAAGGGGAATAAAGGGTACAATTTGTATGAATATGATACTAATAAGATTGTTATGTCTAGAGACGTAGTCTTTCATAAGAGTTGTTTTCCTTTTAAAGAAAATAAAAATAAAGAGATCAAGGAAACCATTCCCTTACCTATTGTCCCAATCTCTTTAAGTGAAGATAATTAACATATTGAAGAAGGGATAGAAAGCATTGAGAATTCTAATCTTCATAGTCAAAAGAAACAGATTATTCGTAGGAAAAGCACTAAAGAACGGGGGAAAAAATCTAGTTGAATGAGTGATTTTGTTTGTCAAGTAAATTTTATACATAAAAATACCTTAGAAAGAGAAGCTAAAGTGGACTACACTCCTAAAACTTTTCCTTACATCTAGTTATTTTTCTCTTGATTATCTAAATTATCTAAATTATATATTATTAACCCCAATTACATAGAACCTAAAGGGAATCCAGCATGGGTGAAAGCTATGGATGAGGAAATCTAGGCTCTTGAAAAAAATAATCAAACTTGGTAAGCTACCAGAAAATAAAAAGCCCTTTAGTTGCAAATGAGTTTATAAAACTAAATTGCAAATGGGTTTACAAAACTAAATTAAGGCCTGCTGGCAAAATAAATAGGTTTAAAGTCCATCTTGTTGCAAAATGATATAATTGAAGGAATAGACTTTCGAGATAGCTTTTCTCCGATGCTAAGGTTGTCACCATTAGGATTATTTTCACTATTGTTTTGCTAAATCTTGGCCTTTGAATCGTCTAGATATAAACAACGCCTTTTTACATGATAAGTTGGATGAGGAGGTGTATATGTTACATCCGAATGGGTATAAAAGGTGTGGTCAAGGAGAAGTTTGTAAACTAAAAAAATCTTTATATAGGTTGAAACAAGCCTCTAGGCCATAGAACATTGAGTTCACTTGCCAACTTACACAGTATGAATTTTTTCAATTTAGTCATGACCATTGTTTGTGTACCTTGCCCAAATCTGACTTTTTTTTATTTTGGTTGTTTATGTTGATGATGGGTAATTCCGAGACTGAAATTAACAACGTAAAAGGTTTTCTTCATAAAAGATTTACTAGTAAAGTTCTTAGGGTTGCTAAATATTTCTTAGGCCTTCAATTAGTTAGGTCAAAAAGGGGTTATTTGTTAATCATTGTAAATATGTTCTGTATTTATTGCAAGATACTTGTATGTTAGGTAGTAAACCCACATCTATGCCCATGCCAAAAAGTTTTAAATCAAATAATGAGGATGGTGACCTTTTAACTAATCCTCTGATTTTCAAATGTTGGATTGATAGATTTTTTCATCTAAGATTCACTAGACCTGATTTAGCTTATGTGACTTAGCAGTGAATTAGTTTGTTCAAAATCCTAGAACTAATCATTGGAATGTTATGACACATGTTTTGCTGAGATATGTTAAAGGTACACCGTCTTTAAGAGTTTTTTCCCCTTCTACTAACACTTTGAAACTTGAAACAACATTAAATTTTGCTAACTTCTTTTGTATCTTATGAAACTTATTGTTCATTGCTGATCCACTAGTAACTCACCACTGCTTCGAGAATAACTCATATATCTCTTGGCATATGCTCCTAGTTAAGGTAGAAAAGAGGCCAAAGCATTGTCTCTTATCCATTGTTCCACGGTTGGCCATGCCTGGGATGGAACCTCTTTACTTGTTTCATTTGCAAATTGGGTTATGCATTGCACCCCGTTAAAGTTCCTTCTTTCCTAATATTTATAAATAACTTGTCAGTCAAAGTCACAGACCTTTCTTGTCTTGAATCCTCTATTTTTGTAAATTTGAATCTTCTTCCTGGTTGTTTTTCTTTTTCTTCATCACCCTCTTCTTCTAACATAGGTGAAAATCGAAGATTGGTATTTTTGCTCCTATTGTTTGCTCGAAACAGCTTTAGAACCAAAACCTAGCCAAAGTCGTATTTTTTTTTATTTTTTTGGCTTTCTCAGTGTCAAAACAATCACAGCATACCTTTGGCTCATTCAACGTAATTGCTCTAGTTAAGAATGAAGCCATCTTTCTCCTGCTTTGTGAAATCCATGGGTTGGGTGTTTTTATCATGTCAGAAACCCGACCCTTAGATATGGATAGGCTTGTGTTGCATAGGCCTAACGACTAATTGTGCCAATTCACTAGTGGGTTATGTTTCAACAAGGTGTGCTACTCGGGTTAGAGTTTCTCTAATTGGGTCATAAACTTGGATGAACTGAGTAAATTAGGCTTCGCTGGATTAGATAAAAATTTAGGCCAAATAGGTATTTATTTTTAAACATTTTAAAAATAGCCCATTAAGTTATCCTTCCAAAAAGTCTTTTGGGTTTGTACCCCACTTAATAAATAATACCCCAAGCCTATACCAAAACCAATTTGATTTCCATCATCAGACTTCTCTTTGCCATGGAATGCTCTTTCGATGCCAAATAAGAGAGGAATTGCCCCCCTTTTTTTCCTCCTCTTCAAATCTTCTCTTAATTGCATTGCCCATAATGAACACCGCCTCAATCTCCTTCTATACAGCTACAACATCATTCTTCCCTTTGTTTTCTTATTGCTCTCCTTCTACCATAAATACACTCAGGTCAAAGGCTTGCTGAACTATTGCACTTGCCAATTGGACGTGGCTTCACTCCAGCTGGACACTCTTCAGCTTCCCTCCAGCAAACTCACATATAGGTCCTGAAAAAAAAATTGACCATTGTTTTTTTTAGAGTAAAAATCCCCTCTAGCACTCCAGCAGCTGAAAGGGATCCAATCCCCTTCCAATCTGACCTTCTTCCCTTCTACATCATCGGCCAACCAAGATTTCTGTTCTTCCTTAGTTTTTATTTTGGCCACATCATCTGAAAATGGTAAGAGACTCCAGCGATTGCTCTTCTTGAGGGGAAATTCTTGTTAATCTTTCCCTTCTTTCAATGTGTGTCAAAGCCTATCTTACCTCCAATACCATTTCCTTCATGGTACCTACTTCTCTTTTAAGACTCTTCAACATCACTCCTGAGTCCTACTACACTGCTTTTGAGTCCTACCTTCTTAAGACTATCAAATCTCTGTCCCCCTCCTATTATTCACCATTCCCACTCCTGCCACCTATACCAATTTGATGGAATCTACACACAGAAAGGTAGAATAGAGACACAAGAATAATATAATAGAAACTTTTATTGATATTGTAACTCAATTACAGCACAATATCACATTACACTTCCCCTAAACAGAACACCAACACACCACAGAACAGAACTTACAAAAGATGAAACAAGAAAAGAATTCCCAAGGCTTTTGCAAGGCTAGAACTCTCCCCAAACACCAAATGAAACTCTTGTTTGCCTTACCCACTCCTCAAACCACCCTTAAATCTCTCATAGTCAGTTACACAGTTAGTTAGTTACAACCTCCTTAACCAACTCATACTTTCTATCTTCAACTTAGCTTGCTTTCTCCTATGTAATTTTTTACCTTAGCCTCATCAGTTTCATTCAATCAGAACAAGTCATCTCAAAATCTTGAAATTAGAAATATTTAAGAAAGAATATTGTTTTTGGTGTTAGATGAAATATTGTCACAAGTCCTGAAAGATCATATCCAGATGTACAAGTACAAAGATTATGACAAAAGCCTTTCAATAAGTGCCACATTCACTCTGCATATTTTCCAGAAGTTTGTGCAAATAACCATGAGAGAATTCTTTACGTCTCTAACATATAGATGTTAACCCTTATGATGTTAGACATTGGAAAGCAATTAGTAACTATAATCCTCTCCGAACCAGTGGATATATGAAAATGCTTACTCATCTAAAAGGTAAATCCAGCTGATGGAATAAGTCCAAACAAAAAATGGAACAAGATATATGTAAGTGAATGTAGGCCATCAACATATATCAGTATATAAAATTGGAATGAAACCAGCAACCATAACCTCAAAACACACACAAGAAAATCTTCATCAATGTACATAGTGTGCAATTGTACAGTAGTATTCTTTCCATCTTGGATAAAAGCATATGAGATGGACATCGGAAAGCAAAGGTCAAAGGAAACTAGGGAGATATAAGATAATTAGGAAAGTATTAACGATTTTACACTCATACAGAAATGAACACATAACTCTATCAAAGTGAAATAGCAATGATTTATTAAATTCACAAAACAAAGAGGTTTATAAACTATTTTAAAATTAGAGTTCGAATCAATCTTCTTAAGACATTCAAGTGCATATAGGGGTATTCAAAATCTATCCAAATCAACTCAAACCAAACAAAAACCAATTTAAGCCCAAAAAAAAAAGGTCCAAATGGATTCATCACAATAACAAACCAAACCAATACATATATACCTATGAATTAAAGGTTTGAACAAAACTCAATATATAATATGAATGTTTACATTGTTCAGAGGAATATGAATCAATGACCATCTCAAAATAAATAAATAAATAAGGCAAAAGGTATCCATATGCCCCTAAACTTTACTTTGATTCTCATTTATGTCTATAAACTTTTTTTATATGTCTTATATTTTTCAAATTTTCCCAGATATGCCTTACACCGTCAAGGGGTTAATGGACTTGCTGACGTGGCACATGACACAACTAAAATATTTGCCACGTCACGTGCCACGTTATATGCCATGTGGCCACATGCTGAAAAATGAGAAAAATGCCCTTGAGGCCATTTTCTATTTGGGGTCAATCGTATTGTGGACACGTGGCACATCATCACACTTAGCACCAACCACAACATGACACATGGCACTAACCATACAGCGACACGCGACACGTCATAACACATGGCACCAACTATACAATGACACGTGGTACCCTTTGGCAAATAAAATATCACAATTTTACTACTAAGGATCGAACCCATAACCTGTGTAAAGAAGGGAAAGGCTTTTGCTCTCAAGCTAATGGCATTTTCTTGTCATTTATACTGAATATTTTATATATAAAGGAAATTGTGATTATATACAAAAGAAAATATGCACAAATAATAATAATAATAATAATAATAATAATAATAATAATTTGTACATATTTTCTTTTGTATATAACCACAATTTCCTTTATATATAAAATGTTGAGTATAACAAGAAAATGTCATTAGTTTGATAGCAAAAGCCTTTAAAGGGTGCCACGTGTCGCTGTATAATTGGTGTCACGTGTCATAATGTGGTTGGTGTCACATGTCGCTATATGGTTAATGCCACGTGTCACTGTATGGTTAATACTCAATATTATTGTTCTATAATTTGTAATATTTTCTAATATTAAAATTTTGTTTTATTAATTTTATTTTGAATTGATGTGTTAGTTCAAATAATATATTGGTTGAATTTTAAATATTTTAAAAAATTCAAATCAATGTGCTAGTTAAATTTTAATTATTTTAAAATTTGAACTTTATGTATTAGTTAGATTTTAAGATATTTTGAAATCTAACGGTTGTGATGTTCAATTTAAAATTAAAATTTAAACTAAATTTATATACATACATATATACACATATGGCAGGTCAGCAGCCTTAGGTGTGAACTTGTTTTGCAAAGGACCACATGTTAGCAATATCTTCCTAATATATTGGACACGTCTAGGACGTGTGCTTATTGCAAAATTAGGATACATTAGTTTTCTTAAAAAACAAAGATTGTAATTTTTTTTTTGGTGTGTTAGGGGGGTGGGAGGGGATCATAAAAGTATTGCATAGCTTTTTCGGCTTAGAAGTATTAATATGAATAGGGAGAATGCTGAACTAAGTAATGGACACATTTGAACATAAATATACATACGAGACAGGAACAACCCAAATTGAAAAGGATTGGGCTTAAGATTCTTTGGGTTGTGCTGGCCTGATTTTGAAAACGAGTTAGATATATCAATAATACATTAATTTTGTAGTTTTAGGAATCAGACCAATTGGATTGAAAAATTGGTGAATCGATCAATTGTCTGGTCTGAATTAACTAAAAAAAAATCGAAGAGCCATTGAGCCAGTGTTGAATCGGCCAAACCAATGAAAACTGGTCGATTCGTTGGTTCCACCTGTTCAGATTTTTTTTCCTTTTAAGTTTCAGAGAAACAATGTCATCCTCTCACAGACTCCGTCGACTATCTGTCATCTTTGAACAAATTCTGAGCAGAGACAGAAAAGTAGAGTGAAGATGGAGAGAGAGAGAGAAAGATAAGATGAGAAGGAAGAGTAAAATTGAATCTAATCTTATTAACCATCTTAATGATATACAAAGATATATATAACTTGAGTGTACAGTAACAGTTAACTCATCAGTTAACTTGTCACGTCCCAAAATCTAAGCACGTGACCGGCACGGAAAGTGAATTTCATTTCACCTCCGTAAGTCTATCTTTCTCTTAAGCATCATATCATTCTTTTTCATGCAACCAAACCGAGTTCTCTATACACACTATAGTCATTCACATTACATCACTGAATGAACTTACCCGATTATAGAGATTTCTAGATTTATACAACTTAGAATAAGACTTAACTATTATACCTTTATCCTGAACAAATGAAAAGGTAATCATGAGCTAAGGATCCATAATTCCTTGTACAGATATTTACCTTCAGCTGTCAATTCTGAAAAAATGTTAATAAGAGGGGTATGAGCAAACCACGTGCCTAGTGAGCAGACAACACCACTATGACAAAAAAATATCATGCATCATAATGATAACATGCAGCAATAATACGTAATCGATCATAATATAATATAATATAATTCATAATACTTCACAACAATATCCAAGTAAATCAAATACATTTCAACATAATTCACAACAGCAAACAGTGAAATCAATTTCACACATTTCTCGTACCAACCGGGTAGTCCAGGGTATCTCTGGATCGTTGCCTGCGGCCCCCGCCGCATCCACCCTTATCGCTCCATGTATATTCTCCACCCTTATTGTCACATCCCAAAAATTGAACATGTGAAAAGATACTACTCATTTGATAAAATTCTCAAACATACGTTATTTACATATATTCTGTAAGGTTTTGCATTCAACTTTAATCATTCATTCCACACTACAGAATTATATTCATCTGATAAGCAAATATAGACATACATAATCTGATGTTTCTATCTTATCGCAAGCCTAGGAGACCTATAGTAAGTACAGAGCGTTCCTAGTATTCACATTAATAAGTACTGTACTGGTATCCCACCAGACAGAAACAGATAATAACTCCAAGGGGCTTCTAATCTTCAAATGGATACTCTTCTTCCTTGTTTCCTGTATCTGAAAAGATAATTATAGGAAGTGTGAGTTTATTTAAAAACTCAGTAAGTAAATAATTGTACTATATAAAATATCAAAAGTACAAATACCACATTTACTCATATAATTAATTGTCTTATACATCGAGTAGTATGGGACTCTAACCCTTTCAAACTCGTGAATAAGATTTCATAGATATACACCAAGTAGTATGAGACTCTAACCCTTTCAAACTCGTGAATAAGTTCTCATAGATATACACCGAGTAGTATGGGACTCTAACCCTTTCAAACTCGTGAATAAGTTCTCATAGATATACACCGAGTAGTATGAGACTCTAACCCTTTCAAACTCGTGAATAAGTTCTCATAGATATACACCGAGTAGTATGGGACTCTAACCCTTTCAAACTCGTGAATAATTTCTCCTAGATATACACCGAGTAGTATGAGACTCTAACCCTTTCAAACTCGTATTTACAATTTCACCTATTTACACCGAGTAATATGGGACTCTAACCCTTTCAAACTCGTGTATAGTTTTTCATCGTTATGCACTGAGTAGTATGGGACTTTAACCCTTTCAAACTCATGTATTAGATCCCGTAGATCTTTACTCATTAATAAGATAGTGAGAACTTCTCACATAGTACAATTTCCATGAAATAAAATAATTTCTACATACTCTTATTCCTTTGAGTTTCTGTAAAAAAAAATATATCAATCATCATATACTGTCATATGAAAAATTGATTGGTTAATATTCAAATAATATTGTAAATGAGACTTATATTGTACTTTGACTAGTAATATCAAACTAGTTTAGCAAGGTTATTCACTCACCTTGATGTTTGTCCAAGTTTACCTTGTTCCACACTAGAATTTGTGTAGAAAAATTTCCTAGTAAAATATATTACAAGGAAACATAAGAAAGGAAACAAAATCACGAAAATATGCAAAATTTTCTGATTGCTACAGTAACTGTTTGCTACAGTGACGGTTCGCTACAGTAACAGTTCGCTACAGTGACGGTTTGATACAGTGACGGTTCGTTACAGTAACGTTGACTGCCGACACTACAATAACTGCTACAGTAACTCGAAAATTTTCCGAAACTTTCTGATCGCTACAGTAACTTCGAATTTGCAGACGCTTCCCAGAAAATTTTCATCCTTTCCTTTTTTTTTTGATTCAAAACCAGAATCTCAACTCCTTTAACCGATTATAACTCAAATATAACTTCTAAAACAACTGAGATTTATGAATTATCATCAAAATCTTCAAGAACAAAACCTCCTCTAATCTTCCATATAAACTTAGATTTAAGGAAAATAATGAGATTAAAGCTTACCTTTGATCCTTACAAAGCTTTTGAACCGAACAAATAATCGAAATTCTGAAGATCAAGGAAAGGATTTGAGAAGAGGGTGAAGAAATGAGAGAAAATGAATTTCAACCTTTGCTTCGGTTGCGTGAGAAAATGAGGGGGGTACTATTGAAGCTTTATATTAAATATTTCTAATGGGTTATTGAATAACCCATGGGTATCCATAACCCAACATCCAAACCCATCCAGTCAATTTACAATAAATGAACTAATTGACCATTCTTAAACCACTTTTCTATGAATTTCACCATTCTTAGAATATATCCCACATGGTGTAAATATTCAGTCCAGTCATTTAACTCAATTTTCATAAATAATATTCAAAGAGAACAATTAAATATGAAAATTAAAAATGACCAAAATAAATAACTAAAGTAACGTTGTAAAATTCTAAAATACTCTTAGGCGAATTATATTCCAAAATTAACGGGTATTACACTTATAGCTTCACGTAGATTTCTCCATGGGGTGCACCATCATGCCTTTCATTTCTAGTCAAACACAATCACAATTACATCTAAGAGCATCCTCAATCATAATCATGAGCCACATACACAACTCAGTTATTTACAATTCAAGTCACAACATAACCCATAATATAGATCAATTATTCAACAATAACATACTTCAACTATCCGCATATGGATGAACTCAATAATCAGATTATGACACATTTCAACTCAGTTCACATGCCATTCACAATCTATCATATAACCTCCATTCATGAGAAAATAGGAATCACCAGGCAAGTTCCACAATTGTTTATGTCTCATCGTCCCATTCAAGCACAATATAATTTAAACATATAAATATATATATTTGAGTTATCATCCTCTTCAAACTTGGATATATAACATATTTTCACTATGATGCATAAAGTCCATAACAAAGATATTTAATTATAGCAAGTATTAACCCACTCACCCGGATTTCACGCTCTCGCCACTCCCACCTTGCACTTTGACCATTCCTATTGTAACCAGATAATAACCATCAGGGTTACGAAATAGAGAAATTTCCTACCACTATTCCCGACCTTCACTTACTTCTCAAATCATAACTTCTAACTAGTAATGAATATCCAGATGAAACTTATACCATTGGAAACTAGACTCAAAGAGCTTTTCAACGATATTAAAAAAAAAATTGATGCTACAGTAATGGTCAACAGTCAACGCAGCTACAGTAACATTGACCGAGTCAATGCTACAGTAGCAGAGAAAATCTGGAAAAATTTTCCCAATGAACAGTAATTTTTGGGGAAAATTTTCAGATGTTCTTCGTGTTCTTCATCCAAAAATCCTAAAATCACATCTAAAACAACATTTCTTTTGGTTTCTTCCATGGGTTTTCATCCTTAATGTCTAAGGAGTGTTTTAACACTAAAACCCCCAATTTTTAGCAACAATACAGGCTCAAATCTCAAATTTTTATCAAGAACACTAACTTTTTTCAAATATCCAAATTCTACGAATTTCTCCTAATTTTCTCCAAATTTCTTGTTCTAATAACATCATAAACCACCTAGGAATGTTTTAGATTAACATCCACACTTAAATTCATCCATTAAAATATTCTACAAAAATTTTGCAAAATGATAACCAAGGATTTGGTCTTGTAATAAGAGGAAGAAGAAGAAGAACATCAACTTACCAATCATCCTAACTTTCATAGCTTCCTTCCCCATGCAAAAAAAATTGCATAAATGGTTGATGAAGAAATTCGACGCATAACCGAGAGAGAGAAAGTGAGGAAGCTACGGGAGAATGAGAGAAAGAAAAGAATAAGATAGAAGTGTATACTCGTGGGCCCCACCGATTTCTTTTTCGATAAAATCGCTCATAGCCACCTTAGCTTATAAGATTTGTTCACTTTAATCCCTCTCGATGTCTCAAATACCACTTTAACCTCGAATCCATCATCTTTTCGGTACCGGACTCATAATTCATTCTCATAAGCTTTATTCTTCCTCTCAGGTTCCTATTTGGTCATTTCTTAAAAGTAATCCATATTTTCTTTTCTTTTCACTTTAGTCCTTGAGAATTTGTAAAAATTTCCTAAATTAAAAATTAAAATTTCTATTCCCAGATTTTTTTCATTAATTCAAAAAGTACATTTTTCACGTAATTAAATTTTTCACTAAACTTCAAAATAGACTTTAAATATTCATATAAATTCTTGGGATATTACATAACTCATTAACAGTCTCTAATAGAATATACTAGCTACCAACAATATTAACAGAATATACAATATATATTTTTATATATGCTATCATCCCCCCTCAAACTTAAGTGGGGGAAAATGCAAGACAAAAATCACCCACACTAAGTTTGCTATGAAGGTAAGAAAACCTTGTAGCAGCATGAGGTTTGGTAAACAAATCTACAAGTTGATCTTTAGAGGGCACATGAGACACCTAAACATCCCCACTAATCGCCTTTTCTCTGACAAAGAATAGATCAATCTCCATATGTTTACTGCCATTATGTAGTACTAGATTATAAGACATAAGAACAGCTCCAAGATTATCATAGAAAATTATAGGTTTCTTGCTGCCTCGGACATGTAGTTCTCGAAGCAAGGACTACAACCAAAGCACCTCAGATAATGTAGCAACAAGACTTCAAAACTCCCCATCAGTACTAGATCTAGCAACCACTTTTTGTTTCTTGGAGAACCAACTAACCAGATTCGTTCCCAAGAAGACACAAGAGCTTAATGTGGACCTCTTATCATCCAAATCACTCCCCAAATCTGAATCGGAGTACCCTTTAATAGAGAGGTCAATAGATTTAGTAATGTGTAACTCATAAGAAGACACAGAACACAAATACCTTAAAACTCGTTTGGCGGCCTTCCAATTAGACTTTAAAGGATTATGCATGAAATGGCAAACTTTGTTGACAGCAAAAGCAATCTCAGGATGAGTAATAGTAGCATATTGTAATGAACCAACAATAGATCTATATAATTTTGGATAAAAAAAACATCATTGCTCGAGTTGGTCAGTATAGGAGAAACCACCATAGGAGAGTTAGAACCTTTTGCTTGATCCATTTAGTCTTTTTCAGCAAATCTTGAATGTATTTATGCTAAGGGAAAAATAAAGACCCATCAGCTTTCTGCTATACTTCAACCCCTAGAAAATAATGCAAATTTCCCAAATCATTAAGAGCAAACTCGGAATTAAGATGCTGCTTGAGCCAATTGACATATTGAGGGCATGAGCTAGAGACCAAAATATCATCCACATATACCAAAAGATATGTAACAGTAGTAGAAGTAGTCCGTATGAACAAAGAACGGTCACATTTACTAGATAGAAACCCAAAATTATGAAGAACTCTAGCCAATCATTCAAACCAAGCCCTAGGGGCTTGTTTTAAACCATAAAGCACTTTATGTAATTTACACATTAAAGATTTATCAGTATTTTCAAACCCGGGGGATTGAACCATGTAAACTTCCTCACTAAGAACTCCATTCAAAAAAGCATTATTCACATCCAGCTAAAATAGTGGCCAACCTTTTGAAATAGCTAAAGACAAAATCACTTTAATAGTAATGGGTTTAACAATAGGAGAAAAAGTCTCAGTGAAATCATGGCCATAGGTTTGATGAAATCTTTTAGCTACTAACCATGATTTATACCTATTAATAGTCCCATCTGAATTTTCTTTAACCTTAAACACCAACTTACAACCAATAGGGGTCTGATTTGGGGGTAATTTAACCAAACTCCAAGTCTGATTTTTAAGTAAAGCATGATATTCATCTATCATAGCTGTTTTCCATACTGTGCTGGATAATGCCTCTTTTATTGACCGTGGTTCTTTAGTAAGAAGGAAAACTTTCTTTTTAGATATACCTGATTTTGCTCTTGTTACCATTGGATGACAGGGTTGTACTTGATCTTGTGGTAGTGATTGGATAGCATCAGTAGGTGGTAGCAGAGAAGAAGTATGTTCAGCACTGTTACAATCCAAATCTGGCATGTTCTCTTGTTCAGGACTACTGCAAATAGGTGCATCAACCTGAGGTGCATCACTAGAGTGAGAGTTGTTAGCATGTGTAGTATAACTTGGAGGAGTACGAACTCTATGTAAGACATCAGAGGTACTAGGCAGTAAAATATGAGGTCTTGCAGAAGGATAGGAATGAGGAGACTGAACATGGGACTTAGGTGTTTGAGTCAATGACAAATGAAAAGGGAATAAGGACTCATTAAACTTGACATCTCTAGAGACAATGATTTTCTCCTCAGAATCAAGACACCAATATCCTTTATGGAGTGGACAATATCAAAGAAAGACACACTCAGAGGACCTATACTGAAGTTTATTTTTATTCAATGGTCGAAGGAAAGGGTAACAAGCACAACCTAGGACCTTAATAAAGGAGTAATCAAGTTTTATGTTGAATAAAATTTCAAGAGGACAAAGATGGGAATTAGAATAGGGTAACCGATTTATGAGATAAACTGTAAAAATAAAAGCATGTTCCTAAAATTTTAAGGGAAGAGAAGCATGAACCATTAAAGTTAGACCAGTTTCAACTATATGGCAATGTTTACGTTCTATAGTGCCATTTTGCTGGTGAGCATGAGGACAAGAAATTCTATGCTGAATACCATTTTTTTTAAGAAAACTTTGGAAGGGTCTGTATTCACCCCCCAATCAGACTGGACAACTTTAATGGTAGTTTGAAGTTGGTTTTCAACAAGCTTTTTGAAAGAAATAAACACAGAGAAAGCCTCAGATTTCTGTTTAATAGGATAAATCTAAGTAAATTTTGAAAAAGCATCAACAAAACTAATGTAATAAACAGAATCATTAACAGACCGAATAGGTGCTAGACCCCAAAGATCAGTGAAAATCAACTCAAGTGGTTTATTGTATTAAGTTTGAGAAGGAGGTGAGAGAAGTTTGTGAGCTTTCCCTTTCATACAAGCAACACATGGATACATCAAGTTTTGTCCTAAACTAGAAATACCACAATTTTTAAGAACTTTTTGAATAACTGATACATGAAGATGTCCTAATCGATAATGCCATAAGGCTAGTGAATTACAACTGGTTTGAGATACAAGAATAGAAGGATTGTTACTGACTTTTGACACAACACAGTGGTGTAGTGGCTTTTGATGTTGTAAATGAAAATTATCAAAGCAATACAGGCCTTCATTGTTAATTCTCTCTTCCAATAAAGTTTGCCTAGTAACCTAAGATTTGACGTAACAGATGTGAGGATGGAATTCAAAAAACACATTGTTATCAAGAGAAAACTTAGACACACTGATCAAATTTCTAGTAATAGCAAGCACATGAAGTAGATTTTTAAGAACAAGACTAGAACGTAGATCATTAGGTGATTTTACTACAGTGTACCCAAGGTGTTTTATAGAGAGTCTCTTACCATTTCCTACATGCACTTGTTCAGGGCCACAGTATTCTTGTCACGACCCATTTTCTAGGCACATGACCGGCACAATGATGAATATCCCATCACTGTAAGCCTTTCGATAAATTCTTCCCACAAGTAAAATCGTTAGTCATTATCTCTATATTCTCAAAATACCATTCCTTAATAAATACAAAGAAAATACATCAGATTTTCTTAATTAAAAATAATAGATCCTCAGTACGAAATACATTATCATACTGAAATACAAGCCAAATACCAAACCCCTGACCTAGATGTCCTAGACGGTTACAGAGCAACATACTGTATAACAAAAGAAGGGCCTACCCGACAGCGGGAAGGTCCAACGTGATCTACTCCTCTAGCGGATGTACTTCGGCGGCAACCTGATATGAACAAAAAGTTTGTACAAACAGTGTGAGCTTTTAAACTCAGTGAGCAAATCGGCCTTGCGTTAATAAAATTCAAATACATCACCAGTCATGCAAGCATATCCGAAGGCTCAAGCTCAACCAATAGACATAGTTAGAAATTACATACAAGAAAAATTCATCCAATTCAACAAACGATACTAGTACTCGTCAATGGCAATATATCCCGGAGAGCGCACACAGGCCGGCTCACCAATTTTGTATTTTTCCGCCATGACGCACAACCTCATCCTCTTAGCTAGGGCGCCTCACGGATTTATCACCAATCCGGGCTATATCCCTACTGAGGGAATCGTTGTCTCCACACTCATTGGTCAAGACACCCTTTAACCCGGGTTTTTCGCCTTGCCGTGAGAGGGGGTACTGTACCGCTCAATCACAATCAATAGTACAACAGTTCATATCATAATCAGAAGCACAATATAATACTCATCCATATAACAGGTATAGTATATAACTATATGATTCAAATTTCATATCATCATGAGATACTTGCTTTGTCTTATCTATACTTCTGGATTAATTATCTCATTATATTCGTCATTCTGAATCCAATTTCTCCCTATGAATCTTGGGAGTGTCCTACGACATACTTTTTATCACCAGTAATGCTAAAACTCTATTAAAACAGGGTCGTTTCACTCACCTGGATTCCGTACGAGTATCACTTCTCTAAATCGTTACGGACAAGAGTACGCAGGTGAATTTCAGTGTTCCGCTACAGAGATTTTCATGAAAGATTACAGAAAGTACGTTAAGATCATTTTCGTACAGATACTGTTCATACGTACGGGTACTATTCATACGGTCACTATTCATACGTACAGTACTATTCATACGATCACTATTCATACGTATGGTACTATTCATACCGGAAATACAGAATACAATCTGTAAAAGAGTACACCAGGTAAGTTCCCAGGAAAGAGTGGAGGGTCACACTGGACACACTTAAAAACCAGGTCTTTCCTTAGCCAGAACTTTCCTAGACATGTATTCTCCATAGATTATATTCTATTTCGGTAATCAGAGAATCAAAATAACAGTTAACGACAGTTTTTCTGATGTGGAAGATCGGCCAAAGCCGCAACCACAGAGCATACTTAAGAAAATAACTTCTAAAATTTGAAAGACATAGAAAGGGCATAGTATCCTTACCTAAGCAAAAACGGAAAGGCCCAAAATCTCAGAAGCCTAGCGTCGGAGCAAGAGAAACTTAAGGAGGGAAGAAGAGAAGTTGAAGGTGTGAGTTTAGAAGTGAAATGGAAGGGCCTATTTATAGCAAAAGTCAAGGGTACTATTTGACACTATGCACTAATAAAATATTCAATTTACTATTCATGAAAATGACATTTCTAATAATGCAGTTACTGTGCACCTTACGCGTACGATGGAAAATTTTCGTTTATTTACTATTAGAAACTTTAAAGGAAAAACTATCCTTTCACCTTAAACCTTTAAGTTTCTTTTCAATTCAGTCCTTTCAATTTAGTCCCTGAGGGTATTTTTACACATAAAACGTCATTTTCTCCTACAAACTTCTTTCTAGTTTTCTCTTATAACCAAACCACATCTAGTATTTGACATTTTAATTGTATAAATGAACAGTACCATATACGTAAATAGTAACAGTAGTTTGAAAACACGCATTTATATTTTATTTTTCATGGGTATTACATTATCACCCCCTTTAAGAAATTCGGTCCTCCGAATTTAAATTACCTCAAGTCGTAAAAAGATGGGGATATCTAGAACGCATGTCGGCCTCGGCTTCCCATGTGGCTTCTTCGTGAGTTTGATTCTTCCACAAAACCTTGACGGATGGAATCTCCTTAGATCGGAGTTTCTTTACTTGACTATCGAGGATAGCTACCGGTATCTCCTCGTATGACAAGTTTTCATCTACTAGGATAGAATCATTCTGAGAAGGGTGAAGTATGTGAGAAGGGTCATGAAGGTACTTTCTTAACATGGATACGTGAAAAACAGGGTGAATCCCTTCCAGATCCATAGGTAGGGCAAGCCGATAAGCCATTTTTCCCACTCGTTCTAGAATCTCATAAGGCCCGATGTATCTAGGACTCAACTTTCCTTTCCTTCCAAATCTCAACACACCTTTCATTGGAGAGACCTTAAGGAATACCATATCGCCGACTGAGAACTCCAAATCACGTCGTCTGTGGTCAGCGTATGCCTTTTGTCTACTTTGAGCTGCTCGCATCCTATCTTGTATTGTCTTAACCTTGGTTAGGGCATCCTGGGCCAAGTCAGGTCCTAATGCTTTCATGTGAAGTAGATACTTGTTAATCTGGTATATACTCTTTGACAGATACCAGATTAACAATCGAAGCTAGAGAATCGACCAAGGCTTTGATGTGAAGTAGATACTTGTTTATCGTCCTCCCTGCTTTCTTTGTATTTCTAAGTTCCATCTTGAACTGATGAATTTTTGCACCAGTTAGTGAGGCAAAATACTCTTTGATCATTTCCCAAATTTTCCATCCTCGCAATCGACCACTTTCATTAGCATTCCCTAGATCATTGAAGACACAACCATGAGAGGAGTAGCTGATCCTATTTCCTCCATAAAACATAGTCTTCACTGCTTTCTCCTGCGAGTTCTTTATCTGGAGACTCATACTGTGACGGTTGTCTAGATCTAGCAATGAACTTTTCCATATCGTGGCTGTAAATCACAGCCAGAACTTGTCATTGCCAGAGTAGAAAGTTCTTCTCATCCAGTTTGACAGATAGAGGATGATTGAACGAAACGATATTATTCTTCTGTGCAAATACAATCAATCAGGAGCTAGTGGAGTCTGAGTTCGACCCAGTGGAGCTATTTGTTTCCATGGCTTCTAATACCATGGATGAATTCTGAGTAGAGATAGAAAAGTAGAGTGAAGATGGAGAGAGAGAGATGAGAAGAAAAGGAAGAGTAAAGTTGAATCTAATCTTATTAACCATCTTGGTAATATACAAAGATATATATAACTTAAGTGTACAGTAACAGTTAACTCATCAATTAACTCATTAACAGTCTCTAACAGAATATACTAACTACCAACAATATTAACAGAATATAGAATATACAATATATATTTCTATATGTGCTATCAATCTTTGTCGCTATCAACCACCATCAAGAAGAAGAAGAGGAACAAGTTGCCGGGTAACGGCGATGATACTACTAGAAGACAACTCCTTAGTCAACTACAACAACGAGGATGAAGAGTTGAAACAGCAACGACTACTTAGTCCTTCCAAATGTAATTCGTTCTCTCTTTTTTCCTCTATTGCATGTATAAGTGCTTTTGTAATTAATTTTTTTATTGTTCCTCTTCCTTTTTGTGACTAGTGCATGTATTTCATTTTTCTAATGCTCTTCATTTTCCCAATGCTCTCTGCTAGCCACCCCTAAGTAATTGTTTCCTTCTCTCTCTTTTTTACTTTTTCACCTAGTCAATAGTCTCTTTTTTTACTTTTCTTTAATATTTTGTAAATACGTAAAATATTTTTTTAATATTTTTATATATCATCAATTCAACCGCAATTTAATCGCAGTCCCATCATTAACTATTGAACTAGTACCTTAATCGATTCAATGATCGGTCTGATTTTCTGAACCTTATTACAAACTTATAGGTCTATAAAAAAATAATTTTGGGCAAGAAAATATTTAGCCTACTTTAAAAATAGGTTAGACCAATCTGGTCAATTCGATTTTTTTAAAACTTTAATTTTGATATATTAGATAAAAATGAAATTAGTTTTAATTTTAATAATTAAAGATATATTATTTTATGTAACAAAAAAAAGGTATATTATTTTATATATTTAATATGTTGACTTTTAAAATAAAGTTGTATTTAATTATACTTATTTTAATTTTTAAATAATTGATAAATTTTATTTTTTTGATAAATAAATATTTGTTAAGTTAGTTACTTTACATATATGTGGTATTATTTTATCATAATAAATAAAAAATCAGAGTCACATGTAAAATGTTAATTTCTTAAATTTTTAAAATTAATAATTGGGGTCTTAAAATTTTATATTTTAGGAAATATACCATTTTGTCTAATTTTTTTTAAGGTACTAACTCCGCTATTACTTTAGACTCTTTACATATTTGAACGGTTATCTTTGAATTATGCTTTTTGATGTAGTGATCTCTTGGCTGTCATAGAAAATTTTCGTATGGCAAAGAATTGAACTTTGTTTTGAGAAAATTATACTAGATTACCTATTTATTAAATTGTAAACGTTAAAAAAAATTTAACAACTAACCACTTACATAAATATTAAACGTCCCAATTATCAAATTTTATATCTGTATGAACCTCCATATGGGGATATGCCTGCGTAAATGATCAGTTTCTTTTCTCCACCAAAGACCAAAGTCTTCCTTCACTTCATTACCTTCCTTTTAGTCTCAGTTTAAAGCCTCGGAACAGGGGAAGTGTCCCAACTGGGAAAACCATAGCTACAAGTGGCATACTTCACAAAGACTTATTTGGAGAAAAAATATATTGTGATATATAAATAATATATATAGTTTCTAAAATTTTTTAAAATAAAAAAATACATTTAATACTAAAAAATAAAAAAATAAAAAATTGGTGGACTAGTGGCATGTGCTTTTCCCTTAAGAAAAGCTAGCACAATCAATTCCCCCTAAGTAATTGCTTCCTTCTCTCTCTCTCTCTCTTACTTTTTCACCTAGTCTGCAGTCTTTTTTTTTTCTTTAATATTTTGTAGTTATATAAAATAATATTTTGTAATATGTAAAATATTTTATTTTATTATATATTTCATTTTTAATATTTTTATATACCATCGATTTGATCACGGTTCGATCGTGATTCGACCATTGATCTTGAACCGATACCTCAACTAGTTCAATAATCGGTCCGATATTCTAAACCTTAATACAAACATATAAATCAATAAAAAATTAATTAAGTTTGGGCAAGAAAATATTTAGCTTACTTTAAAAATAGGTTGGGCCACCTTGGTTGATCCGATTTTTTTTAAACTTTAATTTTGATATATTAGATAAAAATGAAATTAGTTTTACTTTTGATAATTAAAGATATATTATTCTATTAAAAAAAGATATATTATTTTATATATTTAATTTTTTGATTTTTAAAATAAAGTTGTATTTAATTATACTTATTTTAATTTTGAAATAATTGATAAATTTTATTTTTTGATAAATAAATATTTGTTAAGTTAGTTACTTTCTATATATATATATATATATATATATATGATATTATTTAGTCATAACAAATAATATATTTCCACCTTAAGCTCTAATGGATTGGATTGGATTAGAAAAGCCTTAGTCCATATTTAAAATAATATTAGGATCAAAGCATACTAAAAGTGAACAAGCAAATTTTGACATATCTAAACACAACTTATGAAAAAAAAAAAAACACAACTTATGAAATCTTTCCATGAATATATCAGAAAAGATAAAAATAATACGCTAATATCATAGTTGTGGCAAGGGAAAGCCATCCAACATGGGATGCTACCAACTTTTGCTTTGAGGATGTTTTTCAAATTTAATTTGTCATTTAAAACTTTAGCAAAAAAATATAAAAAATCAGAGTCACATGTAAAATGTTAATTTCTTAAATTTTTAAAATTAATAATTGGGGTCTTAAAATTTTATATTTTAGGAAATATACCATTTTGTCTAATTTTTTTAAAGATACTAACCACTTCCATAAATATTAAACGTCCCAATTATCAAATTTTATATCTGTATGAACCTCCATATGCCTGCGTAAATGATCAGTTTCTTTTCTCCACCAAAGACCAAAGTCTTCCTTCACTTCATTACCTTCCTTTTAGTCTCAGTTTAAAGCCTCGGAACAGGGGAAGTGTCCCCCAACTGGGAAAACCATAGCTACAAGCGGCATACTTCACAAAGATTTATCATAGTAGCTGATTATCAAACTAGAATAAAAGACCAAAATGTTCAAACTAAAGCCAACAATTTCAACTTCCAACCAAATGTACAGCCGCAATCTCTCCTGAGGTGAGATTAACACACCAATAATGCTGATGACAGTGCTTTATGTTTTAGCTCTGTCTTGTGTTTTAGAACTTACCGTTACTTGTAAGAAATCTAATGTACAAATATTCTGCACTTGTGTGGTTGTTGTTGCGGTATGATCTATGTACTTTCTTGGTTAATCTACAACATCACTGCTAAAGAGCTTAAATTGGTTGGCATCAAGAACCAGTTTCCTTATAGAAGAGAACGCACCCATAATTCCTGCTCCTGTGAACACAACCATAATGGAGATGTTGATCCAATAGGTGAAGGACGATTTAGGAGGCCTGTGTGTCATGTTGTACAGAAGCATAGGAAGAACGAAATCCAGAGGGATGAAACCGAGAGCACCAACCACACCATTTATGTCTCCAAAGAATGGCAACATGGCTGCCACAACCCCACATAGTGCCATGTAAATTGTCCGAAGAATTATGCGAGGAATAAGGTTTCTTTTGGAAAACATCCCCTGCTTCACGTCCGCTGATTTCTTCTCCATTATCTCGTACGCCACTTGAGAATAAACCTGTCAGATGTTGTTGGGACAATTATTTTTCTTGCTTATGCCAATTCTTAATCGAGTAAATCAACATTTTGATCCCTGAAAGATTGAATTTTTCTCAATTTGATACCTCAAAGATATTCTGTCCCAATTTGACCTTTTAAAGATGTTTCCCGATCAAATTATCTATCTAATTAACACCATCTTAACTCCGTCGTTCACATTGCCTTGACAGAAGCACATGTGGTAGAATTCCCCCATCAAAGAATCTCATTTTTCTTCAAACAATATAATTACAGCAACCATAACAACTATATGAAAATTTATGCAATATCAGAAAATGTGCAAGGTCATTTTAAGAGAGCTGGAACAAAATGGATGTAGTTTTGCATTGTTGCCTGAAACAGTACGTCCAGTCATCACTTAAAACCACAGGTGTATCTGGTAATGCCATGTAGCGACGGAGTTAAGACGGTGTTAATCAAAACAGACAGAAGGACTGATTTGATTAGGAAAAACATCTTTTAGAACCAAATTGAGACAAAATATCTTTTAGGGACCAAAACATTAATTCACTGATTCTTAGTCTGGTTCTAGTATGATCAACTTACGAGGCCAATGGCGAAGAGCTGAAGAAGAACAAAGATGACAGCAAGGCCAAGCACCCATGTTGGAGCCAGAGAAGGTCCATCATCAGGCAACAGAGTCTTGAGAATGTTTGAATTTGACTTGTTTCCAAACACCCAATATCCAGAGACTGCAACAGAGTAGAAAGTCACGCAAATCACACTATAACACATGACAAGGCCCTTAACCATCTTCCCTGTCGCAGGTGGTGCTAGAGTCGCCTGCATTTATAATATCACCTCACTAATTAAAGTAAACCATATACATAACTTGAGCTATAAGCTTAAAGTCCAAGTGTTGAGTGTGTTACCTGTATCTCGGGAAGTATTCCATTCCCAAATATTGCTGCAATTATAGAGATGGAAGTGAAGGCATTGAAAACCCGTGAGGACTCTCTGGGTTCTAAGGAATAGTCCCTTGGAGGGGCGTTTGATGATGTACCTGCAATTATTCATATAGTTATGGGTAAGCCTAGGAGAAATATAGAAAGTATATATGAAATGGTTTCAATTGATTGTACCCGCGTGAATGCAGGCACCGACGACGAGGATGCTGTAGCCGAGGCTGAGAAGCAGAGAAAAGAGGTTGATATGTCGAAGGGAGTGGAAGGTGGGAAGTTGAGATAGGACTATCATTACCACGGTCACCATTGCTATGAAATGGTACAGTTTGAGGGATCCATGTGGTGAAAGGTTTGAGTACACGATCTTTCACAATACAACACTAGCAATCAATTAGTCAACACTGCTTAACATATTACTTACGCTACTGTATCCAATGTCCATGCATTAGAAATAAAATCAAACAATTATATTGCTAGGCATTTCGAGGAGAACCAACTTATGTGGCTGTAAAATCAGCTGGTTCACCTTAATTCAACCTAACTGGAGGGCTAAAGTAAATATAGGTTGGGCTGGATTGGATTGGATTGTACTGAATTATATATATATATGTACCATAGGTTGAAGTATTGACTAAGCTCAGTTTGTAGATTGGTTAATCCATAAGCTAATTTTTTTTTCTTTAAAGTACTTTTTAGCTATTTTTAATGATAAAAATTAAGTATTGTGATTATGAAATTAACAAAAATGAACTAAATTTCTACAAAATAGAACCTTAAATAAAAATATATTTAAGTGAAAAAAAACCAATAAAATCGGCTCATCTTAATCCCAAACTAAAAACTCTCCCATAATGTATTTGTTGAATCATTGAACCCACATACTTATAATTTTAGCATCCAATTGTAGAGAATCTAAATGTTAAATCAATAGCTCAACTTACTCCATTTGCAAAATTGGAATGTACTAGACCAAGTATAGCAATATTGACAGCACTAAATCACCAGATGTTGGCTCCGTAATATTTGTTCAAATTTTGATATAAGAAGGAACGCAAAAGTCAGGGCATCAAATTTAGGCTGAAGTAAAGGGATTTTTTCAGTTTAGACAGGCAGTTACGCCTGATAGTACGCACTATAACATACAGTGACACCTGTGCTCATCCTGTATGCCTTGCGTACCATGTGTCATTTCGTTTGCCGTAACCAAGAATTATAATAGAAATAATTTATTCTTTTGTTATCAAAATACAAATACGCCGTAGTCAAAAAAGGTTCAACCCGAAGCGGAATCAGAGGAGAATGAGAAGAAGAAGCAATCTCTGTGAACTACAATCCGGGATCTTGCCCCACTTGCGTTTGATTAGCTTGTTTTGGTGGGGCATGGCATAAATTCATTCCAAACCACCATTTTTTTAACAATATAAGTTTTAATTTAAGAATGCTTGGCAGACATCTTTAATGCCCCACTAGTTTGTACAAAGATTAAGCACTATTCTGCGGATGAATCGGGAATTCATGTGGTAGCCCAAGCAGACACGAGTACCCATTGACGGAGAATTTGATAAATCCATTACTTGAGTCGGTGGTTGATGACAGGTGAGTTAGATTTAATTTATAAAAATCATTTGACATTTGACTTCTCTAAAATATTCGAAAGTAATAAAGAGGGAAAGAAAAGGGCAAAATTAGAAATTGACGATGAGCCAAATACCGTTGACGGCACAAAAATAAGAATGGGAATATAAGAAAGTTTATTAGAGTAATTAATTGGAACGGCTTTATTATATTATAACTACGATCAGTTGCTTGGAAAATGACACAAATGAGACATCTTGTTTTATCCCCTGCAGTTATAACGCGCGGGGTATATATATTATTATATATATCTTCAATCATTATTAAAATAATGTATGATAAATAGACAATGGATATATATGTGAAATCAGTGAATGCAAGGCAAACCTCGATGCATTCGGCGGCAAGCAAAATGGCTCCCACACCAACCCCAGTGTTGATTGCCGTTTGAATAAATATCACAAAATAGAACATCCATCCAGACCCTGTCCTTATCCCCACAAGGATAAAAAAAAAACAATGTCACATCCTCCACTATTGAACTTCCCAAATAGCACGTTGCAGCTAAAATTATGAAAGTAGGTACAGAATAGACAGCCCTAACCTAAAGAGAGTAACTAGGAGTAAATGATGACTCCCACGAAGGTATAATCCACGGTAGAAACTAAATAGCATTATGTATATTGAGTTTCGAGTGAGATTAATTTTCGGTTTCTAATATCATTCGATGAACGTAATCTTATTTTAAGAATTATTGGATATTAAATATGAAAAGAAAATTATATAAAACTTCTTATGTTTTATTATCAATTTTTTTATTAAAAATAAAATATGTGTAATAAATGTCTTAAGAACTATTTATTCATTACTGAGTTGTAATAAAAAAAAATAATTTTTTTAAGAAATTATAAATTTATCATGTTCTAATTGATAAATTATATATTTGTGTCATATTTTATTTAAATAACATAATAACAAAAATATAAGCAACTATGAGAGATTAGTCTTAAGTGCAAAGTTTTTTTAAATTTTAATTTTTTTTATTTACAAAATTTAAAATTAAAATTAATAAACAAATGTAAAATTACTTGAATTGTTAAATAATTATAATAATAACAAAGGAAGGATTTACCAAAGACGTCTGCAGCGAGTTCCCGGAAACGGATGTGGCGGCGGCCGGATTGCTCACAGTGATCAAGCACTTTGGACATGAGGAAGTAGGAGTAGAAGGTGACGACGCCCATCGTCGTTAAGCACAAGAACCCCAATCCCCATCCCAGTCCTCTGAACGCATACGGCAGCGTCAGAATCGTAGGTCCCACGATCGCCGTCGTTAAATGAAACCCCGCATGCCACCATTGACCTATATATACATATAAACGTGAGTAAAGGGTAAAACAAATTAAAGGCACAACTCCGGGCACCGGAGAGTCTGGTTATGGTACCTTTGGACTGGAGGACGAAGGCAGCTCCGGCGTCGTCGTCACGGCGGTTCTCGGCGAACGGCTCGTCCTTGTGAGGGTGAGCCATGGGTGGCTGATGACCTGGCGTGATTAAATCACCGCTCTATGTTGGTGTTATCTGTACCAATTAATTCCGTCGTTTGACTAATTGTATTTATTTTCATTAGCCTCAAAAAAACGCAACACTAATATGAATTTTCCGTGGAATCGAAAAGTACAGAAGAAGATGAGAGCACAAGTTGTGGCGAAATAACTTGTATTTGTTGTTTAGGCTGGGTTATGTTTTACGGGTGGGGGACTACTTGCCTCGTTTTATATTGTGAAGCTACAGAGAGCACAAAACGATCGAGCGAAACCCGCGTGGATGCGATTGGACAACGTCCTCTTCACATATTATTCCCTCCACTCCACATATTTATCTTCTTCAAAAACCCAAGACATGATAATATAGTCTGCTAAAATATATGATTTTTATTGTCTAGATTTAAAATTCAAGTAAAAAAAAAAGTATATTTTATGTCCCGTTTATATTAATTTTATATTTTTGATATTTATTTTTGGTCAAATATGTTTTATATATTTTATTTTTTTATAAATATGTTTTTTTAACATTGTCAAATAATTAACGGAAAACACTCACGTGGCAAAAAAAATTTGTCATATAACTTGTCACATGGACTTATTACTTAAATTATAAAAATACCTTTAATAAAAATTAAAAGAAAATCTCTCTCTCTCTCTCTCTCTCTCTCTCTCTCTCTCTCTGTGTTCTATTTTGGGACAGAAAAACAGAAGTGAGATTTTAGGGGTGAGCAATAAACTCGCCAACTCGTATCGGGTTGAGTTAGTAGGTTGAATTAAATCAAAAAAACTGAACCCAATGACTGGTAGGCCTGGTGGCGAGCTAAAATATTTTCAACTCAACATAGCCCGCCAACCTTATGTATATATGTAAAATTATAGTTCTTCCAAATTATTCTCATCTCTCTGTCTCTCACATTCTCCTTAGGCTTTTGTCTCTCATGCACTACAGCAGCCAACAGGTCCAGCGCCACTGCAATAAGAAAACCACTCCTCCATTATTTCATCTCCATTGGCCAGTGGAGATGCTCATCGCATTACAGAAGTAACAACACCCTCTCGCCCACAACTTCTCTTTTTAGGCCTCACTTTACTATGTTTCCTGGATAACAGGGGAAGACGATGGGAAGGAAAAAGTGAAGGACGGATACCACCGGTCCACCACTGCCACTCTGTCGGAGAAGAAAACGGTTCTCTAGTTCAAAGATCTGCACTTTTGGTACCCCTAATTAACCCAGCAGCATATCAAAATAGCATTTTGCTACCTTCTTATCGGCGATAACAATGTCATCACCCAAAAGAGCATAGTTTGTAAACTTAGTTTTTAGGGTATCTTTGGCCGAGGTTGTAACGTCTATTCTAATCGTAAATTAAGAATAGCTTATAATTTAAGTTGAAGAGGAATTTGGGTACTTCCTTATAATGGGTTTACAAAATTTCTTTAAAACACCATTTAATAGGTATTTAGAAAAATTGAAGAAAAATAAAAACATAAAAATCTCATAGTAGATACTGGATATAGGGGTATCAATTGACTGACTGACCTGTCCTGGTCGACTAGTACACTATAAATCCAACTTCTTCGATTTTGTAAGGTATCAGTCGAATGCTTGTAATGTGGCGGTCGACTGGTAGCTTGTAAACTTCCTTTTAAAAACATTTAATCCAGCCTCTTTTTCTGCAATTATCTTATATCTTACTCTAACTAGGTAGATACATCAATCCAAAACATAGTTTCACATTACATTATATATATATATATATATATATATATATGGACATTGTTACATGTCATAATATACAACATAAGTAACCTAGAGTTACATTGGCCTTCTAAATTCCAAAACATAAGGAACATTCAACCTTTGTCCTTTTCTTTCCTTTCGACATCAGTGCCTGAAATGGTTAGTACATCATAAACTGTGAGATACAAGAATCTCAGTAGCTAGTAATACAATCTAAAATATGTAATAACCTTTCCAATTATAAAACAATCTAATTCATCATAATTACTATCATGAATATAGGTATCATCATTGAACATAGCATTCTTGCCTTTACTTAGTGTATTACAAGTCTACCCATTTTCATAAGGGTTTATAATACAACATAAATCTACCCACAATAAGAGTTTATATTACACTATAAGTCTACCCTATATATGGGTTCATAATGCACAAGAGGTCTAACCATCATAAGGGTTCTCAAGGCACCATGAGTCTACTCAACATATGGGTTTGCAATACACTATTTTCATAACATACTTTCTCATATAATCATAGAAAGTCTATCATAACTCATCATGAAGTCATTATCATACTCTTCAGAAATCATAATATAATCACAAATCATCATGAGTAATTACTTTTGTGAAAATAGCTACTTTTACTTCTTCTTTAAGTTGAAATTTGTGACTTCTCCACTTGTTTCCTCTTGTTCCTCAATTTTCAGACTTCTTCCTCTCTTTCTCTCTCTCTCTCTCTCTCTTCTTAGCCTGAAGTTTACTATTCTATCAATTCTTTAGGTTGATAGTTAATCTAAACTCGAGGAAACAAGCTAGAAGGATTACCTTTGGTAGTTTCTTGATAACTTTCAGCTAGAAATTCCTTCTTTCCCTTCTTCTTTCTCTCTCATGTTCTTCTCTCTCTCTCTCTGCTCAAACTCTACAGATTATGTGTTTCTCTCTCTCTTAGTTTGATTATGAAGAGTATTCTACAAGCTTTGTTGCAAAAAGACTTTATTACCCATCATTATTTATTTCTGAGATTTCCTAAACATGTTAGGGGTATTTTGCTCACTTCCCATATAAAAACCTCAACTTTCCACTGCCTTAATTGTACTTATATTCGTAACTCAGAGAGCTGCTAGTTGACTGTTAGGGAGTTGACAGTCAAATGGTTGCTTATGGGTTTCAGATTTATGACTTACAGAGAGCTATCAGTCGAAAGTTATCCTATCATCAGTCAACTGCCTGCAGATATCAGATAATTCTTTTCTAATTTCTTTGCAATCAATCGACTGCTGGCTACAAGAACTCGACTAGTCCTCTCAGTAATCAATTTTATTCCACTTTGGACTATTTTCTCATGATCATTTCCAATTTCCTTTCTAAATATTTAGAAATAACCATGCTTTATTTTATAACTTAGAGGAGAAATTTTGGGATGTTACACAGGTCCTGAATCAAATAGCTATATCTCATAAAACACATTGATCATTACAAAGGCATACCTCCAAACTCCAGAGAAAAGGAAAAAAAAAAGAGGACAATGGGAAGGGAAGAAGATGAAGAATAAAGAAAAGGGGGAAAAAAGTCCAACCCACCAACCCAACCTGAACTAACCCGCTAGAATGCGGGCTGGGTCGGTTTGAGTTCAGTAGTCAAAATTATTGAACCCGACCCGATCTAACTCACTGTCTTTTGGTCGGTTCGAGTTGAAAATCTCCCTCAACCTGACCCAACCCGACTCATACTCAGCCGTTGTAATACCCGTTAATTTCGGAATATAACTCGCTTAAGAGTATTTTAGAATTCTACAACGTTACTTTAGTTATTTATTTTGGTCATTTTTAATTTTCATATTTAATTGTTCTCTTTGAATATTATTTATGAAAATTGAGTTAAATGACTGGACTAAATATTTGCACAATGTGGGATATATTCTAAGAATGGTGAAATTCATGGAAAAGTGGTTTCAAAATGGTCAATTAGTCCATTTATTGTAAATTGACTGGATGGGTTTGGATGTTGGGTTATGGATACCCATGGGTTATTGAATAACCCATTAGAAATATTTAATATAAAGCTTCAATAGTACCCCCTTCATTTTTCACGCAACCGAAGCAAAGCGTCTTCTCTCCTTTCTTCATCCTTTTCTCAAATCTTTTCCTTGATCTTCAGAGTTTTGGTTATTTGTTCGGTTCAAAAGCTTTGTAAGGATCAAAGGTAAGCTTTAATCTCATTATTTTCCTTAAATTTCAGTTTATATGGAAGATTAGAGGAGGTTTTGTTCTTGAAGATTTTGATGATAATTCATGAATCTCAGTGGTTTTAGAAGTTATATTTGAGTTATAATCGGTTAAAAGAGTTGAAATTCTAGTTTTGAAACAAGAAAGGAAACGATGAATTTGTTAGAAATTTTTGCAAAAACTTCTGCAAAAACTCGAGTTACTGTAGCGACCAGAAATTTCGGGAAAATCTAGAAATTTTTCTTCGAGTTACTGTAGCAGTAACTGTAGTGTCGGCAGTCAACGGTACTGTAGCAGTCAACGTACTGTAGCGAACCGGCACTGTAGCAAACCGTTACTGTAGCAAACCGTTACTGTAGCAATCAGAAAATTTTGCGTATTTTCGTGATTTTGTTTCCTTTCTTATGTTTCCTTGTAATATATTTTACTAGGAAATTTTCCTACACAAATTCTAGTGTGGAACAAGGTAAACTTGGACAAACATCAAGGTGAGTGAATAACCTTGCTCAGCTAATTTGATATTACTAGTCAAAGTACAATATAAGTCCCATTTACAATATTATTTGGATAATAAGCAATCAATTTTTCATATGGGAGTATATGATGATCGGTAGAAATAAGAGTATGTAGAAATTATTTTATTTCATGACAATTGTACTATGTGATAAATTCTCACTATCTTATTAATGAATAAAGATCTACGGGATCTAATACACGAGTTTGAAAGGGTTAAAGTCCCATATTACTCAGTGCATATCTATGAAACCTATACACGAGTTGAAAGGGTTAAAGTCTCATACTACTCGGTGTATACCTATGAGATCTTATTCACGAGTTTGAAAGGGTTAGAGTCCCATACTACTCGGTGTATATCTATGAAATCTTATTCATGAGTTTGAAAGGGTTAGAGTCCCATACTACTCGATGTATAAGACAATTAATTATATGAGTAAATGTGGTATTTGTACTTTTGATATTTTATATAGTACAATTATTTACTTACTGAGTTTTTAAATAAACTCACACTCCCTATGATTATTTTTTCAGATACAGAAAACAAAGAACAAGAGTATCCGTTTGAAGATTAGAAACCCCTTGGGATTATTCTCTATTTCTGTCTGGTGGGATACCTGTACTTATTAATGTGGATACTAGAAACGCTCTGTACTTTCTATAGGTCTCCTAGACTTGCGATGAGATAGAAATATCAGACTATGTATGTCTATATTTGCTTATCAGATGAATATAATTCTGTAGTGTGGAATGAATGATTAAGGTTGAATGTAAAACCTTACAGAATATATGTAAATAACGTATGTTTGAGAATTTTATCAAATGAGTAGTATCTTTTCACATGTTCAATTTTTGGGATGTGACAGCCGTATATGCCACTCACGAGAACCATGCTTTCCAGATTCTTCATGTGAGCAATTTGTATATTTGTTGCATATGCACATGAATTAAACAATTAAGAATTGAGATATTATTTCCTAGTAATAATACAACAAGCTTTAGTATTTGTTAATGAATGAGAAAGTAACCAAAGAATTTTGAAAATCGCTTTTAATTTGCCAAATCGTTCACTGGGAACCGTGAAGGAGAGAGAGAGAGAATTTTTTCTTTAAAATTATTATTAAGAGTATTTTGTAATTTAAGTCATGAGTCTACATGGCAAGTAATGTGAAAAATTATTTTTGTCACATGACAGTCTAGTCAGTGTTTTCCATTAATTTATTTGACAGTGTTTAAAAAAAAAGGCCTATTTGCAAAAAAAAAATAAAATATGTAAAATACATTTAACCAAAAATAAATATAAGTGATATAAATGAAAATAAGTGTAATTGTTAAGTTCATGACACATGCTTTTGCTATTTAAATATTGAGTTAGATAGCCTTTAATGAGAAAACTAATTATATATTTATTTATTTAAATAGGATAAAAATTAAATTCATGTACATTAATGTCTCTTTTTGTGCATAAGAAACGTATTTAATGAGAAAACTAATTCACGATTAAATTACATTACAATATCTGACGTTTTTGGGCCTTGAATTCACAGAAGGTGGGTAGTTTCTCTTTCCTGGCAAACGGCTATGGTTTGTCCAAGAATATATACGTAAGGTAGTTTTGTGATGTTGAGGCTTTTATCTGAATTTGCGCAACAGACCTTACATATGTTGTGTGTGTTTGGGAAAAAAAAAAATTAGGTTGAATAACTTTTGGGCATAATTAATTTTTAAAATTGATTCTAGATAAACATGAGTATAAATTAATATGATTCATGTTTAAAAATTGTTGTCAAAAAAGTGATTTTAAAATATAAATTTTATTTGGATATTGGTTATCATAATCCCTACTGAATGTGTAATTACTAGAAATTATATTAATTTTATATTACTTTGTTTTATTTATCATTATCATTATCATTTAATTTCACTTATAGTTAGATATAATAAAATAAATCATATGAATGTTCTAATAATAACTTTTTTAACTATTGGATGGTTACAAAAATAAGATCAATAAACCCCACACAAAATAAGTGAAGGCTAAAATTAAAAAAAAAATCTTATTAAAACAAATAGAAGCTATGGATTAAAAGGACCAAATTATAAAGAACACAAATAATACAAAAGGGACATAATTGAAAAGAAACTTAGAATTTAAAAGTCCATTTACAAATTAAAACAACAAAAACTATGGATTAAACAAAAAATAAAATAAAACAAAGAGAAGTCATGTTAGTTCAAGTATGTACCCAAGAAGGGAGTTGAATTGGGTACAGGGTACTTTTCCAACTAATGTTTTTGGAACTGACTCGGTCATTGACCCAGGTTGGCCTCTGGGTCACTGGGTCACCAGGTAAATTACTGACCTAGGTAAATAAATTAAAAAGATTAAAAATTATATATACCTTTATATCTTTACAAATAAATTCAAAAACAAGTAAAATAATATGCAAATTTCACACTTTAAAGTCATAAACATCCATAATAATTCAAACATAAAGTCATAAATATTCATATATAATTCATAAAGTCATAAATAATATCATCAAAGAAATGATACATTGCAAAAAAGGAACAACAACTCATAAGGTAATTTTTCAATTACAAACAAAGTGCACTGTGAATCTGTAGCATATGCTAGAAGCGGAAGCATGTAGTCACAATATATAGAGTAACACAATGAATTTGTGCATGCTTTTTTCCATTCTTTGGATAATAAGATTTCATTGCTCAAAAAATGAGGGTAAGGAACCAATTCATGAACGATCTGGGAAAGAAAAGCTGAAGGGTTAATAATCAAATAATTAAGATTTCGAATCCATCAAATAATCAAATTTCCTACATCTTAATTGAAGGGTTAATAATTGCTAGATTTCAAATCCTAACAAGCAAGCTAGAAATTACCTTGACTTCTAACAATCATGTCTTTTATTGTGGAAATTTGTTTTAAGGATCTTTTTCTTTAATTAATGTGTGATTTGATGTTGGTTCCCTCTCCTTGCATTTGACTTTTTTCTTTCCATTCTTAGGTTCATATTTGATTTTCTTCTATTGGTTTGATTTTATTCTTTATATCTCCCTTGTGTATTTAAATGACAAAAGACAGATATTTCCATAATAGAAGAAGAACTCAGTGCTGAGAAAGGTAACAATCAGTAACATAGAGAGAGAGAGAGAGAGATAAAACAAGAAAGAGGCAACAATCAGTAATAGATTCCAATTTCCAACATAGTAAGAGAGAGGCAACAACTTGGCGGTGAGCTTAGGTCAAAGGAAGAACAAAATTACCTGGTCGTCAGTGAGCTTGGGTCGAAGAGTCTCATGCAGAGGTGGTCACCAATGGCCATGGCATGTGGAAGTCGATCAGGAGCTCTATTTATAGAGGGTTCAAAGTTGTAGCAGCTATGTAATATCTGCTAGTTTCGGATAGTACTTTATTGGAACTTCCTAAGGAGTATTTTGACTACATGAAAATTTTTTGTTTAACTGGAAAGGAAAATTCAAGGATTAAAGTGGTAAGGCGTATAAAATAATAAGTGACCTTAGGGTAAGGAAAAGCATGTGACTAAGAGACATGGAGGATCACTGAGTTTGTGGGGGGACTAAAAGGAAAATAAGGATAATTATGTGATACACTAAGACAATGTAAAAAGGTGGTGATGGGATATTTGTTGCGTTTAATGAAAAGGAAAATTATCAAAGTTGGGGAAATTATGAGTATGCCATTATTAAAAATTTAACACGGGTTGGTCCAAGGATAAAGAGGTAATTTCCCCATGGTAGCCATTTATGTTATATTCACTCACGCACATCCCATTCACTCCATCTCCTTCTCTCATGTTTTCCTCCCTTCCACTCACACAAGTCACCCTCATCTCCACTTTCACTCATTTCCCTTTCACCAAATCTCTGGCCACTTAGCACTAATGAAAGGGCAGACCTTTGGTGAGCCACCATACCAAAAAAACAAGGAAGATTAAGGTGAACTTCTCCCTTCCTTTTTCTCTTCTACATTTTCATATTTTTAGGTGATTGGAAGGAAAATCGGTTTTGATTTGCAAGTTGTGAGGCTTGGGTTGTCTCTTGGATACTCAATGATGAAATTAGAACCAAAAATTTTATGGATTTTCCATGTTTGGGATTGAATCATAAGAAAATGAAAGATTAAGAAGAAAATTAGGGTTTTGATTTCAGAATTCATGATTTAAGCTTGTATGCTCGGTTTTAACTTAGGAAATTGGTGCCAAAATGATCCTAGACCATTAAGAATGAAACTCCTTTGAAGGAATCGAAGATATTGGTGAAGATTTAAGGATTTTGGATCTAAAATCGAGCCCCCTTTCATTGTTGCCGACTATGGCACCTAAGGCGCCACACAGGCAGAAGCTAGAAGAGGGAATGGTGGTTCTAGCGCCCAGGTGTCACCACCTGGAGCATGTCTTATGCCTTAGGAAGGCTATGTTTTAAGTTCTAAGATGCTTTTTAATATCTTGTAAGCTTGGGCATGGTTTGAGACTTGGCCGGGACATTCTTTGGAGGACAAAAGTGCTTCAAAGTTAGGTGAGGGAATCATTCTACTCTACATAACTTGAATCATGTGAATGAATTATATGTTAATGAAATTTCATACTTCCATTATTATATAAGGGGAATAATCCAAAGGGGTTAGGAGATGTATTCTCTTCTCTTTAAAATTGTTTGTGGTGATAAAACTTATATTAGTGATAACTTAGGATGGAATTCTAATTTATCTAGTGTTGGATACATTAATATTAATTATTGCGAATGATAAACACATTCCTTTCTTTTGAGGCAAGCTAATTTTACTTATTTTAATGTATTGGGCTTTTATCCCATAAGTTAATGGTGTTTTGGATTGTGGAACACCTATAGGTGAAGAACTCTTAATGAAATCTTATGGTTACGCGTAGATGCTATGAGTTATTTTAAATTACTCTTATTTCTAAATATTTTTATCTACTTATTCTATTGTTATAATCATGCTAAGTAATGGTTGCATAGAGTAAGATCAATCGGCTTGGGAACTGATCCACTCATGTATTTTTAGAACTATTGTGTGAACCACTTTGAGCATGTGTCTTTTGTATAAGGATATGGGAAACTCGATAATAGGCCCTATATCGAGATAGGGTAACATGACCTTTAACGATACCTTGTTGGGTCTATAAATGTTGGATGTATTGTAAAGGTTAAGGGCAGTGTACCACTTACACCCTAAAAGGGGAGAGTGACATCTCACATAAGGGATTGGGGCTAGAAGAGCAATTCTAATCAAATGGAACCCTTGGGAGCGAGTGCGGTGAGAGGCCTAACTCCTCTCTCATCTAAAGTGTGATAAGGTAACCATTCCTGTCCTTTATATAAACTCTAAGGATGTAGTTGTAATGATCCATTCAGTTATGAGATAAATTACTACGTGTGGACCTCATTTTGAAATTGAGTTATGTTACTTTCATTCATGTCTTTTGCTAACCATGTTTAGATACGTTAAAGTGTGAACGTGTACAGGCATCTCCTACGTGTTAGTTGTTCTTGTGCTCTAGTGATAGAATCTTGTGTGCCATCGAGCTTTCTTGTTTTATGCTTATTATATTTTTTGTATTGACATGGCACGAAGTAAATTCATTTATACTTTGACATAATTGTTTGTGGGATAAAGACTTTCAATTGAAGACTTGTGTGGTTAGTATAAATACAGGTGACCTAATTGCTAAGGATGATGCATTGAGGGAAGAGTCCTAAAATATTGTTAGAAGCCTATGGGGCTAAATAAGTCTAGGTGACCTAAAATATTGGATGGTGCATTATTGAGTTGTCAGTTGAATGGTCTAGTAATGAGTTGCAATGTGGCTAAGCGACCTTATCCCTTGGAAATGCCACACTCGAGGATGCTGCCTATATGAAGGAAAGGTGAAGGAATTATTAAATAATTATTAATATGAATGGTGTCTCAGTGGCCCTCAAATGCTATGAATGGTGTCTCAGTAGCCTTCAAATGCTATGAATAGTGTGTTGGTGGTCCTCAAATGCCCAAGTGGCAATATTATATATGGTGGCGTGGTGAAAATCCTTGATCTTGTATTTTGCTTGATGTTTGTATACTAAATTTTGTTATTGAGCCATTTGATAGAATGGACTTTGTAATCCACTTGTGAGGCATGACTTAGTGGTACTTGGGGTGCTTACTTGACTTTGCAGGTTGTATGGGATGAGACTTTAGTCTAGTGTTGTAGATGGGATATCACTTTTATGTCTAGTCCTTATGAGCGGTACACGGTGGTAATTTTTATGGTTAATTTCATTCCTTCCCTGAGTATTTGTCATACTTATCCTTTTTTTGTGTACCCTTACAAGTTCTTGTTTAGTTAATGGGACTCTGTATGAGGAGTAGAGAAGCTTCTGAATCTTCAACCTTTTTTTCGAGTACAAGTTGATGTTGATGTTTGCTAAGTTGGGTTTTTCAAATTGCTCTATAGTGAATAGAACTCTTAGAACTCTTAGGTTTATGGTGAATGTTGTGATGAGATTATAAAGGATTAAATTACATCTCTTTCTGCTAATTTGAATTCTAGTGTGTTTGATTTGATTAATAATGTGACAGAATGATTTCTTTTTATCATTATACGTTAAGGTTGAGTATGCTGAGCATATGTGATGTTAGGCTTATAGTGGTGGTGTGGACCCCACCACCGTATTGGTCATGCCCCCGAATTTAGGGGTATGACAAGCTATGTCGAAGAGGCAGTGTGCGAACAATACTAGCTGCTAAGTTAATCAATTTTTTTAAGAAAATGGTTGGGTCACTAGGTCGGCTAAGACCCAGTTGGGTCGACTGAGTCTTTTCTAGTCCGATGATAGATCAGTCTAAAACCATGAACCAGATAGGTATAAGCCCAGGGTCAACCTACCGAGTCGATCTGGGTCCAATTTCACTGTTTCAAACTTTTTCTATAAAACTTTCCTTTTATTAAATAAACATTATCCTAAAAAGATAGACTTCTAAAAGAAATAGTTATATGAGTTTTTAAAAAAGTATCCTGAACGCAAAGGTTTTCTTTTTAGATGAGTTTTGCTTATGAATTTAAAAACTTTTCTTTAAAAATGAAGAATATACAGTAAAGCAGAAAGAGACACAATGATATATAGTAGTTCAGAATGTCTCAAGGGAAGTTCCAATGTCCATTCATCAAACACACAGTAAGAGAATTTTACAAAGGAAAAATGTTAACCAATACAATTAGCAACATCAAACATTGACGATCAACACCTTGCTTTTACGGTAGCACCCTACTAAATTTGTACAAGATCGTAGCAAACAAACAACTTAGTAGATCATCATGCCTGATCTTTTGCAACCTCTTCAATCCAAGAAGATCAACAACACACGTTTACAGCAACAATAGGGATTATAACCCAATCCCTAACAAAAACTAATCCGTCTACACACGTGACTCTTACAATGATATCAGTATACTAGAATTTGTTCACTCATAACAAGAAGAGAGATAAGGTCACACATAGGATAAAAATTTCAATAACTGTTTCTCAAGAAACACAGAGAAGGAATTTATGCCCGTAGCTCAATTCATAGTGATTCAATATTTTCCTTCACAAAAGAATGAAAATGAAATTTGAAGAAGAAAGCCTTTTATACTTGCTTTAACATAGTAGTTGTTGAGAAGCTCCTTAAGCGTTTACTCCTTCAGTGATCAACTTTAGATTAGCCGTTTTAAATGCTCAATCTAATATGTGATCCTGATACATTAAGTGGGAAAGGTGGCTATTTTAGGAAGGAAAGATTTCATCTTTTTAACATTGTAGGTTGCTACGTTCTACCCTTGATTAATAGGTTTTTTCCAAATCAGTATGCTAGTAAACTTTTTCTCTTACACTTTCCATTTTGGTTACTTCAATCATTTCCTTTTCAAGCATCTACATTGATGCGAATCAAGGCTTGGAGCAAAAGAATTCTAGTACTTCAAGGGATCCATTTTATTTTCAAAGAAGTGTTAAGTGTGCTTGGTCAAGAGTGGGCTAAGTTGTCACGATCCAACATTGGGGCATGTGACCGGCATGATGTGGGTGCTTCCCATGGATGTAAACCTAGCTTCTAGCTCCAACTCACATGACGAAAGCAATAGTGATAACAAAAACGGGTGAATATCCCCATACATAGTCCAAGGAATATACAGAAACATATACAAAAGAATGATCTCCAAAACTACCCTCCTAATTGGTTCTATTGGACTACAAAGCGACTAACAAAATAGTTTTAGAGGACGACTCCAAAAGATGTTACAAACCCAAGAATCAAGCGAGTTGGATCACTCGAACCTCTACTACTCCTTGAGCGGATGTTCTTCAATGTATATGGGCTCTAAAACATGGAAAAAAACAATGTGAGATAATAATCTCAGCGAGTAAAACTAAACACATATAACTAAAGCATAAGTGAAGCGCTTGGCATCCATATTTCTCAGCCTAAAGGCATGATTAACTCCTTGCCCATAGGAGGTCCCATCCCAAAAGCACAATTAACTCCTTGCCTGTAAGCAATTTAAATCTCCCTACCTGGAGGTAATTCATAACTCCCACAATCATAGCCCACGAATCTCCTACAAACAATTCAATATTTTAAAGCACAAGCGCTCCTATACCTTGAGATGCATACATAGTGAAAACACATGTATAGGTATACATATATGCACATATACAAATTCACTAAATCAAACTCAAGGGCACATTTCTTCATAAATCAGAATATCCAAGGCATAGAACTTATCTCATTTTTCCATGTTTCTCCACATTGTAACTTTTAAACAACCTATGTTTAAAATCATAAATAATTCACATACTTGAGTAAGTTATTTACTCACATAGATATGGCAATTAAATGATAGGAAAAAGGGTCCAATCAAGTGCTTAGGAACTCCCAGAATCACCTACGCAAGCACACAAAGGTACAAGGTTTATTCTTATCACAAGTCATGGTTCCAAAACAAGGAGCCTTGGGTGCCCAGCCACCTTCCAATGTCCCCTCTTGGCTCTAGACTGTGGTGCCCTAAGCACTAAGAGGCCCGCAGCACACCCTATTTACCTCAATGGCGCCCTGAGCACCTAAACCTGAGGCTTCAAACAACCCCTCAGCTCACTTGGGGTTCGAGCACCCAAACCTACAACTCGAAGGTACCTCTGTCCCCATGGCTCCTTAGACGTCCAAGACTGTTGTAGCATAAAAAATGACAGAACATCACCATTTTAGCTCCCTTAAACCTCATTTTCCAAAGATTTAACAAGGGAGGGTTCTATGACATTATGGTTGCTTCGAAAGTTAGAGCAAGTCACCAAATACTCCACCCACAAGCTCAAAGAACCCTAAAAACCCATTTGCAATATTACAAAAGAAAAACTTTCTTCAATGGTATCATTATCTTCATCGTTGTAAATCATTGTTCAATAACCAATCAAGCTTGCAAACCAAGGGTTAACAAAGAGAAGCATAAACTCAAATCAAAACATAAACTAGCCCACCAACCTATCATTTCATTCTTAGGGTTTGGAAAGGAGATGAAACAAAGGAGAGAAGAGGGATGGTTGTTACCTAAATTTCTTTCCCCAACCAACAACCAAACAACTCTCCCTAAGCTCCCAGACATGCTAACTGAGAAGGAATAGACTTGGCAAAAGATTAAAGTCCATGTATGTAGCATGAGGAGTTAATTAAGCACTTTGGAGGGATATGTGTGGGTGTTTCCATGAGTGAGGAGGGAAGAGAGAATGGGTCTGATTTTTAAAATTGTCTTTGTGACCAAATGGCCAAAAGTGAGCCCCCATAAGCACCTTAAGGCTTATCTTCTTCACTTAGCAAAGCCCACCCAAAAATCTCTTCTAATCTCCATTATCTCATTAGGCCTATAACACACAACAAAAGTAACAAGGCTCACCTTAGGTCAAGGCTCTCCCTTTTCGTTCTTTTTAATCCTTGACATATATTAATTAAGTCTTTTCCTTTTTCTATGCCTTGGTTACAATTAGCTAATTAGTTAAACACCATGACCCAAAGATAATACACTTATAGCATGTAAACTGGCAAGTAAATTATAATTAATCTCCTTTTTGAAGTAATTAAAGTCCCAACAAGGAAGTAATCAAATCTCCCTCCTTTGCAATTACCATAGGATATCTTCAATTCCATTGCACCCAATAGCATAGTCATGGCAAAGAAATAATATAAAACACAAAGATGAATAATCACAATAAACCACAAAATAAAAATTAAATCCCCCGTGCACACGTGAACAATAATATCTCTTGGAGGAATTACATGAGCAAATTTTGCTTGAATGCAAGCTAAATGAAGATCAAAAACTGCATAACATCATTTGGGCTAAAGATAGATTTGTTGAAGGAAAGTTATGCCAAAATACTACAAATCAAGCCTTAGACCAAGAGCTAAACATGGGCCAATTCAATTTGGGCTTAATTATGTCATTTTGGGCTGAAAATAATGTTTTGTAATTTTTATGTATTTGGATAAAGTTTTAGCTTGTTGATCAAAATAGTTAGTCATTTCCAAGGCACATTAAATGCTTTAAGTTTCCCAGTAGTTGTTGTTTTGTTAGGCTTAGTAAAGTCTGATTATGACTATTTTGAGTTCCTAGATTTTCATTTTCTACGCTAGGCTGTCCATTTATAAATATCACATATCTAAGCATGTTGTAATCAGATTTCAAATTTGAATGAAAAGAATTTTCTTTTGTGAGGATTATTCCTCTTTGGTTCTTCTAAGAATTTTTGAACTTATCAAGGAATTCCAAATCCTTGTGGCATTTAAAACCTATCTCTTGGGATCTTGTCTCTTTATAAGCAATCGGTTCAAGGGTTTATACCTTAGGATCTTAGCTCTCTATAGCCAATAGGTTTATGTTTAAATCTATCCAATTTAACGTTTCTGCATCATTTTAATTTTAACATGAGAGATAAAGTGGTGCTACTGAGATTCACGTGATTCTTTAGCCTAAGGGTGGCAATGGAGCCCCAAATTCGAGGATCCTCGTGTTCGGAGCCTCGTTGGCGGGGATTTTCCCTAATGTGGATAGGGATGGAGAAAAAATTTCCCTGAAAGATAAATAGGAATTGGGACAAGGATCACATCCCCCTGTGGAGTCCCCGTCCCTGAGGGCATTTTTTTAATTTTACAAAAATTACTAAAATACTCTTAATATTTATATAATATTTATATATGGATATTTTAGTAATTTTATAATTTAAATTAATTTAATTAAAAAAACAATACCCTAAAATCTAAAATGAAATCTACCTCTAGTCATGTTATGCCTCTACTCTTTTGTCTCTCAGTTGTCCTCCTATCTCCTCCTCCCATCTTGTTCTCTTGTCTCTCCGTTCTCCAAGTGGTGCTCACCGTCGTCAACTTTGTCATGTTTCCTTATCCCGTTGTCATCGTCTCTGCTCATGGTCATTGTCAACTTCATGCTTCCTCTCTTACCGTCAATGTACTTCCTCTCATCCGTCAACATGCTCAAGTACTTAAACCACCCATCACTCTTTCTTCCCACTCCAATCTCCGTCCCTTCCCCTTCGCCTTCTTTCTTCTTCTGTTCCTTTTAACATCTTACATTTCTCTAGTACCGACACTTAAAACTCCTCACTTCACTCGCTTAGTCATAAGAGCCACAGCTGCCCTTGATACTAAGAAAGCAAAGAGAGACGAGATAGTCCAGAAAGTGCACAACATTGAAGAATTTGACGAAGCGCTTCATTTGGCCAAAGATAGACTAGTTGTCATCGAATATGCTTGCAGGGACAGTGACCTGCAACAATGTGGAGTTCCTTCTCTTAATAGGCAACGAATTAGAGAAGATGATTCCTCCCTCAGATTTGAATGATACTTAAGGTATTAGGATTTCAAATTTGAATTGATTTTTTTGATGAATTTGAGATCTCAATATTTCTTTTTCTATACATTAGAAGTTTAAAGTTGGTTGTGTTGTCTGAATCTAAAATCTAAATGTGATGCATAATTTGCTTCTTTCCTCTTTGTTGCTCAAATACTTTGCTTCATTCCTCTCTTTCTCTGAAGTTTGAACTATGATGTATACTTTCTTCTTTTTTACATTTTCAAATTTTTTACTAACCTCATGGGGAACGGGGATAAGGGAGATTTCTTCTCCCTGGTAGGGATTGGGGTTAGGGACAAAGGCAAGTTTTAGGGGCAGGGAGGGCCATCCTTACTTTTGCCATATATTGCGCAAATGGGTTTTGATTGTTAGACATTCCAAATAAAGACATTCTTTTTCTGCACCTTCCTTTTTTGCTTCCCTTAATTGTGCTATTTTCTTTTCAAGGGAGATAAGATACCACAAAACTAGATTCACATGATTTGCTTTCCCTTTTTGTGCTAATGGACCAATACTAAAAAAAAAGCAAAATTGACAACTTTCATGAAGAGGGATTTAGGTCTGATAAGAATGATTTCATTAATAAAAAATTATGCTTCAAAAATATTGCACTAATTTCCTCCCCCTTTTTTGATTAATGGCAATCATTTTTATGTGACCACCGTAAAAGCTCCCCCTCAACAAATGTTTAAAAAAAAATAAGAAGTTTAGAAATACTCCTCCTAAATGATAGCATCATTCATCGTTTGAGAACTATCAGGAACAAACATCCTGAAATCCTTTACAAACTTGTTAGCATAATAGATATAGATATTCAATAACCATATGGTGCAATATAAGCAATAAGCAATGAAGAAGCAATCTAATATTTACGCATGGTACATTTCTCTACCCCTTTGCCATAATCAAAAAAATGGGGTCATAACATAGCAATTAGTATTTGAAATTAGGAGACTAAAGGTTCAATAAGTAAAGCACCCCTCTGCCATACAATGAGAAGCAGAGCTAAGATAACTTCTTTGAATACCATGTTCCTTATGCTCCCCTTCAAAATATGCATACATCTTTGGTTCATAAAATTCTCTTTTAAGCTTTTTATAGAAAGTATGCTTACTAAGAGAATATAAAACAATACAAAACTCTCTCAAATATAATATGTAGTATAAGTGTACAGCTCAAGCTTTCTCAATCTATTTTTCACTTTTAGCAAGTGTGTCTTTAGAATGACAAAATGAGCTTCTTATATAGCTTAAAAAAAACTAACCATTGTGAGTTGAAGCTTCATCATAAAAATACTTAAGCCAATTGCATGATTGCCTTCAGATCAAGTACCTCAAATAAGAAAATTCTTTATTCTGAATAAGGAAAAAAGTCACTGTTTAATTATACATTTTCATTCTATGCGGATCTTCCAAATATATGTATCTTTGAATTATTCTTCTTTTTTCTGTTTATCTGCTTTGCTTTTTGATATGTAGGAAATGACTCCATTCCTTATTTAGATTCCTTTACATTAAATACATAATCTTTCATATTTCGTGGATACAAGTAACTTTCCTTTTTTGCTTTGCAATTATTTCTTCAGCATTGCAATCATTTCTTTAGCATTTAACTATGAGTAATTGCTTCAATTGTTAGCCATCTTTGATTCAGATTCAGATTCTTTCCATTTAAGACATGATTCTAATTTTGATCCTAATACATTAAATACTCGAAGTTTTAGGGTCCTGATGGTTGCCTTAATAATAAAAAAAGGTTTCAAATTGGAATCTTGCCTCAACAAGGTGGTTTCTATTTATGCATTATCTTCAACATTCCATTTAATTAACATTTTAGGAATCTCCACTCCATTCTATGATCTACATTGGTACATGGGGTCCATTTTCAATCGCCCTCCAAACTTGCATGTTTTGAGATTTTAAGAAAATTTCCATCCTTGCCTTCTAATAAGGGTAGTTTGTCCCTTCAAAGAAAGATGACCTATCTGCAACAGTCCCTGAGCATCAGGTTGTTGATTCATCTTTATGTGTCTTTTTCTTTGCAATGTTAATCTTGCACAAATTGGAGACCAAGCTCTAATACCATATATTAGTTCACGTATGCACCCAATAAGGGGTTGAATTAGGTACATAATACTTTTCAAACTTCTTTGATAAAACATTCTTTTTCTTAAATAAACATTATCCTGAAAAGATAGTTTTCTAAAGGAAATAGTTGTATGAGTTTGAAAACAGTATCTTGAATGCAAGAGTTTTCTTTTTAGAAGAGTTTTTCTTGTGAAATTAAAAACTTTTTTCTTTAAAAATGAAGGATAAACAGTAAAACAGAAAGAGAAACAATGATATATAGTAGTTCAGAATATTCCAAGGGAAATTCCTATGTCTACTCCTCAAACAGTAATAAAAAAATTTCATAAAAGGAAAACATTAACCAATACAATCAGCAACCTTAAACACTACTTTTACATTAACACCCTGCTATGTTTGTATAAGATCCTAGCAAACTTACAACCTAGTAGATTACCCCTGATTTTTTATAATCTCTTCAACCTAAGAGGATCAACAACATGCTTTTACACCAACAACGGGGATTACAACCAAATCCCTAACAAAAACCAATGAGCCCATACATGAGACTCTTATAATGATATCATTATGCTAGGATATGTTCACTTAGAACAAGAAGAAAGATAAGATCACACAAAGGATAAAACTTTCAATCACAGTCTCTTAAGAAACACAGAGAAGGAAATTATGCACACAACTCAGTTCATAGTGATTCAATATTTTCCTTCACAAAAGAATGAAAATGTAGTTTGAAGAGGAAAGCCTTTTATACTTGCTTTAGCATACTTGCCATTTAGAGGCTCCTTTGGCATTTACTCCTTTAACGGTAAACTCTAGAACTATCATTTTAAATGCTTAATCTGATATGTGATCTTGATACAATAAGTTGGAAATGCCACTATTTTAGAAAGATTTTGTCTCTTTGACTTTGTAAGTTGTTGCATTCTACCCTTAATTAATGGGTTTTTTCCAAATCAATACACTGGTAGACTTTTTCTCCTACATTTTCCATTTTGGTTTCGTCAAACATTTCCTTTTTAGGTCTTCACATTAATTCTGATAAGAAAGATAAATTGATTCTACTAAGATTCACATGATTTGTTTCTTTTTTTGTGCACCCATGATCTCGCAAGGCATCTTGTTGCTAATTCATGTGATTCTTTTTCCTTAAATTGCATAAATGGGATTTGACTGTTGGACTTCCCAAATAAGGACGCTAATGGATTTTCTTTTTCTACACCTTCCCTTTTTGCTTCCTTCAATTGTGCTATTGCCTTTGAGAGGTAAGATGTCACAAATCTAGATTCATGTGATCTGCTTTCCTTTTTTGTGCTAATGGACCAATACTCAGAAAAAGAAAATTGACATCTTGCATGAAGAGGGATTTAGGTCTGATAAGAATGATTCCATTAATCAAAAATCATATTCCAAAAATCTTGCACTAACATGTCAGATCACAAAAAATGCAGGGACTAATAGGAATAAAAGTTTTTAACTTTTGGTCGAAGTATAATTTTGGAAAAAATAGTGTTCAAGAAAGTAATTTTTGCCAAAACTAAATCCTCCATTATGTAGCGATGGTTTTTTCCTTCTTTTTTCTTCCTTCATTCTCTTATCTTATTTCTTTCCTCTTTTCCTCTCCCTCTTTTCCTAAAACATGAAATCATGAAAGGAGCAAGTGAAGCATATGGGGGCAACATAGGAAAACAAAGCAAAAAAAATGGCGGAAGGGGTAGGTGAAGTGTGATGGGAAGGAGATCGTGTTAGTTCAAACCCAAGTTAAATGAGAGAATCAATTTTGATGAAGCTAGTTACCACAAATAAAAACACATATTTTTACGCTAAGTTATAGAGGCTTGATAGCGCTTAAGTATTTGTCACCCCATATCTGAACACACCCTTTTTCTGTCAAACCTGCATGTCAAGTTAGATATACACGACGCGATGAACACATGTTTGATGTTTCTTATTATCTAATATTAAATTGCGAGAAAGTAATCTTGTCCCTTTTATTATAGTGGTAATGATAATTATCTCCTCGTAATTCTCGAGTTTTCACTTTAGTGATCATGTCAAAATATGTTTGTAAGAATGGGTTTCTTTTAACAATTATATAATTAGTCTTTGTTATTTATTTTGTAATATTATTATAAAATACTATTAAAAATATTAATTATTTGAAATTGTTGCTTAATTTTCATATTAAATCTTGGTAACCATGTGTCACGTCCCAAAATCTGAGTACGTGACCGGCACGAAAAGTGAATTTCATTTTACCTCCGTAAGTCTATCTTTCTCTTAAGCATCATATCATTCTTTTAAATACAACTAATTTAAATTACATAATTTAAGAATTTAAAATAAGAGAAATTTTTTTTTTACAAAAGATAAGAAAATACGGCTAAACCGAGTTTTCTATACACATTACAGTCATTCACATTACATCACTGAATGAACCTACCCGATTACAGAGATTTCTAGATTTATACAACTTAAATATTATACCTTTATCCTGAATAAATGAAAAGGTAATCATGGGCTAAGAATCCATAATTCCTTGTACAAATATTTACCTTCAGCTATCAACTCTGAAAAAAATGTTAATAAGAAGGGTATGAGCAAACCACGTGCCCAATGAGCGGACAACACAACACTATGACAAAAAAAATATTATGCATCATAATAATAACATGCAGCAATCATATGTAATCAATTATAACATAATATAATATAATTCATAATAATTCACAACAATATCCAAGTAAATCAAATACATTTCAACATAATTCAAATAATTCACAACAGCAAATAGTGAAATCAATTTCACACATTTCCCGTACCAACTGGGTCATCCAGGGTACCTCTGGATCGTTACCCGCGGCCCCCGTCGCATCCACCCTTATCGCTCCATTTATATTCTCCACCCTTATAGCTTCACGTAGATTTCTCCATGAGGTGCACCACCATGCCTTTCCTTTCTAGTCAAACACAATCACAATCACATCTAAGAGCATTCTCAATCATAATCATGAGTCATATACACAACTCAGTCATTAACAATTCAAGTCACAACATAATCAATATGGTTTCAGCAACATATCATGTATACAATATAACCCATAATATAGAACAATTATTCAATAATAACATACTTCAACTATCCGCATATGAATGAACTCAACAATCAGAGTATGACACATTTCAACTCAGTTCACATGCCATTCACAATCCATCACATAACCTCCATTCATGAGAAAATAAGAAAATATAATTATATACATCACCAGGCAAGTTTCACAATTGTTTATGTCTCATCGTCCCACATCATCCTCTTCAAACTTAGATATACAACATATTTTCACTATGATGCAAAAAGTTAATAACAAAGATATTTAATCATAGCAAGTATTAACCCACTCACCTAGATTTCACGCTCTCGGCACTCCCACCTTGCGCCTTGACCATTCCTATTGTAATCAGATAAAAACCATCAGGGTTACGAAATAGAGAAATTTCCTACCACTATTCTCGACATTCACTCACTTCTCAAATAATAACTCATAACTGGTAATGAATATCCAGATAAAACTTATACCATTGGAAACTAGACTCAAATAGCTTTTCAACGATATAAATTTCACTCAAAACGGAGTCCGGATGAAAGAGATATGAACATTTTAAAACTGATGCTACAGTAATGGTCAACGGTCAACGCAGCTACAGTGTCGTTGACTAAGTCAATGCTATAGTAACGTTGACCGAGTCAATGCTACAGTACGAGAAAATCTGGAAAAATTTTCTCGGTGAACAGTATTTTCTGGAAAATTTTTGAAAAATTTCCAGAATGAACAGTGACGTTCTTCGTGTTCTTCATCCAAAAATCTTAAAATCATATCTAAAACAACATTTCTTTTGATTTCTTCCATGGGTTTTCATCCTTAATGTCTAAGGAGTGTTTTAACACCAAAACCCCTAATTTATACCAACAATCCAAGCTCAAATCTCAAATTTTCATCAAGAATACTAACTTTTTTCAAATATCCAAATTCTACGAATTTCTCCTAGTTTTCTCCAAATTTCTTGTTCTAATAACATCATAAACCACCTAGGAATGTTTTAGATTAACATCCACACTTAAATTCATCCATTAAAACTCAAAATCTTAATTTTCTTCCATAGGTCCGAAAATGGAGAAAAAGAGAAATAGAGCAGATAAAACTTACCTTTTTGCCTCTAGAACTCCTAAGAATCGGAAGTATGGTTAGAAAATATCATATCACCGAAAAAACTTAAAGAAAGGATTGAAGGAGATGGAAATGATAGATGAAGAAGAAGTGGAGTCTCGGGAGGAAGAAGGAGAAGTGAAACTAATAATTGTATGTGTGGGCCCCACCAATTTCTTTTTCGATAAAATCGCTCATAGTCACTTTAGCTTATAAGATTTGTTCACTTAAGTCCTTGAGAATTTGTAAAAATTTCCTAAATTAAAAATTAAAATTTCTATTCCTAGATTTTCTTCACTAATTCAAAAAGCACATTTTTCACGTAATTAAATTTTTCACTAAACTTCAAAATAGATTTTAAATATTCATACAAATTATTGGGGTATTACACCATGGGAATTATGATTGGCATAATTTGGGACGTTCGAATTGGTGAATTGAAACTCTTAAAAATGGCCTTTATGTGTGTATGTTTGTTGGGTGCATTGGTGAATTTAATCTTTTTTACTGTAATCAGTTTCGTTTTGGTTTCCAATGAAGAGAGCTTCACTATATATATAACTTCCTGGTTAAGTGGGAAAGACACGGAAAGATACAAGAAAGAGCAAGTCTACTAGTGTCTAAAAAATATCTATCATACTTATGTGTTTTAGGTAAAGAAAGGTATGGGAGAAAGTGAGTCTGGTTTGCTACCTTTGTCCAGAGGTAGTAAACAAAAAGGCAAGTACTTGAGCTATTATATCATGGAGGTAACACATCTGAGTACCTCTGCACCGGGAAATATAGCAAAATTAACCCATGAGAGATGTGAAAATTATCTTAAAGAAAGTTGAGATACACAGACCTCAGTCAAGTACCACGTGTATTTTTCTACCAATGTTTGTTTTTATTTTGCTGCTATGTCTCTTGTTTTTGGTTGCTAGATCCAACAAGTTTAAGATAATCTTCATGTTATAATGGAAGTCATAACCAAAAGTAAGAACAACGTGGGTGATCTCAACAAGCCTTTTCGTTTCAAGGTATTCATTTCAAAATATGGAAGTGAAAGGTTTTGTTTTATCTTAATCTTTTGAAGGTCTCCTATATGCTCACGATGAAAAATTCAAAAAAGACTCCTATTGATTCAATGAATATGTTGGAAAGAAAGAACATGCTGAAAAAATTTTTAAAAAATAGGAAAATAATGAATATAATTGTCGTTATTATTTGCTTAAATGTTTGGCTGACAAATTTTATGATTACTATGAGAAATCATATGCTATAGCCAAAAAGATTTGGAAAGCCTTGCAAAAAAAATGATATTGTGGAAGCTAAAGCAAAGAAGTATATAGCAAGTCGCCATTTTTACTATCAAAAGGTGTATGGCAGATCTATGGTGGAGCAAATATAAGAGTTCCAAATGCTAGCTCATGAAGTGAGGTTCAAGGGGATACACATTGAAGATAATCTAATCGTGGCTGGCATCATTGACAAGCTACTACAATCTTGGAAGGAGTTTTAAAAGGTTCTACATCACAAGAAAAAGGAGACTAGACTAGAAAGTCTCATTACAAGGATCCAAGTAGAAAAAGTTTGGAGTCAAGATCTTCTCATGACTCAAGGTGAAAATTCAACAGTTAAGGTAAATGTTCTTGGAACCAATGACTAAGCAAAATGCTCACTTGAAACCCTCTAAGAAAAACATGAAAAGATCATCTAGAAATGGCAGCAAAGGGTATTCCACCCAAAATAAAAATAAATACAATGGTTCCAACCAAAAACCTCAATTCTGTCATTATGTGTGTGGTAAAATTGGACACATGGCAAAGAATTGTAGGAATCTTTCTCATGGTAGTAAGCCAGAAGCCAACAATGTTAAAGAGCCTTAAGTGGCCATGATTACTAAAATCAACATGGTTGGTGAATCAAGAGGTTGTGGGTGGATATGATAAAGATTAGTTCAAGGTGGTTACACCTTATGATAAGCCTAAGGACATCATGCTTGGTGACTTTCATACCACTCAAATTTTGGGTGAAGATGGTGTGGAGTTTAATGTCACTTTTGGTTGTATCATCACTCTTATGAATGTTTTATACACATCTAAGATAAGGAAAAATCTTATTTCTTCCTTTTTGTTGAATAAAGCTGGTTTTAAACAAACTATTGAGTCTAATGAATATGTTTTTATTAAAAGAAGGGATTTTGTAGGCAAAGGGTATACTTGTGATGGAATGTTTAAGCTGAATTTTAATATGAATAAAATGCCTTCAAGTTCATTTTACATTATGTGTATCTATTAATTATTGGCGTGAATGTTTATGTGATATAAATAATAAATATGTACAAAGAATAAGTAATTTAGGACTAATTTCTAGCGTCAATGAAAATTTTGAAAAATGTGATTTTTGTAGCATGTCAAAAATTACAAAAAAAATCATATAAAACAATTGTGAAAAATTCTGAATTGTTAGATCTAATTTATAATGATATATGTGAATTTGATGGTCATCTAACTCATGGTAATAATAGATTTTTTATTAATTTTATAGATGATTTCTCTGAATATATTTATGTTTACTTGATGAAACACAAAAATGATGCTTTTGAAAAATTAAAATTATATTTAAATGAAGTTGAAAATCAGTTTGTAAGAAAATTAAATGTTTTCAAAGTGACAGAGGTGGTGAGTAATAATTCAAATGAATTCTTTTATTGAAAATTTGGATATTTTTCAAGAAGTAACACTACCTTATTCACTAGCTTTTAATGGGGTAGCTGACATAAAAATAGAACATTAATAAATCTTATGAATTTCATGTTGTTACATTAGGGTTTTTTTTTTAATTTTTAAGGTGAAGCTGTTTTGACTGCTTGTTTTGTATTGAATTGCATTTTTCATAAAAAATCAAATAAAACACCTATTGAGTTATGAAAAAATTATAATCCAAATTTAAATTTTTTGAGAGTATGGGGATGTTTAACGTATGTGAAACATGTGAATACTAAAAGGTCTAAGTTAGGATCTCAAACTTCTACATGTATCTTTGTTGGTTATTCTTTGAATAATATAACGTATAGATTTTTTTTTGATCTAGACAACAAAGTTATAATTGAGTCTTGTGATGCTATATTTCATGAAAATAAATTTGCTTATAAATTAAGAAATAGTGAGGGTCAAGAAAAATCAAACATTTCTAATTCAAGCTTTCATTACCATGAAAATATTGAAAGTGAGACTGAACTAAGAATTAGTAAGAGAGCTAGAATAGAAAAAGATTTTGGTCCAAATTTCCTAGTTTATAATATTGAAGATAATTCTATATCTTTGAAAGAAGCTCTAGCATCATATGACTCAATGTTTTGGAAAGAAGCTATACATAATGAGATGGATTCTCTTATGTCAAACAATTGTGTGATTTACCTAATGGATGTAAAGCGATTTCTTGCAAATGGGTTCTTCCTAAGAAATTAAAACTTGATGGCTCTATAGATAAATATAAAGCAAGACTTGTAGCTAAGGGTTTAACTCAAAGGGAGGATTTAGATTTGTTTAATACATTTTCACCTATTACTAGGATTAAATCTATTAGATTATTGATTGCTATTGCTTCCATTAATGACATGTTTATAAGTCAAATGGATGAAAAAATAGCTTTTTTAAATGGTGAACTTGATGAAAAAATTTATACGAAGCAACTGGAAGGTTTTGTTATAGAAGGACAAGAAAATAAAGTATGTAAATTAACAAAATCTTTATATGGGTTAAAACAAGCTCCTAAGTAGTGGCATGAGAAATTTGATATATGTATACTTGAGAATGGATTTAAATTTAGTGCTATATTATAAATCATTTGAGTGATAATGTTATGGTTAGCTTGTATGTGGATGATTTGTTGATTTTTGGTAAAAGCTTATTGGCGATTTGACAAATGTACCAGTCGCATAAGTAATATAGTGAAAATAGAGTAAAAGTATCGTTCCAACAAGGACTAACTTGCTAATTACTCGAGAAATTTAATTGCATTAGTTAGGCAATTAAAATTGAATTGAAGATAGTTCTAAAATAGAACCGAGAACTTGAATAAAAACAGAAATCAAATACAATACTCAGACAATTATCGAATAAAAATAATCAAAACGGAACTTAGGGTCACTAATCCCTCTATTCTTTCCTAAGATAAATTATCTCTCTCTTACTTGTGCTTTTGCCGAGAACTACAAGCTAATCTAAGGATTCTAATGTGTTTAAACAAACTCTCCTGAGCCTCAGCTAAGCTTTCCTAATGAAACACAATCCCTTATGCTAGTTAGATTGTTTATCGATCAAATCCTATTATCGATTAAATGAGGTTAATTACTATATTCCTATGTAATTAACAAATCCCCTTTCCTAATTTTAGGATCAAAACATCATTTTTTTCACACACGATCTACTCTTACTTCCTTCGACAAAGTTCAAATCGAGCAGTAAGCAAACTATAAATTGATCAGAAATAGGGAAAGCAAAATAAAAATGAATGAGAAAACATGTATTTCATAGATAAATCACACAAGTACAGATAGAGTTCATCATCCTAATCTGAAATAAGGTTCATAAAAATCATAGATAAGAAAACTAGCCACTCACGATGGTAAAAAAACAAAAATCAGAAAAATAGATGAAGGAAGCATGAATTTGAGGTGAGAATCGGTGGAAAATGGTTCCTGTAGTGCTTCATGGTTAAGTTACCTTGCTCCTTGGTCCAAAATGGTGCCCCATTTATCCTCAACTCAGAATATCTTCAAAAGTTAAGAAAAAATTATTTAAACTTAGGCATTTTCGATTGACACTGTTCATTTCCACTGTAGCGGAGAAATTCTTGCTTTAAGTGGAGAACTTTGCAGTAAATTTCCTTTTTGCAATAGGAACCTCCTTTTTTACTCACTTTTTCTCCTTTCTTCTCCCTCTAGCTCAACCTTACAAAAACATACCAAAAATTAATACAAATCAAATCAATTCAAGCGCAAAAGCTAAAAATCTAGAAATTAAAGCGAAGGAATTAAATAAGAAACAAATAAGACATTATTGCTAAAAAGGCAACAAAAACTCAATCAGGGAATCATGAATTAATGAGCAAAAAAAGATCCTAATTTAGTAAAATTAGGAAATTAACAAAGCTTAAATATAATTGAAACTGCAAAATTCTTGCTTTGTGAGAATTTTAATATGAAAGACCTTAGTGAAGCAAATGTGATTCTAAGCATGAGGATCACAAGGGTAAATGATGAAATTTATCTTGATCAATCTCATTATGTGGAAAAGATTTTGAAAAAATTATGGATTTTTAGACAATAAATATGTTTTTATTCTATTAGAAAAAGGTATCCATTTATTCCCTACTACTAATAATAATTTAATTTTGGATCAAAAAGAATATGTTAGTAGGATTGGGAGTTTACGCTATTTAATAAATTGTACTAGACCTGACATTGCTTATGCAGTTGGCTTATTTGGAAGGTTTACAAGTAAACCTAAAATGAAACATTGGAGTTGCCTTAAGACATCTTATGAAATATTTGTGTGGCACTAAAAATTTTGGATTATTCTATAGAAAATATCTAGTTGTTCTAGAAGGATATTTAAATGTTGATTGGAATACATTGTTGTCATGCCTCAAAATCTAAGCACGTGACTAGCACAGAAGGTGAATTTCACCTCACATTCGTAAGCCTGTTTTTCTCCTAAGCATAATACTAATCCTTATTTTGATCATTATTTTAAATGCAATTAATTTAAATTACATGATTTAAGAATTAAAATAGGTGAATTATTTCTCTTCTCAAAAAATAAAATAGAAAGTATAGCTAAACCAAGTTTCTCATACATGCTACAATCGTACACATTACATCGTAAAACTAACCTACTCGATTACAGAGCTTTTCTAGATTCATACAACTTAGAATAAGACCTAAATATTATACCTTTACCCTGAACCAATAGAAAGGTAATCTTGGCGCAAACGTTATCTAACTAAGAAGTTCTTCATACCTGAAACTGAAGATAGCTTCTACTTAAGAGAATCGTACCACATTCACACACAATATAGGTATATATATATATATATATATATATATATACATGCAGATATACATATTTGATCTAATAATACAATCATCTAAATTTTGGTGTATAAGATATTTATCAAAACACACAATAAAAGCACCTTGCAATCATTAATAGACACATTCTAGCTTACGCCAAATCACATTTCAAACAATTCACGCAATTCAAATTTAAGTTCCCAGATATTTTGAGAGTCCCATCCACATAAAGTGGTCGTTGCCTCACAACACCCGTCACATCCTCCCTTATTTCACCCCTATCCTCAAGAGGACAAACCTATAGTCCAACCTTATTTTACCATGTCCTTAAAGGGATGAATATCATATTCAAATCACGTGGCCAATTATGGTTTCATTCCACCCTTATTAACTCTTGCTCCTCCTTTTTTACTCCCATACAAGGACCCATCCTTGTAACATCCACCATCAATCACATCACACAAACAAAAGCAATCACACATATCCAATTTCATGACAATTTCATAATATTTATCATCATACATCCCGACTTTATAAATGTATTCTCATACTCACAAATTAATAAATGAAGTCACAATAGTCTCACTTTCACATTTCAATGCATAATATGAATACATCAACTTCATATCATATGTACATATTTATAATACACCTTTAATATATACATAAAAATAAGCAAACAAGATAAGGTAGGATCTCTCACCTTGATATTTACCCAATTTTACCTTGAACCTTCCTCAAAGATGTGTAAGATGATGTAAGGTAATTTACTCTACATCCAAACTAATCACAACATTCTAAAATATGTGGAAGAAGCATCAAAGAATCTATTCCTATAAAATAATCATGCCAAAAACATATTAAGGTCACAAAATAGGGAAATTCCTTACTATAATTTTGACCTTTGATCACTCCTCTAAACATAACTCTCAAACAATAAATAATTTTTAAATGAAACTTATACCATTAGAAACTAGACTCAAAGATCTTTCTAACGATATCTTATTTGCTAAAAACAAAGTCCGGATGAAAGAGTTATGAACATTTTAAAACTGATGTTATTGTAACAGTTAATGGTCAACATAGCTACAGTAACTTTGACTAAAGTCAATACTACAGTATCATTAACCAAGTCAATGCTACAGTAATCACAAAAATCTAAAAAAAATTCGATGAACAGTATTTTCTGGAAAATTTCCAGAATGAACAGTAATGTTCTTTGTGTTTTTCATACAAAAATCCCATAATCACATCCAAACACACCATTTCTTTTGATTTCTTCCATGAGTTTTTATCTTTGATGTTTAAGGATTGTTTTGACACAAAAAACGCCAATTTAAACTAACAATCTAAGTCTCAATCATCAAATTTTCATTAAGAATGCTAACTTTTTCAAATATCCAAATTCTATGAATTTCTCCTAGTTTTCTTTAAATTTCTTGTTCTAATAACATCATAAACCATGTAAGAACGTTTTAGATTATCACCCACACTTAAATTCATCCATAGAAATATTATACAAAGATCTCTCAAATTAATAACCTAGGATTTACTATTCATGAAAATTAAAGAAATTGGGAAATTATGTTGAAACTTACCTTAAATCAAGAGTTTTCCAGTATAGAGGAAGGTTGCTAGAGGGAGAAACCCACTGAAGACTTGATCGGAAGCAAGCTCATAAAGGATTGGAGAGGAGAAAATTTGACCGAGAGAGAAAATAGAAGATGAAGGAGAAGGTGGAGAGAGCTACAACAGGAAAGATAAAGAATAAATAGGAAAAGAGGAAGAAAAGTGTTTTGAGTGTATGTGTGGGCTCCACTAATTTTCTTGGATAAAATTGCTCATAGCTACTCTAACTTGTAAGATTTGTTCACTTAGGTCTTTAAGAATTTGTAAAAATTTCTGTAAATTAAAAACTTGCAATTTTTATTCTCAAATTTCCTTCACTAATTCAAAAAGAAAATTTTCCACGTAATTAGACTTTTCAATAAACTTCAAAATAGACTTTAAATATTCATAAAAATTATTGGGGTATTACAATTGTCAGGTGGACTCCCTATGTATCTTTGGTTATGTATTTACTTTGGGTGGTTGTGCAATTTGTTAGAAATCTAAAAACAACAAATAATTGCTAAATCAACAATGGAAGCAAAGCTTATTGCTCTGGCAACAACTAGTGAAAAGGCTAGTTGGTTAAAAGATTTTTTAAGTGAGATCCCAATGTGGGAAAAACCTATTACACCTATACTAATACATTGTGATAGTACTATTGCTATTGGTAGAGTACGAAACCATTATTATAACATTAAATCTAGACCCATAAGAAGAAAACATAGCATTATATATTATGTGAATAATAGTACCATTCATGTAGACTATAAAAGTCAAAAGATAATCTTGCGGATCTGATAACAAAGACCTTATATAAAGAAGGGGTATGGATAAAGCTGTCAAAGCAGGTCGAGAAAAAGTGCACTTTTGAAACGGGTCACTATTATGAGGGCCTGACTCTCATCCGTTTAGCTCGCCAGCCCACTTTTTTTTTGTGGTGAAGTGTAATTTTGTTTTCGAGTTAATTGCATAATTTTCTAACTAAAACTGTCAATTGTAATTTTTTATATTATTAATTTTCAATTTTTTCTGAATGAAATTATAAGAAATTTGAATACTTACTTTCTTTTATTTTTTCACTAATATCCGTCAATTTTTTTTCTAAATTAAGATGGATTCTTTAATATTAATTTATTAAACTACTACAACTTATTCCATCTAAATCAAATATCAAATATAAATTTGATAGCCAATAGCCAATAGCCATATTCATGTTACACATAAAAAAGTGCACATAAAAGTGATATCAATAATTCAATATCCACTCCCTAGTTAGTTGACTTAAGCAATAGGCATAGTAAAATGAAAACCACATATCTAGTCCAAAATCCATTAAGTGCAACATTAAAAAGTAAAGAAAAATAGACAATACAAAATCTTCAATTCCTCATTCTCCATTCTCCAAAGTCATCTAAACTGCAACATTAAAAGGAAGAAATTAGTAACCAAAAAAAAAAGTTTCAAATCTCAAAGAATCAAAATTATGCAAAAATCATAAATCATCATTCATCCTCAATGTCAAGACTTAAAAGGAACATTATAAGCCTTGTTAGCAGTAATGTCATCATCATCATCTTTATCATCTACGTGCAATTTATAAAATATATCATATTAAATAATAATCATTGCCTATTGAATAATATTGTATAAATAGATGTTAAATATATTATTACCTTTACATTCAAATCTTTGCATACAATTGTGAGCACATATGAGAACTTGAACATTTTTCAAAATGAAGGAACATCTATACTTAGTTAAAACTCATGAGCCAATACTAAATGTGCACTCACTAACTACTGTAGTTATTAGAATACTTAATACATCACTAGCCATCTTGGACAGACATGGAAACCATGCATGATGATCTCTCCAATAATGTAAGACATCCAAGTGCTCATAATATTAAGGCCTAATTTTTGCTCTTTTAAATATGTATCTAACTCAGACTTTGCAATAATATTAACATTTTGGCTCAAAAAAGTAAGATATTCCTGCAATATTGAAGATCAAGCATATTATCAATATTCAATAAATCTAAAATGTTTGAACTAGGTTGATGAAAAATTGAAGAAACTAAATTTAATTAATCAATTGAGAAATACTTACACCAAAGACATTGAGTTTCGGCTTTGATTGTGAGCTACTTGCTTGAACAGGTAGAGGATGTACAAACGATCTTGAAGTTGAACAAAGATTAGAACCTTTCTTCTCATAAGTAGAAAAAAGGTCTTACATCTCTCTTTTTATGTGGTCCAACTTGTCCTTCCAATCCATAGGATCATTTTTTGAGTAGCAATATTGAATCATTTCAAATTTCATTCTTGGATCCAATATAGAGGCAATGGCAAGAAAACACTGTATTCACTCCAATACTTGTCAAATTTTCCTTTCATTCTTGTTGCCATATCTTGAATTATGAAATCATCACTATTTTGAGTTTTCTTCAACAAACATTCTATTGTCCATATCTGCATAAAGTACAAATTCGAAGTGGGATAAGATGATTAGGAAAACAAGTTAGTAATGATATAGAAGGGAACTAAAAATTTACAAATCCATTCACCTCTCCTCCATTCCTCATTTGACAAATAAGTCAAATAATTTTTATCATGCAATGCAAGACTTCCAAAAGAACATCTGTACTTCAAAGCACTATCTAACATGACATATGTCAAATTCCATCTAGTGGCAGTATCTAACCGTAACCCCGCACTAGTGTCAATGTCTCTCACTTGCTCCACACACTTAGCAAACATGATTTTTCTTGCTTTAGAACCTTTTATATATTTGATACTCTCCCTAATTCAGTGAAAACCATCACTGCAAGCTTTCAACCCTTCCTAAACTATCAAATTCAATATATGTGCACAACACCCAATATGGAAGAATTGGCCATCACACAATAAACTATTTTGCAAGGATAGATGTTGTTTCAAAATATTTTACATATTGTCATTTGCAGAAGTATTGTTCAAAGTCAAAGAAAAGATTTTTTTTTTTTTATCAATTCCCTACTCTTTCAAGCATGTCAAAACTTTCCAAGCCAACTCTATACCAGTGTGTGGAGGCTCCATTTTACAGAAAGAAATAATTTTTCTATTTAATTTTCAATCATCATTAACAAAATGAGAAGTTAAACATATAAACCCTTCAACTCTATAAGAAGTCCAACAACCCAAAGTTAAACAAATTCTACTAAGACTCTTGATTAAATGTTATTTTAGCTCCTCTTTTTTTATCAAGATAAATATTCCAAACATCATTTATTGCAATATTTCTAGTGTAAGATTTCATATCCTGATTCAATATCTTACATAGCTCCCTAATCTTATAATATTCAACAAAGGAATACGGGAGGTCATGTTTAATAATAGTCTATGCCATAACTTCCCGTACACGTTTGTGATCAAGTTGCCTAGATCTCAACCTTCCTTGTTCATCCAACATCATTACTCCAATATTGTGATATTTAGGGCTAGCCATACATTTGGGAATATGACACAATAAAGTTGATGTTCCATATTTATTGCTCCCAATTACATACTCCTTACTACACCCATTACACCTAGCCTTTTCCTTCCCTTTAACAACACCAATTTTAGTGGAAAACTTCCACATATTTGATGTAGTGACTTTAGCTCTTTGAGCATTAGGTTGTTCAGAATTAGGTAATTTATTTGAATTCAAAACATCTAAAGGGTCTAAATCTATTTCACCATCATATCCAACACTATCATTATCACTAGGAGTAGGAGATGACATATTACTACAAAGTTCAAAACCCAACTAATTTTTAACTACATAGATCAATAACATAAATAAAGAGCAAAGCTAAATAAAAACCAAAATCAATTATCTACTTTCTCAATTAGGAACTAATTGATTAAAAAATCAGAACATATCAATTACGTCACTTACCAATCGATTAACAAATAAAATAAAAACCAAAATCAACAAATAAAATAGAAAACTTGACTTTTACAAATTCTCTTACAGAAGAAACCAAAATCAACAAAAGTTTCATATTGACGAAGAACAAATTAATGCCAATGAAGAACAAATCAATTCCAATGAAGAACAAATTAGAAACCAATAGATTAACAAATTATAACATATCAATTACATCTCTTATTAATTGATTAAAAAATAAAATAGAAACCAAAATCAACTAAGAGTTCATATTTACGAAGAACAAATTAGAAATTGATGAAGAACAAATTAAATAAATGGAATTCGCATACCTAGCTGGAAAGTGCGACGATTGACGATGAGGAGGATGAAGGATAGGACGGTGCGGGACTGCTGATGTATGTGTTGCTGAAGTGGAGGAGGATGATGATGACGAGTGGAGGATGAAGAGGAGGGCACAGGACCGGGGGATGGCTACTGTTGTGGCTGTGGCCTATGGGTAACAAGTGAAGGATGACAAGGCAGGCACAGGATTGGGGGATGATGATGGCTTTCGCACGAAGGATGGTTATGGCTACTGCTATGGCTATCATGAAGGGAGGTTGAAGTTGAAGCAGCTGCTAGGGTTAAGAATTGAGAAAGAAAAGAATGAAGGCATGAAACAGGGATGCTGGCTAACTAAGTGAGTAAGTGTGTAAATTTAGGGGGAAAAAAAAAAGGACCAGTTTCGTAGGTAACCTGCAGGTTAACCAGGTTAGCCCTGATAATCCGTGAGTTACTTTGGCCAGACCTAAAAAACATGGTAAAAAAGGGCCAATATTGATGAAACTTTGCCCCATCTTAAAAGTGGGCTAAAATCTGGTTGGGCCCATTTTGATAGCTCTAGGTTTGGAATACATCGAGAGGGATGGGTCTCAAGCCTATGGATTAAAAGCAACCTGTGAGGATACCTTACTTTGTGGCTAGAGATCATAAAAACTTGGTTCAAAGGGAAAAATAAATCATAGAGTTGTTGATAAATGGATATAAGAGCTCTAACTCTCAAACTCAACCCTATAGTGTAAGTGCATTCTCCTGCAGTGAATATATAGGGTTGAATTTCAAAAACTCTTAATGAAATATGTAGTTCTATAAGAGTGATGTGTCTTAACTACAAGAACACCCTTAACAGAATTCATCTATTTGAATGTGACAGAGTAATGCCGCTCCTATATGAGAATAGACATGGCGTATTCTCAAAACACATTCAAGAAACAGGATACGACACAAGGCAGCATAACTGTACTAGCTAGGCTTATATTTGCACCTAAATTATTATGTGCAAGATATATATCTTGTCTCCCAAAGCAATACCATTGTAGCTCTGGATTAGGAAATATATTTTTGCCAAATATAGGCTTAAGGCAAATTTAGCTACCTATATTATGCATAATAATCTATCTTTACCCAAAAATTAAATATTGTGTGCTATTTTATAATAATAATAAGTGGGGGATTGTTGTAATATTATTATAAAGTACTAATTAAAATATTAATTATTTGAAACTGTTGCTTAATTTGCATTTTTTGGTAAAAGAGGAAAATTAAATTAAATAGTAAACGTACATAGTCTGTTACAAAAGCAAAAGAAGTAGCTTAATTTAGATGCATAGGGAGGCTTCCAATTAAGTTGAGTACAGTAAAAAAAAAAAAAGAAAGGCAGAAAGCATAGATATGAAGTAGAAGTAGAAATGAAGTAAGGCTGTGGAAAATAATAAGTTGCAGTATAAAACAGAAGTGGAGAAGGCCAGTAAAGCAGAAGATCAAGCTTAGGAGAAACATCTTGGTAAGAGGGGTAAGATCTATCTTCATGATACTGCTATAAACAACGTCAGGCACTTCATCATAGATCATTAAAGACAGCCTCTATTTTCTTCCTTCCTTTGTAAGGATGTCAACACACCTATTTTGGCACCTATTCACATTAAGAATTTTATAGTCTTCAAATTTAGAAAGAAGGTACCTGGAATTATCAATTATAGTCCCCAAAGGATGAACGTCAAAAGAAATGTGAAGAAGAAGTTCAACTGCTTAGGAAGAGTCAGTTTCAATAATAACTTGTAAAAGATGAGGCAACTGAGTCACAATCTTTAAACCCAACATGATAGCCTATAATTCAACTTCCAGGGCATTTCCAAAGCTTGTGAAATTAGAGAAACCCACTATCTAATGACTAGTAGAATTTTGCAGACATCCACTAGCTCCCATAAGTGAATTTGACGAAGAGCAATCACAATTAAGCTTAAACCAAAAGGAAGAAAAGGGCTACCAAAGAAGAGGGTTGGTGCTTATGGTGGAAGTGAAAACTGAGGTATGGTTTATTGATGGAGGGATGCTTTCTTTCAAATGATAGTTGGACCAAAATTTAGCAGCTTTGATAAGGGCAAGTTTTTCAATCTGAATAGGATCATTTAGGGAATTTTTTTAAATGAAATTGTTTCTAGCTAAACATAAGGCATATAAGGTGAATATGAATAAAGTGCTCCATGAGATATTTAGTCTATTAGTTGAAACATTAGTGGCATTTAAATGTAACCAGTTTTTAATGTTTTCATTGAAAAAGTTAGGGGGATTGAAATTTAGACCAAGTGGAGGAGGCAAAATGACAGTCACGAAGAATGTGTTTGATAGTTTCTTCTTGAGAGTTGCAAACGGGGCAGATCGGAGAAACTGTAATATTGTGTCTGTAAAGGGATTTAAAGGTGGGAATACCATGGTTGAAAGTTTTCCAGATAAATTTTTTTTTCTCTTATATTACATAAGCTCTTCCAAATCGAAGTGAGGTTAAAAGTATTTAAGTTCCCATTAGTAAGATAATTGTAAGTAGACTTGAGGGTGAAAGAACCATTGGTGGTGAGATTCTAGAAGATAGTGTCCTTGGAATGAAGGGAAGATAAAGGAAGGGAGATACTAAGAATTTAGAGAGAAATGTGATGAGGAATAGGGAAAGGAATATGATCAAGGTTCCATGAAGGGGGTTATTAGAAGAGGAGATAATGGAAGAGACATTTTTTGAGTGTTCTTCAAGAGGGAGGGGACCAATGAGAAGCCCACAAAGAGGAGAATTGTGAATCCAACAATTATCCTAGAGATTAATGTCTTTCCCATTTTTAACAGTGTGAGAAACATTAAGCTAAAGATGTTTTTATCTTTAAAGATACTTTTGAAGACATATGAAGAGTTTGAACGAAGAGTAAGGTGGTTTGTATAATTGTATTTATGAGTGACAAATGTCACCCAAGGTTTTTGTTTATTTGTTTCCAAATCCTATCTCAATTTAGCCATGAAGGCCACATTCATGAAGCTGCTATTTCTAATTCCACGCCCCCCCTTTTTTTAGAGTTAGTGATTCTATCCCAGTTGATAAAAAGAGTTTTATTGGTTGTTTCAGAGTGACCCCATCAAAAATTTCTATTTAGTCTATCAATTTGAGTGTGAATTTTTTGAGGAAGATTGAAAACTCTTTTTTGATAGTTGGGGATTTGGTTAAAAGTTGAAGAAATTAATTGGCTTCATCCTACAAAAGAAAAGAGGTGCATTTTCCAACCTTGAAGCTTTTGTCGGAGTTTAAGGATTATGAAGTTAAAATCCAAAGTGGAGTACTTTGGTTTAAGAGGAAAACCTAAGTAAGACCCTAGACTGGAATTATTATTAATTTGGAGGAGGTTGGAAATATGGGTTTTCCTAAAATCAGGGATGCATGGAGAGAGCCAGAGTTTAGATTTTTCTAAATTGATTTCCATTCCACTAGAATTGCAAAAAAGTATCCATATTATGTTTAATGGAAGAGATAGTAAAGGGATCTGCTTGAGCAAACAAAAGAATGTCACCAACAAAGAGGAGATGATAAATTTTTAGGTCATGATTTTTTAATTTTGAAAGGCTTCCAGTTTCCTTGATTCATAGAGTTTGAAATCAAGGAAGAAAAGTATTCTATAGCCAAAATAAAGAGATATGGGTACATTGGATCGCCTTGTCTTATACCTCTTTTTGGTTTAAAGGAGTTAATTTTTATGCCATTTATGATAGGTGTGTAATCTATACCCAAGAGGCAAGAGTTAATGGGAGAGATCCATTGAGGGAGCAAATTAAAAGCTTTTAGAATATCAAGAATGAAAGACTAAGATATTGTATCGAAAGCTTTTCTAATATCAAGTTTAAGAATTAGCCAACCTTTTTTTACTTTTAGTTATTCATGGAGTGAAGAGTTTCCTGAGCCAAGAGAAAGAGGTCGGCAGAGTGTCAACCTTTATTGAAGGCACCTTGAAGAAGGGAGATGAGGTTTTGAAGGTGAGGTCAGAGCCTATTGACCAATATTTTTGGTAAGATCTTATAATGCATTATACATAAGCCTAAGGGTCTGAAGTGATTTGTTGTATAGGGGTTTCTATTTTTGGTATTATGTAGATCAAGGTTCTGCATCAAGTGTCAGGCAGGTGCCAAGAAGAGAAGATGTCCTAAAATTCAAAATATATTTTGTTATTTATCAAATCCCAATTATTTTGGTAGAAAACTGGATGAAGGCCATCATCACCCAAGGTTTTGAAAGGGTGAATATTCCAAAGAGCTGTCTTTATTTCAAGAAGATCAAGGGGCTGTAAGTCTAAGATTTTGATCATGAGTAAGTTTTGGATGAGATTGAAGATAAAAATCATCAGGGGGGACAAAGGGGTTATAGAGCACAAGGTACTGATCAGGGCATTTCTGATTTCTGAGCCTATTTCCTGGCGTCCGGATCTTTTGCTTGGAATAAATCCAAGCAGAAGCCTGCTCAGTTTTTAGCAACGGTAAAAACCGTTGCTAAAAACTGAGCATGAGATATTCAAAGCAGAGGATCCGGATCCTATTTTCTGAGGATTAGAAATCCAGTTACTTTCTCCAATTAAAAGATGACTAATTTTGTTCTTCCTTCTCCTAATCAAAGCCGCCGCTATGTGGAAGAACTTTGTATTTTTGTCTTTAAGAGAAAGCCAGGATAACCTTGATTCTTCTTCTTTTTTAAGAATTGTGGAATAAGATTCCTATAGCTCTTTCTCAAGGTTAATGAGCTGGTCATCATATCCAAAGTTTAAAATTTTTTGCACATCAACAAGTCTGGCAAGCGTTCTTTTTTTGTTTAAATATTATGCCGATCATAATTCACACGATTACCAAGATTTAATATAACCGTGTGAATTATGATAGGCATAATTGAGACGTTGGAATTGGTGAATTAAAACTCTTAATGATGGCCTCTGTACATACGTTGGGTGCAATTAAGCTATAACGTCAGTCTTTTACTACAATCAGTTTCTTTTTGGTTTTCAAACGGGAGAAAGCTTCACTATATATATAGCTTTCTGGTTGAGTGGGAAAGACACGGAAAGATAAAGAGCAAGTCTACTATCATGTAAAAAATATCTATCAGACTTGTGTGGTAAAGAAAGTTGTGGGAAAAAGTGAGTCAGATAACCTGTGCAGAACTTGCGTCTGGCTTATTGAGGTTAGTTATTTTAAAGGCACTTCTGAGTATTCCTGCATTAAGTAATAGCAGTAGAATTAATTTGTGAGAAACATAAAAATTTTAAAAAAATTGAGATACTCAAAGCTACATTTACAATCAATAATATCTTAACCAAATTAAAATTTGTAGAAATTTATTTCCTACTAGTTTGTCTATAAAGATTTTAAGATGTCTAGAAATATATATGTAAAACTATCTTCTTCTTTGTGACACAAATTACTTAACCAAATTAGCAGTTTTAGAAATTTATTTCTACAAATTAAATCAAGGTTCTCTGAAAATGCAATTAAAAATTAATTTACAATCAATAATATCTTACATTTTTTTGTGAATTATTTATTTATTTTTTTCCATTCGCAGTTTTGGATAAAAAAAAAAAAACCAATTCCAAGTCATTACGTCTCAGTTGCGGCTTATTTACGATTCCTTGGTTTCCCACACTGCTATCAGCTCATATGCTGCTTTTAAAGCATTCTTAGTAAGGAAGCCATGACAGGACATATTTGATGCGTAGAAATCAAATATACGCAAATGAATAAAAATCTTCCTTTCAACGGCAATTGAACGAACACACGCTACACTGTCTCTGCCATCGGATGTCCACATCCATAAACAACAAATTTAAAAACATGAACAAATTTAAAATTTGTTGCTTCATCGTTCCAACTTTGCAGCCAGGGATTTGTTGTATCCCTCCATCTCCCTCTTGTATGCCTCCATTGCTTCTGCAGCTTTCTCATTCCACACTTGTCTCTCTCCCTCACTCAGTTCCTTCCATTTCACCGATATTAGTGCGTTCAGGGTCGAGTTATTCATTTCTGCTCGTTCCTCCTGTACACTCTTCCTTGCTTCCTTGCTGAATAGGATAAATGAGGATGGTGGTCTCTTGGGTCTGTTAGGATCAGAATTCTTGTCTTCCTTGTTCTGTTTCTTCTTCTTCGATTTCTGCAGCAATATACATTTGGGTTAGCCACAGCGAGTGAAACAGCTATAAAGTTCATCGAAATTTGGAAACGGCGAACCTTAATCAGATTATCTGTTTTCTCCTTCTTTTTCAGCAGCTGCAGGGCTTCCTGTTTCTGAACCTTCATCTGCTCCTCCCCTTCCTTTCTGAGATTCGCAGCCTCCTCCTCCTTCTTCTGTTTATAAGCCTCCATTTCTTGATTATATTTCTCCTTATTCTTCTTTGCCATCTGTGTTTTCAGTCAAGAAATCAGCAAAAAACGAACCATTACAAGGAAAGTACTTAATCAAAGAAAGCCACAGCAACACACCTCTTCATACGGTTTTTTTTGTTCTTCTGTCATGTTTTTCCACTCTTCACCTGTGATCTTGGACACCTGGAAGACAACCTTTCAAATCTATGTTTCTTCTATTCTCAGTACTGAATCAAAAAGGTCACAAAACACTGATGACGGTCAATTACCTCCAAGATACTCTTGTTCTCTTCAAGAATAGCTGCCCTCCTATCATTTGCGTACAAGAAAAAAGCTGACACTGGATGCTTTGGTTTCAATGGATCCTTCTCTTTTCTGGTGATAATAAAGAGAAAGACAACATAAAAACGCTGCAATTGCTAAAACTCACATTTTAAAATAGATATAATAAATATACCTGTTCTTCTTGCTTTCTTTCTCTGTCTCTTGTTTGAACTGCATGTACTGTTCAAGCAATTCCATGGCAGTCCTCTGCTTTTTCTCCTCCTCTAAGAGCTTCATTGCCTCGCTTTCACGTTTCTCCTGGGCAATTACCCGCAAGTAAGCTTCTTTCTCAATAACATACCTCTCCTCATAAGGCTGCTTCTCTTCTTCACTAATGGTCTTCCATCTAGCCCCTAACATGTTTGTAATATCCTTGAATTCTGCCTCCGGATTCGCTTTCTTAATCTGCATCAAAACATAACCCCCCCAAAAAAAGAAGTTTGAGTCCCAATCATTGAGTTTAAAAGAAGAGAAAGATTTCGACACAGAAGATTTATAAACGTACCTCAGCCCATTGATCTTTACTCCACATAATGTAAGGTGGAGGAGGCCTTTTCTTCTCAGGGCATCCATTCTTCTTCTTCTTCTTGTCCTTTTCTTGCTCCTGGTCTCTTAGCATAGGCAACAAATTCTGAAAGAAAAAGTAAAAATCATTACGACAGTTTAGTCACGACTAAACTAAAAAAAGATCAGGAGAGAAAAACAACAGAAGACAAATCAAGAAAAACTGACCATGGTAGGTTTGAACTCCTTCAACTTCTGCAACTTCTTCAACTCCATCTGAAGCTTCTCCTGCTCGCGGCCACGCTCGTCAAGCTCTTCAGCCTTCTGCTTCAACATCTCGTCTTTGGCCTTCAAGAGCTCTTCAGTCTTCTCCTTCTCAAGACGCAGCTTCTGCAGCATCTCCTGCATTTCTAGCAGGTCATTCTCAAAAGATTGCTTCGACTGTTTTCTGGAGGCAGCTCTTCCCTTAGGTTGAGACACACTCTGCTGGTTCTCCTTTACGGACTCTGATTCCATTGAAATCGGTGGTGTGGAGGACTCAGACACCTTCTTAGCCACGACGGTGGCCTCATTTGTTGATGGGTTTTTGTCCTTCAACGCCCTTCGGCTCCGAGACCTCTTCGCAGGGACTTGATCGGCGTGGGAGGAGGATACTTCAGCACTTACGTCAGCCATGGATGAGAGAAGGAGAGCGGGTATGGCTTCTGAGAGACTCGGAGCGGATAAGATGCGAAACAGGGGAGCTGAGTGCCTTCTATAGGAGCAGAATCGCAACGGTCAAATTTTTTCAAATTTGAAAGTGATCAAGATTGATTACTTAGATATTCCCAGAGACGCGTCAGCGGGATTTCTAATTTGACCGTTGGGCAACGATGGGTGGTTACTGACTCTAAAAATAAAGAGAGTAAATTACACTTTCTTTCACCATAAATTTTTAAAATTACACTTTTCTCTCTTTCATTTTTAAAAATACATCTCCTACCTTATAACTATGAAATTGCCTTACTTTAGTCCAATTTATATATATATATATATTTTTAGTTAGAGAGGTTCTTACCATCAATTTTTTAATATTTTATAACCTAAAATAACATTTTTTAAATTAAAATACCATCTATTAATCTAAGTACATATTGGGTGCTTTTTTTAAGCAAAAAATAAAATATTTATGACATCTTATTCTAGATTAATAATAAAGAAGGGCGCTACAATATGTAAAAATTAATATTCGTAGGTATTAACAAAGTATTTTATTTTTTGTTGCGAATGAGACACAAAATTTAGGGAAAGAAATATGGAATAGATTGAACCATCAAAATTCCTTAGAACTTATGTCCAAGGAAAGTGCCACTTAAGTTATGGCTCTTAAGCTGATATATAGTATTTTAACCAATATAAATTTTACGTTAGTTTATCAGATGTTAAAAAGTATATTGTAATTGATCTCTCTACAGAGAAAATATAAAATTAGATTAAAGTCTAGTATATTTTATAATAGAAAATTTCATATATCTTTGCCACAAGAATTTTCACTAAAAACAAAATATGTGTAGAAAAGTTTTTTAAAAAATCAATTATGGGATAATGAATTATAAATTATACAGTTGTTATGTTTTGATTAAAAAATTTGATAACAAATATAAAAAGAATTGCACTTAAATTTTTTTCTTTTATAATTATAGAGGAGGGATTGTATATTTTGAAAGTAGATGAGAAGGAGAATAATTTACTAAAAAGAAAATTGTTTCCCTTTTCAACGAAAATGTACACCTCTATGCTGAATTATTGAACTTGCTATCCGTAGAATTAATGTCTTTTCATTTTATATAATGACTGGATTGAGATACATGCTATTGTTTTTCTCCAAAGTTCATGTGTAAATACATTAACAGAAAATGTATTTATAGATTTAATCTACATATCAACAAAATGAAAGAAATTGAATAATAAGAAATTATTATATAATGAAGAAACCATAAATATAAACTTTAAATTCATTTAGGACTAATCCAAGCTATTTATTGTCTTATTCGTAGATAAGAAAAGTTAACGGGCAATTAAAAATATAATATAGAATAATCTATTGTTTACTTCTTTTTTTTTTATCTCCTTTTCTGGGTCTAGTATCTATTATTTACCACGTTCACAGACTTGACTCTTGACGTATATCTTTGAAGATTTTTTATATTATCCATTAAATATAAAATTAATAATTAAATTAAGTATATTAATTACTGATAAATTTGTAAAGATTTCTAATATTCTCTATTAAATATGAATTAATTATATATAAACTATTACTAATTATATTAATGACAAGATTGACAAAGATTTCTTATATTCTACATTAAATATAATTTATATTAAAATTAATATAAAGAGACATTTAATTTATTAAATATGAAATTAAATATTACATTATATATGAAATTAATATTAATATTAATTTATTATTTTATTCACATTATATTTAAAATATAATTTTTAATTACTGTAAAGAAATATTTAATTACATTTAATATGAAAGAAAATATTTAATTAGAAATTTGACGTATCAATTTTTAAATTAATAGGCACTTATAAATCATTACTAATTCAAGAGTGAAGAGCATAAATAATTTAAAATTTTTTTATTCTTGACAAAGTTGATAATCTTACTATAACAATATCAAATATAATATATAAAAAATATTTTATAACTTGTGTTGAACTAAATAAATATTTAAATTTAAACATGTATTATATCTATATATTAATAAAATGTCTATGCATTGAATGGGTCGCTACTCTAATTTAGGCTAATCCAAGCTATTTATTGTCTTATTCGCAGATAAGGAGGCTAATCCAAGCTATTTATTGTCTTATTCGCAAATAAGAAAAGTTAACGGGCAATTAAAAATGTAATATAGAATAATCTATTGTTTACTTCTTTTTCTTTCTTTCTTTTTCTCCTCTTTTTCTAGGTCTAGTATTTATTATTTACCATGTTCACAGACTTGCCCAGCATAAAGTTTCCAAGAGCTATCTTAGAATATACTTAGCTACATAACCAAAATACAATTGCATTTTATTGCGGCAAAAAGTCTTATAATCACCAATTGTAAAATAGATGGAGAAGCTATGCAAAGGCTTCTTAAAATTGACAATTAAACACAAATTTTAGGGGAAATTTTTAATTAACACCAAGCTTCGTACTCATAAATCAATCCTCAATTTTAGTGAACAATATACACATCAAGTGCTAAATGTAGTGAACAATATAGCACAGAAAACACGAACGAAACCTTTCTGAAAATCCAGTGCTATATACGGCTGCATAGGTATAAAAGAAACACTAATCCATTCTAAAGTATATGACAGATTACACTAACTCGTTACTATCACTGATTATTCACTTCATAAGGAATACATCGAAAACAAGTGAAAAAAAATAAAAAAGAAATCTCCTTAATTTTCTTTGACGAAACACCCTCCACCAAAGAATTGCAGATGTGTGGTTAAAGTGGAGGGCACGAAATTATAGCATTCTACATCAACATTAAAAATTTAAAATAAAAGATGACAATTGCATGTAAAATAAAGTACATATTTGTTGACCTTCCACGCTTTCCACCATTTTACATAATCAACTAAATAGTTACAACCGCAAAAACATTTAATCTAGATTGAATGTGATATAGTATCTTGACTTATAATGCATCAAATCGGGCAAGCAAAATCAAGCTAACCACCCTGTGAAATGATATGGTACAGAATAACCACGTATCCCCCCAATTCAATAATATTATCAAAATTAGCTTATCAGTATCTTTTGTGTTACATTCAATTTGTTTACCTTCATCATAGATAAACCATGGAAAGCAATGCCTGGTCAGAGAATCTAGTATTGTGAAGGAATACAGCAAAGAACCGTAGTATACACACAGCAGCGATTAACGTGCATTTCACAGGTTCCATGGAAGAATGGTATATAGTATTTGGCTGATATTCTCAGCCATCTATGACCATTTTCATTATTATGTCATTCCAATAGTCGATTGGCCCAGGTAAACACCAATGTAAACAATCATTCTGAACTTGAGCATTTTGGCCCTGAGCAAATGGATGAAACTGTCTGTATGGACCAGGATGCCCATCCGGCCTCAATAATGAAAGTGGTACAACATCAAGAAGTTTAAGGTTCACTCCATTTCTTGAAGCATTAGCAGCTATGTTAGCAAACTCCTCTAATTCAATATCGCGAAGAATTCTGTTCACATCCTTCATTTCCATCTCACCTTCCTTAATTGGTGCTGTTCTATTGCAAGTTCCTCCACTAAACCACTCCCCATTCTCAAAGTGGTCGGGCGTGGACGTTCTGAAGAAGATCAAGCCTTTGTGATTGGAAGATGCAACAAAGTTCATGACAAGTCGAAGGGTTTTGCGATATGCAAAAGCAAACCCCAGTTCTGTTAGATTCCTCTTCGGACAGTAGTGGCAACCCAATGCAGTATCATTCTCATAGTATATTGAAGATTTGAGAAACCATTTCCCAGTAGAAATAATCATGTAATCCAAGTTCTGGTACTGATCCGTCCATTCAGCATGAAGTTTGTCAAGATGCAGCTCAACTTCAGAAGTTGAAACACCATTCATGTCCTCAAAAATAGCAGCTTTTACAAGGAAAGGTGACCATATAACTGACATGCTGAAGTTGTATGAGGGGAAGTGCCACTTTCTGGACCTATATTCCTCATCATGGTAGACCAGGACAGGTTGTTCTACCTGAAGGACAGAATAGTTCAAGTGAATCAGTCGCATAATTCCCTTTCAAAGGTTCCTGAGAGCGACAGGCTGACAACCATATATAGGGCATAGTTTCATTTGCCAAATTAAAGGATTAAACACTTCATTACAAAGGAAAATCCTCAGGACTTTAAATGCCATTATGAAACATTGGCAAAAATGAGAAGTCAATTTCATCACTAGTGCATACGATGCAAATAGAATTTTGAAAAACTATATTAGCATTCAGCTTCTACGTTGCGTTACAATTACATTTGCTTTATCATGAGACCCAAACTAGAACTTGCTTTCATTTGTCAGCTCGACTAGGTGGTAACTGGTAACAACGTCAGAATTTTGCAAATGGTCATCATGCAGCCAGTCAATTATAGATTATGAAATTGTTCAGGAATTGATGTCAATGGGGACACACATTCCTGATACAAAAACAGGAAGATAAGAGAGGAGAGTGAGAGAATCCTTGGAACTAAATCCCAAGCCATAAAGTTAGAACAAGTGAGATGTGCCAAGCTGACATAGTTGAAAAAGAAGGGAGAAAGGACTGCGAATGTTCATCAGTTGGGCCCAGAAGCAGGCTAGTTGGAACTATATATGCAAGAACTTCTTTTCATATATTTATTAGTTGGCATTAGCTTATTATAGGGAATCATACTGCTTAACCTTTTTCTTTTACATTGGTAACGGGAATTTTAGAACCTTTCTTGATTATGCTTCCTCCTGACCCCACTGAAAAAACTCTTTAAACAATTATTCCTTGGATGCTTAACCAATCTTGTAAACTATAATGTGCTGTTTTCAAGCACTGTTTAAAGCCTATGGAGCATTCATTGCAGATATGATGAGGGACAAAGAACCAAACGTTCGAGTATTCTTCAATTAACCAATGTTAGAAAGACTGTTCTAATGATTTGGTGACTAAAGTGCAGATGACCGGTGACAGTCTTAGTTCATAAAAAGCAATTGAAGAAAGCATGAATGATGGCAATAACCATATGACTCAGAAAATGACAAACTTATGAGCATGCACAGAAGATAGTTGGGAGTAGACAGGTAGAAGAATTAACCTCCAGTAGCCAATGTGCATTTTAAACCATTCCATAAAATATGTACTCTATGAGAAAAAGAGAGAGATTTTGAAGAGCAGATACAGGTAGAAGAATTAACCTCCAGTAGCCAATGTGCATTTTAAACCATTCCATAAAATATGTACTCTATGAGAAAAAGAGAGAGATTTTGAAGAGCAGATATGACCGTGTTATAGAACTAATCTATCTTAAGTAACTCATGGCAGATAAGCAATTGCTATCATTCAGAAACACTAAATATGGTAGTGAAATACATGTCTAATGTATTATATTTTATCAAGCAATGCTAACACGTACCGTTGAAAGCACGCATAGCAATGATTGCACATGGTTGCGTGATATAGAATCACCAATTAATGCCCAGTTTTTATTTCGCAGCATTCTGAGAAATTTCTGTGCATCAAATTGAGGTAACTCGCAATCTCGCGGACTCCACCTCCAATATAGATATCCTGTATCAGGACGCCCATTCTTTAAGCAATCCTGATGGCCTTCGATGAAGTTGCAGCTTTCATTGGTGTAAACTGGACCCGAGGGGTTTGGGATCCAATCCCCGATCAACAGATCACATCTTTCTGCATAACATTTGTACCGAAGCTTTGAGCAATTCAGGACAAGGAGGGCACCAATTAACTAGAATCAAATTTTCTAGGAGTTCAGCTTCATGGGATAAGTACTGAAATCAGAAAATTCAATAAACTACCAGTTTATAAATTTACATCACATTCTGGATTTCAGATCTAAACTTAAATTTAAAATAGTAATTTCTTTTCACCAGAATTAATTCTCATATTTTCCCTCTAGGACTTTCCAGTGAAAGCGGCGCAAATCAAGAAACAGAAAGGGCAAGTACCAACCAAAATAAGAAAGAACAAATAGAGAGCGGCGCTCACCTGTTGGAGAACGAGATACTTGATCCACATTTTTGGCTTCATCCTCCGTAACTTCTGTTGAAACAGGGGGCTCTAGAACTGTAGTTTTCTCGGGAACAGGGGGTTCTAGAATTGTAGTTTTCTCAGGAAAAGGGGGTTCTAAAACGGGCGAAATTTCTGCCGAATGAAAGAAAAACAGACGAAAAGCGATACCGAAAAGGAATATTGTCAGCACGAACTTCAGGAGCAGGTTCTTGGGCTTGTTGAAGAACTTATGCTTCAAATAATCAATCTTCATCTCCTTCCCTACTTCGTTTTCGTGGAGCTCCCTGTATCTGCTTACAGAATACCCAATGACATCCAAATCTGAAAATCCAATCTCCTAGCTGCTTACTAAGTATGGATTGACGGCTTTGAGAGAAAATCTACCTCATCAATGCAAAGCATAATTCAATAATGCTACTTACTTACTTGGACCCAAGCTACCTGTTAAGCATCACTTGATTTACTACTTCGGGAAAAAGACTGGATTCACCGTTCACCCCCGGCTGTGCAAGGAATAGGCTTATTTTATACCTTTCCAGTTTCAAGAAAAGAAAGATACAACTAATATGGGGCTTATTTTATATTTTCTAGGTGAAAAGGTGCGACTTTCACTTTCTTTCCGCCAACGAGGAAGAGTTGCCCTTTTTTTAAAAAAAAAAAAGTAAAATACACTTTCTTTCTTATAAATTTTTCAAAATTATATATATTTTCTCTTTACTTTTTATACACTTTAATTTTATATAATTACGAAATTATTACACTTTAGTTTAATTTTATATTTTTATTAAATAAAGTCTATTTTTTAATGTTTATTGACCTAATGCCAATTTTTTATTAAAATATTATCAAACTTAGGTATAGATTGAAATTTAAAAAAGAAAAAGAATTATGACATTTTATTTTGAATTAACAACAAAAAATAATATCAAAATACTAAAAAATATATATGACATTAAATCATGAAACGTTAAAACACATAATAATAAATTTTTTGAATAAAAATATAAAATTAGACTAACGTTTAAAAATATTTTATAATTAAAAAACATAATTTTTTTTTAAAAAAAAGAACGAATAATTTTAAAAACTTAAAAGAGGGGGGAATGTAATTATAAAATTAGATTAACGTTTAAAATATTTTTTTCTTTTCTCACAGTCAAATCTTAACTTAAGTCCATTGTCGGTCAATAATTAAAGCTAGTCTTTCCCTTCTGAAGTACAAGTTTTACCTCACTCACCCAATCTCGAATCTAGATGCTGTAATAATAGCAATAATTTCATTTTTCGGATCGAATTTAGGTCTAAAATGGAATACAAACGAACCTTTGGATTCAAATCCATACATGCTTAATTAACAATTTTTAAGGAATATTCCCATAGATAATTTAGACCAAAATGCAAGCGTTTCATGTTTTAAAACGGACTAATGAACAACTTGTCTATATAATAATATTCACCCACAGACACAAGAAAATTTAAACAATCGCCTGGTAAATTGGCATCAATGATATTTAATACACAAATCGTATTGTCAGACTTTTTCTAATAATAAAAAATTATCTGTCATTGTTGCCTTTTTTTCTTTTTAAAAATAGATCCCGTATTTCTATGTGACTGCTATTTTAAAAAATTCAATAAAACTAAATGTACGTGCTCTGTTATGGAAGTTATATGTTACGTCTTAAGATGAATTTTTTTATGGTCATATTAACATGATTAATTAATTAGGATGAACCAGATTCCCAAATATTTTATGAATTTTAAGCTTCTTTGCTTTGCTTGGTCAGGCCCAACCCCCACTTGTCATCTGGATTTATAAAACTGTGGCTCAAACTCATTGGGCCCAAACAATTAAGTCCAAAAAGAAAGGTACTCACCACTCAATACCTTAGACCTTTCAACCAAAGACCGAAAATAATTTTCTTAAAAAAAACGGTAGATTTGAGAGTAGAGGCTAGAGCCTGTGTCATCGCATTTGGATTGTCAGTTGTGGGGGCAAAAAGTCATCTACAATTGGCGACTACGTAATTCCCTTGGTTTTCTCGTGTCATTTGATCAAATTTAATCTAACGATTCTCAATTTTTACATGCCTCTCTTTTTTCGGCCTTTTTAAAAATTGTGTAAGGACAACTTTTTGAGCGTGCAGCAAATCAGGATGCCTCACATGACGCATCCTGGTCGGCAAATTCTAGTGACCTTTCTTTTTTTTTTTTTCAGAAATTGTTTTAAAAGTCTTTTGTTATCAATTTTTTTGTTATATGTTTAATTAAATTTTTTTGTAGATTTTTTAATTAAATAAATTTCAGTAAATTGAATTAATTTAAAGTACATTTAATTAATTAATTTTTTATAATTAAATACAATAAATTACAATAAACAAAATTAAAATATTTAATTAAACATTTCAATATATTATTTTTAATTAAATATAATATTTTATTCAAACAAATTAATTTTTAAAAAATTAAAACTAAAATAAAATCTGATCCTACTAACTAACTGTTACCTTGTTCCAATTTTAGATTTTTTATGCAGATTTTTAATTAAATATAATATTTTATTCAAACAAATTAAATATATATATATATATATATATATATATATATATATATATTATGCAGATTTTTTAAAAGATTTGTTGTAGATTTTTTAATTAGATGAATTACAATAAATAAATTAAATTAAATTAAAGTATATTATTTTTAATTAAACATTTTAATATATTATTTTTAAATAAATATAATATAATTAAATATAATATTTAATATATAAAAAGGTAAAGTAAATATATACAAATTAATTTATAAAAAATTAAAATAAAAATAAAATTCATTAAAATAAAATAAACCCCAGTCATAACCTAAGTCATATCCTGATGTCAATCTTTTAACCTTTCAATATTGCAAAACTAAGAATCTGAGAATACAAAAAAAATGAAACACTAGAAAGAGTATAAAGGCATTAAGATCCTGCCATCCTGATTTTATCTTTTAGAAATTGAGACCTCTAAAATTGCAAAGAAAAATTAAATAAAAAAAATCAGTAATCAAACACTCACTTGTATTATATGTATTATATTTAATCATTACTTTAAACACATCTGAAAAGAAGTTATGCCTATGCCTTTCCTTTGCAACATTTACTCTAATTATCCTTCCATCTAGACTTGCAATACATATATATATATACATGTCATAAAATGTTGATCAATGTATATATATATATATATATATGAGCGAACAATCAGAGCTATTACTCACTACATCAAAAAATTTCTATTAATGAAAGATGTAAATCTATTGGAAAATCAAAAATACGTATGCCGGATGAAATGGTTGTTGCTATCTGCTCCAATAACGAATCATTGGTTTAATTGAATAACTAAATAAAATAGATAGACCTTTCTTTCTCTTCGTCTCAGGTCGATGGATCTTCTCAATTGAAAGATCCCCTATATGGATAATACACATTCCAGTTGACCGAGCCTAATTCTAATTGTTTTGTTCCGAAGCAAAGATATCCACGGGGCGCTTTGTCCTATTCAGATATTCACGACCAAGAAGTACTGAATTCTCTTTCCTTTCAGATAAGCCTTGAAAGGAGAAGGAAGGATGGAATGCCAACAGGCGTCTATTATTGAATTCACCCGACCCGAGAGTACAGTACCCATTTTGGGAACGTCCGGTGCCAAAGTCATTGAATGGATAAGTCGCCAATCCCTAAAGCAGAAATATATATATATATATATATATATATATATATATATATATATATATATATATATATATATATATATATATATCAGGTTGGGAGCAATGTCTATTAAAATCCAATGCCTCGAGTGTTGGCGTGCAATAGTCAAAGATACCTACATTAAGATAGAACTGAAATCAATAGAGGAATTAAAATCAGATAGAAAAAAATTAAATTCTATTATGTCATAGTATGTTAACCCTTAGCAACTCGATGAAGCTCAAATTGGCAGCATGTGTTTGGGGTGCTAGAGGTGCCGAGTATGAGATTAGACTTGGATATTGTGCTTCATTCATCTGCAAATAACAAAGGGAAATCATGTTAAGTGAATCTTAAACATGTATTTAACAATTTACTCAAACAAATATAGAAACATATTTTACTTCAAACGGCAATATTTATGAATCTTTAACGACTGTAGATCTTTTGTTCCCTTTTCCCTGACCCTCCAAACAACTCTTATGGCATTTTTTAGAACTCTTGCTAGCTCTTTACTTGAATCCAGTTGGTTGAGGTGTGCACTGAGTTGTGGGCACGTTGGTGGCATCAACATGAGGCTCTTCCTTTGTTTTCAATGAGCGAATATTACATAATCTCTTGAAGCTTTCAGAAATTATGTCTAAAATCATCGAGTATCCTTCTTCACTATTAGAGGCTTCAGCAAATAACCTTATTCCTTCTCGATTGAGATGTTTGAATCGTTGTGTGCTCTCTACTCTAGGATCTGCCTGTATCTAAAATCATCGAGTATCCTTCTTACTTTTTTCATCCACCGATGTAAAAATATAATGCTCCGAGAGTAGTTTCACATCATTCACATCCAATACCTTCAAGGCATGACAACATAGAAGACCAATGCTTTCAAACATCCGACAATTGCATGTAACTGTATGATCTAAAGGCTAAAAAGATACGGTGAAATCTTCCGACTTACCTAAAAGGCTAATCATGTTAGACATCTAGATACACATTTTAGACATATAGATACACATGAAAGAATAGTTTACTTACCTAAGAAGGTAACAACATATGTTATGTGTTCCTCACTCTCATTTCTTTCCTTAATATATGCGTCCACCATACTATCATATTCTTTTTGGAATAATTCAAACACAGTATAAGTATAAATCCCAAAAAGTTGTTTCAACATACGGCTTGGGACTCTCAGCAAAATTATAATCATACATCAATTCATTGTACCCTATGTCATCTACAATCCTATCAAAGTGCGTGAAGAATTGTACAATATTCAAGTCCGGTCTCATCAACACCTTTAGGTCAGCATTGAAATTCTCAGTGAGTTGTGTGCTTTTCATTCCAATGGTGAGAGTTTGCCTTATAAAACATGTCATCTATTTTTGCCTGATACTATAAAGCAATGCAAACCATTGATTATCTTCAACATCGTGGTTTGCTAATAATTGAGTCCATACCGCTTCAAATTATTGTTCGTCCACAATGTTGTACATGCACCGTGAAATACCAATTAAAATATGAGAACCAAACTTATGAAGATGAGATAAGTGTTTGGTGGCATTTTGCATCAAATGCCAAGTATACAGTCCATGCACGGTATCAGGCATCACCTCACTCGATGCCTTTACCATTGTTGCATCCTGGTCGATAAACATTGTAAGTGATTTTTTTTGCCGATGAGCTTGTAAAAACGTTTTAAAAAGCCATTTGAAAGAGTCAGCAGTTTCATCATATAATAGAGTTGCTCCGAACATAATCATTCTTCTATAATGATTAAACCCACAGAGCACAACAACTGTCCTATTTTTTTTATTGGTGCCGAACGTTGTATCAAGTAACACCACATCTCAAAAAACCCATAATCAATTAGCATTTTTGTAATACCCGTTAATTTCAGAATATAATTCGCTTAAGAGTATTTTAGAATTCTACAACGTTACTTTAGTTATTTATTTTGGTCATTTTTAATTTTCATATTTAATTGTTCTCTTTGAATATTATTTATGAAAATTGAGTTAAATGACTGGACTAAATATTTGCACAATGTGGGATATATTCTAAGAATGATGAAATTCATGGAAAAGTGGTTTCAGAATGGTCAATTAGTCCATTTATTGTAAATTGACTGGATGGGTTTGGATGTTGGGTTATGGATACCCATGGGTTATTGAATAACCCATTAGAAATATTTAATATAAAGTTTCAATAGTACCCTCTCATTTTCACGCAGAAGGAAAAAAAGCTGAGAAGTGAACAGTGACTTTGTTTTCTCTCGTTTCTTCATCCTTTTCTCAAATCCTTTCCTTGATCTTCAGAGTTTTGATTATTTGTTCGGTTCAAAAGCTTTGTAAGGATCAAAGGTAAGCTTTAATCTCATTATTTTCCTCAAATTTCAGTTTATGTAGAAGATCAGAGGAGGTTTTGTTCTTGAAGATTTTGATGATAATTCATGAATCTCAGTTGTTTTAGAAGTTATATTTGAGTTATAATCGGTTAAAAGAGTTGAAATTCTGGTTTTGAAACAAGAAAGGAAAGGATGAAATTGTTAGAAATTTCTGCAAAAACTTCTGCAAAAACCGAGTTACTGTAGCGACCAGAAATTTCGGAAAAAAAATCTGGAAAATTTTCTTCGGGTACTGTAGCAGTTACTGTAGTGTCGGCAGTCAACGTACTGTAGCGAACCGTCACTGTAGCAAACCGTTACTGTAGCAAACCGTTACTGTATCAATCAGAAAATTTTGCGTATTTTCGTGATTTTGTTTCCTTTCTTATGTTTCCTTGTAATATATTTTACTAGGAAATTTTCCTACACAAATTCTAGTGTGGAACAAGGTAAACTTGGACAAACATCAAGGTGAGTGAATAACCTTGCTCAGCTAATTTGATATTACTAGTCAAAGTACAATATAAGTCCCATTTACAATATTATTTGGATAATAAGCAATCAATTTTCATATGGGAGTATATGATGATCGGTAGAAATAAGAGTATGTAGAAATTATTTTATTTCATGACAATTGTATTATGTGATAAATTCTCACTATCTTGTCAATGAGTAAAGATCTACGGGATCTAATACACGAGTTTGAAAGGGTTAAAGTCCCATACTACTCGGTGTATATCTAAGAAAGCTCATACACGAGTTTGAAAGGGTTAAAGTCCCATACTACTCGGTGTATATCTAAGAAAGCTCATACACGAGTTTGAAAGGGTTAAAGTCCCATACTACTCAGTGCATATCTATGAAACCTATACACGAGTTGAAAGGGTTAAAGTCTCATACTACTCGGTGTATATCTAAGAAAGCTCATACACGAGTTTGAAAGGGTTAAAGTCTCATACTACTCAGTGCATATCTATGAAATCTTATTCATGAGTTTGAAAGGGTTAGAGTCTCATACTACTCGATGTATAAGACAATTAAATATATGAGTAAATGTGGTATTTGTACTTTTGATATTTTATATAGTACAATTATTTACTTACTGAGTTTTTAAATAAACTCACACTCCCTATGATTATTTTTTTCAGATACAGAAAACAAAGAACAAGAGTATCCGTTTGAAGAATAGAAGCCCCTTGGAATTATCCTCTATTTCTGTCTGGTGGGATATCAGTACTTATTAATGTGGATACTAGGAACGCTCTGTACTTACTATAGGTCTCCTAGGCTTGCGATGAGATAGAAATATCAGACTATGTATGTCTATATTTGCTTATCAGATGAATATAATTCTGTAGTGTGGAATGAATGATTAAGGTTGAATGAAAAACCTTACAGAATATATGTAAATAACGTATGTTTGAGAATTTTATCAAATGAGTAGTATCTTTTCACATGCTCAATTTTTGGGATGTGACAATTTTTGGATCCGCCCAAAATACATTTGTTATCTGCTCCTTTGAATCCATCTGATAAGCATGAAAATATTATGAATTTTCTACCAATTGCTTTTGAAAACAATTCAACAATGCACCAGCCTCTCTGTACTCCATGTTTCTTTACCTTCTTGATTTCAAATAATTTTTCACATATGTGCGCACATATCCAAGATTAGATCTCCCTTCAATATGCATACTCATCAAGTCAAAAGAGGCTTTTTGTAGGATTACAAAATCCTCTGCTAATTCTATCTCATGTGCTTGCACTTCCGAGATTTGATATTGAGATCGAAGCATATGACTAGTCTTCATCATATGAAGTTCATGATTGTGTTCCTCTATAAATTCATGAACTTTAAATTTATCTTTACTATGTTTCAAAACTATTTTTACCTTGCAACCGGTTCTAGCCTCTAGGCGGGGATTCTTAGGGTTCAAATTTCTTTTATCTAATTTTTGAAACCACTCCTTTGAGCAAACAAATCTTTTAACGATTGTGCTTCCATCCTTCATGCTCTTTCTATGCCATTCATTTCTCACTCCAAATCCAATTCGTCCACCATAGGCCCTCCAAAATTCTCATGCCTCGTCTATAGTGTTAAATGACATCCTAACCTTAGGTTTTGATATCGGTTCTATTGAAGTTTTAAACTACATAAAAACATAAAAGAATTGAAAACCTAACTAGAACTCAATGGCCAAAACTTATGTAAAACTTCAATGGCCAAAACTTCTTAACCAGAATAAAGTGAGATCCTCAACTAGTGCACTAAAAGACATAATAGAATGCCAAATTGAAAAAATAAATTAACAAGAAATCCAACATTAAAATTTACAAATGCTAATAATATAATGCAAGATAGAAATCATAGAAGTAACTTTTAGTGCCCAAGAAATATAATTTATATATTATATATTATACCACACATATTAATTTAATTTAATTTAGAGACAAAAAAATTAGTACGCAAACATATATATTAATTTTAGAACCCAAGAATGAAAAGCATGTTATAAAATACGTACAAAACTTGTTAATTTAGAGCAAGAACGTCAGCTAGGAAGAAAGAAAGAAAAAGAACACATGTTGCTTATCAGAAACAAGAAACAAAGAGAACCAAATTATGAAAAGCTAAGGGGGAAGATGGATTAGCAGATAGAGCAGATAGATATCTAACCTCTCTCCTTACAATTTACGTGAATTATCAGTTGCTGCACTTCTTCTTCTTGATCCTCTCATCAGGCTATCTGTAAATTTGATTGACATGTACAAATACCCTTTTTGTTTTTAATAAACGGCGTGTGATGTCAAAATTACTTTAAAAGCAAACCCTAACACTTTGGCATCATTTATTCGGTTATTAAAAATTAATTTATTGTAAATATAGATTAATTTAATATTATATTTAATTTAAAATTATTTTTAGTGTATATTACTTATGCTTTTATAAATATATATATATATATATATATATATATATATATTGGAACAAGGTAACAGTTAGTTAGTAGGATCAGATTTAATTTTAGTTTTAATTTTTTAAAAATTAATTTGTTTGCATAAAATATTATATTTAATTAAAAATAATATATTGAAATGTTTAATTAAATATTTTAATTTTTTATTTTAATTTATTGTATTTAATTATAAAAAATTAATTAATTAAATGTACTTTAAATTAATTTAATTTATTGAAATTTATTTAATTAAAAAATCTACAAAAAAATTTAATTAAACTTATAACAAAAATTGATAACAAAAGGCTTTTAAAACAATTTAAAAAAAAAAGGAAAAAGAAGGGTCGTGAGAATTTGCCAACCAAGATGCGCCACGTGGCGCATCAAAAACTGCCCTGACGCAATTTTTTAAAAAAAAAAAGAGGGAGAGGCTCGTGGGAATCAGGGACCGTTGGATCAAATTTGATCCAACGGCCTAAAGATGCAGAGGAGCCTCCTATGCAAAGACCGCATAAGAGAGAAGCCGGTCACCTATAATTATGAGCTGTAGACCATTCATTTAAGGGATTGTTCAATATGTGCCACGTGATATACCAAACGAGAGAAAAACTTAGAGGCCGTTTGATATCCAAGAAAGAATAGGAATGGAAATGAAATAGGAAAATGGAAAGGAAAAGAGAATGAAAAAAGGAGAAGGAAAAGGAAAAAACTCTTAAAAATTCATTAAAGCCCTAATCCAGAGCCCGGAATGAACCGGTCGACTGGCTACCAAGAGCCTGTCGACCGACTGCAAGCTTTGACAGGAACAGATCCACCGGCTGCCATGCGTCTGGCAGCCGCCAGTCGGGTGGCTGCCATGGCTGCCAAGCACTGGCAGTCGCTGGTCAGGTAGTGCCACGGCTGCAAGGCGCCTGGCAATCTTTGGTCAGGCGGCTGCATACCCCTGGCAATCGCCCGACCGGCGACTGCCAAGCGTTCGGCAGCCAGTCAACTTAAGGCTACCAAGCTCTTGCCAGGCACCTGGTGGCCTCTGGTCGATCGACGGCTAGCGAGATGAGTGCCACACAATTTAGAAGCTCCAACGGCGACTGAATATAATATGGGTAAATAAAAAATTTTACTTTGCTTTCCATCAAAATAACTAGTTTTCCATCCAAAATGCGATGGAAGCCAAAAGGTGATTTTGAAGGAAGAGAGAAATCCGACTTCCTTTCTAACTGATATAGGATGGCATACCAAACAACGAAAAAACACTACAATGTTAGAAAGGCGCTTTCATTTTCCGTGTACAGCGGCATACCAAACACCTCCTTATGTTCTCTCCTTCTCCAACCCTAAAGAAACAAAGAATCAAATCCTAATTAATTGAAAAACACACAGCTCGCATTACAATCAAAAAAAGCAAACCCATTTCACCATTTTGCTGCACTCTTTCTTTGTCTCTCTATTTGTTTGCTTCTCTGCAATAAAACCCAGCGCAAAGTCCCTTCCTTCTTGGTCTCCCTCTAAGCTCATCCACTCATAAGTCTTAGAAACTAGGTATTGATTTTCCATTCTGAAAATATGCAAGTTCATTAAAACAAATAGAGAAAGACAGAGAAAGAGTGCTGCCGCCACTACAAAAAAACAATTATTTAGTGGCGGTTCTGTAAACCGCCACTAAATAATACAAATAGTGGCGGTTTTAACAAAACCGCCACTATATAGTGGCGGTCATGTAAACCGCCACTAAATAATACAAATAGTGGCGGTTTTAACAAAACCGCCACTATATAGTGGCTGTCAAAAAAACCGACACTACAGAACCGCCACTAAATAACACAAATAGTGGCGGTCATGTAAACCGCCACTAAATAATACAAATAGTGGCGGTTTTAACAAAACCGCCACTAAATTATTATTTTTTAAATTTTTTTTGGATAAAAGAAACAATAAAAGGCCTCCCTAATACTTTAATCCCGTTAATGTCATCGATGATTCTACACCATGTAGCTTTGTTTTTGCCTTTGCTATCACCACCCCGAAATAGCTAGGGAACTTGCTCCCAAAAGTTAATTGTTGAGGCAAAAGAGCCAAGCTACTTAGGTACTAGGTCAGGTAGCCCATATTACTAAGTGGGACTTTGACATCTCATACTCTATTAATATTATAATGATGTTTTAACTAAATCATCATTAAACTTGTTAAATCCATCAACCTTAAAACCCATACATATATGCCCCATCCGTCATCGATCATATGTGTTTCTCTCTATTGTCACTATTGTTGTTGTGCTATAGTAATCTATATTACAAATAGTTGAAGTCAAACAGGATTGTGGACTACATAATAGATAGTACTTTGTTAATAAGCTTTGCGATTATCAATACGAGAAATTAATAACTAATTTTACTTATCTAACTGTATACGTTTTTTTATTTAATTATTCTTAAAATTAGTTAGCTTATTATATTTTGAAGAATTAATGTGGGTTTCAATATGAGTCTACGATTCTATTACAAAATTAACTTTTCATATATAACATCAATTATATATAAATGTAATATATTTTTGTTGAAGACATGGAAAAAATTAATTATGGATTATATAATCAATTTATATTGAAGTTATAAAAAATTATTTGAAAATTAAATTGAGGTAATTTAAAATTATTATATAGTGGGATGCTGAAATTGTCATTTTGATTTAGCATTTGGTAATTTAATGGTAACAAATCAAAATGACATTTAAGTTATATTAAGTGGCATTTAATGAATTATTTATCTATTTCCACTACCAATTTTAAAATTCTTTTTATCTACACTATATTATATTGATATAACAACTTGAATGGGGTGATTTGTGTTAGTGAATGAGAGTGTATTTTAATTTTTTGATTTGATTTTTCTTTGTAAATGGTCAATGCTATTTTTTAGCTAGTTATGAAGGGTGCTTAGTTTCAATTTCATATAATTTTTTTTAAGATCACTTAAAGTTGTAAAAAACAAAATTTGTGGAATCTCAAGTAATAATTGGAAAAAATGATTGATATGTTTTGAAAACATTGGTCTTGTATATATTAAAAAAGATACTTAAAAAATTATTGGAAAATTTAATTAGGTGGGAATTTTGGGAATTTAATTTTTATGGGATCATTGAGGACTAGATAAAAAATTGAAATTAAAAATAAAATAAAATAGTGATAATAAAATAATATACTAAACCCCAATCTCTAATTACCATATCTGTGTGCGCATGCTCATGAGTCTTCAAATTGTTATTTATCAATTATTTTAGAAGTGAATTATTTTATTTGTTAATTATCAATTCAAATTGAATTAACAATTTTATTTTTTTAAATGAAATATAAGAAGTCAAAATAAAAAATATAAGAAATCTAAATCAAAAAGGTTATAGTTGTCTTTAAATCATTAGAAATATCAATCTAAGTCACTTAGCTATTTTAGTTATATCAAGTCTCTAGAATTATGATTTAAAACTATTTTATTTAGAATTTTTTGAAAAAACAACAGCAAGTTTCGAACACCTTACCTTGCTTTGGTGTGAAACTCATGCTTACCAATGAGCCACCTAGGTTAATTGATAATAATATGTCAAATTATTATAAATTAATTTATAAATTACATGGTCAAAATACTAAAAATTCAAGTTCATTGCTTGAACTCGAACACGCAACCTCAAGGGAGCAGCAATTGTCATTTACCACTTAACCAACCCTTTTCCTCAAGTACTGGTTACACTAGTTTACTGAAAACCCTTATTTTAATTTTCAATTCCCGCCTCCTCACCTCAACTATTTCACCAATTGCGCCTTTAATTTCCTCTCACTTTCTGCAGCATCTCTGTAGGCAGCATCTCTGTAGCTCTGTTCCACGCTTTTCTCCTCAATCCTTGGCTTTGAATAATCATATAGCTTCTTCCAAACTTTCGAATCTCGATTCCCCAACGCTCGTCCTCGGTCTTTCTTCGCCGCCCTCTACGCACTAGTTAGCCTTGCAGCCGACGCCGTTCATCTCCTCAGAGGTACGATTTTTAAGCCCTTCTCGTCTTCTCCATCAAACTCTCACTGCCTTCTGTTCACTCCGCGCCACCACCCATTTGCCACCATTGCGACGCCGTGAAGGTACTTTGAGTTGGGGTGTATTTTATTTGGCTTTGAATAAAAACCCTTACTTTTAGGATTTAGGGTTCATATAATTTGGGGATTTTTATTTTGGGCTTGTTGCTTTTAATCTTCCTTGATATGCATATACTATATTTTTACTTTGTAAATCATTACTTTGTTAATTCACCACTTCTAGTTATATTTATATGTATATGAATCTGACTAGAAAGAAGGTGGTCTACATGAATAGTGATAAAGAAAGATGAATCTCAAATGCATGTAAGATGAATACGTGTTTGTTATTTCTTAATTGGCAAAAGTACTTGAAGTTTTAAATTTTTTATCATGTTTTTGTATACAGTAAATCTATGTACATGAATACTTGAGTCCATATTCTGACTAGGCCCAGAAAGATTGATCTATATCTACATAATCCACTAAAACACAATTTAGATTATATTTATAACCCAGTCATTTACAATTTGTATAAAATTAAATGACACACTTTCAATTCAATTATATGGTAAGAAATTGATTAGTGTAACTTTAGTTTCCATTATTTGATGCTAATTTATAAACCAAAATCAGTCAAGCGATCCAATATCTAAAGCACAAAAACTACTCCAACCAAACATCTAGATGTTCTCTTACTCTATTTTATTTTTCGTTGTCTACTGTGTAAGATAAAATCTTGAATAATATCAAATCACATATATACATGTAATGTTTTGAAGAATACATTGATAATATATCTCTACTACATGAATTTTGATTGGCAGAACTACCTTAAATCTACTCCTTGCTTTTCTTTTCTTTTCTTTTTTTTGTTAAGTATATTGTCTATGTTAGGTTGAATACATAACCTTGAGTTTCAATTGATTTCCAAGAGTCTACTGCCTTTCACTTTTTGATGGTTTAAATTAGACTCATGTTTTGAGATTAATTAGCAACAGAGTTTTTTTTTTAAATTATTATGAATACTATATATAATCCATCAACCCAAGTTGAATTAGGGTAGCTTAAGTGACACCATTTTTAAAATTAAAATTCAACTAATCCAATGTGCCATTATTTAACTTGTTTGGGTTGAAAAAACTTGTTTACCTGAATCAACTCAATTAATTCATAAACACCCTTAAATATATACAATTGCACCCATATTTTCTTCTAGTTTTCTAACTAAAATCCCTTAATTTATTCACTGCAATAAATAGTAGAAAAGACCTAGTGTTATATTGACATTTGTAGGCCCTCGTGGTGGCCATATGTATTTGACTCATTCTAAATTTGCTTCAATTATATCATACTGGTTTTTTTGTTGACTGTACAGATTTTGGAAACGTTCATTTTTTAGGGGAGATTTTGGCGAATTTTTGGTAACCTCTTAATGCTTGTTAGGTTGGTGAGTTCAAAAGTTACCTTTGAAATTCCTTCTTTTATTAAATTAATGACATTTATAAATTCTTGTTATATTTTTCTTGTTACTTTATTTTGCAGTTGTTGACGACTTTGATTTTCCATTTTGACGCTCCATTCTCGACGGTTACTTGCCATCGACAGTCAGTCACATCTTCGTCGCTGGTAAGGCTCCATGTTTTTCCTCTTAATTTATGCATGAATTCATGTTTGTTTGATAGGATCATTGACTTTCATAAATTCTAATGATATTTTTTTGGTTACTTTAATTTTGCGCAGCGAAATGGAGAAGGTTCTAGTCAAGCAACACACCCTCCAGTATCTTGTAATCAAGAAGATAATGAAGAAAGGGAGGAGGACGACGATGAAGATGACAATATGTGACTTATTATGGTTTTAGATTTTTGTTTTATTGGGATCTTTAAGCAACATATGATGATAATGATATGTGACTTATGTTTTATGGTTTTAGATTTTTGTTTTGAGATCTTGTTAGACTTATGTTGCATTTTAGATTTTGGTTCAAGACTTTGTTATGTATCAATGTTTACTTATTATATATCATAAGTTATTGTGTTATTGAGTAATCTAGTTGTGTATTGGACTGTGTATATATATCTAAGAATGAGTTCAGGGAAAGAAAAGAGAAAATAAAATGATAAATAGCATGTATGGAGTTTTAGTGGTGGTTTTCAACAGTTATAGCGGGGGTTGAAACCGCCACTAAAGTGGCAATTATAGTGGCGGTTTTATTATAAATCGCCACTAATACAAAAGGTAATTTTTTTTAAAACTATTTGCGGCGGTTGAAACCGCCACTAAATTGGCAATTATAGTGGCGGTTTTATAATAAACCGCCACTAATACAAAACGTAATTGTTTTTTTTAAAACTATTTAGTGGCGGTTTATTTATAAAACCGCCAGTAAATGTTTTTAGTGGCAGTTATTCTCACGGTTAGAAAAAACCGCCACTAAAAAGCTTGTGGCGCTAGATTTAGTGGCGGTTTTCAAAACCGCCACTAAATCTTGTTTTTAACCGCTACTAAATTGTATTTTTCTTGTAGTGCGCAAAATGGTGAATGGGTTTGCTTTTCTGACTGTATTGCAAGCTTTGTATTTTGCAATTAATTAGAATTTGTTTCTCTGTCTGTTTAGGCTGGAGAAAGAGAGAACATAAGTTTTTCTCTGCTTTTGGTGGGTCATGTGGCACACATTGAATGGTCCCTTAAATGGACGGTCCACAACTCCCAATTGCAGAGTAAATTTTTGTCTCCACAACTTTACACAATCCAAACATTGCGTCATCAGGCTCTTCATCTCCTTCCAGTGATGTTGATCCTCTTAGGTTTCTACCAAACAAAAGAAGTCAAAGTGCGTGCTCATTACGTTATCTGGATCTGCAACTTCCTCCTTGTTTGAGTAATCGCCGCGAAGTTTGAGTTTCATTGCTATCTTTGAATATTTTCTTTTCTTTATTTTAGTTAGGAGTGTGAATATTGCAATGCAAAGAGAATGGAGAAGGAGAAGAGAGAATTCTTAGAATGGCTAGGGTTGCAACTACATGATATTACAAGAGAAAATGGTAAATATATACAAATAAGATTAAAAGACTAAACTACCCTTAAGTGTAATAAATATTATTTGCTAACATCCCCCCTCAAACTCACGATGCATCAGTAGAAATCATCGAGAGTTTGCTAGTCAGGAAATGAAAATGTTGAGTGGAATGCGATTTTGTGAACAAGTCAGCAATTTGCATGGAGTATGAGACATAGGGTAAAGTAATGGTGCCATGTCCAAAGTGATGTCGAGTAAAATGACAATCAATCTCAATATGCTTGGTGCGTTCATGGAAAACTGAGTTGCAGACAATTTGTATAGCACTCATGTTATCACAATACATAGGGGTTGGGCCAGAGAAAGAGACACCCATATCCGCAAGTAACCAGCGTAACCAAACTATTTCTGCAGTGGTGGATGCCATGGCACGATATTTAGCTTCTGTAGAAGATCGAGAGACAATGTCTTTCTTCTTACTCTTCCAAGAAATGAGAGAATCTCCTAGAAAAATGCAAAACTCTGTGGTTGACTTACGATCGGTGGAATCACCACCCCAATCAGCATCTGAGTAGGCACGTAATTCTAAGGAAGAAGATGTAGGAAAGAGAAGACTCTGAAATTGAGTGCCTCTAAGATAATGAAAAATGCGAAGAACAACTGCCCAATGAACTGAAGTAGGAGAAGTGACAAATTGAGTAACAACATGCACTGCATAAGCAATATCAGGTCTAGTGATAGTAAGATATACCAGACTGCCAACAATTGTACAATACAGAGTAGGATCTGATAAGGGAACGCCATCAAAAGAGGTATACCGGGCATTAAGCTCCAGAGGAGTATCTGTTTTTCGAGTATCAGATAGCCGAGCTTGTTCAAGGATGAGAGTGATGTACTTAGATTGGGAAAGAAGATAACCTCTAGGAGAGTAAGCCACTTCAATCCCCAAAAAATATTGAAGAGTGCCCAAATCTTTCATCTCAAACTGTCGAGCTAATTGCAATTTTAACTCTGCAATCCCATCAATATCATCCCCAGTAATAATCATGTCATCAACATATAAAGAGAGTATGATACGACCATGGGAAGTACTTTTGAGAAACAAAGCGGAGTCATGTGAACTAGAATGAAAACCAAGAGATGCAATCACAATGGACAACTTTTCAAACCAAGCTCGAGGAGCTTGTTTGAGGCCGTATAGAGCTTTCTTTAGTTTACAAACTTCACTAGGATTATGAGAGACACCTGGTGGAGGCACCATGTAAACTTCTTCTTGAAGATCACCATTTAAGAAGGCATTTTTAACATCCATTTGAGAGATATGCCACTGATGAACAGATGCAACTGCAATAAGAGTGCGGATGGTAGTCATTTTAGCAACAGGAGCAAATGTTTTTTCATAATCCATACCATATTGTTGAGAAAAACCCTTAGCAACTAAACGAGCTTTGTATCGTTCAATTGACCCATCAGACTTAGTTTTGATCTTATATACCCAACGAGAACCAATTGCACGTTTTTCCGGTGGAAGAGGAACAATGTCCCAAGTATCTGTCTTCTGCAAAGCAGAAAGTTCCTCTGCCATAGCTTGCTGCCAAAGAGGGTCAAGAACAGCCTCTTGATAGGAAGAGGGCTCAGATAAATTGTGAATAGAGGTTAAAAAATAAGCAAAAGAAGTAAAGTAAGTGGAATAAACAAAATCTGGTAATTTAGTGGACTTACGATCACGTTGAGGGTAACGAGAAGGAGGATCCACAGTCACAGAGGGTTCTTGAGAAGTAGTAGGGAGAGGGGAAGTATCAACAAGAGGAACATCAAGATCAGTAGAACTACCAGTGTCAACCCTGCAAAACTCAATATCAGAATTATTTAGATGATCTGTCATATGAGGAGGTGTGGTATATGTATCTGTCTGAAAAGGATCAATACAGGTGAGATCAGACTTTGTAAGACTCTGAGAATCAAAAGGAATGGAGTAAAATGGTATACGTTCAAGAAACACAATATGACGTGAGACATAAAGTTTTTAAGTGACAGGACCATAACAAGGATATCCTTTCTGACCATCACCATATCCTAGAAAAACATAGATTGCTGAACGAGAAGACAATTTATTACGTTGTACACTAGGAAGAAGAACAAAACAAGTAAAACCAAAAACTCTTAAAGCTGAATAGTTAGGAGCATCGCCACATAGTTTTTCAAAGGGAGACAAACCTGAAATAACAGATGATGGAATTCTGTTAATGACATAGACAGTAGTAAGAATAGCTTCCCCCCAAAACTCACTGGGAACTGAGGCAGACAAAAGAAGGGAACGAGCAGTTTCAACAATGTGACGATGTTTCCTTTGAGCAACGCCATTTTGCTGAGGAGTGTCAGTACACAAAGTTTGATGAAAAGTTCCATCAAAGGCAAGTAATTCAGAAAATTTACTAGATGTATATTCACCCCCCAGATCACATCGAAAACACTTAATAACCGCATTATGTTGAGTTTTAACAAAAGCACGAAACATAAGATAAACACTAAAAAATTCAAAACGATTTTTCATAAGATAAACCCAACAATAACGAGTATAGTCATCAATGAAAGAAACATAATATCTAGATCCACCTTTTGTAGGAAGAGGTGATGGACCCCAAACATCAGAATGAACCAAGTCAAAAGGTGCAACAGAAACAGAAGTACTTTTGGAAAAAGGTAAAGCAGAAAATTTAGCAAGTTTACAACCACAACAATTAGAAATGTCATGAGTTTGCAACTCTCCTAAAGCTCCGGTAGAAGCTAAGTATTTCAAGCGGGAAGAAGATACATGTCCGAGACGAGAATGCCATAGGTTAAAATTAGAAGATGAGGAACCTAAACTAAATGATGACAGGTCAACACTGGAAGCTGCAATATCTGAAACTTTGAGCTCATCCAGAATATAAAGTCCCCCCTGCCTACGACAGGTCCCAATGAGCCTCCTGGATTGTGGATCCTGTACATAACAAGAAGTGGAGGAAAAGAAAACCGAGAAGCCAGAATCACATAATTGACTAACAGAAACAAGGTTCAACGTAAGGTTAAGAATGTAGTAAACATTTGAAAGAGATAAAGAAGATGTGCAAATAGACCCAATGCCCGCTAAAGGCATAGGAGTGCCATCAACAGTCATAACAGATACAAATGACGTGGGATGTAAAGATGCAAAGGATTGAAGATCAGATGACATATGATGAGAGGCTCCAGAGTCAAGAATCCATATGGATGAAGATATACCTGATGAGCTAGAGGAAGGCAAACCTATATTTGAGGAGGCAGACATAACTTGTGGTTGAGTGGCAAGAAACTTCTGAAATTGCTCAGCAAGGGTAGCTATTGTAGGGCCAGAAGAATGTGTATGTCCAATACCAAGAGAATCTGTAGGAGGAACAACTGCTGCAACATTTGAAGTTGAAGGTTTGAAGCTTCATTGTTGCAAATGATTAGGTTGTTGTGTATGATGCAATTTGTTCAATAATTTCGGGCATTGAGCTTTCCAATGGCCCTTTTGCTTACAAAAACTACATTCGTCATAACCAACCTTTCCATGAGATTTGTTTTTGTTAGGAGGAACTGCAAATACATATGGGTGAGGAATAGGAAGAATTCCTTTCTCTATAGTCCCTTTATCAGATTGAGATTTAAGACGAATCTCTTCAGCTAACAACTCATTAACCACTGAATCAACCATTGGAAGAGGATTACGGTGCAATATTATTCCACGAAGCCCTTCAAAATCATCCCGAAGAGCCATCAAAAATTGAACCAGACGTTGTTCTTCTCTACGAGCAATGTATGGTGCAAAGGCTCGTAATTCAACAGATTCAGTAAGAGCTAGTTGATCCCAAAGATTAGTCATAGTAGAATAAAATTCTTGTATGCTCATGTTGTTCTGTTTAAGAGCACGAATATCAATCTCTAATTGATATTTCTTTGCAAAATTTGACTGCATATACAACCTTTCCAAATGATCCTAAGCCTCTTTAGCTGTTTCATATTTTGCTAGTTGTACTCCTATTGATTGCAAAACAGAGTTATTGATCCAAGTAATTATCTTTGAATTGTTTGCATCCCAAATTTCCATCTGTTCAATATATTTTGCATCATTTTTATCTTTCGGCTTAACAAAGGTTCCAGAAACATAACCCCACATTCTCTTACCTTTTAAAAAAATTTTCAACACATAACTCCAATATGAATAATTCTGTCCGTTCAATTGCAAACTAATAGATTGAAGAGAATCATCTTTTTCACCAGCCATTGCTATTGTTATTAGACCAAGAATTTAATTATCTGGCAAAATGTACACTGAATAAATAGTAAACGTACTGGAATAGTGTAACAATTCTGATAAATAGTAAATTCAGCAAATTTCAGACTGCTATAGTAAAGTTGACCGTTGACTGTTTTGCTACAATACTCGTGTCGCTACAGTACCGTGTTGATACAGTACGCGTTGCTACAGTACCCAAATTTGCAGTATCGGAGAAGACGATGAACAGTAACTCCAGCAACCAGAACAATAACTCTGGCAATCGAAAAATGCACCAGAACAATCAAAAACAATCTCTGACTTACCAGAAATGCAAAAAATAGTTTCTTTCTAACCAAAACCAATTAAATCGGGCTAGATCTGAGAAATTTTCTCTTAGCTACAGTAACCAAAAAAACTGCAAACCAAATTTTTGCGAACAAGAACCCGATCTGAAATCTGCGAACTCGATGTAAAATCGATCTGAACTGCAAATGGGTTGCCGACAAAAAATAAAAGGTAAAAACAACGCACCAAATCTAATTGCTCCAACCCGGATCTGTGATTTGTTGAAAGATCTGCGAAAGCTGTGGATAGATCAAGAATTGCGCTCTGATACCATGTGAATATTGCAATGCAAAGAGAATGGAGAAGGAGAAGAGAGAATTCTTAAAATGGCTAGGGTTGCAACTACATGATATTACAAGAGAAAATGGTAAATATATACAAATAAGATTAAAAGACTAAACTACCCCTAAGTGTAATAAATATTATTTGCTAACAAGGAGTTCTAAAATTGCATGTCTTTAGGAGATGATTTTCCTTTTTTTTTTTGGTCTTTCGCTGCTTGCAATGCATCAGCTCTATGTCTTTCCTCGTCTTTTTTGTTTCCCCCCCTCTTTCTCAAACTTATATTACGTTCATGCTCTGGTAATCTATTTATGTTACTCTGCATACGCGATATGGTGAAATTGCTTTGTTTTCCAATTTTGAGCAGAGAAATTCTATTTGGAAAACTAAAAATCTAATGTAGAATTACTTTGTTAAATATGTAAGGGAGCAAGGTAACCTAATATGCATTATTGACTTGAGGCACCCGATGTTTGATAAATATCTATTACTTTAGTTAGTGTATCCCTAGAACGAGATTAATTCACGTCGTCAAATGTCCTGCATTTGAAGTATTTCATGCATATTTGGGGAAGATGTAGTGCACGGATATCTATTTGGGCTTTTTGGACATTTGAAAATCAGGCTTGTCAGTTTGTTGCTAAAATTACTTGTAGTTGTTGATAGACATTACAATTTAGCCATGTTTTTCTAGGCACTAATTAGGCAAGAGGCATATTTCACCTTGATATTTTTTGAAAACAAGCATTATATATGCATAACATATGTAGCCCTTTCGAGGAGATTGAAGATTTTGCTGCAAGCAGTTCTTGATCTATATTGGACAAATGAGTTGTATATGGCCTCATGATGTTGTCTAACTTGTTTTCTGATTATCAACTATCCTTTTATAAATCATGGACGTACTAATGTGTGGATTGCGAGAATAAGCATTTTGTGTCCTTGATACTTCTTAGTTACATAAGCATGTTCAGGAAATTCTTATTAATCATTCACATACCTTGCTACTATAATCCTTTTATTTTTATAGATTTTGTTTGTGGATAGCGCAAAAAAAAAATCTCATTAGAATATTTCATGTTTACTTCGATATTTAACTTTTTGTTTAATACTTGGTAGATAGATAAGTTTCATCGCCAATACAGAGAAATTCTTAATGTTCTATCAAATGTTTTTCGAGAAGAAAGCCTTCGGGTTTGAACAAAGGATGGCTATCTTCAGTCATCGAGTTCGACAATTTATATTTTAATTTGTTGCAAATAACCTTTTTATCTGAATAACATTTAACTTGAATTTTACAAAAATAAATCACAAAAGAACCCTCTTTTAGTAGGCAGAAGCAAGAATGCAACACTTACAGATCCTCTCTTAACAGAAAGATTTAGTTAGTATATTTCAACACGTGTGCTGAAATAAGGGATTTGATCGAATGACTTAGATCTAAATTATATAAAATTTTAACATATGTGCTGAAATACACTAATAGAATTCTTTTGTTACAAGAAAATATCCAAATCTAAATGGACAATGAAAGTACAAATAAGTACTCAAGAAAGAGGGTTGAATTAGATACCTGATTTTTGTTTTGAAAAGCTTTGTGATTAAACAATTAGATTTTTCAAATACTATTTATTATAGGAACAATACCCAATTATATTAATGATAATTCGAGATAGATTTTCTTCAAGATAAAATGCTTAGTTCAAGAGGATGGAACAAGTGAGTAAAGAAAGTGAACAATGAACACTAGTGATATATAGTGGTTCAAAGATATCTACACCAAATATTCTTACGTCCATTCCTTAAACACACATTATGATTATTTTATTTAGGGTAAACTATAACCAAGTACAACTAGCAACCTAGTTAAGGCTCAGCACCCTACTTTTATGTTGCAACAATCAACAACATCAAATTATGGATCAGTACAACCCTATTTTTACACTAGACAGAACCGCTAAGTCTTATAACGTCCTTAGCAAACGCATCATCGAGTATGTCACCTCATACCTTTTACAACCTCTCCTCTGAGAGGATCAGCCACAATCTTTTATACCCCAACACCAAGAATCTCACTAGGAACCCTCACAACACGTCCATTCACTAGACAATTAGTAACAGTATAAGAAGTGTAGTTCACTTAGAACTTATATAGAGATCAAGCTCACTAAAAGGATACAAGAATTTTAAGTAATCTCTCAAATACAAGGAATATTTATGCACAACTAAAGCTCTTTCTTTCTTTTCTTTTCCTTCACCTAAGCATAGTGAGAAGGATAAAATGAGCTCTTTAGAGCATCTCCAATAGTGGTTCTTAAATAATTCTTAAATTTAAGAACTATTTCTTATTTAGGTTCATCACTAAGTTCATCACATTAGTTGCTACGTGTAAGAATAGTTCTTATAAAAAAAGTAATAATAAAATAATCAACTCACAATAAATATTAATGGAGAGCAATAAATGCTAAAGTAGTAGAGAGTTGATCGTGAGATACATTTATGAGTTCTTACGTCCATTCCTTAAACACACAGTATGAGTATTTTATTTAGGGTAAACTATAACGAAGTACAACTAGCAACCTAGTTGAGGCTCAGCACCCTACTTTTATGTTGCAATAATCAACAACATCAAATTATGGATCAGTACGACCCTGTTTTTACACTAGACAGAACCGCTAAGTCTTACCACTGTAATACCCAAGAAAAATAAAATATAAATATTTGTTTACAAACTACTGTTACTATTTCAGTATACGGTACTATTCACCAGTATAATACTATTTACGTATATGATACTGTTCATTTATACAATCGAAATGTCAAGTACTAGATGTTGTTTGGTCATAAGAGAAAACTAGAAAGAAGTTCGTAGGAGAAACTGACGTTTTATGTGTGAAAATACCCTCAGGGACTAAAGTGAAAGGACTGAATTGAAAAGAAACTTAAAGGTTTAAGGTGAAAGGATATTTTTTCCTTTTAAGTTTTCAATAGTAATAACTGAAAAATTTTCCATGCGTAGGTGTACAGTAACTGCATTATTAGAAATGTCATTTTTATGAATAGTAAATTGAATATTTTATTAGTGCATAGTATCAAATAGTACCCTTGACTTTTCCTATAAATAGGCGCTTTCATTTCACTTCTAAACTCACACCTTCAACTTCTCTTCTTCTCTCCTTAAGTTTCTCTTGCTTCGACGCTAGGCCTCTGAGATTTTGGGCCTTTCCTTTTTGCTTAGGTAAGGATACTATGCCCTTTCTATGTCTTTCAAATTCTAGAAGTTATTTTCTTAAGTATGCTCTGTGGTTGCGGCTTTGGCCGATCTTCCACATCAGAAAGACTGTCCTTAGCTGTTTATATATTATTTTGATTCTCTGATTACTGAAATAGAATGTAAACTGTGAAGAATACATGTCTAGGAAAGTTCTGGCTAAGGAAAGACCTGGTTTTTAAGTGTGTCCAGTGTGACCCTCCACTCTTTCCTGGGAACTTACCTGGTGTACTCTTTTACAGATTGTATTCTCTATTTCTGGTATGAATAGTACCCGTATGTATGAATAGTAACCGTATGAATAGTAACCGTACATATGAATAGTATCCATACGTAAAAATAGTATTCATACGTATGAATAGTGACCGTATGTATGAATATTATCCGTATGTATAAATAGTGATCGTATATATGAATAGTGACCGTATATATGAATAGTACCGTATGTATGAACAGTATCTGTATGAAAACAATCCTAACTTGTTTTCTCTAATCTTTCATGAAAATCTCCGTAGCGGAATACTGAAATTCATCTGTGTACTCTTATCTGTAACGACTTAGAGAAGCGATATTCGTACGGAATCCAGGTGAGTGAAACGACCCCGTTTTAATAGAGTTTTAGCATTACTAGTGATAAAAAGTATGTCGTAGGACACTCCCAAGATTCATAGGGGGAAATTGAATTCAGAATGGCGAATATAATGAGATAATTAATCCAGAAGTATGTATAAGAAAAAGCAAGTATCTCATGATGATGTGAAGATTGAATCTCTTGAATTGTGGTTTATAAAGCTATAATATAGTTATCTACTATACCTGTTATATGGATGAATATTATATTGAGCTTCTGATTATGATATGAAATGCTATTGATTGTGATTGAGCGGGACAGTACCCCCTCTCACGGCAAGGCGGAAAACCCGGTTGACAGGGTGTCTTGACCAATGAGTGTGAAGACAACGATTCCCTCAGTAGGGATATAGCCCGGATTGGTGATAAATCCGTGAGGCGCCCTAGCTAAGAGGATGAGGTTGTGCGTCATGGCGGAAATATACATAATTGGTGAGCCGGCCTGTGTGCGCTCTCCGGGATATATTGCCATTGACGAGTACTAGTAACGTTTGTTGAATTGGATGAATTTTTATCTTCTTGTATGTAAGAGGATGATGTTGTGCGTCATGGCGGAAATATACATAATTGGTGAGCCGGCCTGTGTGCGTTCTCCGGGATATATTGCCATTGACGAGTACTAGTAACGTTTGTTGAATTAGATAAATTTTTATCTTCTGTCTATTGGTTGAGTATGAGCCTTTGGATATGCTTGCATGACTGGTAATGTATTTGAATTTTATTAATGCGAGGCCGATTCGCTCATTGAGTTTAAAAGCTCACATTGTTTGTACAACCTTTTTGTTCAGATCAGGTTGCCATCGAAGAATATCTGCTAGAGGAGTAGATCACTTTGGACCTTCCCGTTGTCGGGTAGACCTCTCTTCTGTTATAGATTATGTTGCTCTGTAATCGTCTAGGACATCTAGTTCAGGGGTTCGACATTTGGCTTGTATGTCAGTATAATAATGTATTTTAAATTGATAATCTATGATTACATGCAAATCATCTCTATGATTTTCAGATAAGAAAATTTGATATATTTATCGGAAGGCTTACAGTGATGAGAGATTCATCATTGTGCCGGTCATGTGCCCAAAAAACGGGTCGTGACAACCACGTCCTTAGCAAACGCATCATTGAGCAGGTCACCTCATACCTTTTACAACCTCTCCTCTGAGAGGATCAGCCACAATCTTTTATACCCCAACACCAAGAATCTCACTAGGAACCCTCACAACACATCCATTCACTGGACAATTAGTAATAGTATAAGAAGTGTAGTTCACTTAGAACTTATACAGAGATCAAGCTCACTAAAAGGATACAAGAATTTTAAGTAATCTCTCAAATACAAGGAATATTTGTGCACAACTAAAGCTCTTTCTTTTCTTTTCTTTTCCTTCACCTAAGCATAGTGAGAATGATGAAATGAGCTCTTTAGAGCATCTCCAATAGTGGTTCTTAAATAGTTCTTAAATTTAAGAATTATTTCTTATTTTGGTTCATCACTAAGTTCATCACATTAGTTGCTACGTGTAAGAACAGTTCTTATACAAAAAGTAATAATAAAATAATCAACTCACAATAAATGTTAGTGGAAAGCAATAAATACTAAAGTAGTGGAGAGTTGATTGTGAGATACATTTGTGAGTTCTTATTAGGTTTAGTATTAGAGTGAAGAGTTGATTAAAATAGTAGAAAGTTGATTAAAGTAGTGGAGAGTTGCTTAAACTGATATAATATTGTGAGACCCACAATAAAAACTCAACTGAGGTTCATCACTGAAAATACTCTCATATAGCCTTGAGAAACTAACCATTGTGCAAAGCTCCTTCGTTAAAAGCTTTGGTCAATTTTATGAATACCTTATATCTTGTCTTCTGATCAAGAACCTCAAATAGAAAAGTTCGTTGCTCCTAGTAAGGAAACAAATCACCATCAAGTTAATCATTTTTATTTGACAAAGATCTTCTAAATTTGGCTATGATCAATATCTCTCGAACTGTCCATTCCTTTTCTACAACATCTATTTTTAATTGTGTAAAGACCGTTTTATTCCTTATTTAGGATCCTCGGCTAGTAATTGTAAGATCTTTCTTTTTCATGTGATACTGCTCACCTTCCTTTTTGCCACTTGGATGATCTCCTTTATTCCTTCACAAATAATTCCTTTATGTTTGTAATCATTTATTCTGACTGGATTAATTTCTGATTTTTTCATTTTTGATGAGATATTGATTATAATTTAATTCATTAAATGCTCCTAACATCAGGCCCGGAGATTGCATTAATAAAAAATCTTCACGATAGAATCTTGCCCCAATAGACATAGTAATGAGAATTGAGAACCAATTTTTTATGAGCAAGTAATAATAGATAAACTAAAGTGACAAATAACCAATAATTATTATTTTTTCTTAGCATACATATTCAACATAACATCTCACTTAAAACACAAAATGACATTTTACATTTCAAACTTAAATCTTTCTCTTTTTCCTTAGGGATTATTAGATGAGATATGACAGTAACAGTCATACTTGTATTCTCTAACGATTATGGATGTTTTTTAGCAGAAAATGAGGTAACAATCGATAGAGGAAAAAGAAAAAATAGTGCAAAATTATTTAAATTATTTTTCTTAAAAACACTAATTTATTTTTAAAAAAATTAAAGTATTTTAATAAAAAAATTTATTCTTTTTTTTATTTTCTTTTTCGTACCATACACATGGTACATGTTCATTATTTTAACTTGCTAACAACTTAGATAATGTCATTTGTCAAAAAAAGGTTAAACTAACAATAAATCAATGTCTTTTTTGTTTTGAAGCAACTTTTAACAATGACGTATTTATAAATCAATATTAGTTTTTAATCATCTTACCTAAATTTCTCAACATTATAACCGAGTAATCTACCTACTCTTTACCGTCTATAGTTTATACAACAAAAATTCTCATTATTATGACAAAATAAGTCATCCTCTCCTCTATATTACAAATACAAGCCCAAAATAGGGAGGGGGAGTACAAGGAGAGATATAAAGTGGTTCAGAAGAGCGACAACAAAGTAAGCAAAAAATAAGTATATCAACGCACACTAGTGAAAGAAAAAAAAAATGAACTAATTAAAATCAAGTATTGAAATAAAACCCAATTGAACATGCTGAATAAAAGAATATCAAAGCTTACATTGCTCTCTGGCCTCTGCGAATCTTGGATATAATGTCCTTGAGATAGTCACAACGACTGCGATGGTAATCAATCCACAGACACAGCTGCCTGATGGCCTCTCTCTTTTCCTCCCCTAAGCCCAATATACCGTCGTCTTTATCTTTCATCATTTTCTTTAGTTCTTCAACTGACTTCCTTAGTTGAACCACTGTTGTCGTCAGATTTTTTTGCTCTGATTCTTCCTTGCTAGCCTTGGCTTCTAGCTTCTGAACCATCTCCCTTAAAGCCAATTCCTGTTCGTTTCTCTCCCGCAGCTGCTCCACCAGATGGTGTTTGTCCTTCTTCAACTTCTCTTTTTCTTCATTCATCTCTCTGACCCAGTCCTTTGCCATTTGAAGCTCATGTGAGATGTTTGAGATACGGTTTTCATAAATTTTATGGTCATCAGCAAATTTCCCGACCACAGTATCTATGCCAGGCATCACAAAGTTCACACACTCTTTGATATTAGTGACCGTTTCCTGATAGGACTGATTAGTAGCAGCAATTATTCCTGACAATGTAGCAATCCTGTCTTCAAGTTTTTTCTGTTCTTGCTGGAACTTCTCTTCTGCCTTTCTGAAGCTCTCTTCCTTCTCACTTAGCAACTGTTCCGTGACCCGAAGCTTCTGGTTTGACAGTCGAAGCTTAACTTCAATTGTGCGGATATTTTCAAGCAAAGTATTAATTTCATCTCCTTTCAGTTCTAAATCTCTTCTCAGGTCTTCTGCTGTTTCCTCCAAATCACTTACAATTTGATCCTTCGAGTCAATGCCTTTATGGAACTCTTTTGTCATTTCTTCAACCTTCTCTTCTGCAACTTCAAGTTTCACCTTACATTCCTGATACCAACTCTCAATTTGTTTATATTCTTCATTCAACTTCTGATATGCATCTTCTCGTTCTTCCAGCATTCTCTGATGATCCACAATTTTGCTTGCTAATTCCTTCTTTTCATTCTCTAACAAGATCAGGCTTTCTGCATGTTCTTCTTTAACTCTTTCAGAGTGAAGCACCAATTCTTCTTTCTCTTTCTGCAAGGAAAGCAAGTCCTCTTGCAGATTATTGACCTGGGTTGTGAAGGCAATTATTTGAGCTGAAGCCTCATTCTTTTCTTCGTGAAATCTATCATGTAAAGCAGAGAACTCAAACTCTTTCTCTGCTAAAGTTTTCTCGAGGGAAGCAATCTTCTCTTGCAAACCCAAGATTTCCTCTCTCAGCTGACTGCTCTCATGGTCTTTAGCTCTCATTTGCTCTTCACCTTCATTCTTGCTGTTATTTAAGGAATCCACCTCCAACTTCAGCTTTTCACACTGCTGCGCTAATTCTTGTTTCTCATTCTGCAGGGAAACCAAGTCTTGTTGAAGATTGTTAATCTGAGCTGTAAAGGCCATTGTTTGAGTTGAACCCTCATCCTCTACTTCCTTAAGCTTATCCTGGATAACAGAGAACTCAGACCGACTCTCAGCTAATCTTTCCTCCAATTCAGTTAATTTGTTCTGTAGCCCTGAGTTTTCCTCTCTTAGTTGTGTATTATCATGGTCGTTGGCCCTCATTTGCTCTTCAACTTCACCCTTCTGTCTCTTTATCATGTCCACTTCTGATTCCAGATTCCCTATCTGCGTGTTTAATTTTTCTCTGTCTTCGACAAACCTCTCTTGATCAAGAGTTCTATTGGTGACCTCCTCCTTCAGAGTTTGTATCTGGATGACATACCCTGAATTTTCTTGGACTTTTTCTGCAAGTTGAACTTCCAAGTCAGATTTCTGGTGTTGTAGGGACTCCACTTCCTGCTGCAATGCATTCACCTGGTCTGTAATGCTTTTGACTTGAGCTGATGCTTCATTTCTTTCAAATATTATCTGTTCTTCCAGTTCATCTTTCTGAGCACGCAGATTGTCTATATCAGTTAGCAGATTGTTGAGCTGAGACATCAAATCTGCTATTTTGGATGATGATTCTTTCTCGTTATCTTCAAGTTTCTTCATGAGAGAAGATAGTTCATGTTCTCTTTCTTTGAACTTAATTTCGAGTTCTGAAATTTGGCTTTGTAGCCCTGAATTGTGCTCCCCCCGTTCTCTAGCTTCAGTCGTACTACTTGCAATTTGCACTTCCATGTCTCTTTTCTGCATTTGCAGTGATTCTAATTCCAGCTTGAAGTTTTCCACTTGTGCCTCTAACGCACTGATTTTATTTGAGGATTCATTCTCATACACTTCATGCACTTGAGTGAGGGTTGAAACTTCTCTTTCTCTCTCATCCAGTTTCTCTTTTAACTGACTTGATTCAGCTACAAGTTCTTGTATTCTGTCATGAGCCAGCTGAACCTCATTTGAAACTTCTGAAAGTTTAGACTTCAATGATTCATTCTGTTCTTCAGTAACTTTCAAACTGTGGGTTATGTTAGTCACTTGCAGCTCTGCATGTTCCAACTGCTGCTTCAGAGTGGAAAGTTCCCCTGTCACAGCTTCTAGTTCTTTCCCTAGAGCTAATTTCTCATCTTTCAGTTGATCTACCATAGTTTTTAGGCTATCCGAGATGTTGTGTTCCTCTTCAGCCTGTCTGATAGCTTTCTCTTTCTCTAAGGTCAAATCATCTTTCTCTTTCCTCAAGTCCTCTAATCTTTGATTCAGTTCAGCTTCCATCTCACCAGCAACGTCCAACTGCTTCTTTAGTTCACCATTCTCAGCCAATAGTTTTGATCTCTGAATATCTAATGTTTCAGTATCAATTTTCGAATCTGCATTGATTTTCTCTTCTTCTTCTAACTTGCTCAATGCTGCAAGATATTTTGAATTTAGATCCTCCTTTTCTTCACATGTAATTGTCAATTTTTGATTCAATTCTGCAACTTCCATGCGTGCCACTTCAAGTTCTTGCTTTATGCCATCAATTATCTTTTGGAATTCACTTTCCAGTTGCCCATTTTTGCTGTCATTGTCCCTTGAAGAGTAATCCGATTCTGAGTCTGAGCTGGATGAAAAACTTTCCTTTCCTTGTTTGCCATTAACCTTTTTCCTCAACTCTCCTGTTAGATGATCATATCGTGCGTAGAGCGACTTGTATTGATTATGGAAATCCTCAATTAGTTCAAGAAGTGGTTCCTTCTTTAAAACTTCTTCTCGGGTGCCATCCTCCTCATTATTGTCACCTCCAATAAGCTTTAATATTCTTTTTACTTTATCTTCAACTTCTGTAGGAAAAGAAAACGCCTGATCATTTGTTTAATCATCATGAGCTGATACATGTAAACCATAGCAAACCATTCATCATGATCTTCCATGGTGTCAATTTTCAGTTGTCCTTATGGCATTTCAGTGTGTAATCTTGAATAGAGTTCGTACCTGTTTTAGCTCCCTGCAGCTGCTCTTCTTTTTCAGGGTCAATATGACTTCCAAATAAAGATTTTATAGACTCTCTCAAGCGATGTTTCACCATCTTCTCTACACACTTTTGACTTTTCTTAGCAGTTGCCCATCAGGTCTCTGTTTTGATCGCAGTGAATCAGTGCCTAAAACTTTTCAAAACAAAATAATATAAATATCTAACAAAGTTCGGTACTAAATGATAACAGAACTATTCATCCAGCCGGACTATACAAATGAAAAATGAATAGCAGCTTGGTTCTCTTTAGTGTGTGAATCCGTAAAATTACAAAAAGAGGGCCAAAATGATAGTCCGAAATCCGAATCATCAAACAAGAATTCATGGCATATTGTGGAACTGAGAAAGTCTGTAAAGAGCAATGCTGATTACCTTCCTATCTATTATAAGTACCATTATTTAGAACTCTTTTTAGTATATACCATTCAGTTTTATTTTAAAATAGTTATCGCTAAAAACCAGAACAAAAAAATATGACTATAATTCATAGAATTTGAAAATATGAAGACTTATTTGATCTATCTAGCAAGGATAAAATACTTCATGATCACTACCATGCTCAGTTTGATTTTGAAGCTTAACCAAACCGAACCAAGCTTATCAGTTTTATAAAATTATAGGCTTATTTAATTTTAATTTCTGGGTTATTTAGTTTGATTTCATAAATAAAACTAAATAAAAGGACAACAAGAACATAAAATTGGAGTGGCGGAGATGAGGATGTTGCGTTGGATGTGTGGTCATACACGAAGAGATAAGATCCGTAATGATCATATACGAGGTAGAGTTGGGGTGGCACCTATTGAGGAAAAAATGGTTGAAAATCGTTTAAGATGGTTTGGACATGTGCAAAGGAGACCGTTGGAAGCGCCAGTTAGGAGAGTTGAGCAGATAGTTTGGAGCCCTATGAAAAAAGGTCGAGGAAGACCAAAAAGGACACTTAGAGAAATTATTGAACGTGATCTTTTAGTAAATGAGATATCTAAAGAGTTGGTCATTGATAGAGCTCAATGGCGTCGTGCGATCCATATAGCCGACCCCACTTAGTGGGATAAGGCTATGTTGTTGTTGTTGTTGTTGTTATTTAGTTTGATTTCGAGCAATTTAGTCGGACGTTTTGAACAATTTTGTTTACAATAATTCATTATTTTTATTTCAATAAAATATATATAAATATAAAAAAAATTTATTAAAAAAAGAGGCCAAATTAATTAAAATATATATAAAAATAATTTATTGACATATAAATATATAAATATAGTATTTTATATATATATATATATATATATATATATGTATAATATAATTTTTTTATACATAAAGTTTGTTCAATTTTAACTTAACTAAACCAAATATAATCAATCGAACCAATTAAAATTTATATTTCAAAAATCGATTTGGACATTCTTTTTTTGATCTTGATCGGTTTGGTTCGATTTGATCAGCTTGATTTGATTTTGAATAATACTAGAGTTTAAAATATTTAATGTCTTTCAAATTGAAAAACTAATAAAATAAACAAAAGAGTAAATTACACAACCATTCCCTTAATTGCAAAACACTCCCCACAAATCAGCAACACTTTAGTCCAATTATACATCTTTCACATCTAGAGATTCATTATAGTTTCTTTTTTATTTTTTATGTTTAGTAACCTAATACCTAATATTTTTTTTATTAAAAGACCTTCTATTAACTTAAATACATTGTGGGTGCTTTTTTTATTTTAATAAAGTAATTCACAAAAACAATAATATCACAAAAATCTAAAATAGATGCCGCAAAGATTCTAACTTTAGTAAGAAAAAAAAACACATAATATGTATTTAAATTAATAGAAAATAATATAATAAAGTGAACCGCTCGGAAAAAAGTAAACACATAATATGAATTTTTTAAGCATAAAGCAATCGAAAGGCGATTAATTTGTTAGAAGAAAAAGGTCAGCCGCTCGGAGAAGGAACCTATAATTTAATCTGGCGCCATGTCAACAACTCGAGGAATCTCCCAGAAGCTGATTGGGATTCAACAGTATCAAAATAAAGATATAGTTTTAATGACTGAAAATATACAAGGGAGCTGTTTATTGAAAATAAAATTTATTATTCCCGATTACCAGAAAAACACGCGTGCGTGTTTGTAACGGAGAGAAAAATCGAGAAAACAGATGATAATCACAAATCTTGCAGCTCAAACTTTCGATAATAGTTGTCTTAATCAGTATTTTGTCCACATCAAATAGTTTAATCCGATAAGTAAATTTGTGTACCTGCGATATGCTTTCCCTTTCCCTTCCACTCTTTCCTGAGAAGCTTTTAGTTATGCTCCAAAAGCAAACTCGCAGCAAGGCTAAAGTGGGGAAAAACCCAAAACCTAAAATAAGATAACCAAGAAATAATCGAATAAATTGAAATTTGGATAGCAAGTCTAATTTCCATCCTTGCATAAGTGTGCCATAAGGAACAGAATCCTTCCAAAATATCATCCAAGACAAATGTTTTACAATTAAAAAAAGCGCATTAAAACGGGAATTGGAGAAGAGATGACCTTCAAAACACGAGGAATTACAGAAACTAAGGAAAATACAGAACAATCAAAGGACAATGGAAAAGAAGGACTAGAGAAGTAAATTGAAGCATGCATAAATTCAATTTTGCAGACAACGAACTTGATCTGATTTTATCCAAAAGAGCGAGGCTGAAATAAATCAAGTAAACTATGAGCTTCAAGGCTAGAAGCTCATCTCGGAGAATTCCAACTCAGAAGGAAAACACCAGAGAAAAAGAACCAGAAGAGAAAAATAAGTTATCGGAAATGAAATTTTCGGTTACCTGAAAGTCAAAACAAAGATATCACCCCTCTGTCACCAGACGATCATACTTGGAGAGGATCGAAAATAAGGAAGATAGGACGAGCTATCTCTATTGAGTGTGAGAGAGAGAGAGAGAGAGAGAGAGAGAGAGAGAGAGAGTGAGACAGAGAGGGACAGAGAGACAGAGAGACAGAGAGCCAAGTTTACGGAATAAAAAAATAAAACTGCATTGAAAATTTTGAATGCAAAAGTTGATTTGTTTGGATTAGAGCGCTCCAAGAGACGCCAGCATTTTTTAGCTTCAAATTTCAGGAATGGAATCTTTGGATTTCATTTCGTACGTTTGCCCCTCCCGCCCTCGTTTATTACCACAATGCCACCTTGAACTTCAATTTACTCGTCTAATTTCTCGCGCTGACGTTAACAGAAAGGCAGTTCAGAGCGTGTGGACTGTTAGAGCAAATAGATGCTGTACAGTTGGTTGTGCTAAAGCCTAAATGCTAATTGCGTGAACAGTTTTACATTATCATTGTTGAATTTTGATTAAAAAATTATAATTAAAAAACTGACAGTTTTTTTCTTTTTCTAATTAAAATCGAACAATTATAATGTGATCTTTTTCAATAGTAGTTCTTAAATGATTATTTTTAGTAAGTTTTATTATTAAAATGTACTAACGTGGATGTCATATTTAAGAATTATTTTAAGAGTATTTTTAATGGTGTAATTTTAGTAAATTACTTATTATGGATTATATAATGTCACATTATTATTTTTTGTTTTAAGTAATTCTTCACTATTTTAAATAACTCTTCACTCCAATGGTGCAATTCTAAAAAACTCACAAATAGAATCTACAAGTTACCATACATCTTTATGCTCCTACAATAAGTCTCACAAATCTCTACTAATTTTGCTGTAAGAATCAATTCTTATATAAGAACAATTCCTACATATAGTAGTTACAATGACGCACTTTAATTATGAAACTCACTAAAAACGGGTTCTTATTTTTAAGAATCCTTTAAGAACTTTCAATGAAAATGTTCTTATATAAAAAATAGCTCTTATATCAAAAGTAATAAAGAGTTGTAAGACTTATTGTGGGAGTATAAAAATGTAAGGTAATTTGCGTAACTTATTTGTGAGTTTTTTAAAATTACACTGTTGGAGTAAAAAATTGCTTAAAATAGTGGATAGTTACTTAAAGCAAATAGTGGATAGCAGTGGCGGATCTAGGACCCCTTTGTCAGAGGGGCAAAATATAAATTTTAAAATATTGTAAGGGCTAAAATTTAAAAAAAGTTTAAAATTTAGGGCTAAAATATAAATTTTTAAAATATTATATTTAAAATTGTAATTTAGCCAAAAATAGGGGCTAAAGTGAAAAGGAGGTTTAAAATTTAGGACTAAAATATAAATATTCAAAATATTATACTTATAAATATAACTTTTGCAAAAACTTAGAGTGCACAACATGGGTCCTCCCTAAAAATATAAGGTTTAAAAATTTTTGGGGTCAAAAATAAAAATTAAAGGGGGGCAAAAAGTAAAAAAATAAATTTTTGTATAAAGTTTTTGAAATTTCAAGGGGTGCAGATGCACCCTCTCACCAAAACGTGGCTCCGCCACTGGTGGATAGTTACAATAAGCAACTCATTAAATCATCTCTTGAGATGTTTCTTCAATAGTTCTTAAATTTAAGAACTAGTTTTTATTCTGATTCACCATTGGAGTTCATTACGCTGGCTACCACACATAAGAACAATTATTATACACAAAACAATAATAAAATAATCAATTCACAATAAATATTAATTGAAAGTAATAAATATTAAAGTAGTAGAGAGTTGCTTGAGAGATCTATTTGTAAATTCATAAGACGTTTAATATTAAAGTTGATAGTTATTTAAAGTAGTTAAAAATTATTTAAACTGATATGATATAGTAAGACCCACAATAAAAATTTAAATAAAATTCACCGTTAAAAATACTCTTAAAATTATATTATTGGAGATGCTCACTGTTCTTCGTAATTGGCACCATTAATTATGAAGTACAGATGATCTGCTTGCAATATTCAAGCATTTTTTTTCACGTCCATTTTTCTATTACTTTAGGAGAATGAATTTAAAAAAAAAAACATAGGAATGTTGCTCTCAGATTGAGATTTTATTTTGTATTAAAAGATAGCAGAATTAAATATATTATTAGAGACTCAAATGCCAGAAAGGACCACAATATGATTCTCCCCAGGTCTTGCTTAATAAATTAAACTCGATCGGGGCCATCTGGCTCATCTTCAAGTATGTAATTTGCAAGGTGTTACGTGAGGTGTAAATTCAAATCAAATGACAAATGATGTTATTTAAATATTCAAAATTTAATTATGATTTATAATTAAATTATATATTATATAAATATATACGAGTAATGTACAATATTTTAAAAATTAAATTAATTATTAAATTAATAAAAATATCAATTTAAAATTTAATCATCATATCATAATCAAATTGATACTAATTAAATATATATTTTATAATTTTAAATTAATAAATAAAAATTACTCTTCTCTATTTTTTTGAGAAAATATTATTATATTATTGTTTTAAAAAATTACTTTTCTTTAAAACAATCATTTTTAATATAAAATACTAATTTTTTAATATAAATTATATATATTAAATAATTTTTTCAATACTCACATTCCCCAATGCATATTATTAAACTGCCCACTAGCCTTCCTTTTCCTGCTTAGCTTTAATTATTTCTCTTTGCTTCCTAATGCATGTATTCCTACAACTCTGATTTCTTATTCGTCTCTTCTTCCTTTCTTTTTCTTCATCTTCAGCTTCTTTTCTTTTGCTTTACCAAGTTGGTGGAGCTGGACGAATGAATGACGGCGGATTCCGGCGTCGGGCAACTTCAAATTTTTTTTTTAAGTAGGGACCGATAAACCGAAACTCAGCCGATTTCATTAGGTTTTTTGGATTCAAAACCAGTTCAACATTTTTATTAGTTCTAATGTCAACTCGAACTAGATCTAGTGATATGAACCGAAAGATCTTAGTGGCACTAATCAAGATGCCGTTGGATTGAATAATATTACATTAAAGACTTTTCTTTTAATTTAATGTATTTAAACTTTTTGTTATATTTGTGGCCTAATTAAAATTTGAATTTTTGTTGTATTTGTGGCCCATTAGAATTATGATTTCTTTAGAAATAAGGGTCCTCTTTCTCTATAAAAAGGGACATCTTACACCCCTTAAGACATCTTTTTAGAGTAAGAAGAAAATGTCATGGTGAGAGACCATGTTCTCTAGTTCTTTGAAAACCTCCGAACTTATCAGGGGTTTCTAAATAATTGTAGAGTTCAGCCCTTCCTCTTGGGGTTTACACTTTAGGTTCCTGGCTTTCTATAGCCAATGAGTCTGGGTTTAAGAATCTATCAACTCTTTCTCTTAGAGTTTACACCTTATATTCTTGGTTCTCTATAACTAATAGATTTGAATTCAATAGTCTATATTATTGGTTCGTAATTCTTTTATAACCACAGGGTCAATAATCTCTATCTTATTTGTTGTTATTTTGTTTTATTTAATATATTATATTTTTCTTCAAATTCTGAATCTGTATTTAGACAATCCGAGTCTATTTTCAACGTATTGTTGCTGGGTCTCACGGCGTTGTTCTATAAGGTTTGTATTAGTTGGTATCATAGTCACTTTAAATTAGGTTGTGTTATTGTGTTATTCTTCATTTCTGTTCATCTTCACTACTGTCTTTGTTTTCTATCTTTGTTCGTCTTGTTATTCATCTATTAATCTTTCTTTCGGATTAAAAAAAATCTGAATAACGCATTTTTTACTGTTCACACACGCTTTTTTACTGTTCACACGCGCTTTACTGTTCACACGCGTTTTGATTGCCTCTGAAAGATTTCAAAAAAAAAGAATAAAAAATTGAGAGAAACATGAATGGTTTGTGAAATTACGCAAGTGAAACATGTGAGAGAGAGAGTAAGGATTCCTTTACTCATAATCTTTTCTTTCAGGTTTTAATATGTCCCAGAAGAAGCAAAAGTCAATTCTATTTTACATAAATTATTGCAACTTATCTTCAAGATTCGAGGATAAATCTTCTTTCAAGAGAGGGAGAATGATATGAACCGAAAAATCTAGGTGGCACTAATCAAGACAGGGTTGGACCAAAGAATATTATATTAAAGGTTTTTCTTTTAATTTAATGTATTTGAACTTTTTATTATATTTATGGCCCAATTAGAATTATGAATTGTATTTGAGCTTTTGTTATATTTGTGGCCCATTAGAATTAGGGTTTCTTTAGAAATAAGGGTTCTTTTTCTCTATAAAAAGGGACCTCCTATATCCCTTAAGACACATTTTTAGAGTAAGAAGAAAATGTCATTGTGAGAGACCATGTTCTCTGGTTCTTTGAGAAGTTCCAAATTTATCAAGGATTTCTAAATCCTTGTCGCGTTCAACCCTTCTTTTTGGAGTTTATATTTTAAGTTCTTGGCTCTCTATAGCCAATGGGTCTAAGTTCAAGAGTATATCAGTCATTCCTCTTGAAATTTATACTTTTGGTTCTTGGCTCTCTATAGCTAATGGGTTTGAATTCAAGAGTCTATATTATTAGTTCCTGGTTCTTTATAACCACATGGTCAATAATTTATATCTTATTTGTTGTTATTTTGTTTTATTTAATAAATTATATTTTTTTTCAGTTCTGAATCTGTATTTGGAGGATTCGAGTTTTCAACGTATTGTTTTCGAGTCTTATGACATTGTTCGGTGAGGTTCTCAAAGAACCAGAGAACATGGTCTCTCACCATGACATTTTCTTCCCACTCTAAAAATGTGTCTTAAAGGGTGTAGGAGGTCCCTTTTATAGAGAAAGGAAACTATTATTTTTTAAAAAAACCCTAATTCTAATGGGCCACAAATATAACAAAAGCTCAAATACAATTCATAATTCTAATTGGGCCATAAATATAACAAAAAGCTAAAATACATTAAATTAAAAGAAAAGCCTTTAATCTAATATTCTTCAGTCTAGCGGCTTTTTGTGGTTCATATCATTATCTCCCTCTTGAAAGAAGATTCGTCCTTGATTCTTGAAGATAGGTTGCAATAATTCATGCAAAATGGAATGACTTCTGCTCTTCTTGGGACATATTGAAACCTGAAAGAAAAGATTAAGAGTAAAGGAATCATTACTCTCTCCCTTGTAAGTTTCACTCGTTTAATGTCACACAAAAGCCCATGTTTCTCTCAATTTTTTTACTCTTTTTTTTTAAAATCTTTTAGAGACAGTCAAAGCGTTGAATAGTAAACCGCGTGTAAATAGTAAACCACATGTGAACAGTAAAAAATGTGTGAATAGTGAAATGCAAAATTTTTTTAAAATTTGAAAGAAAGATGAACAGATGAATAACAAGATGAATAAAGATGGAAAACAAAGACGTAGGGAAGATGAACATAAATGAACAAAACCTGATTTAGAGTGACTCTGATACCAACTGATATAAACCTTATCAAACATTGTCGTTAGACCCAACATCAATACGTTGAAAATAGACTCGGATCGTCTAAATACATATTTAGAATTCAAAGAAAAATATAATATATTAAATAAAACAAAACAACAACAAATAAGATAGAGATTATTGACCCCGTGGTTATAAAAGGACCAAGAACCAATAATATAAACTATTGAACATAGACAATGATATGACCAAGAGTGCTTACCACTAGGCTAAAAGTTTAAGCTTAAGCCAAGATGCAACTCTTAACATATATACCATGCATCTGATGCGGGGCCTTCCTCATTTAAGCTATTGGGCATAGGCCATTAGATCGAATTTGAGTCATGAGAACTGACACATACCCTCTCACGACCCTAAAGACATATCATTGCCTCCCCCTTTGGTGAAGGTTCGCTCTCGAACCTTGAGATATAGGAAAGTGTCGACCTTGGGATTCGAACCCGACCAGGTTTTGATACTAAATGATATAACCAAGAGTACTTACTACTAGGCCAAAAGCTTAACCAGGTTCTATTGTTAATCTCTCTGAACAATGTCGTGAAACTCGACAACAATACATTGATTAACAGACTCGAATCTTTCAGATACAGATTCAAAACTTAAAGAAAATATAATTTATTAAATAAAATAGAATAATGACAAATAACATTGAGATTATTGACCTTATGACTATAAAAGAACCAGTAACTAATAATATAGACTATTGAACCCAGACTTATTAGCTATAGAGAGCCAAAAACTTAAGGTATAAATCCCAAGAGGAATGACTGATAAACTCTTGAACCCAAACCCATTGGTTATAGAGAGCTAAAAATCTAAGATATAAATCCTAAGAGTAAGGGCTAAACGCCACAAGGATTTAGAAGCCCTTGATAAGTTCAGAGGTTCTTAAAGAACCAAAGAGAATAACCTTTCACCAAGATATTGTCTTCAAATTCTTAATGTTTAATCCAAGTCTGTTTTCAATGTATTGCATTTACTATTCACACGCGGTTTACTGTTCATGCATTTTACTATTCACATGTTTTGACTGTCTCTAAATGATTTCAAAAAAAAAAGAGCAAAAAAAATTTAGAAAAATACTAGTGATTGTGTGACATTACACGAGTGAAACACGTGAGAGAGAGAGAGAGAGAGTAAAGATTCCTTTACTCTTAATCTTTTTTTTCAAGTTTCAATATGTCCCAAGAAGAAGCAAAAGTCAGTTCTATTTTGCATGAATTATTGCAACCTATCTTCAAGATTCGAGAATAAATTTTCTTTCAAGAGGGGGAGAATGATATGAACCGAAAGATCTAGGTGGCACTAGTCAAGACAGTGCTGGACCAAAGAATATTAGATTAAAGGTTTTTCTTTTAATTTAATGTATTTGAGCTTTTTGTTATATTTGTAGCCCAATTAGAATTATGAATTGTATTTGGGCTTTTATATTTGTGGCCTATTAGAATTAGGGTTGTTTTAGAAATAAGGATTCCCTTTCTCTATAAAAAGGGACCTCCTACACCCCATAAGACACATTTTTAGAGTAGGAAGAAAATGTCATGGTGAGAGATCATATTTTCTGGTTTTTTGAGAACTTCGAACTTATCAAGGGTTTCTAAATTTTTGTGGCGTTCAGCCCTTCCTCTTAGAGTTTATACTTTAAGTTCTTAGCTCTCTATAGTCAATGGGTCTAGGTTCAAGAGTCTATCAACCCTTCCTCTTGGAGTTTATACCTTAGGTTTTTAGTTCTTTATAGCTGATGAGTTTGGGTTCAATAATCTATATTATTGGTTCTTTTATAACCAAGGGGTCAATAATCTCTATCTTATTTGTTGTTATTTTGTTTTATTTAATATATTATATATTTATTTGAGTTTTGAATTTGTATTTAGACAGTTTGAGTCTATTTTCAATGTATTATTGTCGGGTCTTACAATAATGTTCGGTGAGATTTGTATTATTCAGGACCGATTTTCGGTCCGACCGATCGAACTGGCTTGTCTGACCCGATATTTTAATCATTGGTACAAGTGTGAATGGGAAAGTAGTAGAAATAAGAAATGTGGTAGGTATTCTTGTTTGAATTTTAAGGAAAAAAGAGTATCCAAATTTTGTTGTTAAGGTTTCAAAACTAGCTTTGCACTTCAGCAATGATCCGTTGACATATAAATTGAGCGATTTAACTATAAGAAAACTAGTCATCTCCGCAACTGGAAAAGCCCAGAAACTTAAAGTTTTTAATAAGAAAGAGTAAGGAATAAAGGAAAGATTATATTTTGGAAACCAAAAAAATGGTAAATTATTAAGCTTATATATATAAGGTTAGATTGTTCTTTCTATCTTTAAAATTTCAATTAATTTCTAATTGACTTCTTATTGTTTAAAAAATTATAATTAATTTTTTATAGTTCATAGATTTTTAATTTACTTCATATTGTTTAAATTTTGTTAATATTCTATTAGATTTTGGTAATATGATCAATTATTTACCATATTAGTATTTTAGATATATACGTAATTTAATTTAATTTACCTAAATAATTTAACATAAGTTGCAAGATATATTATTTTCATGTGAGTTAATTTTATTTAGGTATCTACATTTTTATTTTTTAGTACAAATAGGAGTATCAAAAGTGTCAATAGCTACGTCAACAAAACTTAAAAAAATATTATGAAAGATTAAGAAAAATAATTAAATTAAAATTTGTAAAATAAGTAATACTTAATTATAAATGTTCAAATTATAGAAATAAAATTATAAAAATTAATAGAATAATTTATCTACATCTAAATAGTCTAATGATGAATAAGAAAACACACTTCAAATGCACTATTTAATTAGGTTGAAGCGTATATCCGCGTCTCCGCTATTTAATTTGTTTTAATTTCCTGCTCAAAATGGTTAAAACAAAAGAATTAATAAGACAACTGATCAATAACACAACAAAGAAGAAAATTAAGAATTATTCCACAGATGAATAATTTGTAATGTACACTACATATCATGATACATAATAACAGTGTCGCTCTTTAGAGTTTAGACTCTTACAGGGCGGTTTTTACAATCTGGCGTCGTAGCCAAAAAGAAGATATAGTACGATAGTGCACGTAGATGACAGCCAGGGACCTATCTAAAAGTTAAGAAGATCATGGTCAAAAGAATAATTTAAAAAAAAAAAAACAAATTCTTTTGCCCTCTCCTTTGTTTGAGCAAGCTATGACACATGAAGACGGCTTGAGTTGCGATATTCGTTTCAGCCTCTCGTGGTTTTGGTGAGCCTGATCTTGGAGATCAAATCCTTGAGATAATCACAACGATCGAGATGATAATCATTGAGGACACAGAGTTGCCTTATGGCTTCCTTCTTCATCTCTCCCAGATTCACCACCTCTTCGTCCTTCTCCTTCAGGCTCTTCTCCAACCTCCCCACCTTCTTCTCCAGTTGGCTCACCGCCTTCATCAGATTCAACTTCTCTCCTCCTTCCTTGCTCACCCTCGCCTCTAGCTTCCACACTTTCTCCCTCAACATCTCCTCTTGCCTCTCCTTATCGTCCAGTAAAGCAGTGAGGTTCTCCATCTTGTCCGTCAGGTGCTTCATCTCTCCCTTTCTCTCCCTTATCCAGTCTCTCGCACTCTGTGCCTCTTCCATCATTTTCTCCACACGATTCACAAAACACATACTCTCTTCCTCCACTTTCCTTGCTGCTACCTCCCACCCAGAAACAATATCCATTGGTTTTAGATTAAGCTTCAGAACTGTAGAACCCACTCTCCTTGCTTCTTCTTCTTCGTATCTATAAACTTTCTCTTGAAGCCTTTTGTTTTCCTTCTCGTACGTTAGTTTTGTCATCTTGTAACTGTCTTTGGTTTCGTTATGCAATTGTTCTGCCACGCGGATTCTCCTATACAAAAGCCTTATGTTGTCTTCTAGTTGCCTTCGCACCTCCTCTGCTAATTCTTCTACCTTCCTCTGTGAGATTGGGGGATTCATTCTAAACTTCTTTGACCACATTTTCAATTCTTCGTACTCCACACTCATTCGTTCAATGCTTGCTGCCTGCTCGCTTATGACTTCCTCCTGATCAAATATCTTCGTTATGCTCTCTGAATAGTCCCTCTGGATTGTTTTGTTTTGCTGCTCCAACCTATTCTTCTCTTCCCTTAATGCTTCTAACTCTGCTTTTAGATCGTTCACTTGAGTCGCTAAGGCTGTAGCCCGTATTGAAGCTCCAGTTATAGAACCCTCATGTTGCTTCCCCAAAGCAGAGAACTCTTCCCCTGTATGTATCATTGCTCTTTCAAGCTCAACATTTCTATCCTTCAGAGCTCTGTTTTCATCTCCCAGCTGTTTAATCTCATGAATTCTCTCTCTTAACTCTTTTTCTGATTCCTCCTTTTGGTTGCATCGAATTTCCAGTTCCATTTCCAGGTCCTTTATCCTTGCTCCAAAACACTCTTTCCGTTCCCGCATTTCTTCATTCAAATCTTCTATTTTAACCAAGTAATGTGATATAATCTCCTTCTTTTCTTCCATCTGAGTCTCTAGCTCTTTGTTCTTGTAGCTTAGGGAACCTAAATTTTCATGCATGGTAATAAGCTGGATCCTTAAGCCATCTAGCTGGTTCAGAGCTTCATCTCTACTATGTGCTAGTTTTGCCGCCATTTCATCTTTCTGGGTGCGAAGAGATTCAGCCTCCATGATAAGAGTGTTGATTTGTGACATCAATTCTGCAATATTACTCGCTGCTTGACTCTCATTGCTCTGCAATTTTATCTCCACTCCAGAAATTTCCTCTTCTTTTGTTTTCAACGACGCTTCAAGCTCTGAAATCCGCGCGTGCAACTCACTATTTTTTGCGCTTAGCTCTTCAGCTTCAGTCGCTTTGCTTTCAAACTTAAGCTGTAGATCCGTTTTTTGTTGATTCAAACTCTCCAGCTCTTTCTTCTGGCGACTCAAATTCTCTTCCAATTCCTTGGATCCAGCCATATCCTTGTCTCCATCTCTAAGTCTTTTGACCTCTGCAACATTACTCGTTTCTTGATGTTCCTGCTTAATAGAGTTGTCTGATAGACTACTATGTCTTCGACTATGATTACTCTCTCGATCTAGTTCGTCGGAGGAAAAGTAATCGGATTCTGAGCCAGAGGAAGACAAAGAAGCAGATCCGGCTGTCTCCGTTCTCCGAGATACTATCTTCCCATTCTCTCCGGTGAGACGATCGTACAGCGCGTACAGTGATTGGTACTGCGTGTAGAAGTCCTCAATCAATCCCACGAGTTCCGACTCTTTCTTCGAGTCTTTTGGATCCCCTTCGCTTTTGCTCTGATCCTCATTCTTTATCAGTGTCAAGATTTTTGTGAGGTTGTTTTCAATATCTGCAATTCATGAGAAACCGTTAAATTCGTTGCATATATTGATCTTCAAGGTCAAAATTCGAGTTAGACAATCACGTATAATAATAATATGATTGCACCTGTTTTGTTCCTTTTGAGTTCTTCAGGTTTTTCGGAATCAAGAGGACTGCCTAGAATGGTGCTTAACCCTCTAAGGCGGTGCTGGATCATTTTTTGATTCCGACGGCTCACCGAAGGATACATTAAGGAACAGACGCAAAGCGATCATAGACTCCCCATTTTTTGCACCCAGTCCCACTGACCACTGCAAATCCTGAAATTCAGAATTGGAACACAGACGTTACAAAATTAATAATATTTTGAAATATTGATTAGAATAGAAAAGGAACAAAAAATTGTGGTAGTAGAGATGAGCATGTTGAGATGGATGTGCAGTCATACAAGAAAAGATATGATCTATAATAATGTATATAAAGTAGAGTTGGAGTGACACTATTGAGAAGAAAATGATCAAAAATAATTTAAGGTGGTTTGGACATGTTCAAAGAAGACAGTTGGAGGCGCCAGTAAAGAGAGTTGAGCAGATGATATAGACTCATGTAAAAAAGGTCGAGGAAAATCAAGAAGAACATTTAGAGAAGTCATTAAACGTGATCTTTTGGTTAATGTGATACCTAAAGAGTTAGTTATTGTTAGAGCTCAATAAAGTCGTTTAATCTATGTAGATGATCCCACCTAGTAGAATAAGGCTTGTTGTTGTTGTTGTTGTTGTTGTTATTGATTAGAATAGAAAAAATGGATTAAAAGCTCCAAAAAAAAAACAAGAAAAAGCAAAATTAGAGACGGAAAATTTTCCATATCTGAAATGTTAGAAATTCATCTCAAAATTTAGCTTAAAAATCTAAGAAGAAATTTATTCCGTCTTTAATATATTATTCAGGTTTTGTTTTTTAATTAGAGATGGAATCAGAGATAGAATTTAGTCTCAAATTCTGTCTTTAAAATGTTGAAAATCAGTCTCAAAATCTAGTTTGAAAATCTAAGACGGATTTTGAGACGAAATCTGAGAGAGAATAAATTCTGTCTCTAATTCCATCTTAGATTAGAGACAGAATAAATTTCGTCTCAAATTTTGTTAGTCCCACATTGGCCAAATCAAAAATTGAGTCTATCCCTTTTTGTCTTGAGAAAACTAATAAATGAATGTGCCTTCCAATTAGTATTATTTAATGTGGGTAAAAAAAATTTGGATGGCTAAATTTGACCAATTCAACAATCCATTGGCCAAATTTTTTCTTATGTTTAGAGAATTTGAGATGAAATTATAGACAGAAAAATTCGTCCTTAATTTGAGACGGAAAAATTTCGCCTCTAATTTTGAGACAAAGTTTATTTTCCGTCTCAAATTTTTTGAGACGCTAAGATCAAAGACGGAATATTTTTCGTCTTTAAATTCGTCTTTAATTAATTAAAGATAAATTTTTACTTAATTAGAAAAGAAAATTTTCATCTATCTAATTTTCTTGTAGTGAAAACATGACTTCACATCACATAATTTTGAAGTAATACAACGACCAAAAATTTTAACCATTCAAGAAACTGAATTCTCCTTAATTTCTAAAATTTAGGTATAAAAATACTTGGGATTTCTATAGTTTCATTGAAAAATGATTTTAGTCTATATAGTTTAAAAACAATGAATTTAGTCTTTCTGATTTTCAAAACTATGAAATAGGTCCTCAGGGTTAGTTTTTGGTTAGTCAATCATTAGTCATGGCTGATTGATATGCTTATTTCGGTATTAAAATCTATGTCAGTACTGACTATGTAATACTTATGCTGACGTTGACTAGTCACGTAGACTAGTTAAAAATAAAGTTTCAGTTTATTCATTTAGGTTCCTGGTCAAAATTTTTTTTTATTCAATTTTTAATATAAACTCGTCTTTTACTTCATCTAAGTTTTTAGTTTAATAATATATTTTTCTTTATCAAAATATCTCCTATAAACTTTTCAATTTCTTCATTTTAGTCCTTGTTCTTCACTTTTATGCTTTTTTCTAACAGTTTGGTCCTCCAATTCAGTCCATAAATTCATTTTTACTTATTATATGATTTAATCTATTATTTTACCCAAAAACAATACAAGAAATTAATTAAAATTCAAGTTTCAAAGCTTATCTTTCATTCACTTAGATCCTTGATCAAAATTTTCCTTTTATCCAATGTTTGATGTAAACTTGTCTTCTACTTCGTCTAGGTCCCTAATTTAAGAATATATTTTTTTTCTTTGTCAAAATATTCCCTACAAATTTTAAGTTTGTTCAATTTAGTCTATGTTCTTCACTTTTATACTTTTTTTCCCTCACAGTTTGGTCATCTAGATCAGTCAATAATTTTAGTTTTAGTAATAATATGATTTAATATATCATTTCTATCCAAAAACAATACAATAAATTAATTAAAATTCAAGTTTCAAATCTTATCTTTATTCACTTAGGTCCTTGGTCAAAATTTTCCTTTTATCCAATTTTTGATATAAATTCATCTTCTACTTTGTCTACGTCCCTAGTTTAAGAATATATTTTTTTGTCAAAATATTCCCTACAAACTTTAAATTTGTTCACTTTAGTCCCTATTTTTCACTTTCATGCTTTTTTTTCTCACAGTTTGGTCCTCCAAATCATTCCATAATTTTATTTTTATTCATAATATGATTTGGAGGACCAAACCGTAAGAAAAAAGAATGAAATTGAAGAATAGGGACTAAAGTGAACAAATTAAAAAGTTTTTAGGGGATATTTTTACAAAGAAAAAAATATATTCTTAAACTAGAGAGCTAGACAAAGTGGACGAGGAGTTTATATTAAAAATTGGACAAAGAAAATTTTGACTAAAAATCTAAGTGAATAAAAGGTAAGCTTTGAAACTTAAATTTTAATTCATTTCTTGTATTGTTTTTGGATAGAAATAATAGATTAAATCATATTATGATTAAAAATGAAATTATAGACTGATTTGAAGGGCCAAACTGTGGAAAAAAAGTATGAAAATGAAGAACATGAACTAAAGTAAACAAATTAAAAAGTTTGTAGATGATGATTTTGACAAAAAAAAATATATTCTTAAACTAGGGATCTAGACAAAGTAGAAGATGAGTTTATATTAAAAAGTGGACAAACAAAAAATTTTGACCAAAGATCTAAGTAAATAAACTAAATTTTTTTTAAAGTCCAGGTCAATATAAGTGGTACACAGTCAACGTTGACATAAATTTTAATAATGACACCAGCATCCTAGTCAGCATTAACTAACAGTTGATTAACCAAAAACTAACCCCAATGACCTATATTATGGTTTTAAAAACTAGAGTGATTAAATTTATTATTTTTAAACTATAGAAACTAAAATTATTTTTCAATAAAATTATAGGAATCTCAAGTATATTTAAATCTAAAACTTAATCTTTGATCTATTGCCTTAATAATTTATTGATATAAAACAAAACGACAGCAATAATTTATTGATGTAAAACAAAACGACAGTAATAATTTATAGCAAGTTAGGGTTTGAATAGGTTATGAAAGTCATACACGAATGTGTAAAAAGCGAGTTGATGTGGATATCTAAATACTAACAGATGCTACATCTTACGTAAAAAATTCAATTTCCGTTGTGATCTCTTCTAAATGTAAATTTTTTTTGAATCCATGTATTGACGATACTTTTATCTATAATTCATTTTGAAGTACCGACAAATTTAAGATATTGGGTATCAAATAACACATAGTTATAATTCACTAAAGATGTGATATTATGATGTTGACAACATCACGTAGCCCCATCAGGAATAGCGATCCAATTGATTCTAGATAGAGATGAAGTTTGTAGTTTTGGGCATTCTAAGTCTCAAATTAAATTTGGCACTTGCAATTAGGACAAACCATGCCCCTTTACCTTCCTCGAAAAATTAATTCAACCATATTATCTCTTTATTTTCTTGATTTGTTCAACAAACTATGCCAGTTTTATTTAGAAACGGGTTACCTCTAGTTTGGAGGTTACAATAATTTTTTAATTACAATTTTAATTATGACTAAATCGATTAAATCAAATAATGATTAAATTAAATTTTAGTTATAATTAAAATTATAATTAAATAATTTTTTAGTCACAATTAAAATCGTAAATAAAAAAATACTGAAGGTGATGCTTTATTTAAAAGAAAGCGACCACCATTTTTTCATCATTTTTTTTTCTTCCAATTTTAGTAACCACGACAGCTAATAGCACTCCATTTATTAATTAGAAAAAAATATACTACAACGAGAAGGTGTTCCTATTTCTGCAGCTGGGAAAGCCGGAAAGTTAAGAGCTTATTTTAATCGCGCAATAAAATCCCTTTTAATTAATTATGACAATATTCATAACAACCATCAAATTTTACGATGAGGACCTCCTAAATAGAAACACTATTAGAGTTATATATTAATCTTAGTGGGTTTTGAGGTTTACTTCCCTATGCAGGGATCTAAGAGTTCTAGAAGTGCTCGTGTACATGTAGGGATTAGGAAAAAAGAAAATCAGAAATAAAGAAAATTAACATGGAAAGATTTAGCCAGCTTGATGCAGAACATGAATCTAATAATTTTGCTTCCAATTCAAGAGCCAGGACCCAGACATTAAAAAAAGAAAAAAGAAAAAAGAAATCCAATACCAATAATAACATTGAAAGAGCATCGCATGTTAGAGAAGAAATAAAAACTCCGTGTTTAGGTCAGAGCAATCAAATTTCATATGAATCGTGCACAAATTCAATGCACAATTGCACAGACAGTAAATTTCAGAATCGCCGAACAAAAATAAACTCATTAAATTTTATAATCTTGGATATTCTGTGTGGGCACCTCTACCCACACTATTTTATGTTTTTCCTGAGATTATCATAAATGAAATCAAATTCAAGTATCAACCACTTTCTTTCTCTAATAAAAATTCTGGGCAGCAAATCAAATGCAGCAAACCATGTATTAATAAATTCAAAAAAGATATTAAAACAATACAATGAAAGTACCTGGAAACGGAACTCGATCTTCCTCCAATGAATTGGACGAAGAAATTCCGTAAAGAAGAGGAAGTAGACGGTAAAAATCAAGATGGTAATAAAACGAGGGAAAAAGACGAGAGGAGAGGGAGAAAGAATCTATAGTAATTAGTAATTAGTTTATTATTGTTGTTTTTGTGTCCAGTGCATGTCGTTGTCTCATGAGGTGGAAATTTTGGCGCTTCTCGCGATTAAAATGCCCTTGGATTTTTGAAGGAATTACGTGCGAACACCAAATTGAGGAGAGACGAGATATTGAGCTGTTGAATTTCTCGGGTACCGCGAAACGTAAGTGTGGACTCGACCGTTTTCATACGACGCCACGTGGGATGTTCCCGTTCTCTCAATTTGTCCTAAGAATGCGAGATAGGGAGAACTGAGAAAGAAACACAATAATTCACGACACCAACGTAGCCAGCTAGGGACGAAGCTATACATGAGTTTCAAGTTATGTCAAACACGATTAGTTAATATCAGTTAAAACAAATTTGATAAATATCAGTTAAATGCTTCATCGAAAATGGAAAACCAACTAATTTTGAACCTTAAATGATGATACCAAAACGTTTAAGTTCTTTTTTTTTTTAGAAAAGTACAAAAAATTCTTACTTTTGGACTAAATGCCAACAATCACTTGAACTTTTTTAACATAAAAACAACTTTTTTTTTTTAAAAATTCCCCAGGTCATTGATGTATCATTTAATTTATTTTTCTTTTATTATTAACTCAACCGTTGTATTAGGCTTTTTATAATTAATAATTATAGTTTAAAAAATTAAATCAATAATTAAATATGTGGAAGTATCAATTTAAAGATTAATTATTATATTAAAATATATTATAATTAAATCGATGATAATTAATATATATATATATATATATAATTATAAATAATTAAATATCTCATAAATATAAATATGTAAATCTACAAATTAAATTAAAAGACTTCATATCTCATAATATAAATTATAAAACAATTCCATCAACTACAAGTTTAAAATAAATGGTGGAGGATCCCTTTTCAATTCCTATCATATCACTTTTACTTTTCAAAAAATTTAATATAACCTTCTTAGAGACAGACGATTCTATGCAAAGCCTTCTATTTCACAATTCCCATAATTTTTTTTCACTTGTCCATCTTTCTTTGCTATCTTCCTCCTCTTTCTCTCTCCCTGTCTCTGTATCTGTAGAGGCTTGACAAAGTGAATAAGTGCACTTCAACGAAGTAGATGGCGGTGATAAATGGCCATGTGGTTCTTCTTCTTCTTCACGAAGGTGGGAGATGCAGTGATGGATGATGATGGTTGAAGCCTAATGTATTTTTCTTCCCTTCTTCGTCTCTTCATTCCTCTCTTTATTTTTATTAATATTACTCAAACCGATGAAACTAGTGAACCGGCTGACTTTCATTGGTTAGGTTGGTTCGATGCCAGTTTTGTTGGTTCTTTACCAGTTCAATAACTCTCTGGTTCTACGGGCTGATCTAGACTAAATGACTAGTCAATTCACTAGTTTTCTGGTCCGATTAGTCGATTTGGTCTAATTTTTAGAACCATATTAATTAGGCAAAAATGTATTATATACCTCTAACGTTTACTCTAATTTTCATTTATGCTCATGAAGTTTTTTTTGCCTGATTATGCCTCTCTTTTTTCAATTTTTATCATATATGTTCTAAAATAACAAAAGTACATTTTATCCCTCTTTTTTTTTTCTCTCTCCTCACTCACACATAGAATTAACGCCAAAGTAGATGTCTTAGAAGTAGAAACTTACAACACTTTTATGCCTATCTCTTTCTCTCTCCTCACTCACACACAGAACTAGAGTCGAAGAAGACGTCGGAGATGTAGAAACTGACAACGCTTTGATGCCTCTCTCTCTTTCTCCTCACTCTCTTTCTCCTCTCTCTCTCAAACTCAACCTCCATTCTCAAACTCACTCTCTGCTTCATTCTCCATGCTTTCTTTCCCTTTCTCTCTATTTTTCTTTTTCAAAAAAAAAATGAGGTTGGAAAAAGAAGATGAGAGAGGGTGATTGGTGGTGGTCATCGTTTTTTGCTTCTCTGGCATTGGTTCTATGTGTGGGTGAGGAGAGAGAGAAATGGAGAATAGAGGTTGAGTTTGAGAGAGAGAGAGTGTGTGTGTATGTGTATGTGTGTGTGTGAAAAGCAGAGTGAGGAAAGAAAGCATTGTGAGTTTCTGCTTCTCTGGCATCAGTTCTGTGTGTGAGTGAGGAGAGAGAAAGATGGAGAATGGAGGTTGAGTTTGAAAGAGAGACAGTGAAGCACACACAGAGAGAGAGAGAGAGAGAGAGAGAGAGAGAGAGAGAGAGAGAGAGAGAGAGAGAGAGAGAGAGAGAGAGAGAGAGAGAGAAGAGAGAGCATAGATGAAAAAATCAGACTAGACGACCGATTGGACTGGTGACCAGCAAGAGGTTCGGTCCGATTGGGTAAAAAAAAACTGGTTGCCCATTAAACCAAAAAAACCAAGTGAACTGGGCAGGTCATTGGTTGAACAGGTTCCTTTTAAAAAAAAAAAGATTTGAGATTTGAGATTTTTGATTTTTTTTAATTCTTGTTTATGATTTTAGTTTTGTTGGACTTAGTTTTTGTTTCTGATTGTATGAACTATGAAAATGTGAAAATTTCTGATTTAGACTTAGTTTGAAATTATAGATGTTATAAATTGTGATGAATTATCAATTATGAATTATTGTTTTTAATTTCTTTCACTTATTGTTATGAATTATCAATTATATTAAGTATTTTAATATTTTAAATTATATATATATATATATATTCATATTTTTTAATTATCATCTATTCGACCGCGGTTTGACCACGGTTTGACCATTGAACTTTGAACTAGTGCTTCTATCGATTCAATGACTAGTATGGTTTTGAAAACCATGAGAGAGAGAGAGGCATCAAAGCATTGTGAGTTTCTGCTTCTTTGATGTCTTCTCCAGCATCAGTTCTGTGTGTGAGTGAGGAGAGACAGAAAAAAGAGGGATGAAGGGTATTTTCATCATTTTAAGGCGTATATGATAAAAACTAAAAAAAGAGAGGCATAATCAAGCAAAAAAAAAACTTTAGGGGCATAAATGAAAATTGGGAAAACCTTAGGGGTATATAATACTATTTTTCCTATTAATTAACATAGAAATGTCCTATACAAAGTTTGGTTAAATTATAATTTTAGTCTCTATACTTTTTTTAAAATTATAAATTAGTCACTACACTGTATTTTGTTGTAAATTGATCCCTAGAGTTTCTTATTACGTTAAAAAATGTCCCTAGTATTAAAAGAAGTTAAGTTGTTGTTAAAAGGTCTCTACATAGCAGGTAAGCAAGCCACATCATCTCTTTTATTCCAACTCAGCACCACTTCATCATCTTCATCCGCACGTGAACAAGGAGGAGCTCACACCTCTGACCAGCAACGAGGAACACCACCACTTACACGAAAGAGCTGCTAATAAGTTAAAAAAGAGTTACACCCATTCAAAGATGCAGACATTTAAGCCACATCATCTGTTTTATTCCAACTCAGCACCACGTCATCATCTTCATCTGCACATGAACAAGGAAGAGCTCACACCTCTGACCAGCACGGAGGAACACCACCACCTACATGAAAGAGCTGCTAATAAGTTAAAAAAGAGTTACACCCATTCAAAGATGCAGACATTTAATGTGAAGGAGAGGCAAAAGAGGATTGCTCCCCTCTGCCGCCGACGCTGCTCACGTGCCCTCAAAGAAGTTGCCCACGCTGTCTCAGTTAAACCCTTCTATCGTTGGTCACAATCTAATCGATTTTAGCTTCACTTGGCTTGTAGCACTTTTTATCGTGGGTGTAATTGAATTAGTGCTTCACTTACCAAGCAAGTTTTCGTTGTTGTTGGTGCCTAATTGTTTTGTGTCGAAGCTTGTAGAGCTGTTTAGAGAGTCTCTTCGTTGATAGATGATTGGGCATGTTGATGTGGTTTGAGTGGAAAAGCTCTCTATTTCAAATAGATCAGTGCTTGCATTGCTCGCTATCGTCATCGATGATTTATGACTTGGGGCTCGCTACATCCTTCTTGCAAGTTTAAGTCGTGATCTTCGCATATGGTATTTGTCGTTGCTGGTTAGAGATGCGAGCTCCTCCTTGCATCTTTGTGTGAGCTCCTCCTCGTTCATGTGCAGATGCATATGATGACATGGTGCTGAGTTGGAATAAAAGAGATGATATGGCTTGCTTACATGTGCAAATGAAGGCCACATCAACTGTCATGTAGACATCTTTTAACAACAATTTAACTTTTTTTAATGACGGAGACTTTTTTCAATGTAATGTGAAACTCTAGGGCCTAATTTACAATAAAATAAAATATAAGAACTAATTTATAATTTGAGAGAAATTATAAAGACCAAAGTTATAATTAACTATAAACTTTTTGTTTATTTAATAATGAACAGTTATATTAGACTTTCTAATTTATTTATTTTTATTTTAAAAGTTTAAGGGGCGCGGCTTTGTACAAGTTATCCATAATTTAAGAAAATTTTAAATTTTATTTAAAATAATTTATATTTTTAAAGTCAATCACACTAACTTTTTTTTTAAAAAAAGAATTGATCAAATTATACCTAAATTCTTGTATTGTTTTAAAAGTATCACCCCTCTTCACTAACATTTGATATGCATTGTACAAAACTTTTATGTATTTTTCGCCAACGTTAACTTTTTACAGCATATGACACTATGATTGTATTCTCAAATAATAGTGAAAACATTATAATTTTGTTTTCTAAAAAAACATGTTATACAAAGTCTTACTTTATTAGTAAAAAATAAATTAGAAATAAAATTTTTGCAATATATGCAAAATGTTAAAAGAGGCAAATGATATTTTCTGAAAAATAAAAAATAAAGTTTAATTAGAGTTATAATTAAAAAGTTTTTTTTTACTTTTGTAGTCTAATTGAATTCAAATTAAACTAATCAAAATTCAATATATATGACTCTTGATCTTAGTCAAACGACCGAGGAAAGTATATCACAAATTAAAATATCAACATTAATCTCTTTTCCATAATCATTATCTTTGAAAATATCATACTGTGCTGCTCAAAAAGAAAAAGGAAAACGTTTAACTTTTTCAAAAACTTTGGAACACGTTACACGTTCATTAAAAAATAAAAAATAGAATTAGTCGAATTGGCTTAAAAGTTTGGATTAAATCCTGCCTTTTGCTTTTGAAAAAATGCTAAAACAAAATATAACATCATTGTCAAAGCAAGACCTAATACCACATTAATACTGGAACAACGTCCCTAGTCAAGTTTATGATATTTACAAGTTATGAGTGTGAAAGGAAGAAAATAATACAGTAACCCCTTCATAATTCGGCTTAAAGAGCGCACTCAGCCGACTAACAAATGAGGACAAATATGCTCCATCTCACGTCCAATCAGGAATTGACATTTATTTATTTATGTGGGTTGAGTTTGTGACTCACGTTTAATGACTTAAATAAGGAATAAACTATATCAGACAATGACAGGAGTTTGTGGAGCAATTGTCCCCCTAAGAATTATTTATTTTGTAATTAATAAATGTGAAAATTTTTTAACTAGTATATGTATTAAATTTTTGTTTATCCCCCACATAAATTTAATAAAAAAATTGTGTGTTAATTTTTTGCCCCTACCAAATTTTTGTTCTGCATTCGCCATTAGTATCAAACGTAAGATGTATATATTAAGAGTTGCAGCATGACTAACAGTTTAAACTTTTGACTTACTGGTAAATACTTTTGATCATATTATTTGGTATCAAAACTATTGTAAATTCTAATCCCAAGGTCGACATATGCCCCAATTACTTCAAGGTTTGAGGGCAAACTCGCAAAGGAATGCATGTGGGTTATATGAACCAAGTTCGATCTAGTGGCCCACACCTAATGACTTAAATAGATAAGGGTCCGTGTCAAATGTATGGTGTATATATCAAGAGTTGCGTCTTGGTTAATAGCTATATCATTTGATGTCGAGTTCGCTTTTTAGGAAAAACAAAATTCAATGCCTAACTTTGTTTAATTAACAAATCAAATTCAGCTAATTAAAGTCACTTGTAATCTATATCTATATAATAGACTAAAATAATTCCACAATAACACATTAATTGTCAGTAGGTCATTAAATTATTATGATAGAATAAATTTAAATGAATAAATTTGATAAATTAATCACATCACATTAAATGAATTTAGAAAAATTAGGGTATATTACTATATAATTGGTATGTAATTGCTATAATTGCTATATAATTGATAAATTAGGTAAACTTTGCAATTGAAATATAATATATTGTTATTTGATAAATTAAAATTTATTATATACAAATAATCAAATAATTAATTGCTATATAAAAACTAACATACAATTGTTCATATTATTTATTTCTCTTTTTAAATAATTAGAATAAAATTTAAAATTACTTCCCTCAAATCAAACTATAATAATGAATTATCACTCATTTTTCTTTTTTCTATACAAACATACTAGACTTCTTTATTACACCATCATCAATTGCCAATTTCCTATCTTTATGTATAAATTTTTAAAAAGTGACCATCATTATTGGCCAATTTGGAGGCTTTTTCATTTTTCAAAATTAAAATTTTAAAATTCAAATCAATGTAGATATTTATATATTTCTTTTGAATATCTCATCCATATTTGCCTATCTCTTTCTTTCACACAATTTCCCTTATTTTTTCTCTTTGATTTTGCTTCTTCTTCCTTTACATGGATGAAGGACAATAATGACGATTTATCATAACAGCTTTAAAGTGATGTTTCTTTCATATTATTTGATATCATAGTTTAGTTTTCTTTTTATTTATTTTTTCTGGTCTATATAGTTCACATATTGTTCACATTCGTGATTACTGTTCATTCGATTATGATTTTTGATTTTCTATTTCTCTTTCGTTCTTTGCTTCTTTATTTTTCTAATTTCTTCATTTATATATTTGTTCTCTGTTGTTGTTTTCAGTGTTTCTGATTCATCTATGTTTCTTTTTGGTCTTCTAATTTTTTATTCATGTCTGTTGTATTTCATTTTTGCATCATTCTAGTTTTCTAATTCCAATTTCACTTTACTGTTTCTGTCATTATGTTTTCTTGAGGAAAGCAGGTCATGAGAAAGATCAAAGCCTAAAAGAAAAAAATGATGCCATTGAGGTAGTTACTTGTGTTTGAATAATATAATTTGACTATTTTTAAATTAATTTTTTTTCTGATTTTCTCATCTAATAGGATTAATAAATAATCCCTTTTAGGCTTACTGTGAGCAAAGGGTAGAGCCTTTCCTATGAAAAAAAACTTCAGACAATGTTGAGATTACATGTGGGCAGATTGATTGAATGCTAATTTAAGATTTAAAGTATTAAATTTTAAAATTGGAATGTGATGTATATTTCCCTTGATTATCTTCGTTTTGTTGTTTTAAAATTTTGTGGATATGTAAGTTATGTTTTAAATTTCAATAAACCTATAGTTGTTATCATTGTTGCTAATCCAAATATATATTTGTAGAAATAGAAGAAAAAACAATCAAAGGAAGACAAACATTTTGATCCTAGCAGACTTATTAGGTTAGTAACTTTTATTTTAACTCATTTTTATCATTAATTAATATATTTATCTAAATTAATTCATGTAATATCTTCTTTTTTTTTTGACGTTATTCACATTCAATATTAAAGGCATTGTATCTAATAAATAATCTTATATGTATCTTAATATAACTTAAATGTCTTATTATTTTTGTACATGTATTCTTTTATTTATTTTTAAATTATTTTTATTTATTTGATAAATAAAAATAGTGACATTTGTATTAATCCGTGCATTGCACGGGTCATAATAATAGTTATATTAAAACTAATATATGGAACATTAATTGGTTGTAATAAAAATGATAATTTAAAATTTAGAAGCATCAATTATTTAGTTTCTAAAAAAGATTTTATTTTTACACTCAATAAATTGGAAAGGAATGATAAAATAACGTAAAAATTCAAGAGGAAAAAAAAGAGAGAGAAAAACGAAGGTCATAAGATGATAAGAAATAAATATGTGACTGAATTTTCTTTTAGTATTGTGAATGAGAATATTTTTGTTTTGAAAAAATATTTTTTTTTATTCGATAATATGTAGCTTCCATAATAGCTCAGGCATATTCAAAGCAGGTTTGGAAATTGCAAGCTCAAAAATTTTCAGGTGACCATTCCAGGTACTTGTCATACAGTTTACGACAGTGATCTATATTACCAAGCTACAGTTCTACCTCTATATACTTCTTAAAAATCTGTTGTCAAACCTGCAATGCTGTGTGAAAAAAAAACATATTGCAACGAAAATACATTATAATATTTGCATCCACATAAACATTACCTTATCTTTAGGAGCCTTTCTAATTGCATTTCCAAATATCTGACAGGCAGTATCCAATCACTCAGTGGTTGCCCACTTAAAGTGACCGATGCATCTAATAATTAATCGAATTAACTAGAAACTATATTGATGTTAGCATTTCATATACAAAAGTCCCTTTTATCAAGCTCTCAAAGCATGGATATCATCGTCAGTTATAGCACAGCCACAGATAATCTTTCAATGATTAGAAACTGAAATAAATTAACATATTCAATATTTTTGTTGACAGTCAAATTCAACAAGATATAGCTTTACAAATGTGGGAGATGGTAGACGAGTATTTTTTTAAGATTTACATCTGGAGAAGGAATCTCCGGCAAAGCACTAGCCCATACTCCTCCTAGATAGAATGAAATGAAAAGAAACTCCCTAATTATTCCTATCAGTACAGGGAACGTTATATGTAAAGAATATAGATAGCTAATAAATTTATAATATTCATCTTCCTAATGAGTATTCCAACTTGTTTAACTGCAGATAAGGCAAGGATTTGGCTCCTCTAATTGCATTTTAGAGAGAAAAATGCAAGTCAATGACTGTTGATGAGAAAATTAGGGATGGTCTTCACGAATTCATGTATTGCTATTAGTTTGCCCATACTTTATTAAAATCTAAACTTTTGGTTTTGTCATCACCAGCACCCACTCTGCAGTTTTTCTCTACGAAGTGCATCTTGCACCTCCAGTGGCGTATCCAAGACCCCTGGGTTAGGGGGACAAAATTTTCATTCTTTTTTTTTGGATCTGATAGTAATTTTCTAAATTAATTTTAATTTATTGCTCATTTGATAGTAATTTCCTCTTAAAAAATATTTTCATTACAAAAAAAGTGTTCTTCTTTTGAATCTTAATTATATAATCAATCAACTAATTTGATATAATTAGATATACGTACAAAAATCACAAATTTCAAACTTTTACAAAAAGGTTCTTAATAATGGAATGATAAATTAACCATTATAAAAAAATTTCATAAAATTGACTTTACAAATATATTACTCATGATCATAATTGTATAATCAATCAATCAATTTGATAGAATTAGACTTATGTACAAAAACTTCAAATTTCAAGTTTTTACAAAGAGGTCTCTAATAATAGAATGATAAATTAACCATTATCAAGAAAAAATTTCATGAAATTGAATTCACAAATATGTTACTCATGATTCTAATTGTATAATCAATCAACCAATGTGATAGAATTAGGCTTACATACAAAACCTCCAAATTTCAAACTTTTACAAAGAGGTCCCTACAAAGAAATGAGAAATTAACTATCATCAAGAAAAAATTTCATGAAATTGACTTTATAAATATGTTACTCATGATTCTAATTACATAATCAATTAACCAATTTAATAGAACTAGACCTATGTACAAAAACTCTAAATTTCAAACTTTTACAAAGAGGTCCCTAACAATGAAATGAGAAATTAACCATCTTCAAGAAAAAAATTTGTGATTCTAGAGAGTGGGGGTCTTGTGACTGTGAGCAGCAGAGTGGGATTGAGTCACTGAAGAGGTTCGAAAAATATTAAGGGGGTTCAAAAAAAAATAAGGAGGGGGGGCAAAATGAAAAAAAAAAAAATTTTTCATGGCACTTTTTAAATTTCAGGGGGTGCAGCTGCACCCCCTGACTTCAACGTGGCTCCGCCACTGTGCACCTCAGAGAATCCATACCATCAAGTGAATACATTAAATGTTTAATATATGTCAATTCATGGATAGCATTACAGTTCTTCAAGTAGAAAAGTGCGGTTAGAATCCAGCAGTAAGTGTAATACCCGTTAATTTCGGAATATAATTCGCTTAAGAGTATTTTAGAATTCTACAACGTTACTTTAGTTATTTATTTTGGTCATTTTTAATTTTCATATTTAATTGTTCTCTTTGAATATTATTTATGAAAATTGAGTTAAATGACTGGACTAAATATTTGCACCATGTGGGATATATTCTAAGAATGGTGAAATTCATGGAAAAGTGGTTTAAGAATGGTCAATTAGTCCATTTATTGTAAATTAACTGGATGGGTTTGGATGTTGGGTTATGGATACCCATGGGTTATTCAATAACCCATTAGAAATATTTAAAATAAAACTTCAATAGTAACTTCTCATAATTCGCGTCTGAAGCAAAAGGTTGGAAGGAACAGTAACTTCAGTTTCTCTCGTTTCTTCATCTTCTTCTCAAATCCTTTCCTTGATCTTCAGAGTTTTGATTATTTGTTCGGTTCAAAAGCTTTGTAAGGATCAAAGGTAAGCTTTAATCTCATTATTTTCCTTAAATTTCAGTTTATATGGAAGATTAGAGGAGGTTTTGTTCTTGAAGATTTTGATGATAATTCGTGAATCTTAGTTGTTTTAGAAGTTATATTTGAGTTATAATCGGTTAAAAGAGTTGAGATTCTAGTTTTGAATCAAAAGAAAGGAAAGGATGAATTTTTTGAAAGATTTTCTGCAAAATTCGAAGTACTGTAGCAACTGGAAATCTGGAATTTTTCTTCGAGTTACTGTAGCGACCAGAAATTTCGGAAAAAAAATATGGAAAATTTTCTTCGGGTACTGTAGCAGTTACTGTAGTGTCGGTAGTCAACGATACTGTAGCAGTCAACGTTACTGTAGCGAACCGTCACTGTAGCAAACCGTTACTGTAGCAATCAGAAAATTTTGCGTATTTTCGTGATTTTGTTTCCTTTCTTATGTTTCCTTGTAATATATTTTACTAGGAAATTTTCCTACACAAATTCTAGTGTGGAACAAGGTAAACTTGGACAAACATCAAGGTGAGTGAATAACCTTGCTCAGCTAATTTGATATTACTAGTCAAAGTACAATATAAGTCCCATTTACAATATTATTTGGATAATAAGCAATTAATTTTTCATATGGGAGTATATGATGATCAGTAGAAATAAGAGTATGTAGAAATTATTTTATTTCATGACAATTGTACTATGTGATAAATTCTCACTATCTTATTAATGAGTAAAGATCTACGGGATCTAATACACGAGTTTGAAAGGGTTAAAGTCCCATACTACTCAGTGCATATCTATGAAACCTATACACGAGTTGAAAGGGATAGAGTCCCATACTACTCGGTGTATATCTATGAGAACTTATTCACGAGTTTGAAAGGGTTAGAGTCTCATACTACTCGGTGTATATCTATGAGAACTTATTCACGAGTTTGAAAGGGTTAGAGTCCCATACTACTCAATGTATAAGACAATTAATTATATGAGTAAATGTGGTATTTGTACTTTTGATATTTTATATAGTACAGTTATTTACTTACTGAGTTTTTAAATAAACTCACACTCCCTATGATTATTTTTTTTCAGAAACAGAAAACAAAGAACAAGAGTATCCGTTTGAAGAATAGAAGCCTCTTGGAATTATCCTCTATTTCTGTCTGGTGGGATACTAGTACTTATTAATGTGGATACTAGGAACGCTCTGTACTTTCTATAGGTCTCCTAGGCTTGCGATGAGATAGAAATATCAGACTTTGTATGTCTATATTTGCTTATCAGATGAATATAATTCTGTAGTGTGGAATGAATGATTAAGGTTGAATGCAAAACCTTACAGAATATATGTAAATAACGTATGTTTGAGAATTTTATCAAATGAGTTGTATCTTTTCACATGTTCAATTTTTGGGCTGTGACAGTAAGAGACATGCCCGGTATAGATATTGAATCCCACACTTCATGTAATATCCCAAGAATTTTCATGAATATTTAAAGTCTATTTAAGTTTATTGAAAAATTTAATTACATGAGAAATATTCTTTTTGAATTAGTGAAGGAAATTTGGAAATAGAAATTTCAAAAATTTTAATTTGAGACATTTTACAAATTCTCAAGGACTAAAATGAAAAGAAAAGAAAGTATGGAGTACTTTTGAGAAATGACCAAGTAGGAACCTGAGAAGAAGAATAGAGCTTATGGGAATGAATTATGAGTCCGGTACCAAAAGGATGATGGATTCGAGGTTAAAGTGGAGTTTGAGACTCTGAGAGGGACTAAAGTGAAATAAGAAAATTATGGGGCAATTAGGATTTAGAATCACCCGAGGTGAGATTTTATGAATTTGCTCTTACTAGTCTTGAGTGAGGGTCAACTGAAGAGCAAGTGATAATTTCACCCCGAGCGAGTAAATAGGTGGCCTCAACTAATTTTTCTTCATTTTCTCCTTTCCTCTCTCTCTCTTCACTTTCTCTCCTCTCTTTGTCTCTCTACACTCCAACTCCACAACCGGGCTTGGAGGGTGGATCTTGGGCTACGGGGCGAGCCTCTAGGAGCCAAGCAACGTAGGGAAAGCAAGGAATTGAGGTAGAAATTTCTATTTCTCAAGCTTTTCCTTATTTTATAGTTTTCAGAAAGTTTGGGGTAAAAATCGAGATTCCGGCTTCGTTTCTCGATTAAAATTGGTGTTTTTGGTGTCTAAATGCTCCTTAGACATTAAGGGTGAGATCCTATGGAAGAAATCATGGAAAACGGTGAAGATTTGGCCGGATCTGAGCCAAAACCAAGAGGAATCGCGAAAGGTCGCGATCCTGGCGCCAGCTCTGGCGCCCAGGCGCCAAGGTTCAGAAGATTTTGGGAAGAAAAGGGGCTTGGCGCCCAGGCGCCAGGCTTGTGTTGGCGCCCAGGCACCAGGTATGCTGAAAAGCCTTAGCTTATTTTCAATCAGTCATAACTTCTTCATCCGGACTCCGTTTTAGGCAAACTTTATATCGTTGGAAAGCTCTTTGAGTCTAGTTTCCAATGGTATAAATGTCATTTAGAAATTTATTACCAGTTAGGAGTTATGACTTAAGATGTCAGTAAAGGTCGAGAGTAGTGATAGGAAATTTCTCTATTTTGTAACCCTAATGATTTTTACCTGGTTACAATAGGGATGTTTGGGGCGCAAGGTGGGAGCGCTGAGAGCGTGGAATCCAGGTGAGTAGGCAACCTTGCAAAATTAATTTAATAAATTAGTCAAAGCACAATATAAATCCCATTTGCGTTATTTGTGAAATTGAGAAGATTATCAGTGTGTGTTCAGGTTGAGAAAAAGTACAATATCATTGGAAGGTATTTTATTATCTTTGAGAATTGATTTCTCTAGTTGACTAAAGAACTAGATGTGATTGTTCCTTGAATAAATTGAAACATTTTGTAAGTGAATAACCTTACTAAACTAATGTGATCTTATTAGATAAAGTACAATACAAGTCTTGTTTATAACATTATTGAAGTGAGAAATAATCAATCTCGCTGTTGATAATATACGATGATTGTTATGGTTGATGATAGACATTCAAGGGAATAAAAGTATGTGTAAATTCATTTATTTCATAGTAATTATATTGTGATAAATTGTCACTATTTTATTGATGAGCAAAAGATCTACGAGATCTAATACACGAGTTTGAAAGGGTTAGAGTCCCATACTACTCGGTGTATAACTGTAAAAACCTATGCACGAGTTTGAAAGGGTTAGAGTCCCATACTACTCGGTGTATAAATGTGAAAACCTATGCACGAGTTTGAAAGGGTTAGAGTCCCATACTACTCGGTGTATAACTGTGAAAACCTATGCACAAGTTTGAAAGGGTTAGAGTCTCATACCACTCAGTGTATAACTGTGAAAACTTATGCACCAAGAGTTTGAGGGTTAAATTCCCAAGTCACTCAATGCAAGTATCTATGGCATATAATGCAAAGTGATTGAGGGATTGATCACCCAAGAAATCATACGCAAATTCAGACAAGTGTAATACTATAATTATTTACAATAAATGATAGATTGATTGTATTAGTAAATGTGGTGTTTGTGCTTATGATATTTTCATGTACAGTTGTTTACTCACTGAGTTATGATAAACTCACACTCTCTATGATTATCTTTTCAGATACAGTGGTTGAGGAGAAGAATTTATAGCCTTTAAGGATATACTCCACTTTTGTCTGGTAAACAATTGGTAAGGATTAGGAAACGCTCTGTAATCTAGTAGGTCACCTAGGCTTGGGAGGTTGTATAGTACTGTATAGTGTTTGAAGGTTGAACATTTTCTGAATATGTATACAAAATATCTTTTTTGGAATATTTATGATTCACATAATTATGGATATTAAGAATGTTCACAGAGATTATGGGGTACCACGGAGGTACACCCTAGGTATTTTATGTTTATATCACATGTAAGTTTTGGGATGTGACACTTCAAGTTAGACCATACATGTATACATCTCTTGTTCGCTCCATATCTCCAGCATCAAGGTCTTCATACAGTGCACAATTCATCCTAAGTATAGATAGATAAATAATAATTATCAGGAGGAAAAGTAAAATAATAAAGAATTGAATGAAAGAGGGTAGTCAAATCTAACATACCACAAATAGATGTAGCGCTGCCAGTAACTCTTTTCCTCAGCGATAGGAATATTGGCTATTGCTCTCTCATACACCTCCCTAATTCTTTCTTTATTCCCCACACTTTCTTCCAATCCTATATTGTCAAACCAGCAATCATAAATTAAGGGATTTTTCCTCACTTCATCCTCATATTGCTTTTCAAATGCCACAAACTTCTTATACAAATCTTCTACCCTTCCCTTGGGAATATGATCAACGGCAAATTTACATCTTTCCTCAAACTCAGCAAATGCAACAAAAAGCTGCTCTGCTTCCTCATCATCATCTAGCTTCTAAACTGCCATCTCATAAACATTTCTTGCTTTTGCCACCTCTCCATTCTACATCTCAATTCATGTAGCACAAGGTTTTAAATTGTAGTTATGGTTGCATTGCGGGTCGCTACGATTGCGGGTGTTGCAGATGTTGCGATGCAGTTGCGGTCATTGTAATAGTGAATTTTGTTTTAGTTGCACAAATATACAAAATATGTATATAATTGTTATAACCTTGAATTGTATATAACATATTATATCTAATATTTATATTCATTTAATAAATATATACTCTTATTCTATACAAACATGTTAATTTTACTTGCAAAGTTTAAGAAGAAAAATAGGTAATTAATGTGTTAATAAGTGAAAATTCATGTACAAATGTATTACATAATTATCAAACAAGATTACAAGATATTAATCATCATTCATCACCACATGGTTGAATGGCGTGGAGGATCATAACTTGTAGTTTCACTTTTAGCATCATCATAGCTTGCTCCTTGTCCAAAAATATAATAAAAAACTCCTCCACCATGCTCTAATTGTTGATGAAAAGCTTGATAAGAATGTTGATAATAATTAAGCTCCTGATGGTTTATTGAAGGTTGATAATATGGTGGAGCTTGATAAGAAAGTTGCTGATAGGATGGCGATAATGATCTTGGCTACTTTGAGAATATTCACCAATGCCAAAGTCACTAAAACTTTGTGAAAAATTAGAAGAGATTGAATTTTCAAGATGTTGTCTTCCACCCCTTTCAGTAGGGCGGTAATCACGAAAAGATGACATATTAATACACAAACATTGATCACACTTAGGATATAGAGTGTCTTGATATGAGTCTTGTTCTCTATATTCTTTCTCCCATGAACATTTTCTACACTACCATTACCACCACTACCACCACTACTATTATTGCTTGGTGGACTCAAACCACCATCAGTATCATGACTATCACCTTCATCATCATCATCATCATCTTCTTCTTCTTCTTCATCATCTTCAAAATTCATTCTAGGAAGCCATTCTACATTTTGAAGTCTATCCAGTAATGGGTCTTCCCTCTCTTCAATCTATGGAAACAAATGATTATCTTCATGGAATATGTGGTCAAGATTAATTGAGTTCAAACTATTTTCTATTTGTTTTTTGGACTTCTTCTTTTCATATGTCTCGTCTTCAGCTTCATGTTGTAAAAGACAAAGACAAGTTTTTGTAATTTTTTATACTTGAGTCTATTTCTTGTCTTTGTATGAAGATAACTAAATGTACTCCAATTCTTTTCATAGTTTGTGCTGAAGTTGTTTGGCTAAGGACTTTAATTGCAATATTTTGGAGTTTAGGAGCACATGAACCATAGAGCATCCACCATTCAGCTATTTAGATAAAATAAATAAATTATTTAGAATATATAAAAATACTATAACTAAAAATGGTTAGACAAAATAAAAATAATATTATTATATTTGGAAAGACTGGTAAGAAGAAAATTGAAACAGAACAAAAAATTAAGGATAAAATTTAAAATGATTTTATTTGATTAAATGTTAGACAAATTATTAAATTAATTGAATGAATTGATAAGTAACTAAACACACTTAACTCTACTGACAGACATTAGAAGCCAACTTTAATTAATTGATGTTGCCACTTTATTGAAATGAAGTCATTTTAGCTAAAAGTATATTCAAACTATTTGATATGATTAATTTTTTCTATTTTATCAAATGAAAAAAGTACTTTGTCTACCAAAAAAATAAAGTTCATGACACTTCAATAAATTTTCAATAAGAAAAGATTAGCAATAAACATACCAATGAATGGAGATATTAATGCTTTCACATCACGTCATCTTGGGCTCAAAGCTTAACTACACAACAACATATAATATATAATGTAAATACTAATAACATAACATTATATTTTGAATATTTATTATAACAAATCTTTTAAAGTTATATACACTTGCTTTGATTTGATTATCTAAGCTTCTTTCTAACTTAGAAATTACATTTTGTGTTCCCTCAAATGTTTCTTTATAAATAGATCCTCCATGTGAACCTCCATATTGAAATTGAAGGTTGAGAAAGTATCCTGAAACAAAAAGTAAAAGAAATTTTCAATTAATATTTAAATATTAAATTGTTCTAATAACATGCAATAAAATAAATTTTATATATAGAATTTACCTGCAGAATGTAGATCAATATGTAGAAATGTCCACCGCTTATCTATTATAGCATTATAATGCGAGGGATAGTGATAATTTTTCTCTATAGATAATTTCGCTCTATCAATAGCCTTATAGATGAAACTCATAGTTGGCTTTTCATCACCATCAACAAGTTTTAACACTTTAACTAGAGGCTCAAATACTTTCAATATATTAGTAGTTTTGGACGAAAAGCGTTCATTCAAAACTATTTTTTTTCACATTATACGCTGGTCTAGATTTTGCCTTCTCAAATTTGGATCTTTTCAATTTGTTAGAGATGAACATATTTTTAAGTGCTTGTCTTTGCTTCACAAGAGATTGCAACTGTATAAATTGTGTAACAAATCTAGTTATATCTGAACGAATAATCTCTTCGCCTTCAGTGTATTTTTTCATAAGATTAACAGTCCAAATGTAGTTGTATATAAAAGATGTGATCATCTTTGCATCTTCTAATACCTGTTGTACATTGGACTTTTTTCCAATGTCCTCTAAGCACAAAGCTAAACAATAAGTTGGCCTTTTTCCCATCAATTTTTTTTCAGCTACTTTCAAGGCCTCTTCATTATCTGTAACCACTTAGACTACATATTCTTCTCCTATTTCTTCCATATCTTTATCAAGTAACTGGAAGTAGTAATTAATATTTCTACTAGCAACACTAGAGGTATTAATAGATTTTATAAAAACAGTACCTTTACTACAGTAGACAAGAAAATTCATGATATGCATGTGATTGATACTGTTCGCCAGCAATCACATATTATTGTCACACTTGTTTCATTCCACGCACCTTTGAGTTTGTTGATCCATTCTTTCATGCTTTTGTATTCTAATTCCAAGTAGACGTTAGAAATCTCATAAGGTGTTGGAAATCTAATAGTTGACTAATACCCATTATATTTTTTTTTAGTTATAAGTATTCAAGAATTACGATAAATTTATTTTGGACAAAATAAATTCCTTATCGGTTTAATTTTTGTATACTCGTTTGTGCATATTGTTGAAAATACAAATTTTTATTTATAGATTCTATAAATTGTGGGATATAATGGATGATACGATATGGAATTAATCCCATTAAGTAAAAATACAGTTCAAAAGTGGAATCTAGAATGAATAGTTGAAAGTGAGACTGGTAGATGAAAACTGGTAAGTGAGACTGGTAGATGAAAACTGGTAAGTGAAACTGGTAGATGAAATAGTAAAGGAGAACGGTAGATGGAATAGTAGTAAATAGTACCATAACTTCTCCTATAAATAGGTCCTTCTATTTCACTTCAAAACTCACACCTTCAGTTTCTCTTCTCTCCTCTCCTCAAAACTTCTCTTGTTCCGGCGTTAGGGCTCTGAGATTCTAGGTCTTTCTTCCTTAGCCTAGATCCAAGGTAAGAATACTATGCCCCTTTTCTATGCCATTCAGATTTTAAAAGTTATTTTCTTAAGTATGCTCTGTGGTTGCGGCTTTGGCTGATCTTCCACATCAGAAAAACTGTCCTTAGCTACCTATATGATGTTTTGATTCTCTGATTACCGAAATAGAATGTAAACTGTGAAGAATACATGTCTAGGAAAGTTCTGGCTAAGGAAAGACATGGTTCTTAAGTGTGTCCATTGAGACTCTCCACTCTTTCCTGGGAACTTACCTGGTATACTCTTTTACAGATTGTATTCTCTATTTCTGGTATGAATAGTATTCGTACGTATGAATAGTACCCATACATGTGAATAGTATCCGTACGTATGAATAGTGATCGTACGTATGAATAGTGATTATACGTATGAATGTGATTATACGTATGAATAGTATTTTGGTACAAAAGCAACCCTGACTTTCTATATCTGATCTTTATGAAAATCTCCGTAGCGGAACCTGAAATCCAGCTACGTACTCTTCTTTGTAGCAACTCGGAAAAGTGACTGGGATACGGAATCTATGTGAGTGGATGACCTTGCTAACCGACTTTATTTACTTTTATTCCAAGTACAATATAAACTCCATCTCATATCGCAATTAGATTCTATATTTATTGATGATTGCTAGATAATGAAATCTATTGTTGATTTAAGATTATTATGAATTGAGTATATAATACACATGGAATGGTTGAGGGCTTGACCCAAGATACCAATGCATGAAATTATACACATTGAATGGTTGAGGGCTTGACCCAAGATACCAATGCATGGAATTTTACACATGGAATGGTTGAGGGCTTTATTTCCCAAGATACCAATGCATGTAATGATTGAGATTATAAGTGGAGACTGAATTCTTGAGCATTCAATACAGAGGTATAGAAACCCTGAATATCAAAATAACTGTTGTTATTGTGATTATGATTCTGGTATTTGTACTTGTGATATATTTATTATTGCACAGTCATTTAGTCACTGAGTTTTGATGAACTCACACTCTCCATGAACATTTTTTTTAGATACAGTGGATGTCAACGAAGAAAATCCGCAGGAGAATTAGTATTCCTCGAGGATACTTTTTATCTGGAGCGCTTATAAATCCAAAAGCTTAGGAATGCTCTGTAATCTCTATAGGTCACCTAGGCTTGGAAAGTTGTATCATATTGTATGATATTTGACTTGTGTTTCTGTTTCACTATGCTGAACTTTTTATATGTATAAATATCTTTCTTGAAAAATTATGTTATGCATTAGTATTAATCAGAGATTTTATGGGATACCATTGAGGTATACCCTTGAGTTTACGAAGTTACTCACGTGCCCAAATTTGGGATGTGACACAAGATTAGCGGCATTAATTATCAAATTATGCAACCATGGAGAGCTAGATAAATTCATAAGAAGACGTTCATATATTATAAATTTTGAGATCGCTTTCCCTAACTTTTTTCTCAGGGTCTTCATGATACCAGTTGTAATTTTTGGTTGCCTTATACTTTGACTTCTAACAAGATCAACATCTGCAAACCTCAAATTAAATGAAGTATCTTCTAAACTAGGCAGACATTATCTACTAGCACCACTAACACCCACTGCATGATCATGACCATAAGAGCTTCCACCCTCATCATAAACATTTTGTGCCTTGCCTGTTTTGTGCATAAATTGTTGTTTTTGTTCCCGTTCATGATTAGATCTAACATTTTCTTGAGTTGTACGTCTCATTTGCATCTCATCATCAATAAATCATTCCATTTCATCATCTTCTTTGCCCTGCAATCTCACTTTAAATTCTTCTTCTTTTTCTTGAGTCAATCTTTTTTTTTTATTTATTATCTGTCAGAAGTTTCATCATACCTTCTTTGACAGCTTTGGTAACTCTGGCACAAGGAGCTACGTTCTCTTGAAAATGTGCAATATATTGTTTTAGCCGGGTAATTTTTCATTTTATTATTTTTCCACAAAGTTTACACTTTATGTTATTTCGATTTTTAGGTCGAGAAGTTCCAAAATGCCAATCAAGATCTGTGCTAGGAGCACCTTTAGACCTTCCAGATGGAAATTCCTCTATTAGCAGCATTCTTTATATTTTGTAGTACCTATTGATAAAAAAATAACAAAATTAAAAGAAAAATATAATATATAAAACAATAATTTGATAATATACTATTTATATATCACTCAACATTTTTTTAATCAAATTTCTTAAATTTAAGACTTGACTAATATTTTTTAAAAGTATGTTATCAGAATTTTTAATATTTAATGTCAGATTAATATAAAGCTCATATATAAAGAATTACACAATAATTTAACATGGAAATTATATTGAAAAGACAATTTTTCAGATGATTAGTATTTTAGTAAATAATTAATACATTAACTTTTGTTAATTTTATCAGTGACTAAACTTAACCTTAATTAATCCTAAATTCTCAATCCTGTCTTTTCAAAAAAAAAATTTCTTGAACAATCCCAAATTTTCAATTTTCAAATTAAAAAACTAATTAAACCAAATTCAAATATCATGAATCATGAATCATCACAAATCAGATCAACACTTTTATCACACAATCATATCTAAAATTTAATCATAGATCAAATCACCAAATGACTAGATCTACAATTTTATCATAGATTATCAAATATCAAACACAAAATCTGAAATTCTAAAATCACTAAATCAGTGATTCAGTATCACATTCACACATTAGTATTACACGGTCACACACAAATCACAAATCACAAATCACAAATCACACCACTGAGATATAATTCATAATCATCATCTCATCTTCATCATATCATATTAGATTTCACAAAACATTAAAAAATTTTCACACTTCCTACTCAGTCTCATACAAATTCAATTTTTCACTTCCCACTCACTCACATCATTTTAGAATTTGAAGGTTCTAGTTTGTTCTCCTAACTTCAATAGCTTATAGCCTTCTCTCTCAGTCTGACTCACAGCTCACAAAAAACAGGGTTGGGATCCCATGCATCTACTTGTCCTTACTTATCTTTTTAGCAAGATTAAAACTAATGCTAAAAAGACAAGCAAGGGATCCCTACTCCAAAAAAGAGACACAGAGAGGTTAGTAAGGTGAGGCCGTCAGGATAAGAGGCTAAGAGCTCACAACGGACGAGGCACAATTGCATGTAGTGGTAAGGGTTTGTGAAGGAGATCAAGCAAGAATAGAGTAGAGGGCAAGACCGTGCGATGCGTGAGTGGTCTGCGAAGATGGATTAAGACTCGAGATCGATGACTGGAGGAGCCGAGGAAGGATTTGAGGCCAAGATCGAAGATGAAGGCTAGAAAGGTGCCATGAACCAACAGACAAATGAATAGATTTGAGGCTACGATCGAAGACAGAAAATAGATGAGAGTATGAGACGGATGAACGAAAAATAGTGGCGAGAAAAATAGACTGACGAACAAATGGCAGCTGGTTACCTTCGACGAATGACAGCGATGACAATCTTCAACGGGTTAATGGATTTCTCTCCCTTCTGAATTGATCTAGGTTTGAAAAGGGATGTCATGTTCATTATTATTTTGTTTTGGATTTTATACCAATTGCAACTCTTTTCCATTGCGGTGCAAAGCATGCATTTTACAGTCACCCCACAATGCCGCAATTTGAAACACATCGCACTTGCCACAATGCCTAGTAAAAAAGTTTGTTTGGTGTGATATGAAAAAAAGAAAAGGAAAAAGGAAAAAATGTATTTGGTATGTATTTTTAAATTTTAAAAAAATAAAATATTGTGGGGTAATTTTATTAAGTTGCCCTTAAGTTAAAATTGTGTTATGATTTAAAAAAAAAGAAGGAAAAGACCGTCTGTCTGTCTTGGCTTTGTCGTGCTCGCCTCTCTCCATCATTCTCGTCTTCGTTGTTCTCACCTTTCTCTCTCTCGTTCTCCTTTCTCCTCTAGATTGAAAGCTATGAATAGATTGAATCCTTTGCAATGTGAATAGATTGAATCCTCTGAATCCTCCTTTGGTTGCAAAAGACAAAATAGGGACAGACGAAGTAAACGAAGATGCCACGGAAGATAGAAAACGTCGCAGAGGAAGATGCTACAGAAAAAGACGAAGCAAACGAAGATGCCGTAGAACACCAACACCACATAACAAGAACTGCAATGGAAATAACTAGTACAATTGAGGATATACCAATAATTTTAGAACATTTTCCATCGGGAGGTGATTTTCCATCAATATTCGAATGGAAAAGGCTGTACAAAAAGATAGCAAAATAATATCCACTTCTTTCCATAGATGGAGTCTTCCTTTCCATCACCTAAGCCCAACCAAACCACAAAAAAGCAATAGGAGGAGGGAATTTTGTTTTCTATAGTTGGAAAACTTACGAACCAAATGCGCACTTAGAGAGTGGTTAGGCATTACTTGGAGCGCACGTTCCTTAAACATGTTTAATTTTTATTAATTAGATAAATAATTAATGTATTTTACAAATAAATAAAAACTATCTAATTTAATTTATATAATTATAAAAATAATTTTATTATAATTGATCATAATAAATCTTAATTCCATCAAATTTACAAATGCAAATGATTTATAGTATTTAAAATAAAAACAAAACACAATATACAATATAATATAATGTGTTCTAATTAATTTTTATATTTTTACAATATATACAAAAATAAAAGCAAAAAAGAGAGATACATCTATCATTTGCCAAAAAGGAAAATAAAATTATACACCTTGGTTAAACTTTGATATTGGTTTAAGAAAGGAATATAAGGAGATATGGCATGCGAATTACTTGGAATTAAATATAATAGGAGAAAAAAAACTTACTGTTATAAAATTAAATTAATGAATATATGAAGAATGCTTATGAATATTATGAATGATGTAGATTTACTGTTATAAAATGAAGTAATCAACTATTTCAAAATTCAAAAGAAACTTATAGTTTAATGATTATATGAATTAGGTAATTTTAATAAATTAGGATTCCATTAATGATTTAAATTTGATTTTACAAATTTTTAAATTGTTTTTCATAATTACGTAGATTAGATTATATAGTTTCTATTTATTTGTAAAGATATTAATTCCTTCTCCAATCAATAAAAATTAGACATATCTAAAGAGTCTGTATATTTACAAGTTTCCAAAAATATTTGATCACCACTATATTATGGAAGGGCCAACATATTATTTCATGAAACAAAATCCTCGTGATGTGTTTTGTCGTTGCAGTTAAAATTAGTCATGATCAAATTAATGTGGAAGTATATCTTGGCACATTTGACTTTTTTCATGAACAATCATACAAAACAATTTTCTAAGAGTAAGAAGTTGAAGCAAAAACTAAAGATTTTGTTGCTTAACAAGAATGGCAAAAGTTCAATACCACTGTTAATAATGTATACAAATAAGTATTTAACAATCTACAATAGGTATTATTCTAAGCATATATCATAGTATAAATTGTTGTGGCTGTTATATGATAATAATTATATTTTTTTAATTTGTATAACTGATTTATCTTTCTTATTGCGTATTTACTTTTCTATTTTTGTATTTCTTGATGCAAATGAATATTATAATGTATAGCAAAATAATCAAATTGGTATATCCGTCTCTTATATAAGTGCATACACAAGTATATTTTTCTTTGTTCAAACAACTTATATATAATAATTCAACAATTTTCTGTAACATCCCGTTTATCGCATTAGTCCATATACTAGATACACACACGCACGCACAGAGACATATATATATATATATATATATATATATATATATATATATATATTAATATAAATTAAATGTAAATAAATGGAAAAACAATTCTTCAAAAATAATAACCCTCAAATTATAAGTTTATCGTCCAATACATTCATGCTCGGTGAGCTAAATTCTCGTCCGATATTTGTATTAAATCTCTTAATCTCGACTTGGCCCAAAAATTCTATTAACACAAAAAAAAAAAGGTAATAAAATGTCGCACCTCTTGACAAAATTATGTGACTTTATGAGGTGCTCATGGACTCATAGCATGTGGTTTGGAAACAAGCTAACACACCAAAACCAAAATACTCATTGGATTAATAGTTTAGGCCATTTTAGTTATGTTATTTTGTGAATATAATAATTATGTGAAAATCTCACCTCTCTAAATGTTTGACTAGGTAATAACAACATCAAAATGGCCCGGCCAAATTTTAGAGCCTAAATATATTTTTGGACGAGTTTAAGTTTTTATGTCTAGACTTATTTGTGCTTGGCCCACGGGCCAATTCTATTTTTGTAAATTTTTATATTTAAATAATATAATATTAAAATTATTTTTATAAAAAATTCAATAATTTTTTTTATTAAAATACAATTTATATGTGTAAAATGTTAATTCTTTAATATTTTTAAATAATCAATAACATTAATTTTTTATATTTTATTTTTAAATTAACTATATTAAATTTAAATTTAAAAATTTTATATTTATTTTAAAAAAATTACAAAAGTATCCACATCTAAATTTATTATAATTATTAAATATAATATTATAAAATCTAAAAGTGTGATAAAGTGAGATTAATTATATATTAAATAATATAATATAATTATGTAAAAAAATTTAAAAAATAGACTGATCTATTTAGACTTTTTATTATGGGCCTAAATTTGAGTGTCCAATCCTACTGGCCAAAATTTATTTTGATAGTGCTGCTTGTCTAAGAGATCAAACATGCTTATTGCCGTCAATTGCTTAAACCAATTGTTTATGCCTTTTACTCTTTTACACAGCCAACATGGTTAGCTTTTGCAAATTCTTTGACACTATGAGATCATGACTTGCAACAAGAATATGAGCATCCTGTTCAATTATGATCGTCGATTACGAAGATCAATATCTCACGATTAAACTTAATAAATAAACAGATTTTTTTTTTAAAAAAAAAAGACCGAAAAATCAAGATCATTGATACTCAAATTGAGGGTCCTGATTTAGAGAACTTGACCCTCAACTATTGGAGGAGATCTTATTCTGACACAATATATGATTCAAGAGGGGGTGAAGAGCAACAAAAAGTTGAAAGGATATAACGTCGGAGATTGTTGCAAAAGCATAACTGAACTAATTCATCGGCACATGATTTAGCACAAAAATCATTAGTTCTATAACACGTGAAATTTTGAATGATTCTACATTTTACAACCATGCAAGAAATTATGCGTTGAACCTTCTCAGTTTCTCTTAATTAATTGGGAAACAGAAAAGATGTAACTTTGTTGAGCATCAACCCGCTATGTGCATGGTGCAAATTCCAAATGATTCTAACCATGCAAGAAATTCTGCGTTGAACCTTATTAGTTTCTCTTAATTAACTTGATTCATAATAAAGATGAAACTTTGTTGAGTATCAACACATTAGAAGAATATGTGCATGGTGCAAATTCCAAATGATTCTACATTATAAAACCATGCAAGAATTTTGCGTTGAACCTTACTGGTTTCTCTTAATTAACTTGGTTCACAACAAAAAAGATGCAACTTTGTTGAGTATGAATACATTAGAAGAATGTGTGCATGGTGCAAAATGGTCTAAGAACTAGAAAGTAGATAATGTTGAGATTAATCCGAGATGTGACCACTTGTTATTTTCACATATGAACTTAAAGGGCTCATTGAAAATGGAGACAAGCTTCCTCTTTTCGTCTTGGAATTTCGAGACTCAGACGCGTTGTATGTTCTCACATGTGGGCTTAAAGGACTCAATGAAAATGGTGACATTGTTCTTTCTCTAGCATGATCTGAGACATCAACGCATTTTCTAGAACATGTACTGAAGCTGAAAGGACTCATTGAATATGATGACATATTCAAACTTCTCATCCTTGAATTGGTGCCTACGCTAAAAGAACGTTTTAACCCTCCTGTGCTAGGCCTCAATGGTAACTCATTCCCTTTTTTCTTTTGTAAACTGCTCTTAGTATCCAAGACATGGTTTTGTCTTATCAATGGCGACTCACACCCTTTCTTCATATGTAAACTGCTCTTAGATGCATGTCCATGTCTTGTTAAAGGTGCCTCATTCCCTATTCTCGTTTTTAAAATGCTCTTTGGCTCTGGATTTCTTTTTCTTCTAGTTGTACTTGAAGGAGTTGACACTAACGGTGATTGCCTCCCTTTGTTGTTCTTGGAATCTAGGACTTTGGAAGACAATATTCTTCTACCAGGGCTTGATGCTGCGGACGAAAATTGATTCCCCTTAATGGTCCTTGAACCATGACCACATGGGTTTGTTGATAATGATCTTGGCTGTCGCAATCTTAGCATTCCTGTTTTAATCAATTTCATATGATTAATTTAGTTTCCCTTAAAATGCATGGAAACGAAAACTTGAAAAAGTTATGGATTATACAAGACTGACCTTGATCTTTCTTGGTTTCCTCTTCTGCATGTAGCTTTATTCTTACAGATTTCTTGACAGGAGAAGTTGACTTTGCATCTATTTCTTGTGCATCTTCCACTGTGGATGCACTCTCATCTCCAGAGACTTTCTTTTGGTCATGAATATCACTTTCTTCCTCACAGACTAAGACCTCTGGGGCTTGATCATTAATAATGCTGGGACATGCTGTCTTCTCTTTCTCTGCAATTTTATAAGCGAACATTTCAAATGGTATTTGTGATACAGAGGGAAAATGAGAAGCCTTCTTTATCTGCAAGTTCTTGAGAAATAATGCTTCTATGTCATAATAGTCCACAGGGGGGCATGTCAATTCAAGCATATTGAATTCAGGATCGATCACAAGGTACTCTGTATTAATGGCTAGGAATTTCTTTATGGAGCGTAGAATCCTACAAATAGATGAGAAAGTAGGACGAAATTTTGGGTCAGTATGCCAACACTTCTTGATCAAGTTGACGAGGTATTTTGGCGATGGGTATGGAAAGAGAGGCCTCTCTCCTTCTTTTATATTCCGAATTGACCCCACTCCTTGAGAATGAACATCTTCAAAAGGCACTTTCCCTGTCACTAACTGAAAGCAAATCATGCCAAAGCTATACACATCTGCTTTCTCTGAGTATCTAGAGCTTGAATCACATGCTTTTCCCTTTTGAGCAAGCTCTGTTAAGACTTCTGGGGCATACCAAATAGAAGGGTTTAGGTTTATCTCCTCTTGATTGGGATTTTGACATTGCTTGAATCCTGCTACTTTCACATGAAAATGGCCTTCTTGTTGGGAGGTTCTACCTTTGAGCAAGATATTGTAAGGGTTGAGATCTCCATGGTAGATGTTTCTAGAATGGAGGTACTCCACGCCTCTTGCTATTTGAAGCATGAGATCCACCACTACAGGGATAGAGAACAAAACCTGTCTCTTTTGTCCATTATTGTCTTTCATGCAGCTCCCAAGATCCTTGCTCATCAACTCCATCACAAGGAAAAACTCTTTCTTCTCCTCATCATGAAACCCATAAAGGTATTGCAGTATATTCGGGTGAGAGAGTGATAACAGAGTGCAAATCTCTGCTTCTGATGTTTGCTTCTCCCCATACACGTGTCTCAAGGCAAAGCTTTGTCCTAGCCATTGAATCTCCTTAAACTCACTTCCCTTTCCCAATCTTCGTCTCACTTGATAATCCTTCGTCCCTAATAAAACCGAGCTCGGAAAGAGTCTCTCACTCAATTTCTCAGACCCATTTAGCAATTTGTTTACGAGCATATCTACAAGACGTTGTTCATTCATTGTCATAGCAACTTTGGTGGAAGATTTCTTGTCCTTAAGGGTTTCTATGAGCCTCCATCGATCTTTTCTCCAAGCATTCTCCAACTGCTTGCTAATTTCTCGAGGCACTAAATACTGCTTCCCAAATCTCCATTGGAAAAGCTCAGGGTCATTCCATTCCTTGTCATACTTCTTTGTCAACATGACCTTCTTCTTTTTAATTTCATCTTCATCGTGTCCTGATGTCTCCCCGGCAACCTCAATGGCCTCAATAACAGCAGGAAAATAACACAACAAGTTGTGTATGTGAAACTCAACACAGTCATTGTTCTGGCAAAGGGTGATGGCCTTGCCCAAAAAATTCTCGGTGTCCATGCATTGCCTTACGTAAAGCTCGCCTTCTCTAAGAACCCTGTACAATTCTCTCAGAGGATACTCTAATGGCTTCCATTGTGTATTCCTCTCTTCAAGCACAAGGTTGTGTCGTATCTCATCTGCAATGGTGTCAAATGCCGAACTGAACATCTCAAGGATCAAACTGCATTGACGTTGGTTTATTGGAATTTCATCACGCAAAACCATCAGAGCTTTTAGACTTCCAACAACCTCTCCTACTCGCCGGAATTGTTCCATTCCGGCTCAGTTGTAATTCGTATCGCAACTTAGTCTCCTCTTAATTAGGTCACGCCCTACAATAACACACTTAACATTCAGATTCTATATCCAAACCAACACACATAATTAAATTGAAAAAGCATATGGAGAGATCAATCTTAAATTATCTCTAAATCGGTGTATATCGTAATAAAATATACTTTACAGAAGACGATGGAAAAATTAAACTTGTTGAGAGGTCGCTCTGTATACTTATCCAATTAAAAAAATTTCTTTTCTTAATTTCTTTAAAAGAAAACTTTTTTGAAATAGAAAAAATTGCATATGAGATTTTTTTTTTGTTTTATTACAATGATTTTTTTTTTTTGAGTGAACTTCCGTGATGATATTATTTCATGATGATTAATAGTAATGGTAATAAGTTTATAGCAATTGACATTTTTGTCCCAAAAAAGAAAGCAATCAGTTGAAGTAAAAATTAAAAAAAAATTCTTATTTATTTTTAGAAATTTTTTATCTTGAAAAAGTTGCAGTAAAATTTAGATCAGAATGAAAATTTTCTTGGCAGAATAAATTTTTTGGTAAAAATAAAAATTTCCCACAGAAGAATGGACAAATAGAGAATGAATGTTTACCTGCTGGGAGAAACTCTGTTTGATGAACAATTCCGGAAGGATATGTGAAACTTGAATGCTCGTCAAAAGAGCTTCACAGGGGATCTGATCGAGAAAGAAGAAGCCATTTTCAAACGTGATGGAGGGACAAAAATTAAGATCACAAAACACCATTAAGAACAATTAGAAGATACTGACAAGATGAACAGAAGGCTGATTCTTACGTGGGAAGACAATAATGCAGGCGTGGCCTGGGTATCTCTGGTTTTACAGAGAGATAGAAACTAGGAATTAAGAAGATGGAATTAAAGGGAGAAGCGAAAGAACAAAACTGACAAAAAGATAACGTAAAGTACGAGGTGGTTATGTAGTCAAAGAAGAAGAAGAATCAGTTTTGTTATTTTAGCGAAGGTTACTTGTATGTTTGTTCGAAGCTGAATGATTTCACCGTTTTTGGCTGTATAATTCAACCTTAGCTGGCTTTACCAATGTAATTAATAGGCTTGACACGTCCCTCGTAACCTTTCCAGGTTATCCAAGTTGGAAAAATAACAAATTAATAATTCAATAATACTTACAAAATATATAACAATAGTTTATATATATAAAAATAAACTTTATTAACGGAGTAATTTATGAAATATCAACTTTTTCTTTATTTAAAAATATCTTTAACCATTATAGACGCCTTTGTTGGCCTTTCTAAGGCTCTTGTATTTTAATAGTTATAAGTCTAGACAAGGTGTTATTCTACCCCAAAATAAGGTACAGAAATTGAATTAGGAATCAGAATAGTCGTGAATATTTTGGATTTTTGGAGGAATTTGTCTAAAAAAAACTGTCAAATATTAGACTGATATGAATATTAGCATTGATTATTCTCTGTTACTCCAAAATGAATAGGGGGATAGGATATTTGAAATCCATCTAATAATTATTTATAAAATATATAAATATATAATATAAATTATAAAAGTTTTAATATAAAACTATAATATATTATTGGTTAAATTATAATTTTAGTTCTTATAGTTTCACCAAAATTATAAATTGGTCCTTATACTTTATTTTCATGTAAAATGGTCCTTATAATTTCTCAATCCATGTAAGCTAGTTTTTGACATTAGTATAGTTAACTTTGTTGTTAAAATGGTGCTATATAGCAACTGATGTGCACATTTGTAAACATGTCAGCATGTCCAGTCATTAAATTTCGTACAACTCAATCATCATGTCAACAAAATTCTTATTTTGTTCTTAATTCCCAATTTTCCTAACCTAGCGTTTATATTGAATTTTGTTGACATAACGGTTAAGTTGTATAAAATTTAATAACTAGACATGGTGACATATTCACAAATATACATATTAGCTGCTAGTAGGACCATTGTAACAGCAAATTTAACTATATAATGACAGCAGTGGCTAACTTACATAGATGAGGAAACTATATGGACCATTTTACATAGAAATGAAATATAGGGACCAATTTATAATTTTGATAAAATTATAGGGGCCAAAATTATAAGTTAACCTATATTATTTATATAATATAAATTTGGTTATAAAATTTAAGGTTTGTGTTAGATGAATATTGGATATTAGATATGTAGGCGCCAAAAACCAATTTTGAGTATATCTAATATTTATTATACAAATTTTATTTTTTTTTGATATATTAAATATAGGGTACTTCCGATCTACATACTAAGAAAGAACATTTTTTTCTTCCAGATTTTGATAGTGGACGATATTGAATATTTCAAATAAATATAAATTTAGAGGTAAAAGATAAAATTACTAGATGCTCACACATTGCCATTCCTAGGTATAGAGAAGGTTTTATTTGTTAGTCTAACCATCCAAATACAAGATCAATCATGTTACACACGCTCAACTAATGATAAAGGTGTAGCAGTTATTCAATTATGTGTATGCTAGAACTAGGATTGCATGGACTTGAAAAAAATCTTATTTGACTCTAAAATGTGATTTTAATACAAAATCAGTTATTTAGTTTGAATTTATCTCCCTTGTCAAATAATATTCTTTTTCAAATTTTTATTTACGTGAAGTAACACTAAATTTATTTTTATGTTGATCTAAAATTAAATTTGTCTAACTCTAATATACAAGCACACTAAATTATGTATAGGATGGGAAAATTGAGCTACCTAAGAACTCAACGAAGTTTCTATCTTTAACTATTTGATATCCTCACACATAGGAGTACTATGGGGAGCACATTGGTAGAATATTTTGAGAGATGTCAAATAGTCAAGAATTATAAAAACATTTAATATTAAATTTATAATCTTACTATTTGTCGATTTTGATAAGCAATAAAAAAACAAATTAATAAAATTATAAGAGTGTATATTGATCTATCGTGAACTCGAACAGTGAATTAAATAGATAGGTTCTTCTAGGAAGATATGAGTGGCTCTTTCTCACATCTTTAGTTTGATGGAACACAAATGACACATAGTGGTTTGATAAAAGATAAGCCTCTCATAAAACCCAGAAAATTATTGCCCTATCTATCATATTTATGAGTTGACCATTTTTATTATAATATCTCATTATTATTATTATTATTATTATTATTATTATTATTAATTAGGCTCGAGTATCTACATATATATTTATATTCACTAACACTCCAAATCAATATATATATATATATATATATATATAGGTCATTGAATACAAAATTAAAAAAGATTTTATAATGAACCTAATTATAGATAACACCAATATATATGTCTTGAAAATATATAGACACATATAATATCTAATATATCAGTCTACATATTTATTTGTCAATGTCAAACTATTAATAATAAAATATATATATACTAAAAATAACGCTAACACACATAAGATGGGCGTTATGACTTATGATTGGATTTTCAATTAAAAATATATTTCTATAATAAATTTCAATATCAAATATAAGAACTTTCGTGACAGAGATATTTTGCTAACTTAAATTAGTAGTAAATTGTAATTGCGATTCTATTTCTTGTCAGCTCCCTATAATGTTTGAATATATATTGTAAAACAGTAGATTTATCCAATGAAACGAAGAGCATCAATCTCAATCAGACATATTTTATATATATATATATTATATTGTGCATGGTGACAACTTAAGGTATCAAATTACAATAAAAGTGTATATATATATTAATATATTGTGGCATTATTAGAGGTACATCTTTCTCAATTTTAAGCTTGCAGACGCAAGTATGATGTTCCAAAATTAAGAGCAAATTACTGATTTGACCTCAAATTTTAATTTAGTTATTAAAAAATTAAACACCTCAATTAAATATTAAATTAAGATATTTTATTTTTCAAATGTTAAATTGTGATAACCGTAAATTTTTAGTAACTAAAAATATTAATTTACTGTATATAATTAAAATTTTTCTTTCTTAGGGCACTGTATATTTCAAATTTTACGGGACATAATAGTAGCCATCATCATTCCCTTTGTTTGTCTGTTTTTTTTTTTTCTCAATTTTGCGATCTCCCAGTATGTTAATATCTTATTTTGCATTACATGATAACTGTAGTCAAAATAATAAAAATAATAAAAATTAGATATAAGGAACATGGATTAATAAATGAAAAAATTTAGATAAAATTATTTATATTTTTGTTATCATGTTCTCTAATTATATTATGACAAATATGTAATTTTTTAATTAGAACAAAAAAAGTATCGCGTTTTTAAAATATATATTTTTTATAATTCAATATTACATAATTAATTTTTTAATGATCTTTTTTCATAAATTTTATTTTTAATCAAAATATAATAACAAAAATATAAATAACTGTATATAAATCTTATTCTTAATGAATTTGTCAACAATTAGCATCATAAAAGTTCCTTTTTTTTTCTTTTAAAAAGACAATAATAGCTAGAATCAGAAAGTCTGGCCCAAAAGCTTTTTCAAACAAGATTTTGGGCTTTTGGATTGGGGCTCATGCTCGTTAACGTTTTATTCACTCTAATTATCCGGGTTTAAAACAAACCTATAGTATCAAATATCTCTGTGTGTGTGTGTGTGTGTGTGTGTGAGAGAGAGAGAGAGAGAGAGAGAGAGAGAGAGAGAGAGAGAGAGAGAGAGAGAGAGAGAGAGAGAGAGAGAGAGAGAGGGACAAGACATAAATTATGGCCATTCTTCCTCAACATTTTAATATGTATTTGGGGTTAAAGGTAAACAAATTTGATATAAACTTAACATGTAAACAAGTCAAATGTTACTTCAAAAATTTGAGAAAGAAATCATGGTTTGAAGCATAGCTCTCGAAACTAGACTGAATTGATCAATTTTGATTGATCAGATTAAGAACTAATCAAGGGTTTAATTTGGAATTGCTCTCAAAATTATTGAGAGATTGAATCAGTGTAGAATTAATTAAATTGGCCAAGAATTAGTTAAACTGAGCATGAAGTGGTTGAACTAGACCAAATGAAGATTATTTTTTTAAAAAATTTGTTAGTTATTTTTTAAATTTTGCTTATTATATAATTAAGTGATGAAGAACTTTAACATTACAAGTAAGCCAATTTTGGTGGAGATGTTAATATATTGGCATTATATAAATTTGATATGAATGACTATTATATTGATTGATAATATTTCCTTAGTTGGTTATTTTTGTTATGGACTTTTGATTATAAATATTGTTTTGTATACTTTGATATCAAATTATTTTTTTAATTGAATTTGTAGTTTTATATTTATAATCTTTAATTATGTATATTATTTTTTAATATTTTTAAAGTACTACCAATTCAACCATGGTTTGATTATGTTTCGATTTTTGACCATTAAATTGATACCTCTATTAATTTAATGACAAGTTTAATTTTTAAAATTTTAATTTAAAGAGAGAAATGAACGTGAAACTAAAATGTTAATTTTATATCTAAAATCATATTTCAAAGACCAAACAACTTTTTAAAGAATTTTTTTAAAGAATTCTAATGTGAAACTAAACAAAACTTTAAACGAGGCAACAAAGCCCACACTGACTAGTCATGGCATATATAACTTGAAAAGAGTAAATAAAGGAAAAATAGAAAGCTAACAATAAGAATTTTCTAATTAATTAATTTAATTAATATATTGATTATTGATATTGATGACACATTTAAACTTTTATTAAAAAAAAAACTCCAGAGAGTATAAAAATCAAAAGAAACCCGTCTATAAATAAACCATCCTCAATCAAAATGTAAAATTAATTTTTATTACATAACAACATTTTAATTCAATTATCATTTTTATAAACTTAAGCTCACTAAGTTGGTGATAACGTGTAAAAATCCCTCTTGTATTCTTCTATTTTGTTCTCATGTGTGAGCAAACTTCAAGTAATTAAGAACACTTTTGTTAGCATTTTGCGGAGGCGTTGATTTTTTTATGATTGATGGGAAGCTGTTAACCATGAAATGTGAATGTTAAAAGGTTTCGAAGGTTGTTTGTTGGCATTTTGCTAGTTAACATTTTGATCTAAATATTAAATATTACAATTTTACGTTTTCAAATAACTTTAATGATCCTCATACTATATAAAATTTAAATTTGTTAAAATTCTAATAGAATTTAAATTTTAAAATTATACAATCTTCAAATCTAATTAATATTGTAATATTTTGAATTTGTGTCATTTTCTTTCTTTATTGGGTCAAATATAATGGAAATAAAGCCATTAAACTAACTCAAACATCTAGTAATGCTAAACATATATTGGCTTACTACTCATAATTTGTTCAACCTTTAACTCAATTTAGTGAAGGTTGACATTAAGATATTATAGAATTATATATCTTGAAAAAAATGTCAATTAGGTGAGAAAAAGAGAAGCCAATAAAGTTAATAGAAAGAAGCAGGGTTTGATTCTCTGTTTTTTCTTCACTAATTGAATGTTTTTAAACTTGTTATTGTTGCAAAATGTCTTCTCTTTTTCATGTTTTGATGAGGTTTTATTTATTGAAATTGTATGATGTTTATTTTTTAATATATTATTACGTTTATTTGTAAATTACATATATAGGTTTATTTGTAATTATTATATTTCATTAGAGGTATTAGGATCTTACGATCATTGATTTAATTTTACAATTTAATCTTTTTTATCCCTTGGTCAATCTTATGTAAGATTATGATCTTGATAACCTTGATTATTATTATAAATGTTATACAAGAAGGAGTTCAACTAAATTATCCTTTAAAAATGTTTTTTTTTTTAAACAATTCTCTGTGAAGTGTTGTAAGAGGATAAGATTTATAGCTTTTAAGAACTTGAACTTCTTATAGGAGGATGTAGTCCGGTAAACTTTTGTTTTAAAGGAAAAGACAAAAAAGGATAAAAAATTACCACTCAGTTGATTTATAGAGGCTTTGATTAATAATTAATTATCCATCCTTCCTTTCAAAGCACAAAGTAAGAGAATTTATTTTTACTACAAGTGGAGGATCACAAAGATTTACAAGGCAACCTTTAAGGAATGAGATTCCTCACTTTCACAATTTGTCTCACGAATTCACCTGATGCTTTCAGATAAATTAAAAATTTCTCATCTTCGAAACAAAAACCAAATTTCAAGAAGTCGTCGTCAAAATTTTATTTGTTAGGCAAAAATTTGGAAAAATCTTGTTTTGAAGGATAAACCCCACTCTGCAAAAATAGGACAAATTTTGGAGTCTATTTTGAGTGAAAAAAGTGTTAGGCACCCCATAATGCTCATTCCTAATAATTGTTACTCTAAATTAACTACGTAAAATTTGATGATACGACTATTGAATTATCTAAATTACCCTTCAACACGACATGACCATGAAGATGTTAAAAAAAAGGGAAATAACATAATATTTACAAAAGAGGACTCGACCTAAGGGTTACCTAGGGCCTACGTACTCATAAAATGTGATCAAAGTTCACATAGTTTAGGATTTTGGAATGCTGGAAAAGGCGAGGAGAAAGGTGAAATTTTTGATGGGGGAGAGCCCGAAATTCAAAAATATTTGCCTTTATCAATCAAATAGAGCTAAAAGATTGTGATTGTGTTTGAATTTATGAAAACAGATTACTTCAATTTCCACTCTTCCCATTTTGAATTTTTTTTAAAATTTTTTTGGGCCTTTTGGAAATTAAGATTTTATTATGAAAAACAATAAATTGCAAAAGGAAAAGATTTTTTGGTTTTTGAAAGTAATTGAAGAATGATATAAAAAGGAAAATATTTTGGAATTTTTTTTGAAATTAGAAGTTGAAAGAAAAATGGAACACAGAACAAGTTTTGATCGTTGATGGGTAAAACCTAAGGAGACAAGTAGTCTCATGTGACCCACTGGTTGACTCCCTAAATAAAATCACACACGACAACTCTAAACATGGCTCAAATCATTTCTAACTTTATGAATCTCTTATATTGTTCATTCTTTTTTTTTTTCATTTTTCATTCATTTTTTATGTATGAAAATTTTAGAAAAATTATGCTAGACTTGCCATACAAAGAGAAGTTGACAAATGCACACAATAATTACATAAATAGAGACTAAAACAAAATTAATACTAAAAGACATAATTAAATGAACTAAATGCAAATAAAAATGTAAGAAATTTAAACACAACATTCAAGCAATTAATTCAATAGGGGCAACAACTGAAAAAGAGGCATATGTTATGCTCAAAACACAAGGAATCATGAGAGAGTTAACTGCAAGTAACACAGGGACCAAATTGAAAGTAGAATAGGGACCAAAATGCAAAGATGTATAACATTATCGGGCCATAGCATAATTTCAACAAAATAGGGTTTCAAAAGGTAATTTTTGCCAAAAAACACTATTCTCGCATGCACACGCCCTGTGTTCACTCTTCCTTATCTTTCTATGTTTCTCTCTTATTCTTGCTCTCTATTTCTCTCTCTCATTCAAGCCTTCGCTCTTTCTCTTCAATCTCTATGTTTCTCTCTCTCATTAAGTCTCTTTCTCTTGCTATCTCAGTCTCTTGTTGAGTCTCTTTCTCTCTATCTTATTCTCTTGCCCGTTCTCTTACTGGGTGCCTTTCTCTCTCTTTCCACATCTTCTCTCTGTTTCATGCCACCAAAACAAAGTAAAAGGCATCGCTCTTCTTTGTCCATAAAGCTTTCGATTTGGGCTCTGTAACTCTCTCCATCTTGTGTAGCATCGTCCCTCTATCCTTTTCTTAGGTTCTCTCTCTCATGCTCTCCTCTTTCGCCAAGTATATTGCTTTGTTTCATGCTCAAGAAATAGAGCTAACCATCCTTATCATTTCAGTTCCTTCCTCAACATCTTCCTTGTCATGCCCCAATCCAGGTCGGTGTCCAACACAAAAGTGAATCCCACATTACCACCATAAGCCTAAACCAGCACATCCAACCACATAAGAAAAAAGATAACGAGAGGATCAATAAGAGTATAAAAATGGATTTCCTTATGAAATAACTATGATCATTCATTTAAATTGTAATCCCATGGTTTACGTCTAATCCAGGTTTCTGAATCTTCTCTTTTAACACACCATAAATTTTAAGGGAACATTCCAAAACAAGTTCATAAAATAATCAAAAGAATGATTCATATTCAATATCACAGAGTTTCACCATTCACATAATATCCTAAGTGATCAATCTAACTATAAAGCAACATAACTCATTCCCAAAAGATGCTAGCTCAAGACCACCAACCTATAGCTAAAAAAGGTAGTGGCAAGAAGACACTGCTACTCATCGTGTGGAGACTCCTCGACTATAACTTAATCTGCAAGGGGTACACAAAAGAAAAGGGCGAGTTTATAATACTAAATGAGGAAATACTACTACCACAAAAATAAATGCATCACTGTGTACCGCTCATGGGGATAGGACCTTCAGGGAGGTTCCATCCACAACCACAATCAATACCACATATGCAATCCAATTCTACACACACAACACAAGTACATGCAATTTCCACAATGCCATGAAGGCTTTTCACAACTATTAAGTTTTTCGCATCTTCACAATGGTTTCTCAAGAAATCTTGTGTTGTGCCATCACAACAATTTTTATACCATGCTTCCATAGGCGTTGTTGTGCCATCACAACCATTTTAATACCATGCCCCCCATAAGCCTTGTTGTGCCATCACAACAATTTAATACCACATGTTAACCACAATCATATTCACCAATTCCAAACTACACATCCAAGCAAGAATAATCATAAATTAATAATATAAATATACCATGAGAGTTCACAAGGGCCATCCCCATTCCATATATCTATATTCCAATAGAATGAAATTAAAGGTACTATCTCTAATCAACCACATCCTGTGTATGTAGCTAATGCATATCATAAATATTTTAAGAGGTAAGAGATGGTTTTCATCATACAATTTCATTAAGGTAATAGTTATCCCTCACCTGGAGTTTGAGGCACAATTTGTCACACTCCAATCTGGGGTCTATGACTGGCATAAATGTGAATCCCACTTCACTACCGTAAGCTTAGACATCAAAACATCCAACTACATTAATCAAAGAAAATCCATTTATTTAACAAAATAGAGTACCAGTCGATTATGAAGAATTAGCTGATTAATTCATTGATCAAAATTCCATAATTCACAATATTACCATGCTTCACATCTTTTTCATTTTCAAAAACATTACCATCCACGAAGGGAAAAACATATTTTGAAACAAGATTACCAACAAAACAAAGATTGGATCATCCTACACATTTCCAATTACCAATATAATCAACATAACCTAGGTGTTTTATTCAATTATAGAACGACACACCCATAACCCAAGATGATAATACCTTATCCGCAAATCCTGAAAGCTGACAAGGAAGAGGACTCAGAGACTCCGCTACTCCTCATGCGAAGACTCAATGTTGACACAAGATTTGCAAGGATACACAAAGGAGGAACAAGTACAAAATACTCAGTGAGAAATAATTCTACAAAAAAAAAAAGATACAATACCGTGTAACGCTCGCTGTGTAATACCTATGGTTTCAAAGTGCTTTGGTTAATATAATACCCTACTATTTGTATGCAAAAAATTCTAAGGATTTGGATCAAAACCTATCTTTATCAATTATGTGATACTCTAGATTTTTTGTTGAATTTTAATAGCTACATTTTATTCTATTTAAGTGTCAAAATGGATGTTGATTTGAATTAAAATCCTTGTGTGTGATCCCTACTTTGGTGTTAATTCATTGTGTGTGGATGGTTTGTACATGGGTAACACTTAGGGATTGAGATGGGTTGGTTCATGATGAAAAGATATGGTAATTAAAGCTTAAGGACCCTTGTGTAGGGACTTAAGTGAAAAATGTGATTTCTAGTGTATGATGGAAAAATTATTATTTACATGTGCCTTGTGTTTAATTATGTGGATTTGACTATGGGACATTTAGTATAAATGGTAAATGTGTTGTTCAGTGACAATTTAAATTTAAAGTGAGATTTTTCCTTTAAAGCGGGACCAAAATGGTGAGGGTGAAGGGCAAGAAGAGCCATTTGGGAATCTGAGAAAATTAAATAAAACCCAAAAGCCTTCAACCCTAGTTCACGCCTCTTTCCATTTCTTTATGTGTAGCCATGCGCCTCTCTTTTTCCCACTTCTAACATTCGTCTTTTCTCGTGTTCTCTTGGAAGCCCAATGTGGGTCTTGCATCTTCTATATTTCTCTAGCCTTGGAAAGAGTGGAATCTAAGGCCAGTTCTTAAATTTTTCTGCTTCTTCCATTTTTGCAACTTATGAACCTTAGAGTGGATTTGGATAAATTTGAAAAATTTAGGCTGGTTGGTGTCTTAAATCTTTTGCTATTGATATAGCAAAGTGTTGAGAAAGCCAAAATTATGATTTATGAAGCTTGAACACAGATTAAGGAGTAAGATTTTTGAATAAAATCATGGTTGCTATTAAAGAGGGCAAAAATGTTATGTTTTAGTTGGGAAAAGAGATGATTTGTAGGGTGAATCCTAGAAATAACTTGGTTTTGATGTTTGAAGATCTTTCCTAATGATTTAATGTGAAATTCCAAGACAAGAATCATGGAAAATGGTTGGGAATCAAGTTGGGAATCACAAAAAGGTGTGAAAAATATGTTTATGCTCACTGCTACTGTGAGCTAGCATTGAGCGCTACGAGTTGGCACTGACCGCCAACTTTACATAATTCTAGGGGGGTTTACAGGGCAGCCAATGGGCGATGAGTGCTAGACGCCCAGAAAGTGAAATTGGTGCTATATGGGGGCTGGCAAGGCAGAAGACTCCTTGAAATATGTTTTTCATACAATTTCTCATGTGTTTTCAATTCAAATTGCTTAGGATACCTCTCCAAATGATTCAAGCAAGGATTGTGCATCAAATCATCAAGAACTAAGGTGAGTAGCTTGGAGTTGAAGTGAGGGATAAATTCCATTCTTGCCCTTTGGATAATTTAGCCTCCTTTATTTCTTCAAAATTCCTTTGATGTGTGATGGTAGTATACTTGGAATAACATTAATCTAAACATGAATCCTTGTTATTCAATTTGTAAGGGGGAACTAAAATTATTTGCTCCTTGTTGAGATTTGATGTCTAATTATGTATTGTCTCGTGCATATTCAAAAGAAAGCCATATGTGATCATTGCCCTAAATAAAATAAGCTTAGGATAGCTTAGGAAATATACATTTATAACTATGCATGTCAAACTTGAGGGCAGTTATACATTATGCTTGTGGCATTAACTGTGTGGTAAAACTTGGCCCTTATAACTTTAAGTGTGGATGGTAACTTTGATAGTTGTCGCCCATGTAGAATACACTTTTATGCACATACTTTGTCTATAATTATTTATTGTGATGAACTATGTTGAAAGCTTTTCTTTAAATCGATAATATGTCTTATTATGCTTAATGTATTATCTAGAAGGAAAGCATATTGTGAAGGTTCCATGGATGGTTAAGACTTTTATCTAATGCACACATAATTTCCAAGTTTACCCAAGTGAAGGATAGGCAAAAGGAATTATAAAACACCCATGTGTAAGTGTGGAGCCTCGATGGCCCAACACTTGTGTGGACTTGATATAAACAAAGGAAAATTCAATGGGTACTCCACGTCTCTTATCTGTGTGGGGCCTTATGGTATGATTCATCGTGTTAATATTGAATGACTAAGACCAATTGCAAGATATAATATCATTATATTAATTATCTGCCTTCAGTGTAATGAAATGTGAAAAAATATCTTTTAGTTTCCAATTGGTATCGATCTTGCATGATGGTTTGTGTTAAATATGTTAATATGTAACCAATGTGACCCCTTCCTTACAATGAAACATGTGACATGAGTCTTGGTGTGTTAGAATTATATATATGTATTTATAGGAACTTACATTTATCTATTAGAGTGCCAACTTACATTAGAAATTATATGCTCTATGTGGTACTTGGTATTGGACACTTCTTGTTGGGTTGCATTTAATTTCTTCATATCAAGATTCATGTTTTGCAATGGATGCGTTTTATGTGCAAAGCCTAAATGACTAAATTGTTTGTGTGTTCAGCAATGTTGGGACAGTGCATTACTCATAATGCCTATGAGATGACATGATAATTATTGTTATGTGGCAATGCAACTTCCACCCTTGAGAACGCCACACTTGAGGATGCCACCTATGTGAAGGAAATGCAAAGAAACATGTAAGATAATATTCTTGTGAATGAGAGCCTATAAGATGGTTAGGCTTATAAAATTGTCAAGTATCTTGTATGTATATACATTTTGTGTTGGCTACCTCTATGCGTTGGGTATGTTTAAATTGTGAAGCTTGAAAATTGGCATTATGAAACCTCATATTCATGTGATGAATTGAGGTGTAAATTATTTCTTATGTGTGTTGAACTATTTTGTGGTAGGCATAACTAAGTGTTGATTGTGTAATTAAGATGGATACCTTACGTGGAATTTTGAGTAATTGTGTAGGTTGTGCCACAATGGCCTGAGTGACTTAGCAGTGGTTGTGGATGGGACTTCCCTGAAGTCCTATTCCTGTGAGCAGTATATGATTTGGTATTCAATTATGGCTTATTTATCTCTCACTAAGCTTCATACTCACCTTTTCTTTGTGTACTCCATTGCAAGTTCTTGGTAGTTGGTGAGTTTCTGTATGAGAAGTAGTGGAGTCTCTGAGTTCACAATCCTAGTTAGCTTCGAGTTGAGGCGAGGTACTTGTTTATGGTGAGTTGAGTCGAGTCGCTCTGTAGTGAATAGAACTCCTAGGAGTATTTGGATGTGATTGAATTTGGATGTAATTTTTAGAAATTACCATGTTATTGAAATGTGGAACATATATATTTATTTGAATTACGTTTATTGGAAATGATTTATATTTTGCACCAAAAATATTATTATCATATTTCTCTGTATGTTGGATTGTTTGGGATTAAGCTTATGGTGGTGGTATAGGATCCACCTTTGTGCCAGTCATGTTCTTGGATTGAGGCGTGACACGCAGAGATGGGACTCTGGATAAGTCTTACCTTCAAACACAATCTTCACCAACCATCACATGATCCATACCATCCATATATCGCATGCAAACCACGATTTTACATAGTCCACATCCACCCATTCAATCACAAGGAAATAAACATTCCATAATATAACCAAGGAGATTTTCCATCATATATACAAAGGGAGAATTTACACAATTCCATACTCTTATATGAGTTTTCATATTGCTACACATGCTTCCTTATTGTCCTTATGGGCATATCACAACCATAAGGTTCTTGCACCTTCACAGCAATACCCACAAAGGGTTTAATGTTGTGCTATTACAATAAGTTAATATCACGCCCCCATGGGCCTTCCTTGAGGGATTCAGTGTTGTGCCATCACAATGATTTATACCATGCCCCCATGGGCTTTCCAAATGATGCATCATCACAGCATCCATCGGTCACATAGACCATATACCATTCACAAACACAATCACAAGTTTCACATCACACTTTCAAGTAATAACAGTTCCATGTTCACATCACAATATACCCACCACTAAATAATATAACCATCACAATATCAACACACGAAGGTCACACTTATCACGGGAACCAATACCATAATTTATTTCCATCATTAGCATTTTCACCCAAGACATACATATTCATATATATATATATATATATTCATACATATTCATATATATATATATATTCATACATATTCATATATATATATATATATATATATATATATATATATGCACATATCCCACAAGTTACTATTTCACATTCCACATTACATATAAGTTTAGCCAAGAGATACCGACTCTAAACTAATATCTTTCCAAAGCATAACCAATACATTTCCTAAAAAATTTTAAGCATGAAGAGATGTCTTGATTACTTAATCCACAAAAGTGGTAATTAACCCCCACAATCAAATTCAATTATAATATTCCATCCTTAGGTTAAGCTTTATTCCAAGAACATTATCATCACATGTCATAAAAGTTTCATGTTGTTAAAGATGGCTAAGTCACCCAATTTAAAATAAAAGTGGCACTTATCTCTCATAAACATTACATATAATCTTAAGAAATAAATAATCACATAAGCATAAGTAAAAATAGTAGATATTCTTCATTTATAAATTTGTTGATGACTTGGCAAGCGTACCAATCGCACAAGTAATACAGAGTGAGTAGAGTATCGTTCCCACGAGGATTAAGGTGCCAAGTACCGCGAAGCTAAAATTAAATGTTATCTAGACGGATTATTAAATAGAAATATAAATTTAAAGCTAACAATTTAAACTAAAGTTACTAACTAAAACCTAAAACTAAGCTACTCCTAATGACATAAACCTAGGGTTGATGGGATTGACTTCACTTAATTTTTAATCCGACTAATTCATAGACAAATTAATCTTTGAGTTGCTAAAGAATGATTCAATCCAATTACAAATCCTTTTGATGTTGGTTAAGTTTTCAAAATTGTTTGAACCCCATCCCTTGGAGAAACAAACCTACCTAACCCAAATAATTGTTTGATTCCTTAATCCAATCATTCAAGTAGGTGATTAAGTTTAGGAACTCATAAAAATCACATAAATAAGATTATCTATTCCTAGATTAATCTGATTTATGGTAAAAGTTATAAAAGGCAAAGTTAATATCTAGCTATCCCTAGCTTAGATAAAAACCCCAAACTCAATAAAATGGTGATCAATCATTTTAGAGCAAATCAATTGGTAAAATCTACTGCAACAAAATACGAAATGTAATTGAGAAAAATCATTCAATAACAAAACTTCATAAGAAATCAAGTTACATTAACCACAAAACATTTCATTTTTTAAAGGTTCCATTATCATTCTCTCACTCTTGCTTTCATCAATTGTACATGCTAGTCTAGAGCATAAATGTTCTTAGAAGGATTTTCTCAAACCTCAACTAAGATAAAACCTAATTCTACATAATTCCTTATGTGAAAATCAAGTTAATTAAATAACAAGCCCTAATTTGACTATATGAGGCTAATATCTATATTCTTATGACATTAGCGAATCAATCCCCTCTCCTTTAAGGTTCAAGAACTCATATAACTTATTCTTTAGGTTTAGAGTTATAACTACCTATAACTAACATATAGAACAAATTACAACATTAAACTAGAAGAAAATGAAGAGAAAAGAGAAGAGATGGGGGAAGGAAGACCAATCCCAAGAGGGAAGGCCTTCTCCCCCTTAACCAGCTCTAGAAGTTGCTCCTTTTGCTGCCTCTAAGCTCCTAAAATCCCCCAATCTAAAGTTAAGTCAAAAAGCTCTAAAAGAGGCTTTTAACTATCAGTTTTATGACTTGGCACCTGGGCGCCAAGTCCAACAGTAAGTTCATGGGTTGGGCGCCCAAGCGCTATGTCTGGCACCTAGGTGCCAATTGGGTAGAGGATTCTTCATGTTCAAATTTTTGGCGCCTGGGCACCACGTCTGGTGCCTAGGCGCCAATCTACTAGAGTCTTCATTCTTCTCTTGTTTTCTCCCAAAATTGTACCTACAAAAGACAACAACTAAAATAAATTAAAAAGGCAAGAAAAGGGGAAATAAACAAGAAAATAAGAAAACTATAAAGTACAAAGAAACTAAATGAAAACCAAGAGAAAAAAGCAAAACGATAGCAAAACAAGGTTAAGAGAAGGAGAAAACTCCACTTATAATGGCATAATTCGATGACTTTTTAGGACTTACCAAAATCTAACCATGATATTTTCTTTTACAATTCAACACTATCCCGAAAGGGGTATCCACCACAATTCAAGAATTTTTTTTCAAGGAATTGAAAATAAATTAATTTTACAACTAGACAAAGGTAGAAATCATTCCTCACCTTGATTTCGAGCTAAACTCTTTTATGATCCTTAGAAAGAGCCAGAAAAAGCTCATCTGAAACCTATGGACTAAACCAAGCAAGAAGGCATTAATCTTTAAAACTCTGGAACCCACTCACATTGTTGCCTTGGGCATCACAAGCTCCCCATAAAAGAACCACTTTGGGTGCCCATAGCCCCTCCCAATGCCCTTTCCCAATTAGGCCGGGGTGCCTAGGTGCCCACCTTGGCGCCTTGGGCACATAGTCCCAAACTTTTGCGCTAGTGAAGGTGCCACCACCTGCACCTATGGCCTTCATCATGATTTCACCCCCAAAACACACCCAAAATCCTTCCCTTTCATCTCATAGCCATTTTGAGGGTTTAGGATGTTTACAAGCATGTTGTTAGCCCAAATGTTTCTTTAAGAAGCTAAAAATAAGTTCTATTTCAACATTTCCAACCCTTTCCCAAAGTTTATGAAAGTTTCCTGATGCCTAAACCTAAACAACGTCCCTCATCCACCATCTTTAACCCAACCAAAGTTATTTCACCACAAGGACATCTAACAAAGGCTTTAAAGTTCAAAATCACCTATGGTTCAAGAAAGTTCACACCACCCATCTTCCTAGGGTTTCCAAAAGACTCAAAAATTCAAGAATTTAGAGGGAGGTTGTTTCATATACCACTTTGGGGGAAAGATTTTGGTGAGGCCACGATTGTCGGAGATATAGAATCCTCGTCGAAGTGAAAGCCAAAGAAGGTTTTGGTAAGTGAAGGAATTGGGTGCATAAAAGGTGTGTGGCGTATGAATAATGAAGAGAAGATGAGGAATGAAAGTTTAATATAATTATCCACTTGGACCTTATGCCCCTTATCCTACAAGTGAGGAGCCTTTTTGTGCAAGGGCAATTTCGATTTTCTTGTTAGAACTCCCTTCTCATTCACTAATTGCACACCACAATCAACTCACATGCTCATAAGTGCCCATGGCTCACTAAAATCCCAACACGAAAATCCCTGCCTAAAAAATTTTTGAATCACAAGGTTTAAATATTTCTTTCACTTATGTCCTTACACAAGGGCCTTTTTTATATAACCTACAAACCACACATGCCATAAGTTAAATTAACTTTAGTTAATTATTTCCCTTACTATTACCACCATCCACACGTATACACATACACATATAAGAGAAATATACACCCACCAAGATTTAGAAATTCCATCATTTTATAATTCCAATAAATTTTAATTTAGTCTCAAATTTACAAGTAGGTACATAATAGATTGAACACATCACATAATAGATATCCCTCACTTAGAGTTTAAGGCATAATTACTCACTCAAAGGACCTTGATTAATCACCCAAGTGAGCTAAATGAACACCTATGAAATAAGTAAACATTTAATTTAAGATTTTAGACACAAAGAACAACCCCAGCTAGTGGTGCCTAGGGCGCCACAAGGCTCTAATGCCTTGTGCCCACATCAGGTTATGGCACCTAGGGCACCGCAGTAGCTCTCATGCCCCCAACATACTCTAATTCGTGGTGCCTGAGGTGCTACACCCCAAACACTCGAGTTCAACTACAATTGGTGGCGTGCCACCCTCAAAACTTTCTATTACATAGGTGCCCATTGCTGCACATATGCACCCATGGTCAAGAGTTGCCCAAAAACCTCTCCTTTTGATCCCTGACCCTCTTATATGGCCAAATCTTCAAGTAGGGTTTTCCAAAACATGTTTTTGGCACTTTAAAATTTCTCCCAAATCAAAAGAAAGAGTGGAGATGAGATCAAAGGGTGACAACCCACTTCCCATAACCAAAATACCTACCCTTCATAAATTTCTCCCAACTACCAATATAAATTCCTACATCAACCTTTAAGTCAGACTCTAAATACACTAAATCCATCAAGAAAGATGCAAGCTTTAGATTATATTCCTATAACCCATTCTTCCTTCTCTATTCCAAGTTAGGGTTCCCCATAGATTATATTCCCTATAACTAATAACCCACTCTTCCCCATAAATTACATTCCCATCAAGAAAGATGCAAGCTTTAGACTATATTCCCATAACCCATTCTTCCATCTCTATTCCAAGTTAGGGTTCCCCATAGACCCAAAACAAGAAAGATGAAGAGGGGTGCATCACATACCACTTAAAGAGAGGATTCAAGTGAGACCACGATCACTAGAAAATGATGGTTCCTAGCCGGAGTGAAGTCAAATGATGGTTTTGGTGAGTGAGGGGGAGTAGGCGCAAACCATTAAGGAATATAGTCAGATGAATGTGTATATGAATGTTAGGTGGCGTGCAACTTAGAAGGAAGGAGTGGGGTTGACCATTTATTAATTATATGCCTTGGACCATTTTGCCCTTCTTTCACGTATACAAGAAATAGGCTATAAAGGGGCAAAGATGGAACCCATGTTAAAACATCATATTTATCCTCTAGTTGCACACCTCATCATATTTACAAGACCATGAGTGTTCCCATTGCACACCTAAACACCAGCTTCGAAATTTCCACCAAAATTCATAATCATATAAGGTTTTAATATTTTCTTCACTTACGTCCCTACATAGGGGCCTTTATAATAATAATCCTCATACTATATGTGCCACACATTAATTTTCCATTAATTAATAGTTCCTCTTACCATCAAAATCATCCACACATATACACATATGCACTTAAGGGGGATACCTACCATCACAATTCCATAAATTCACAAATTTCACAATTGCAATGGATTTTCAAATTAGCCCTCGAATTGACATATGCAAATGAAATAGAATACATACAATATCCATGACAACAAAAATCATAAATGTTACATTCCTTTGGCTCAAAATTTCCTCTCATTCTCTGTTATTCACACTTACTCTTGCCCTCTATTTTCCAATACAGAAAATAGAGAAAGGGTGTTGACCCCCAGCCTTTACTTTCTCTCACTCTTCCCCTTTCTCTCTCATGGTGGCATACACATACATCAACCATAAATGAAGAAGAGGTTTAAAAGTTTCCTTGTGTGTTTCTCCTTAACTTTCTATGTGAGCTCTCATGTACTGTCATCCAAAACGATGGCCAATGATGCTTCTCTATACATTGTCAACTTAGGGCTTTTAATGTTTGCCAAGGTTAACAAGTCAATGCGTTGACTACTACTTAGTCATGTGCTATGTTCTTTCTTGCAAAAATAGGGCTGTGAGGTGTGGACATGGACTTTATAGGGAGGAGCAATACCCAAGAGAGGTAGGCCTTATTTATTTACATTTAATGAAGGTCTAAATCTAACTCTTAATGAATGTCTGAATCTAATTCATTCAGACTTCATTATGTGCGTTATTTTTTTAAGTACTTAATAGGTTTGAATACATCTTAATGAATAAGATCATTGATAAGTATTAATACCCTTAAGATGTATTATTCATTTTAGGTAAAAATGCACTTTATCCCATAAACTTTGCCTTATGTGCATTTTTTCTTTCCTAAACTTTAAAATTTAGTAGATAACCCCCCTCAAACTTTAAAATATGTGCAAGATATTTGTTAACCAAACTAACAATTAATGTTTATTTTGTAAGTTTTAAATTTTTTCATTCAATATATAATTCTATTTTTTAATTTTGATTTCATTAATTGTTCATAATATATGTTTAATTACTAATTTATTTGAATATTATTTGTTATTAATAAACAATTTCTATGTATTCAGATTCTTAAAAAAATTCTTAATCATTCAGTATTCATATTCAATGACAATATTTTAATACTTAGATATGTATTCAGATCCAAATATTTTAATCTTAAAAGAAAAAAAATGCCCCCTTAGTTTGTGTATGTAGCCCAAAGTATTGAGTGAGCTGGGTGTGTGTAATAGGGTAACCAAGAGGATAAAACAATGTGTGATTGTTGTCTATTGAGGAAAGAGATGGGTAGCCTTTTTAGTTGTGTGTTGCTAGTGCATGAGGAAAAAATCTAGAGGAAATAATGACCCCTAGCTACGATATTGGGAAGTGGGGTTGGATGAAAGCTAGATTACGCTTTGAGAGATGAGAGTAAGAGTCAGCTTCATTAATTCTGTTTTCCTTTCTTGGTTTTAATTCCACTTGGGCCCTCTTCTTGAAAAAATGTTTTTGTAATACCCATGAAAATATTGTGGTTGGAATTGCTTTGACTTGTGTTTGTGTAAATGTGAGGGACTAAATTGAAATAAATGAGAAATATGAAAATAAATGTGCAATTTAGAAATTCAAGCATCTTATGTGTATTGTGATGAGTTTTGTTGATTTTGTGATATTATGGGTCACTTGTGTCCTTGGCAAGAAAATTTTCATTTTGGTCCCTTTCTTTTCTATATGTAAACATCTCTTGGCATATTTCTTCATTTTGCTTCTAACTTCCTATACCTCTGCTCCCAACCCCTCACTATTTTGGCTTCGATCCTCTAGCTTCTTTGGATGATTGCTTAGTTCAGGTTTCCCCCTTGTAACTCATCATTGAGGTAAGATCACTCATTTTTCTCTCATTTCCCTTGTGATTTTCACTCTACCAAACCTTATTTGTTGTGGATGTGGGATTTTGAGCTCTTGATGAATGTTTTGGGTTGGGAATCTTCCTTGTGTTTTCCTAAGGTTAAATTAACCTAGATAATGCTAGAATTGGGGCTTGATGGTTAAGATGTTGGGTGAAAACACATGAACCCTAACTTGAGGAAATTATGATTTTTTTTTTGTGGTTCTTGGTCTTTGTGAGTTCGTAGCTTGATTATGATGTTTTTTTGTGAATTTTATGGTTATTGGAAGCATTTGTGATGCCCAGTTGTGATTTAATAAAGCTCGATGGTATAGGTACATGATGGGAGTGAGAACAGAGAAATTTTCGAAGTTGGAACGTGGTTCTCAGCCAATCCATGAGTAGAGGGTGTGCTGCCCAAGTTGCTAGCCACACAGAGATTTCTTTGTGAGGTGCTCGAGGTTGTACTATCTCTAATTATTCTTCTTTTAATCCATCTTTCTTGGCTATTGCTTATAGGAATATGGGCAAGGCTTCCTATATGGTTTTCATCATCTTTGAGTGGCAACAACCTAGTTGTTTGGTGGTAAGATGAACTTACTCCACTATAATATATTTGTTTAATGGTTGAAATTACAAACTTTACCTTAGTTTCTTTGTGCTAAAATTTTTAGAAGAGGCTCATGACGTGCTCAAAATTTCTGGTAATATGTTGGTCCTTGACTTTGTCATGAATTAATATATTATTACATGTGGAAGATTTATCACTGCATTGCTTATATAGTTGATGTATAGAATTTTCATGTATATGCTTCTTTCTAAGATGAAAATGGCATATGTGAAATTGATATTGTTCTTGATTAAAGTTACATTTATGCATTGGTTTTGGCTACATTTTCTCTACACGTGAAAGTTGATATCTTTTAAAGGAATCCATGTTAAAGTGTGGAACCTTGTGAATTTTGTAGAAATGTTAGTGGTAGAATTTTGGTCTCCGATGTTGAACATAAGTATGATTTTTGTTGTTGTTTTAATTTTTTGAATGGATACTGCTATAGCTAGTCATATGAATAAAACATAACTTCACCCTACATCCTTCATTCTATGGAGATGAATGAAGACCTTTCTTAATACCCAAGATTTGGAAACATGGAAATAATGTGTATGAAGGCATCATATGTGACTTTACTCGCATCTATAACTAAAAGTCTCGAACATTAAATTAAGTTGTTGTTAGTGATTATCTTGTGCTACAAAGGATAAGTTTACCGCCCTTAACCTATTCTATGATGTGATGTGAGTAGTTGTTATTATGATTCTAAGTGTACAAGAAAAGGGGATTGTATTTCTTATGAAGGGTAATGAACTGAGCTCATGTGTTCTCTTTATTCTCAATTAGTTCATGTGAAATCATATTAGATATTAAATGTTTCCATGAATGTGATTGTTATTGTGTTCGTGATTGACAAGTTGAGTATGGAGATGCACCCTATGCGCTGAGGCTGAATAAGGCAGGTATGATATTGAAACGTATAGTGGAGCGATAAGAGTGGAAACTTCATAATGGATTAATAAGGGTGGATGCGGCTCGGACTACAGGCAACAAACACGATAGCATGGACGATCCCGAAAAGATCAGGGGTTTGTTGTTCTATTAAACTAATATGTGGATTATGAATTAGTTCATATGGACTCATACTAATATGAATTGTTACCATATGTGTGATGCGGTTATTTCTTAACAACTGAAAATATTAATGAGGAGGTTGATTTGTGTCACGTCCCAAAATTTGAGCACGTGACCGGCACGGAAAGTGAATTTCATTTCACCTCCGTAAGCCTATCTTTCTTTTAAAAATCATACAATTCTTTTTCATGCAACCAAAACGAGTTCTCTATACATACTACAATTACTCACATTACATCACTGAATGAACCTACCCGATTACAGAGATTTCTAGATTTATACAACTTAGAATAAAACTTAACTATTATACCTTTATCCTGAACAAATGAAAAGGTAATTATGGACTAAGGATCCATAATTCCTTGTTCCGATATTTACCTTCAGCTGTCAACTCTGAAAAAAAAATATCAATAAGAGGGGTATGAGCAAACCACGTGCCCAGTGAGTAGATAACACAATACTATGACAAAATAAAAATCATGCATCATAATGATAACATGCAGCAATCATACGTAGATCGATCATCATATGATATAATATTATTCATAATACTTCACAACAATATCCAAGTGAATCAAATGCATTTCAACAAAATTCAAAATTCACAACAGCAATCGATGAAATCAATTTCACACACAATTCCCGTACCAACCGGGTCGTCCAGAATACCTCTGGATCGTTGCCCGCGGCCCCCGCCGCATCCACCCTTATCGCTCCATTTATATTCTCCACCCTTATAGCTTCACATAGATTTCTCCATGGGGTGCACCACCATGCCTTTCCTTTCCAGTCAAACACAATCACAATCACATATAAAAACATCCTCAATCATAGTCTTGAGCCACATACACAACTCAGTCATTTACAATTCAAGCCACAACATAATCAATGTGGTTCCAGCAACATAGCATGTATATAACATAACCCATAATATAGAACAATTATTCAACAATAACATACTTCAACTATCCGCATATGATTGAACTCAACAATCAGAGTATGATACATTTCAACTCAGTTCACATGCCATTCACAATCCATCATATAACCTCATTCATGAGAAAATAAGAAAATATAATTATATACATCACCTGGCACGTTCCACAATTGTTTGTCTCATCATCCCACATCATTCTCTTCAAATTTGGATATTCAACATATTTTCACTATGATGGAAAAAGTCAATAACAAAGATATTTAATCATAGCAAGTATTAACCCACTCACCTGGATTTCATGCTCTCAGCACTCCCACCTTGCACTTGACCATTCCTATTGTAACCAGATAAAAACCATCAGGGTTACGAAATAGAGAAATTTCCTACCACTACTCTCGACCTTCATCCACTTCTCAAATCATAACTCCTAACTGGTAATAAATATCCAGATGAAACTTATACCATTGGAAACTAGACTCAAAGAGCTTTTCAACGATATTAAAAAAAAAACTGATGCTACAGTAACGGTCAACGGTCAACGCAGCTACAGTAACGTTGACCGAGTCAATGCTACAGTAACGTTGACCGAGTCAACGCTACAGTAACGAGAAAATCTGGAAAAATTTTCTCGGTGAACAGTAATTCTGGGGAAAATTTTCGATGTTCTTCGTGTTCTTCATCCAAAAATCCAAAAATCATATCTAAAACAACATTTCTTTTGATTTCTTCCATGGGTTTTCATCCTTAATGTCTAAGGAGTGTTTTAACACCAAAACCCCCAATTTCTACCAACAATCCAAGCTCAAATCTCAAATTTTCATCAAGAACACTAACTTTTTCAAATATCCAAATTCTACGAATTTCTCATAGTTTTCTCCAAATTTCTTGTTCTAATAACATCATAAACCACCTAGGAATGTTTTAGATTAACATCCACACTTAAATTCATCCATTAAAATATTCTACAAAAATTTTGCAAAAATAATAACCAAGGATTTGATCTTGTAATAAGAGGAAGAAGAAGAAGAACATCAACTTACCAATCATCCTAACTTTCATAGCTTCCTTCCCAAAGCAAAAATTGCATGAATGATTGATGAAGAAATTCCTTTGCAAGCATAATCGAGAGAGAGAGAAAGTGAAGCTACGGGAGGGAGAATGAGAAAAAGAAAAGAATAAAGAGAAGTGTATACGCGTGGGCCCCACCAATTTCTTTTTCGATAAAATCGCTCATAGCCACCTTAGCTTATAAGATTTGTTCACTTTAATCCCTCTCGATGTCTCAAACTCCACTTTAACCTCGAATCCATCATCTTTTCGGTACCGGACTCATAATTCATTCCCATAAGCTCTATTCTTCTTCTCGGGTTCCTACTTGGTCATTTCTCAAAAGTCCTCTATACTTTCTTTTCTTTTCACTTTAGTCCTTGAGAATCTGTAAAAATTTCCTCAATTAAAAATTAAAATTTCTATTCCCACATTTTCTTCACTAATTCAAAAAGTAAATTTTCCACGTAATTAAATTTTTCACTAAACTTCAAATTAGACTTTAAATATTCATATAAATTCTTGGGATATTACATTCTTCCCCCCTTAATAGAATTCGGTCCTCCGAATTCAAAACTCAAGATTGAAACAAATGCAGATATTTTGTCTATATCTCATTGTCTCTTCTGGAATTTTCACAATCAAGTACAAAATATAACAAGTTCAACATATTTTTATTTCTCAAGTTTCTTCAGTAAAAGAATTGCCTCAACAAAAAACAATTAAATACGAAAATTTTTTATTTCTAATACATAAGTTACAGGCAACAAACTGAACTTAATTTACAAAACAGATAATTTTAATACGTAAACATTAGATCAAACATCAGCTTTAAGTACAAACAAAAGAAAAGATAAATTAAGAACGAGGAGGCTTTTGAAATGCAGAAGGTGCTCCAGGTCTAGAAGAAGAAGGTGCTTCAGACCTTAAGGAGGAAGTTAGTCGTTGCAGCCTAGAAAGAGTTTCTGGAGGAAACGTCTGGGAAATTTGGCGAAGTGCAGAAGTCACTCCATTCATACAGTCAATACATCTCGCTTGTTGGTCACGAAAATTTTGAGTTGCAAACATCGAATGTCTATCAACTCTATTCGCCAATTCCCTAAAATGACGGTTCAAAAGCTTCTCTTGTTCTGTAAAGAGACGATTTATCAATCTCCCCTGGTCCTCAAAGTGGCGGTTTATCAGTCTTTCCAAGTCCTCCATCTTTTGTCTCATAAGCGCAAGCTCATTATTAGAAGATGTTGCTGTGCTAACATCCTCTAACTCTACTACATCCCTTTTTCTTTTCTTAGCCTCTGGTGATTCTTCCATGGATCTCTTATTCTTATAATTCTCCAGGCTAAGATTTAGATCCAGCTCTACCTTGCCAGCCTCAAAGTTTAAATTGAAAGATTTATTGCCGGCCATATTTTTCTGAGCTATAAAGGTTGTACAGAAGGAGAAGTTTGATGCTAGAAAGCTTATAGATATAAACTCTTAGTGTAGTGAGCAGCGTAATGGGGCATCCATTATATATAGACGAAATTTAGGGCTACAAAACCTTTACATCATACTCTAAAGATGACCTACAGACCTTATCCGACGCAATGCCAACAGTCTCAGATAAACATGCCAGAAAATAACAATATAATCTAATACAAAAGATTTGCTCAAAAATTTCGGCTAACTTTTGACTCTTGCTCAAATTATTAAACTAATCGCCGCTTCAATTTATGGCTTCTTAACTTTGTATTTGTCTTATCCTATAATTCTAAATCGAGATATTACTCCATGAACGGGTAGCTTCATACTAGCCTTATCTAGGTTTCTAATCCGTGACTTTGCCCTAAGCTTACACATTTTCAAACATACATATTAAAATAAAAACTTCTCACATCTACACATCAAGCGTTCCATAAAGTGAGAGAAAAATTTTACCTTTCACTTGCCTCTACGAGCATATAAGTATATATGTATAAACATGGAGATACATCATTATCTATATATTTTCATCTATTCAAGTCCTTTTAAATTTCAGACTTCTCATTCTCTGAATATATGTAGAATCACTACATATTATTACTGGCCATAACAAATAGCCTTCACTCTCTATACATGAATAACATACATACATATCATATGTATTTAGATACATATAATCACAGTATAATTCAATCAATCATGTATATTATACTTAACTGAAGGCTTTCAAGAACAATACAAGAAAGCATAGAAATACATTTTAGTTCATCGTGAAAACATCCAAGACACTCTGTAATGGCTACATTGTCGACTTCCTTCAATTTCAGAAAATGCCAACGAGAGAAATGGAAAAACCAAGTGTAAATCGGCCGCAAATCCACCGAATATTGACTTTCGTGGTTTTGCCATTAATGCGACGCGTTGTTGGTGTGCATGCCTACCCTAGACTTCTAGCTTCCAGCTTGCAGAAATCTATAGGTTAAGCGTATAGGGTGCGGCGAAAAGATATCTTCTTTGTCTCTGAGTTCAAATTTTTCCTCTATAAGAACTATCCCAACGTTCTCAGTTACCACACCACAAAGAGTAATCATCTCTGAGCCTACAACTTCTCAGCATTCCTCTCTTCTCATACTCCGACATAAATTTCTAAATTTTTCAAATCATGGCCACAAGGAAGTACATTGATCTCACAGTGGATGCCAAGAGAGAAGAGCTCGACTTAAACTTAAGTCTAGGCAAAGACAAGGGCAAAAGACCTTTTGAAGGGTCTTTAGAGAAGCATATGGAGAAGAAAATGAAGAAGAACGAGGAAGCTGAGGAGACTAGCACGGCCCATACCTCGGAGGACAAAATCGCCTGTCTAGAGCAGGAGGTGAAAAATCTGAAAAAGATGATAGGAGACCTGGAGAAGTTAACTAAACGCAATCATGTAGAAATGACTTCAAGAATAGACAGGTTCTTCTATTGGTCTACCCAGTGCTTCTGCAATCAACAACAAAGAAGTGTTGATTGTATGAATGGGATTTACACTACCCTCCGCGACATTGCTCTGTCTCTCGCTCCAAGGAATGGTCGAGGGGTGATGATACAATACAACCCTCCTAATCCGAGACCACCTCGCTTTTAGATTACTCATGCATGAGTAATTTTCTTTTTTTTTTTTGCAATGTAATCCTTCCGCTTTTAATGCCAGTGGTTTCTTTTATGGGATGATACTAAAAAAAATAGTAATAATAAAATTAAGAAAGATAAAGGAAATCATTCACACAAAATCAATCATGAATTCAACATATAAAGCCCCACACATACAATTTGATCCGACAGCAATGGAATCAAAATAATAATAACCTTTCCTTTACCGGGTTCAAAAGTATAGCCATATCTGTCTAAAACTAAAACTAAAAACATAATTCCTAAGAAAAAAACAAGTCTCGGAGGGAAAAGGAAATGAAAACATCCTACAGGACCTTCAATGGAGCCATCTCTCTATAGTCGTGCCCGGGTTCACCACGATAGAGGAGATCCCACTAAGGTTACCTTACTCTGTAATCGGTAGGAGACCTAATCCCAAAGCTCTGATACCAACTTGTCACGTCCCAAAATTTGAGCACGTGACCGGCACGGAAAGTGAATTTCATTTCACCTCCGTAAGCCTATCTTTCTTTTAAAAATCATACAATTCTTTTTCATGCAACCAAAACGAGTTCTCTATACATACTACAATTACTCACATTACATCACTGAATGAACCTACCCGATTACAGAGATTTCTAGATTTATACAACTTAGAATAAAACTTAACTATTATACCTTTATCCTGAACAAATGAAAAGGTAATTATGGACTAAGGATCCATAATTCCTTGTTCCGATATTTACCTTCAGCTGTCAACTCTGAAAAAAAAATATCAATAAGAGGGGTATGAGCAAACCACGTGCCCAGTGAGTAGATAACACAATACTATGACAAAATAAAAATCATGCATCATAATGATAACATACAGCAATCATACGTAGATCGATCATCATATGATATAATATTATTCATAATACTTCACAACAATATCCAAGTGAATCAAATGCATTTCAACAAAATTCAAAATTCACAACAGCAATCGATGAAATCAATTTCACACACAATTCCCGTACCAACCGGGTCGTCCAGAATACCTCTGGATCGTTGCCCGCGGCCCCCGCCGCATCCACCCTTATCGCTCCATTTATATTCTCCACCCTTATAGCTTCACATAGATTTCTCCATGGGGTGCACCACCATGCCTTTCCTTTCCAGTCAAACACAATCACAATCACATATAAAAACATCCTCAATCATAGTCTTGAGCCACATACACAACTCAGTCATTTACAATTCAAGCCACAACATAATCAATGTGGTTCCAGCAACATAGCATGTATATAACATAACCCATAATATAGAACAATTATTCAACAATAACATACTTCAACTATCCGCATATGATTGAACTCAACAATCAGAGTATGATACATTTCAACTCAGTTCACATGCCATTCACAATCCATCATATAACCTCATTCATGAGAAAATAAGAAAATATAATTATATACATCACCTGGCACGTTCCACAATTGTTTGTCTCATCATCCCACATCATTCTCTTCAAATTTGGATATTCAACATATTTTCACTATGATGCAAAAAGTCAATAACAAAGATATTTAATCATAGCAAGTATTAACCCACTCACCTGGATTTCATGCTCTCAGCACTCCCACCTTGCACTTGACCATTCCTATTGTAACCAGATAAAAACCATCAGGGTTACGAAATAGAGAAATTTCCTACCACTACTCTCGACCTTCATCCACTTCTCAAATCATAACTCCTAACTGGTAATAAATATCCAGATGAAACTTATACCATTGGAAACTAGACTCAAAGAGCTTTTCAACGATATTAAAAAAAAAAACTGATGCTACAGTAACGGTCAACGGTCAACGCAGCTACAGTAACGTTGACCGAGTCAATGCTACAGTAACGTTGACCGAGTCAACGCTACAGTAACGAGAAAATCTGGAAAAATTTTCTCGGTGAACAGTAATTCTGGGGAAAATTTTCGATGTTCTTCGTGTTCTTCATCCAAAAATCCAAAAATCATATCTAAAACAACATTTCTTTTGATTTCTTCCATGGGTTTTCATCCTTAATGTCTAAGGAGTGTTTTAACACCAAAACCCCCAATTTCTACCAACAATCCAAGCTCAAATCTCAAATTTTCATCAAGAACACTAACTTTTTCAAATATCCAAATTCTACGAATTTCTCATAGTTTTCTCCAAATTTCTTGTTCTAATAACATCATAAACCACCTAGGAATGTTTTAGATTAACATCCACACTTAAATTCATCCATTAAAATATTCTACAAAAATTTTGCAAAAATAATAACCAAGGATTTGATCTTGTAATAAGAGGAAGAAGAAGAAGAACATCAACTTACCAATCATCCTAACTTTCATAGCTTCCTTCCCAAAGCAAAAATTGCATGAATGATTGATGAAGAAATTCCTTTGCAAGCATAATCAAGAGAGAGAGAAAGTGAAGCTACGGGAGGGAGAATGAGAAAAAGAAAAGAATAAAGAGAAGTGTATACGCGTGGGCCCCACCAATTTCTTTTTCGATAAAATCGCTCATAGCCACCTTAGCTTATAAGATTTGTTCACTTTAATCCCTCTCGATGTCTCAAACTCCACTTTAACCTCGAATCCATCATCTTTTCGGTACCGGACTCATAATTCATTCCCATAAGCTCTATTCTTCTTCTCGGGTTCCTACTTGGTCATTTCTCAAAAGTCCTCTATACTTTCTTTTCTTTTCACTTTAGTCCTTGAGAATCTGTAAAAATTTCCTCAATTAAAAATTAAAATTTCTATTCCCACATTTTCTTCACTAATTCAAAAAGTAAATTTTCCACGTAATTAAATTTTTCACTAAACTTCAAATTAGACTTTAAATATTCATATAAATTCTTGGGATATTACAATTTGAATCTATAAACAGTTTACATATGTAAGTAAGGGTACTAGTGACAATTTTAATTTCATCATTGTTTTATCTTTGCTATCTATAGTAGAGTAGATTTGTCTTTCACAGAGTATCATGATCACACATTGTTTTCTCCCAAACATTCTAGATCTACCTTTAGCCAAGGAGTCCTGTTTGGTAGCTAACATGGTCACTGGAGTTAGGTATCCTTTGTTTCCAGGGTACCTTTTTTTTTAAGCCTGGTCTCTTTGTTGGAATTCTTAGAGGGTGCTCTATAATTAAGTAAGTAAGATTATAGGGTGGTTGCAATGTTATTGAACATGATGTGTAATGATCATGTTTTTCTTTCATAATTTATTTTAAGACATTAATATATCTTTCTTTATTGTTGTGAGGAAATGTTTGTAAATGCTGACGGTTAAGTATAGATTTAATAATTAGTATTAAATGGTATGGTTAGTTAAGGCTTACAGTGCTGAAGTCAACCTCACTCACTATGCCAATTACGTGCCATTCGGGGGCGTGATATTTTTCAATGAAGTTCCTTCTGGATGCTTTAAATTGGACTTTGAATCCTCGAGAGAATTTTCTTTCAGAAAGGTCCCCAGAATTTTCCATTATTATCTTTTCTAAACTTACATTTGGATCCTTTTTTAAAACAATCTCCAAATTTTGAGATTTTTCAAATTAATCCATTTTTTAAATGTATCCCAAAATTTGGAAATATAACTCATTGACTTTTTACATAAGTCTTATTATTATTATTATTATTATTATTATTATTATTATTATTATTATTATTATTATTATTATTATTATTATATACACACATATTTTTACTCATTTCTTGGTTTTATTTTTCTTTATTGAAAACCTTAAATTTTCTGAGAACCAAAATTTACACGAATATTAATGGGTATTCAAAAGTCAGTGTGTGTAATATTAAGGGGTATATGGGCTTTTGCACATATACAGGCTAAAGTCATATTTAAAGTATACAAAAGTCATGACTTTTGTTATCTTAAAAAGTATACAAAACCATTAATTTTTTATTTGTAATATAAAGTATACAAAAGTCAATGTGTGTAATATTGAGAGGTATATGAGCTCTTGCACATATGCAAACCATGACCATTTAAAATCTCCAAGAAAGCTTTTTAAAATTGTAGATGCCCATTCATAAAATATAAAAAATGATTGTTATTATTAGAAAACTCATTGGAGGAGGAGCATTGCAACCTCACCAACTATCCATTGCCAAAAACCATCGTGGTGTACCACTATAACAATGGTCATAGATATTGCGAGTATTCGATACAGTACCCACAAAAAAATATTTGATATTCATCAAATATTAGATATGGTATAGATAGTAAAAAAAGAAAGGCAAATACAAATATTGATATCATACATTATATTCAAATGAGTGGATGGAGTATATAATATTCATCTAATAGTTATTTATATAATATGTAAATATATTAAAAATTATAAAAATTAATATATAAATTATAATATGTTAATTATATAATACACTTTATATAGTATTTGATAAATTTAAAATATTTTTGAATATTTTGAATATTACAGATATTGAGAGTTTCATATACAAATACTTAAAAAGTAAATTTTTTGAAATTCAAATAAAGTACAAGTATTAAATATTTCAAAAAAAATATATGCAGAGGTAGTAAAAATATAACTGAATTTCCACCCATTGCCATCTTCATCTTATGCTTTCATGCTTCTAGGATTCTCATGCTGAAGAATCCTGAATCAGCTGAAAATTTGTTATTCTTCTTTTTTGTTTTAAAGTAAAACTTTATGAGTTATAATTTAGTTATATTTTTAATATAAATTTTAAAAATAGTATGTAACATGATAATATTTTTTATCTTTTAAAATATTAAAAAAATAAAAAAAAACTACGTGATTGTGACCGTATGTCTCATTTTGATAATATTTGTTTTCTGTTTTTCTCATTACATAATATGTAACACCGTAATTACATGATTTTCAAAGAAAAATTTTAGTCGACATATATTTATATATTTCTCATAATAATTAAAAAACTATTTTTAAGTTTTAAAATTTGTTTATTAAAATTATGACTTAAAATAAAGTAAATTACACTATTTGTTTTAGATTTAGTTAAATTACATCTGACACCTCTCTTATTTTAAATATTACATTCTTTTTCTCTTTATATTTTAACACATATTGCTAAAACTTTCTAATTTAATATACTTTATATTAAGAAATTAATCTTTTAAATAATATGAGACTATAATTTTATGTTTTAAGATGACAATTTATCAAGGTTCTAAAAATTGGACCGGTCATTGAAGTGATGGAGGTATTAGTTAAAAAAGTCAATAGTTGAATTGTAGTTGAACCGAAGTATTTTAAAATATAAAAAAGGTATACATAATTAAAGATTATAAACTTAAATTTAAAAATTCAATGAAAAATAAGATTGAATATCAAATTATGCAAAACAATATCCATAATAAAAAATTTACCAACTAACAATGAAATATTATTAATTAATGTAATATTCATTCATATTAAATTCATAAATATCAATATATTGATATCTCTACTAAAAATGATTGATATGTAATTAGTTGGGTTAAATGGGCTTACTCGACCTGGACTGTGATGGTCTTGAGGTAAACAGGCCAAAATCTTGAAGGCCAAGATTGCCCGTATTAGAATGTGGGCCACTTTTTTTTAAAATTTTTTTAAATATTGAAATAATATAATTTTAAATTTTTTAATAAAAATTCAATAATTTTTATTAAAATAATATTTATACATGTAAAATATTATTTATTTAATATTTTTAAATAACTAATAACTTTAATTTTTCATATTTTCTTTCAAAATTAACTATATTATATTTAAAATTAAAAATTCTATATTTATTTTTAAAAATTTCAAAAAATTTTATATCTAAATTTATTATATTTATTGAATATAAAATTATAAAATATAAAAATATGATAAAGTGAGATTATTTATACTAAATAATATATTTTATAAAAAAATAAAAAAAAAGGAGAGGTTAGCTCACGGGCTTAAACTATTCAACTTATGATTGTTCATTTATGGACAGTCCCTATCTAGCCCGCAGGCAATGAGCTTTTTGTATACTTAGATATATAATGTTAATTTCTTCATTATCTAATTAAGAATAAGCAAAATAAAAAATAAAAAAAATTGTTCAAGTCGACTGATTTGTTTATCATCGATTCTTACTTGCTTTGGCTGTTTTGTTCGATTTTTAATTAGTTCAATCAGTTACAAGTTTTAGAAATTACTCAAGACTAGATTTCTAATCAATTCTTATTTCAACCAATTGAACCAACTGATCCAGTTCAATTTTAAAAATAATGCAATATATTAAGCTCTCCCATAAAAGAATGCTAAACAATTTTTTTTAGAATGTTTGTATATTGTAAAAAAAATTCGATAATAAAAATAAATTAAAAGATAATTGAACATATGTTTTAAAATAAGTGATATATCAGTCATAATTCAGTCAAACTTCAATGGTTATTATATCTAATTTATGAAAAATACAAATATTAAAAAATAGGCATGAAAATAACGAGACACAAAAACAAAAGGAAGGGGAATGAATGAAGGAGGGCAAATGCCGCCAAGAGAGAGGGCGAGAGAGAGAGAGAGAGAGAGAGAGAAGGGAATCGAATCACATGTGTGGGGGCCCGGGGAGGGGGGAATGGGGATTACAGGTTAAGGTACAGGCTTTACAGGGACAGCGAAACAAGCGGGGGTGGACCCCACCGTGGCTTCGGGTTACCGGCATGACCGGTGGACTCTCCCCTGCTTTAGCTCTCAAACGCAGACGCGCCTTGGAAGCCTCTGCGCCGTCCGTGGTTTCCCCGTTCTCCCCTCTCTAAACCCCAAATTTGCCAGACCCCTTCTCCTTCCCATTCCTGCGCTCTCCTTTTGTATCTCCCTCTCTCTGTGCGCCCTCTCACCACTCTGCTGCCCTCACCCCCTTCCTCTCTCCCATTGAGAGGCGTTGCACAGAGAGAGATTCGTTCACCCCCCCCCCTTCCCTTCCGTTCTCTTTTTCCCTTCCCAGGTTTTCCCTTTTTTCTTTTTTTCAAAATTTTCTTGTACCGATTCAATTAGCTTCGTTCGGATGGCTACTTCCAGGTTCTCCCTCGGAGTCATGGCCATTCTCGCCACTCTCGTTCTTGCACTCGTCATGCCCTCCGCTGTTCACGCTCAAGCCAGCGCTCCTGCCCCCGCTCCTTCCAGCGACGGTACTCTCTCTCTCTCTCTCTCTCTCTCTCTCTGTGGATCCGCTTTTCAGATCTGAGATGCAAAGCTGTTTTTATTTCTTGCTGCATGCGGATCTGACTCTGTATTTAATGCCATTGCCCTTTTTTATCCTTTGGATCTGTTGTCCTTCTACACAATTGAATTCCTTAAAATGGATCTTGGAATTAGAAGAGTAGTTGGTTTTAGTTTGCTTTCCCAGATTTCGCGATGAATGATTATTGACTACACATATAAATTGGTATTTAATCCTTAAAATTTAGGTGTTGAACCACTTAAGTGTTGTGAATTAATTTTCTTTTAGGACTACATTGTAAATATGAAATTGTATCTTTACTTGTGTTTGAGTTATGGACTCAATAACAATATTTAATAAGATTATAGGATTCAGAAACAAAATTCAACACTAGACAACTGAGGATGTATTTTTTTAGTGACTAAATTGTTAATACAGTGCATGATTATTTATTAACCTTGACCCCGGTTTGCATTGCTGGTAAACATACAAATTGGTCTTATAATTTTTATTGTTTAGTCTGTACCATTTAACTGTTGAATAAGTTAGTCCAACTCAGCACAAATTAAACTTTGAGGTCTATGCTGTTTGTGACCGGTTCATATCATTAAAAAAGAGTTAAACATTCACGAACAAAATTGTTAATATACTCTGGTTATTTATTGTGAATTTGGGATAAATTTTGCGTGTATAATATTGACTATCAGGGACGTCCATCGATCAAGGGGTCGCATATATACTGATGTTGTTGGCGCTGGTACTCACATATCTCATCCACTCGGCGGACATCTCCAGCATCTGAATTTCGTAATGGTATGGATGCTTGATAGAGGGGTAAGGTTTAATACGTGGTTTTCGGTTAACATTATGCACAAAAATTAGTTTCCCACAGGGTTTTAACACCCCCTTTTGGCTTTCCCTCTGATCAAACTCATCTGTGCTGTATACGGGCGTGTACTTCGTTTTGATTCTCCGTATTCAATTTCATGACAGCTTAGACATTGTCTTCAATGTTTCCCATCCTGCTACTATAATTATCTTGTTTTTGGCATAACGACCTGATGTTAGAATTAACGAGTAAATTTTAAAGTATTCAACATCCTATCGTTGCTAGTAAACAAAGATGTTGATATATAAGACAAACTAGAAATGGTTCAAGCATGGCCGTATTTTCAATATATTAGATCAAGCGAGGAGCCAAGGATGTTTCTTCAACTGAAAAATATTCAGGAATGGATTGACAATAATATCATTTCTGAGCTTGCAACTAACAAACTGAGCTTTTTGGAGAGATATTCACACTGAATCAGTCTATTCATTCAACTCTCATGACTGAATCAATATTTTCTCCACACAAGGCTTGGTAAGCCTATATTTGGTTTAAAGAGATGAGGTCTTTGACGACTACAACCATAATAAGACTAGAAAATTTGGTAAAATAATCCAACAAAATGATCTAATTTGTTTTTCCATAAGGATCAAGCTTCTGTAAAGACTAATATGTAGCCATATGTCCATGAAATGCTACAGACTCCTACTTAATGGCAAAACTAGAAGCTTCACTTTTGTTAAACGTTGTAAGCGTTCTGATTGTTCAAGAGTGTGTTTGGTAATTTGGTGGATAAATATGGTTAGGTTTGATTGAACGAGATTTATAATTAAAAAAAATTTAGGTAAACATGATTTTGAATGTGTAATTATTAGAAAGAAAATGAATTTTATATTTTATTTTTTGATTTATTATTATTATTTATTGTTATTTATTTAAATCTTATATAATGACGTAATGAGTTATATTAATATTTTAATAAAGGGCATTAAATTATTATTTTTGGATTTATTTGTCCAATATTAATAGTTATTTCTTAATTATTCATTAGAATACTTTTTTAATTTAAATAATTTGAATTAAGTATAATTATAATTAAAGTGCTAATAAATTATTAATTATAAAATTAATTATTGACTAATTTTTATTAATAATTAAGTTTTAAATAAAATAAATTACTAATTTAAACAAAATAAATTATTTATTATTTAAAACAAAATGAATTAATAATTTAAATCAAATTTTGTTTGAATTTCACCATTTATTCAAAATGTTTCAATTTATTCACTTAGGTCTCTAGTTAAAGTTTTTTTTTTGTCTTTTGCTTGATATGAATTCTTATGTTATTTCATCTATGTCAGGAAATTGGGCGCGTGAATAACACCTAAAACCTAGGGTGTACTCCACAAATTGTTTGAACAGTTATAAAATCTACAACTATGCAACATCATAAATTTTCAAGAAAAGAAAATTCATTTATACACATTATTACATAAATTATTCGTGTCTTTTCTCACATCCCACAACGAGAAACATGTACAATAACGTATAATGGTAAATTACAATCGAAATAACAATAAATCTCTAAAAATAACTGGACCTAAGCAGCCTATAAGATTATAGAGCGTCTCTTAGGCATAAAGTCTAAAAATTGGTTCCATGAACCTATCAATAAAAAATGAAATAGCTTCAAAAGTCGCTACTCCTCCAACGATTACCCTTCCTCTTCAGCCTCCGTATTTGAAAAATTAGTTTATCAAAACTCAGTGAATAAATGATTATGCAATAAATTAACATATGATACAAGTACAAATATCATAATTACTATCATAATCAAAATAAATAGCTTCAGCATGTACAACAACAACACAACTTTATTCCACTAAGTGGAGTCGGCTACATGGAGCATAATCACCAGCACGTACACGCATAAATAATTATACACACACACAAGCATACCATACCACGCAGCAACGGTGTACTGTTCCCATGTGAGTCTACATTCTCGTAATAATGACGTGCTATCTCCCCTATGAGTTTACCTTTTCACAATACCACATTGAGTTGTAACTCAATGAAAATGTGCTATAAAAGTCTAGTTCTCTTAGACTTAATCTTCTTGAGATTTATCCATAAAGATTTAATTATTCTGAGACTTACTACCTGGTTTATGCCTGTAGGTCTACATTCCCACTTAATTTCTTTTTTCCACATGTAATCTATTCACACAATCACAACACAATACATACAACAACCAATCTACCATTCTAAATATAACTCACATATCATCCCCTAATTCACAATAAATTCCATCATTTAGTTACTATCACTAATTAGGGAATTTAGTAAATTATGATCCAATTATGTTGTGAGTGAGATTTATATTGTATTTGATTTAATAAAAACTCAATTAGCAAGGTCACCCACTTACCTTGATGTCGATAATGATTTACCCATGCAAAAGGTGAAGAAACAGAGTCACGAAATCTCCCGAAAACACCTATAGATAAACCAAAAAGTACTTTAGAATTAAAAAAATCCCATTTTCCCTTGAAACATCACAAATCCCCCTCTGCCTAGACTAAGGGCTTGGGTGCCATAATGGGCGCCCAAAATTTTACAAAGAGGTCGAGCCTCTATCACTTGGCGCCCTGACCACTGAACCTGGCTGGCGCCTGAGCGCCCAAGTCTGGAGCTTCCCCTGTTCTTCATGATTTTCACACCTAAAAATTCACCAAATTCTTCTTTTCATTCTTTGCTTCTTCTACTTGATCCTAAGTTTCAAATATGGTCTTTAGGACCTTTAGGAGGGTTGGAAATCAATTCTCAAAGCAAGAGTTAAGTTGGTTTATGATTTCTCCCAATTTTCCCAAAAAATTGATATAAATGGGTTTTACCAAAAAATTGAACCATAGAGCCAACTCTTTCCTTAAAACAACTTCTCCTAATATCATCAGCAAGGAAACACGAGAAAGAAGCAAGGAAATATGGTTTTAAACCATTAAACAACAAAAATCGCAATTTCTTCATCTTAGGGCAAAAATGGAGGAAATAGATAAAAGAGAAGGAGATAAAGCTTACCTATCTTCTTAGCTAATGGAAGATAGGATTGAAGGAGTTGAGAGAAAACCACTTTTTTCTTCTTGCTCCATATGCCCCCAACGTGAAAATGGAGGGAAAGAGAGATAAAGAAGACTTAAAGGTAAGTGGGTCAATGGGTGACCTATGGGTACCCATACCTTATTGCCCAAAACCTAAGTGGTCCGATTATAATTATTCTTCAATAATTATATTAATTCCATTTAAATTCTTCTTTTTCCTATTTTTCACAATACATAGAAAAATAGCACACAGCATTAAAATACTCAATTAAGTCATTTACCACAATTTCCATAATTAATCATTCAAAAAGAATAAATTAATCACGAAAAATAAAATAACTAAATTAAATAATGGTAATTTAATGCTGTGCAACACCCTAATACCCCCAAACACGTGACTCCGATTTTGGTGGATATTACAATCTAGGTCCCTCGTTTGAGAATATATTTTTTTCTTTGTTAAAATCAACCCCTATAAACTTTTCAATTTTTTTAACTTTGGTCTTTGCAACACCATTCTTGTTGAAGCTTTCCTTCTTCCCTTCCTCTTCTCTTCTTATCTTCTTTTCCTCTTCTCCTTTTCTCTCCACTTTTATTCTCTCTGTCTCTCTCTCTCTACCAGCATGATCTTTTTCTTCATCTTCTTCCACACACTCGTCTTCTTTGTATAAACACGTCCCCTGGTCCTTCATCGTCCCTTGGTAGGTGGTTTGTACACCTCTGTTTTAGGTGCCCAAAAACAGAGTACCCAAAGCCTGCTAACGAGCATGAGAGAGAAACACAGAGAAATGAGAAGGGCAACAAAGGGGAAAATATGAGGAATGAGCATAATTACACACACCAACCCATGTAAATGGACCAAGGAAGGTACAATATGGCACAGTGGTGAAACATGGTTGGAAATGGCAAACATGGTTCGCCAACCATGGTCAACAAGCTACCAAACACCTCCATTTTCAGCCTAACCAAGTGAATATGGTGTCAAATACACACTAAGTCAAACATGGTTACTGCCAAATGATAATCTTTGGCAATATCAGCTGTAGGACACAAAATTACCATCAGGATAAGAAATGCTAAGTACTGAGAGTTGCTTTTAAATCCAATAATGATGGATGCATCTCCATGATTTCACCTTTTATTCGACTTTACACCCAAAATCAACAATACAATTTCTCTATGTCAATAGTCTTTGTCGATTACTAGATTAAGAGAGATGGAATTTAACAGATTCTGTACATCAAAATCTTAATAAGGTATTTTTTATGTTCCTTTTTCATCTTGGGAAAAACTATTCTCTACTGAGGTAGAAAAAATAGCCAACTTAAAACACATAAAGGAAAACACAAAGGCTTTCAATATTTGCATACATAGAAAGTAATTATACCCCGTTGTTGAGTTGAAAAAGACAAACTATAAGCAATCCAATACAGCTTAAAGACTTGCAAGGACATAATTGGCAGTATAGAATAGGAGGAGACATTTGTATTGATGCAATTCAGCAGATAGAGGGCCTCTTGTGCACTCCAGCTTCAACCATGGTTTGTAGGATTTGGCAACATTAAGAAATATAAAGCATGATTGGTTTTTTTAAAAGCATTTTTTTCAAAAATAAAAAATAAATAATCTTGTTTAGTGTATTGTTTTTAAGAAACTTGCGTTTGGTATTTTTCAATTAGAGGATAAAAATTATAAGTATTGTCCATCAACTGAAGAATGAGATAGAAGAGAGAAAATGTGTCTTTTTTAAGCCATTTTTTTGACATCACCAAATTGATGTCGAGTTCTACTTATCCAACATTTAATTTATACTTCTTGTAAGTATAGAAAATAGAGAAAATTTTGCTTGAAAACTCATAATGAAGACGAGGTCATAAGAAGTATGTCGATAAGGATGAAGATGAAATTTGATAAATATTATAGTGAATATAATATTGTGCTTGCACTTGGAGCAGTTCTTGACCCATGAGTTAATTTTACATTATTGGAGGGCTGTTATAACAAGATTGATCTTACTACTTCTAACTCAAAAATAAGAAATGTAAAATGTAAATTATTTGAACTCTTTGATGCATATTCAAGTAAAACTTCTCAATCTATCAAGCATCTTCTTCTCAAGTCAAATTCCATCATTATTACCACCATCAAGACATAATCTTAATGAAGGGCATGATGGTGAAGGATTATTGTCATCTTTAATGGTATGTTATAATTTTTTTGGCTTATTTTGTTATTTTATTTTATTTAATATTTAATTATTTATATATGTTTAAATGTTTTGTGAGTTGTCATTTGTGAAATTGTGGATTATTTTTGTTGTGAAGGCTTTGCAAGATATGGATTCCCAAATTGTGAGTAAAGTGGGGAAATCTCAATTGGAACTTCATTTGGAGGAACTAAAACTTGATTTTCATCACTTTCCAAAGTTAGATGTTCTACAATTTTAGAAAGAGTAGAAGGTTAGGTTTCCAGATTTATCAAAGATGGTAATTGATATATTGAGCATACCAATAATCACAGTGGCTTCAGAGTCATCTTTTAGTATTGATTCTCGTGTCCTTAATAAATACTGTAGTTGTCTCTTTCCAAATAATGTGTAAGCTTTAATTTGTACACATGATTGGATGCAATGATTTATTCCTGAAGGTATTGTTTGAGTAGTGAGAATATATATAATTTATAATTTAGCTTTTATAATGTATTCTGATTTATTAATAACTTATCTAAATTGTTCTTTTTTATTTCAACAAAGATGATATTGGTAATGTAAGTGTAACCGATAAAAAACATGTGCCTACAACTTTAACAGTGGACTCAAATCCCATATTGATAGAAGAAGATGTTGATGAGGATGAAGAATGATGATCAAGGAATTAAGGTATTTCATATTCATTAGTATCTTTTTTTTTTAAATTTTTTTAAGATTTAACATGTAATATTATAATTAATAATTAACTTGTAATCTAATTAATGTTTAGGTGACTTTTTTTCATTTGGTGGGTGGCAATCAAAGGATGGTGGCACTTGGAGCTTTGAAGTTTGATTGTTTGAATCTTATTTTATGTTTGTATGATTGTAATTTGTTTAGTCTCTTGATGGATTACAAAATTATTTTAGATTAGTCGCTTGTTTGCCAAAACTCTTGATAAATTTTATTTTATGTTGTTTAGTCACTTGATGGATTACAAAACTCCTATGAATTAGTCTTTTGTTTGCCAAAAAATAACACGTTTATGTTTTGTATGTTATTTTATTATGTGATAAATTAAAACCATGTTGTCTCACTCTCATAACAGGCAGACAATGGAATCGAATCTTTCCTTGCTTTGGCATTCAGTAAGTAGGTCAAGCAATAAAGTAAGTAGGAAAAATAGGCATGTATGCTTTCTTGCCCTGAAATTCTTCCTTTTAGGACAGAGGAGTATTGACCACTTATTTGAATGCAGTTTACTCTATTTATACAAAAGAATAAGTGATTTTTAAATAGAAGAACTGTCACATCCCAAAAATTGGACATGTAAAAAGATACCACTCATTTGATCAAATTCTCAAACATAAGTTATTTACATACATTCTGTAAGGTTTTACATTCAACTTTAATCATTTATTCCACACTACACAATTATATTCATCTGATAAGCAAATATAGACATACATAGTCTGATATTTCTATCTCATCGCAAGCCTAGGAGACCTATAGTAAGTACAAAGTGTTCCTAGTATTCACATTAATAAATACTGTACTGGTATCCCACCAGACAGAAACAGATAATAACTCCAAGGGGCTTCTAATCTTCAAACGGATACTCTTCTTCCTTGTTTTCTGTATCTGAAAAGATAATCATAGGGAGTGTGAGTTTATTTAAAACTCAGTAAGTAAATAACTGTACTATATAAAATATCAAAAGTACAAATACCACATTTACTCATATGATTAATTGTCTTATACATCGAGTAGTATGAGACTATAACCCTTTCAAACTCGTGAATAAGTTCTCATAGATATGCACCGAGTAGTACGGGACTCTAACCCTTTCAAACTCGTGAATAAGTTCTCATAGATATACACCGAGTAGTACGGGACTCTAACCCTTTCAAACTCGTGAATAAGTTCTCATAGATATACACCGAGTAGTACGGGACTCTAACCCTTTCAAACTCGTGAATAAGTTCTCATAGATATACACCGAGTAGTACGGGACTCTAAACCTTTCAAACTCGTGTATAAGATTTCTTAAATATACACCGAGTAGTATGGGACTTTAACCCTTTGAAACTCGTGTATTAGATCCTGTAGATCTTTACTCATTAATAAGATAGTGAGAATTTATCACATAGTACAATTATCATGAAATAAAATAGTTTCTACATACTCTTATTTCTACCGATCATCATATACTCCCATATGAAAAATTGATTGCTTATTATCCAAATAATATTGTAAATGGGACTTATATTGTACTTTGACTAGTAATATCAAATTAGCTTAGCAAGGTTATTCACTCACCTTGATGTTTGTCCAAGTTTACCTTGTTCCACACTAGAATTTGTGTAGGAAAATTTCCTAGTAAAATATATTACAAGGAACATAAGAAAGGAAACAAAATCACGAAAATACGCAAAATTTTCTGATTGCTACAGTAACGGTTTGCTACAGTGCCGATTCGCTACAGTGCCGATTCGCTACAGTAACGTTGACTGCTACAGTTCGTTGACTGCCGACACTACAGTAACTGCTACAGTACTCGAAGAAAAATTTTCAGATTTTCCGAAATTTCTGGTCGCTACAGTAACTCAAGTTTTTGCAGACGTTTTTGCAGAAATTTCTAACAAATTCATCCTTTCCTTTCTTGTTTCAAAACCAGAATTTCAACTATTTTAACCAATTATAACTCAAATATAACTTCTAAAACAACTGAGATTCATGAATTATCATCAAAATCTTCAAGAACAAAACCTCCTCTAATCTTCCATATAAACTGAAATTTAAGGAAAATAATGAGATTAAAGCTTACCTTTGATCCTTACAAAGCTTTTGAACCGAACAAATAACCAAAACTCTGAACATCAAGGAAAAGATTTGAGAAGAGGATGAAGAAACGAGAGAAACTTCCACTGTTCAGTTTTCAGTTTTTCCTTCTGCGTGAGAAATGAGGGGGGTACTATTGAAGTTTTATATTAAATATTTCTAATGGGTTATTGAATAACCCATGGGTATCCATAACCCAACATCCAAACTCATCCAGTCAATTTACAATAAATGGACTAATTGACCATTGTTAAACCACTTTTCCATGAATTTCACCATTCTTAGAATATATCCCACATGGTGCAAATATTTAGTGCAGTCATTTAACTCAATTTTCATAAATAATATTCAAAAAGAACAATTAAATATGAAAATTAAAAATGACCAAAATAAATAACTAAAGTAACGTTGTAAAATTCTAAAATACTCTTAGGCGAATTATATTCCAAAATTAACGGGTATTACAAGAACGATGGTTTAATATCTTTATTCTATACTCTTTAGTGAGGGAGGAATAATAAATAGTAAAGCTATAACCTATTTGAGCTCTTCATGAATCCTTTGTGGAGGCAGTATTTTTTTTAAAAAAAAGGTTTGGCCCATAGGTTAGGAATGGGCGGGCCTGGACTTCGAAATCTAGGCTCGTTAAAAAATTGACTGACTCGTGCCTGGCTTGTTATCGGTCGCCCTTTTTGCCAATGCTGTGAGTTGGATTCACTGAGGGGAAGGAGCCTCCAACTCCTTTGTCAGTTTGTTGGATGCATTGCATCTAACGTGTAATACTCGTGAAAATTTTGGGTTAAATAAAAATTTTTATTATTCTCTAAAATATGAGGAATTTCAAATCAATTTTTTGGATGTGGAAAAATTTTCACGTTATGGGATGGATACTGTAATACCCCTGGTATTACGGTATAGTTAAAAGTGTGTATCTTTCGAGAGGATGAAAATTTTAAGGTTAAAGTGGAACTCGAGACACTGAGAGGGACTAAAGTGAATAATAAAAAATTTTGGTATTTTAATGAATGGAATATGACAATGTGTATTACAAGGGAGTGTAATTGGGTGTCCTAGTAATGTCAAGTTATCTCTATTACCTTACAAAATGCTAGTTGAAATCATTACCAGAAATGACCAAATTGAAAGAAAAGTAAATGGGCCTCACACATTAACCTAAACGTACCCATCCTTCTTCTTCCATTCATTTTTCTCTCCTTTCTCACGATTTTTTCTCTGCCCCAGCACCCATGAACATTCTTCCTCCAGCCTCCACAATCTTGACCTCTGCCAAGCTCTCGGTCGCTTGTCACTGGTGATAGGATGGACCTCTGGTGAGCCACTGCACCGAAAAAGCAAGGAAAAACTAAGGTAAGTTCCTTCCCTTCCCTCCATTTCATTTTCGAATTTTTGGGTAATTGGAAGGGCAATGAGTTGTTTTTGCAAAATTTGAAGCTTTGAGTGATAATTTAAAACTCTTTTGAATGACCAATGATGAGCCTAGGACAAGAAATTCATAAATTTGTCATATTTAGAGATGGATCTCATGGAAATGAAAGAATAAGTTGAAGGTTAGGCTTTGTTTGGGAATTTAAAGATTTAAGCTTGGATACTTAATTTTAAACTAAGTTTTTTATGTCTATTTGCTCCTTGAACACCCAGAATAAGAAACTTTGAAAAGATTTGGAAGATATGATGATTTTGAGGCTGAAAACTGAAAAGATTTGGAAGATATGATGATTTTGAGGCTGAAAACATAAGGAACCGAGGCTAGGTTTGAAGAACCAGTGGTGGGCACCTAGGGCGCCACCACTTGGTGAGGTAACAGAGAATTAAGGGTTTAGCGCCTAGGGCACCACCACCCGAAGTGCGTTTCTGGCCTTAAAAAGGCCATGGTGCCTAGGCGCCATGGCCTGGACATGTGTGGGCTCCATAGTTTGAGTTATAAGATGCTCTTTGATGTCTTGTAGGCTTAGACATGGTTTAAGACTTGGTCGGGGCATTCTTTGGTGATCAGAAATGCTTCAAATTCAGGTGAGGGAATTATTCTACTCTACATAAATTGAATCTCGTGAATGATTTGTTTGTTGATAAAATTATATTCTTTCATTGTCCTAAGAAGAAAATAACCCAAGGGGTTTAAGAGATGTATTCTCTCCTTTTTTAAATTAATTGTGGTGATCAAACTCATTGGTGATATCATGAAATGAAGTTCTATGTTCCCTAGTGTGGATATGTTAATATTAATTATTGTGAATGGTAACCATATCCCTTTTCTTTGAGGTGGGAATACTTTAACCATTTTAATGTATTGGACTTTATCTCGTGAATTAACTGTGTTCTTGGATTGTGAGACACCTAGAGGTGCAGAATTTTTAAAGGAACATTGTGGTTACATGTGAATATGATGGGTTATGTTAAATTACTCTTATTTCTAAATATTTATATCCACTTGTTCTATTTTTTCTTGTATGAGTGATTCCCTTATGATAGCAAACTATGTGTGTGAGTCCATATTATTGGATGGAAGCCATCAAGTTGGCTTAGTGCATTGCGGTATACAAGCATACTGGATATATATATATATATATATATATATATACTTTTTCTTTGTTTAAACACAATTTATGTGCAATCGAGGAAATGGGAAAAGTGATCATATAAACTTCCTAGTAACATCATGGGTGACCATAATTGCTAGAGATGGTGCAATGTGGAAGAGTCCTAAAGTGGTTATGGGAATGAAAATGGCTACCTTGATATTTGAATGGATGATATGCTATACCTTTACGTTTTTACTAAGTATTATGTGATGAGTTGCTTAATATGGGTGAATAGCTCATTGTCATATTGCATCTAATGTTTTATCTCCATTGTGTGAGATGAAAATCCTTGTGTGTCAGAGGTGATTACCGATAGGGTAAATTAATTACAGGTGAGTTATATCACTTTCATTCATATTTTGTGTTAATCATGTTTAGACACTTGAAAGTGTGAATGTCTGTGGGCATCTCCTATGTATTGGTTGTTCTTGTGTTCTTTAAACCTTGTTTCAGTGAGATAGTTATTTTTTGTTATGCTTATTCTATTTTTACATTGAGATGGCATAAAGTGAATTTAGTTGCACTTTGACATAATTGTATATGGGGTAAAGACTTCAATTGGAGACTTGTGTGGTTAGTATAAATACAAGTGACCCCAATTGCCAGGGATGATACATTGAAGGAAGAGCTCTAAAATATTATTAGAAGTCTATGGGGCTAAATCAGTCTAGGTGACCTAAAATGCTGGAAGGTGCATTATTAAGTTGTCAGTGAAATGGTCTAACAACGAGTCGCAATGTGGCTAAACAACCTTATTCCTTGGAAATGTCACACTCAATGATACCGCCTATGTGAAGGAAAGGCGAGAGAATTATTAAATAATTGTTAATATGAATGGTGCCTCGGTGACCCTCAAATATCCAAGTGGCAATATTATATATGGTAAGCATGGTGAAAGTCTCTGATATTGTATTTTAAATAATTGTTTGAATTAAGTTATATAAAAAATTATGGGTACATATGGTATGCAAAATGAGAATGGGAAAGGAGATTACAAAGGAAATATGAATTACCAAAAAAGTGTTTGATAAGATAGGGGAGGAAATAAAATGAAAAGGTAATGTATATGTTTAAATTAAAGGAAAGAAAATAATTTGTTATTAATTTACCAAAATTATGCTGACATCAAAATACTTTCTTACTTAAAAAAGTACAAAAATGAGAATGTAAAATTGATGTGACGGAAAAGGTAAAGAGTTCAAATTTTCTGAAGTTGTTAGTGCCAACTTCACTCTAAATTTGGAATCATGACCGTCCATCTATGCTGCCACATGTCATCTCTTTTAGTGCCCACTTGCTGTCCAATTGTGACTTTCTATCTATGCTAATGGATGGTTGAGATGAAAACTACATGCTGTAGTTCTCGTTCAAAATTCAGAGGATCCTCACACAAAGGTAAAATGTGTCCAAAAAAAAGAAAAAAGTTGGCCACCCACTGTACAATATTTTTCATCATTCCCAATATTGTTCAGGGAACGGGGATTCCATCCCATTCCCTCACCCCATTTCAATAGCTCATCTACTACACACCAACCATGCTATATGTAAGCAAATGTAGCTAAATAATACATACATACATATATATATATATACATATATATATATATATATGTGTGTGGTTGAACATGGGGGTTAAAAATCCCGAAAAATAAGTACATTAACAAGAAATAGTCCTAGAGAGGTCAACTCTTATGCTATCAGCGAGCAACATAAGCTTAACAGTTGAAGGCGGGTGCTCAAGAATGATGTATCCCCGATCCATCTTAAGACCAAAGCTAGCTAGGTGATTAGCACAACTATTCGCCTGTCTCCATTCATACACAAATTGAATCTTCTCAAACTACTTAGCTAGAATAGATATGGGCATGGGTTTCAGCCCCACGAGGCCTAACTCCCATAATCTCATCCATAGCAACTTTGGAGTCACTTTCCACAACAACTTGCTTGATATTCAGACTTTTGGCTAGCCTTAGTCCTTCAATAATACCCCATACCTTTGCCTTGAGAAAATAGCAAGAACCTAGGCTCTTTAAAACCCCTTTAGCCATCTTCCATCGTGGTCTCTGACAAGACCTCCACTAGCTTCTCTTCCTAACGATTTGTCCCTGGCACCATCAGTATCTACTTTACACCGCCCTACATTAGGTTTATTCCACCGGACATTAACCTCAGACTTTACTGTGTTCTTTGCTTGCAAATTTTAATCACTTCCCCCTTTGCCATTAGGGTTCTTGCGGGTTAGAAGGATAATTGAAATTCGGGCTTTGAAAGCATTGGTTCCTCCATTGCCACAGGGCCCAATAATGGCCAAGTACAAATCCCGGACTTATTTGGGCCTTTCTTTGAGAATCTGGACATATTCATCTCTACCCATTCGTGAATGTTACTGCTATAAAACTCTAGCAATAGATTTGCAAGGATAATCCTGCTCACATATTCCCCACTTTCTCACGGATAAGGTTTTAAAAATTGACTGATCACTAAATCAGTTGAAATACTGGTTTAAGAATAATAATTAGATTGTGGTTAAATTAATAATAATTAAATATATATAGTTAATTTTATGTATTGAAATTTCAATGTAAATAATAACTAAATCCTTTTATGTTTTAATTTGATAAATTAAGAATTATTTTTCATTCATTAAAAAAAATGTCATTATATATATTTATATTGTAAAATTAAAACATTAAATTTTCAAATATAAAAAATTATTTTTGTATAAAAAATTCAACTCATGTACTATATTTCCCACTTATACATGCCAAGCTAGAAGCCATTTGACCTATTCCTTAGCCTTTTGTAGTATTACACTATTAGGTACATGCTTTTTCTTCACATCTCACGTCGAGCCTCTTCTTCTCCATGCTTCTATTTTTGAGCTGGTTCTGAGAGCACTCTGCTCCTCTCTTTTTTTGCCTTTTTTTTTTCCCAGCAAATCTCTTATACTTTCATTGGCTCTAGTTGAAGAGCATATTATATAGTTTGTAATATTGAAATACAATTAAAGTTTTGAATAGAATAAAATGTTTGTAAAAGAATTTAATTATTATTCTTTTTATTTGAAAAATCGTGTCTTTTATTTCAAAAGATATATTTTTTAATTTAAAAGGATATATCTTTTATTTAAAAAATGTGTCTTTTATTGAAAAGATATATTTGTTAATTTGAAATGATGTATTTTTTATTTGAAAAAATGTATCTTATATTTGAAAAGATGTGTCTTTCGTTTGAAAGTTGAATATTAAATTTATTTTAAAATTCACTGAGACATAAATTAATTGTTATATAGTTTGTAATATTGAAGTAGAATTAAAGTCCTGCATCAGACAGAATAAGATGTTTGTAAAGAAATTAAATTGTTGTTCCTATTATTTGAAAAGATGTGTTTTTTATTTAAAAATATATTTTTTTTTAATTTGAAAGGATGTATATTTTATTTAAAAAAATGTATCTTTTATTGAACAAATATATCTTTTAATTTAAAAGGATGTATTTTTATTTGAAAATATATATCTTTTATTTGAAAGGATGTGTCAATATTTGAAAAGATATGTCTATTAAATTTTGAATTATTATAAATTTGAAATAATATTTTGGTTGAATTCTAAAATTCATGTTAAAATTCGAAGAGACATAAATTAAAATGACATATATATTGAAAATTAAACAGATATGACTATGGGAAATATAATAAACATGACTGTTAGAAATTGAATAGACACAACTGTTCAGACTCTATATATATTCCATTAAAATTCTATTGTAGATATCTTAGTTCCAAAAAAATTTTGTTGTATTCTGGAAGAGTTTGTCTGTAATTTCTTAATATACAATCATAAACTCTTTTAGAGATAATGTTTATCACGCTTCAAAACCATTATTATTTTTAAATATTTTTAACAAAGAATAAGAAGGAGAAAGAGGGGGTGAGCATTTGAAGGGTTTTGGTTTGATCTTAGATTACTTGCATTTTTTTTTTCTAGCAAAGATGCGTCGAGCTTGCTGATGTTATCCTTGAAAAGCAGAGCAAAAAGTACCCCTTGTTCTCCTTGTGTCAAACTACAGTTTAGAGCGATTGAATAGGACAAGGGAGAAATCAGCTAAACTGATGATCGACTAATTTTGCCAATTTTTATCGGTTATTGACTAGTTTGAATAGTTCATGTATTCCACAATTTTGAGACCCTAATCTTGGGATTGAGCTTGCCACTTTTCTCCAAAGAGTGGAATCTTTATTTTTGCTCTCATAATTCCTCAGCCAATTCTCCTCCCTGCCGTACTTGCCTCTCGTAGTTCTAGCAACAAGAGAATTCATATTATATCTCCAACTCCACCCCATCTTTAAGAGAAAAGCTTCATTCATGAGCCTCAATCTCCAAATTCCAAGGCTCAATTCCTCCTTCGTCCTGCATATTTTACTCCATTTGATGTAATGCATTTTTCTCACATTTGGATCATGACCTCAAATGAAGTCTCTTTGAAGTTTCTTAACTACATTGCAAACAATATGGGGGAGCTCAGCCGCCGGCATAGCATGGCTAGGAATTGCTGAGATAACGAATTTGATAAGCGTGGATTTTCCTACCATCGAAAGGCAGTTCATGTTCCAATCCTTCAATCTCTCTCTCACTCTGTCCACAATAAACTGAAACACTTCTAGTTTGCCTTCCATGGATGACAAGCATCCCTGGAAGATTCTTTAATAGTCAATTTCCATCTGACAAGAAGATCCCTCTCTTGATTAGTCAATTTCTTGTGCTCTTTGACCATCACTATCATAGCTACGAAGAATCTTGGATAGATTCTTGGAGAAAACTCATTACTTATACAAAGAAAAATATATACCCTGATCTCGCCCCTTACCCAAAGGAAAATATTCGAGTTTTTTCAAATCCGTCCCATTTTCCAATGAAATATTGAGTCACTCGCCCCGAATAAGGTGAAACAAGTCATATTAGGCTCGGTCAAGACAAATTTGCCATCTCTAATATGGACTGAAGCTTCATTGAAAATCTTAAGACATTACAAACAAGCATAGTGCCAATGTGTTATGGTTTCTGTCTACTTATGTAATTATTGCAAATTTTCCTTAAAAAAAATGAAGCAATACAAACAAGTAACCAACTTAAGTTAAGTCAACACATTGGAAGTTGACCTAAACCGCCCTAACCCATGGGTCTCACCTCATATAAACTCTAATATTGGGATCAGACTTATAAGTAGTTCTTTATATTTTTGTTTCAAGTTTTCATTAAAAATAGAATATGTGTATAAAGTTTCTTAAAAAACCAATCATGTAAGGATAAGTCATAAAAACTATTTAGTTATCTTTTAAAGACCATGCATGCCCAAGAATCTCAGCTTACGTGGCACTTCTCCAAGATATAGGTTCTAAGAGTCTTAATGGTTGAGTTTAATCCCTCCCACGCCCCTTTTCTACTTCCCTTTCCCTAAGGCTCTATTTGGTAAAATTAGCTTATAAGCTAGCGGATAGCTTATAAGCTAGCTGGTAACTTATAAGCTAATTTTTAATTTATAACTTATAGTTTATAGCTTATAAGTTATAAGCTAGCTTATTAAATTAGAAGTGTTCAGTAAAAATAACTGTTGAAGTAGTTGAAAAGTGTAAAATGATATAAAAGGGTATATATATTTTTTAATTCTAAAATAATATAAATAAATAAATATTTTTGTTTTTAATTACATTAATTTAAATTATTATATATATAAATTCATTAAATATATATATATATTTATATATTTTATTGTATTTTATATATAAACAATATATTTTTACATATATAATATATTTATATATTTTATTATATATAATAAAATATATTTACATATTTTATTATATTTATATATTATATATTTATATATAAATGTATAATGAATAAGAAGGGTTTAATGGATATTTTTATAAAATAACAAGGATAAAAATGAAAGAAAAGTACATAAGTTATAAGCTACTTAAGTATCTTATTAGAATAAGTTATAAACTATTAAAATAAATTCATTTATCGAACAATTTTAACGAACTTATAAGTTAGTTAAATATGTTATAAACTCGCATGCCGAACACAGTCTAAGTATTATGCCTCCTTTGTAACACAAAAAGAAAAAAAGGATTATACATTTATTGTATTCATATTGGATTAGTGGTTGTAAAATAAAAACCATGTATGGTTCATACTTCATAGACCTGCATGCGCAAGGTTGCTTTGCTACCTTTGCATAAAGTATCTTTGTAATGGAAAACTTAGGGGGCGTTTGGTAGGCGGCTGTACATGGGAAAGAAAAGCGCCTTTCTAAAACTGTAGCGTTTTTTCGTTGTTTGGTATGCCATACTGTATCAGTTAGAAACGGAAGTCGGATTTCTCTCTTCCTTCAAAATCAATTTTTTGGCTTTCATCGCTTTGTGGATAGAAAAACGGTCATTTTGATGGAAAGCAAAATCAAATTCTTTATTTGCCCATTCATTCAAATTCCAATTGTATGCACTCGTCCTGCTTGGCTCTAATACCGAAAGCCACCAGACGCCTGACAAGAGGTTGGCAACCGGCCGGCGACTGACAGCGCTTAGCAGTTGCCCGATCGGCAATTGCTAGACGCCTGGCAGCCGCTCGACAGGCGACTGCCAGGCATCTGGCAGCCATGGCAGTCGCCCGACAGGCGATTACCAGAGCCTAGCAGTAGGTCGACTGGCTGCTGCTAGGACTTAGATCCGGTCGACCAGCCCTGCTGAGGTTATTGGGGTATCAAGGGCAAAATAGTAAATTATTTTTATATTTATTTTCTATTATCTTTAAAAAAAATATAATAATCTTATTTTCTTTCTTTCTTTTTCATTGCATACCAAACAAGTTTTTTTTCTTTTCCTTCTCCTTTTTTCCATTTTTTCTTCTCTTCCATTTTCCTATTTCCTTTTCATTTTTACTCTTTCTTAAATATCAAACGGCTCCTTAGATTCAAGTAAGGGTTCTCACGTGTCTCACTAGTTGTTATTCGACCCTACCACCCTCTAAATTGCATCAAAATAACTCATGGAAATTGCTCATGCCTTAATTCCACAGTAATATATATATTTGTTATTAGATTCTTTAATTAGAACATGACATTTGTATAGTTTTAGAGTCAGAATATAAGTGTATAATGTTTAAAAAATAACTTTATTTTTTTTATACCTCATTCATTGTATGATTGGTTTTTTAAAAAACCTTTTGCACATATTCAAGATTTTACAAAGATCAGCAAAAATAAAAGAAATTTTATATATGTCATCTCCTTTTAAAAATCTCTAAAAGGAACCCTCATCATTTGTAGTAATATGCATATTTTAATTTTAGAGCAAATTGTTCTTTTCGTGCTTAGAAGATGTGGTCTAACTTTTTATTTTGAATTTTCAATGTTTAACCTTCCCATTTTATTTTATTTAGTTATTTTATTTGTTCATGTATTAAAATTAAATATTAACTTTTCAATTTAGTTCTCTAAAAGACAAAAAATATTAGAAAAAAAATTGCTAATGAATTAAATCAAAAGGATTAAATTTTTAAAGATCAAATAAAAAAAATCAATTATTTTACTTTTAAACCCTGTTTAGATGAACAACTTATTTAAATACTTATAAAATAAGCACTTATCATATATGTGCTTATACATAAGTTATTTTTATAATTAAAGAGTTTATAAGGACAAACTTCACATAAATTATTTTTAATTTATTTTTATAAAGTATCCTAAAGAACTTATTTCCTTTTTTCTTTCTACTCATAGTATTTTTATTGTATAATTTGAAACAATTAAGAAATGTGCAGATCTTCTAGCATAAGAAGCAAGAAAATCTCGTAGCTCTCTCAAGACCTATCATACTGCTCCTCACTTTGTCTATGTTGCCTACTTATTGGATTTAAAAAACGGCTAGCCTTAATCTAAAATTTTGTATTTTATATTTTTGCTCTTCCGCAGTTACAGTACCGTCCAGGATGTATTTGGTATGTATTGTATTTGTCACTCTAACTCGAAGACAGACAGTTTGTTATATGCTTCTTGCTTAATATAAATTCCACTTTCACAAAAAAAAAAAAGTCTGCACCAACTTAATTTTAGTTAAAGTGAGTTTACATAATCACAACTTCTATCCAAATAGCAATTTTAAGAAATGTCAATATAAAAGTAAGTAAAATTTATTTTGTCTAAACGAGACTTTAAGGACAAATGTGTTGAAAAAAAAATGTCATCTTCTCTAAAGAATTTATTGTCTTAAATTAAAACAGAAATAAAATAGAACAAAACATAATTATCACAACACAAGAATTCATATGAAAATTACAAAACTACAGAAAAAAGAAATTACGAACATTGATAAAAATAACCAAAAAAATACTATGTAAAATTTTTTACAACATTTAGATTTTTCTCTCAACCACTCTACACTCTAGCACACTCATATTCTGCAAAGTAAATATCTAACTTACATCTATCCACAAATTAAAACAAGAAATAGAAGGAAATTTAAAAAAAAATCAAATACAAACTTAAAGTACTTTAATTTAGTGCAATTTATAGTAAAGATGTTGGATTAATTATTTAAATTTGACACCTACTTATCTTTTATTTTTTAAGCAACGTGGGATTTTATTTTCAATCAATTCTGATTTGAAATTTAAATAGACACTAAATATATCAAACCCACTGTAAAATCCACATTTTGACAATTCAATGTCTTGTTGAAGCATCTAAATCAAATGCATTGATAATTGGCCACTATATATTCTTGACAGACATTTGTCCTATTTCATAGAAAGAAGAGGCTCCGATTGAGCTCCGAAGCCTGAACCCATAGGGTAACGCAGGATTTTTGTGCTAATATCATTGTCATTTTCCTTTCTCAACTTTTGATATTTCTATTAGCATTGTCAAGGCGGGTTGATCTAATTTATTTTTTGATAGATATAAAATTTAATGTTTGGTTCGTTTATGTTACTCTGCAGATTAATTTTTTAAATTATATTTAAATAATATAGTATTAAAATTATTTTAATAATTTCACCAAATAAAAAAACAATGTATGCATAATAAATCTACAGCCATTTTTCACGTTATTCTCATTTGAGTCATTTCCCTTCTCTGTGATATTGGAGAAGCTCTTTAGTGCATGTACTCTTTGAACTTGCATTTATGCCAAATTTTATTTACTTAAGGAATTTTAGTTATTATTATCTTCTCCTCACGAAAGTTTCCTTTCTTCTTTTCAATTTTTTTTAACTTCATTCTTATATTGCGTAAACCGTTTTTAATTAATTAAATATGGACGTCTTTGGTGTGCAAGATATATAAGGGGAAACTGAGCCATGGACTATCTAGCAACTATCTAACTAATATAATTGTTGGGCGATTATTTTTGAATAAAAATATAAATATTTGATAGCAAAGTGAGTTGCTTAGATAACAAGTAATCATCTTCAATGGTACAACAAAAAAGTACCAATTGCCTAAGTGTCCAAATAAGTGATTTGGCTTAGAAATTCAACAAAGGTCAGCTGTTCAACAGAGACGAATTCGACATAAGTGAGCAAGAAGGATGGACGTTTTCACGAAAACATCTATATACGTCTGTCTAACTGAAAAGTTGTCAGAAGCACGTCATTCGACAAGTAAATTCAGACATGGTTGACGAATAGGTCTACCATAGTTGTTGAAAGATAAGAGTATATCACTTGAACATAACTTGGTTGTCAAATGTTGAAGGCAAGCATAATTGTCGGATTGAAGCTGTCAAAGATAATTACTTTACCATCAGATGGCTAAAGTAGTTATGTCGGACTATATAAACTGTTATTTAATGTGGGTTTAAATAGTTATGCCGATGTAATGTAAATGTAAACTGTTACATACGTGGCATAAGCAGTTACTTTAGTCATTTGCCTATAACTATTAGGGTAATTGTTGTAAAAGGAGTTAGCAACTCTTGATTAAAAATCCTAACATCTCAAAATGATCAACATCAAAGTATGTTTTCCACCTTACATTCTAGTCAAATTTAATTCAAAGTCTTTTATTATTCCAGCCATTTATCGCTTTTATTTATCTTCCAGCAATTTAATTGTTTTCATTTAATCGCTTTCGTTTAATCACTTTTATTTACATTATACACTTTAACTTTCTACAATTTACTTTTTGCTCTTTATTTTCTGCAGTTTACTTTTCTGCACTTTACATTCAGCCGTTTACTTTCCACCGCTTACCTTTTGTAATTACCTTTTTATGTACTTTACATTCTGTAACTTACTTTCCTGCAATTTTATCATTTTTATTTAATTTCTATAAAAAAAACTTATTTTCAGGCCTCATGCTCTTTCATGTAAGGTTTGTCAAATCACTTTCATTCGACACATTTTTCTTTTAAACGAGATTACCGCATAACTTTGAAAATACAATCGCTTTAAATAGAATCAAGTATTTGTTGTCGGATTTGACTTTCGACCAACAATTTCCATTAACGAATTGACACACATGAAATTTGTTGTCAGATTCTAGTTAGACCAAAAATCACCGTAAACAATAATATAATTTGTAATATCCCAGGTATTACGAAATAATTACGAGAGTTTATTTTCATGAGCATAAAAAATTTTCTCGAACAAATGAGCACTTAATAGGAAACTCAAGTGGTGAGAAAAGAACTAAAGTGAAAAGAAAGGAAAAGAATAAGTAATTCAATGTGATTGGCATAAGTACAAGCCCTTGAAGAGAGAAGAGTTTGGTGATGTGAAGTTACGAAGTTGGTGCCATGAGGATAGCGGAAGTGGAGACACGATAGTGTATGGGATGATAGAAATGGCTAGCACCTAAGAGGGGGGGTGAATTGGGTTTTAAAAAAATTGCGAAGACTTGATGGAAGTTTAAGAAGTTTTAAAAATAATGCCAAGCTTTTTATGAAAGTAAAATAAGTATGATCAAGATGAATAAATATAGAGTACAATTAATCAAAAACAATTAAAGAGATGAATGAATATAAAATGCAAGAAAGTAAAGAACATATAAATAATTAAAGAGCAAGGGAAGAGAAAATCAAACAGCGAGATTTATACTGGTTCGGCTTAAACCAAGCCTACATCCAGTCCTCAAGATAACTTCTTGAGTGTTTCACTATAGACCACAAGTTTATGCAATTGGGCACTTGTAAGCCACTACAACATAGAGATCTTTTCTTCCTCAAGGGTGTCTCTCCCCCTTACAATGTGTTTTCTCTCAAACACTAACTCAAGGAACCAATCCTTGAGCAACTAAATTTGAAGGCTTAAGGAAAATAATGGTGGACACTCTCAAAGTGTAGATAACGCAAAAATTAAGCTCAGAATATTTCTCTAGCAATTTAGAGAGAATGAAACTCAAGATAATATGAGAAATGAACAATTGAAGCTTGATTCAAATGGTGTTGTGAAGTCCCCTTTATATAGTGAAACCTTGCTGCTACAGTGACTGCTTTAGTCAGTATTGCTACAGTAAGCTTCATCATCATTTTTCAACCTTTCTACAACAACCAAAAAACTTTATCAACCTTTTTCAACAATCAATATTCTTTTTCAAATTTGCTACAGTAAAAAGTATTCTTTTTCAAAGTTATTACAACAACCAATAAACTTTATCATACTTTTTCAACAATCAAATTCATTTTTCAAAAGTGCTACAGTAAAAGGTATTCTTTTTCAAAGTTTATTACAACAACCAATAAACTTTATCATACTTTTTCAACAATCAAATTTATTTTTCAAAAGTGCTACAGTAAAAGATATTCTTTTTCAAAGTTGATTACAACAACCAATAAACTTTATCATACTTTTTCAACAATCAAATTCATTTTTCAAAAGTGCTACAGTAAAAGATATTCTTTTTCAAAGTTGATTACAACAACCAATAAACTTTATCAAAAATCAATTTATACTACTAGATTTAAATATATAAAGCATTGAATATATTTGGGCTAAGAAAAATTGAATCATGCATTTGGATCAAGAAGATTAAATCATGCATTTGGATCAAGAAGATTAAATCATACTATTTGGACTAAGAAAGATTAAATCATATATTGGGCCAAGAAGATTAAATCATTCATTTGGGCTAAGAAGTTAAATCATTCATTTGGGCCAAGAAGATTAAGTCATACTATAATTCCCACATATTTGTCATCATCAAAACTTATAGCATAATACATTAGGGCTAACATGGGACACTGAGAGGGACCAAAGTGAACAAATGTAATACCCTAATAATTTTTATGAATATTTAAAATCTATTTTGAAGTTTATTAAAAAATTTAATTACGTAAAAAATGTTCTTTTTGAATTAGTGAAGAAAATTTGGGAATAGAAATTTCAATTTTTAATTTAGGAAATTTTTACAAATTCTCAAGGACCTAAGTGAACAAATTCTAAAGTTAGAGTGGCCATGATCAATTTTATCCAAGAAAATTAGTAGGGCCCACACGTACACACTTAAACACTTATTTTTCTCTCTTATTCTTTTCTTTCTCTCATTCTCCCGTAGCTCCCTTACTCTTTTTCGGTTATCCATCCCAAAGGAACTTCTTCATCAACCATTTATGTCATTTTTGCTTGGGGAAGGAAGCCATGAAAGTTAGGAGGATTGGTAAGTTGGTGTTCTTATTCTTCTTCCTCTTCTTACAAGACCAAATCCTTGATTATCAATTTCAAAAATTTTTGTAGAATGTTTCTATGGATGAATTTAAGTATGGGTGTTAATCTAAAATATTCTTGGGTGGTTTATGATGTTATTGGAACAAAAAATTTGGAGAAAATTAGGAGAAATCTATAAAATTTAGAAATTAAAAAAAGTTAGGGTTCTTGATGAAAATTTGAGATTAGAGCTTGGATTATTGGTAAAAATTGAGGATTTTGGTGTCAAAACACTCCTTAGACATTAACAATAAAAACACATGTAAGAAATCAAAAGAAATGTTGTTTTTTTGATGTGATTTTAGGATTTTTGGATGAAGAACATCACTGTTCATTTTAAAAATTTTCCAGAAAATATTGTTCATCGAGAAACTTTTTCTAGATTTTCTCGGTTACTATAGCATTGGTCAATGTAACTATAGCATTGACTCGGTCAACGTTACTGTAACATTGACTTAGTTAACGACACTATAGTTGCGTTAACCGTTGACCGTTACTGTAACATCAGTTTTAAAATGTTCATAACTCTTTCATTCGGACTCTATTTTTAGTAAATAAGGTACTGTTAGAAATCTCTTTGAGTCTAGTTTCTAATAGTACAAGTTTCACTTGAAAATTCATTATTATTTGAGAGTTATATTCAGAGGAGTGATCAAAGGTCAAATTATAGTAAAGAATTTTCCTATTTTGTGACCTTGATATGTTTTTGGCATGATTATCTTGTAGGGATAGATTCTTTAATGCATCATCCACATATTTTGAAATGTTGTGATTAGTTTAGATGTAGAAGAAATTACATTCCATCATCTTACACATCTTCGAGAAAGGTTCAAGGTAAAATTGGGCAAATATCAAGGTAAGAGATCCTACCATATATTGTTTGCTTATTTAATGTATATATTAAAGTGTACTATACATACATATATATATGTGTGTGTGTGTGTGTGTGTGTGTGTGTGTGTATGTGTGTGTGTGTGTGTGTGTGTCATGAAATTCATGCATTCATGTTATGCATTGAAATATGTAAATATGAGACTGTTGTGAACTTTTCCTAAAATGGGATGTATATGGTTGCTTATGATTGTGTAATGTGATTGTGTTTGATCTTGAGAGAAACGGAAATGGAGTTTATGGGATCCCATGGGATGAAATAAGGGTGGAATGAAATCACTGTGGCTACGTGATATTGAATATGATATTCATCCTTTTAAGGACATGGTGAAATAAGGTTGGACTACAAATTTGTCCCTTTGAGGACGGGGTAAAATAAGAGAGGATGCGGACCCAAAAAATATCTGGGAACTTGATTTGGAATTGTATGAATTGTTTGAAATGTGATTTGACTTTATCTTAAATGTGTTGTTAATAATTGCGAGGTGATTTCAATGTGTATGTCTTGATAAATATCTTATACACCAAAACTTAGATGATTATACCGTTGATCAATTATGTATATCTGCATATATATATATATATATATATATATATATATATATATATATATATATATATCTATATTGTGTGTGAATGTGGTAGGATTCTCTCAAGTAGAAGCTGTTTTCAGTTTTAGGTATGGAGAACTTGCTAATCCGATGATGTTCATGCCAAGATAACTTTTTTATTTGTTTAGGATAAAGATATATTATTTAGGTCTTATTCTAATATATAAATCTAGAAATGCTCTGTAATCGGGTAGGTTTGTTCAGCAACATAATGTGTATAATTGTAACGTGTATAGGAAACTCAGTTTAACCATAATTTCTTATCATTTTGTGAGAAGAGAAATAGTTTTTTTTTATTTCTTAAATTGTGTAATTTAAATTAATTGCATTTAAAAAAATAACCAAAATAAGATTTAGTATTGTGCTTAAGAGAAAGATAGGTTTACGGAGATGAGGTGAAATTCACTTTCCGTACCGGTCACGTACTCAGATATTGGAACGTGACAACAAAATATAAGATTTTTATATTTTTAACAAATGTGCCGAGGAATAGAGATTTGATGTATAAGTGTTGTTCTTATTGAGGTATGGTTGTGAGGCCCTACAGATTATTTAAAAGAATTTCCAAAAATTTCTCTTGAGGTCCTTGTTGGAGTCTCTCATTTAGAGGGACTAATTTGCAATGAAAGTGGGCCCCACCCTCATTTAAACATACACTCACCAACCCCTCCACACAATCACATATACTCATTTGGTCTCTCTCTCACGCCCCCTCTCATGTCTTCTCCTTCTCCATGCTCTATCTTCCCCTCCATGGCAAGGGAACTTCAAGAATGCTTCTATCATCACCTTTGGTGAGATTTTAGCCACCGGAAACCTTCCTTCAAGATTGAAGAGGTAAGATTGTTCTTCTTTTCCTCTCCTTCTTTCCTAAAGCAAAGCCTAAGATAGGATGAGATTGGGAACCATGAAATTTGAGTTGGGTCTTGAATGGAATTGTTTTTTTATGCTTCTAATTGAATTAAGAATCTAGAAATTCAAAGAAATCATTGATGGAAATACATGAAGAGGACGAATAAAATTTGGGAATTTTAGAGAAAGAATATGGAAAATCTTGAGTTATTGTGATGGTAATCTTGATTTTATGTTGAAATTGATCTTTTAGAATGTTTTTAAATGCTAAATACAAGTATTTTGATGATCCAAATTAATTTAAATGAGTTTTAGAATGATTTGCGTGGCAAAATGATGTATTTTGGGTGCCTACCTATGGCTAAAGCGAGTTTGCCTAGCCATGGGCGCTAGGATTGGCGCCTAGGGCGCCCATGGGGTCAAGAGCATAGGCCTTGGCGCCTAGGGCGCCAAGGTAGGCACCTTAGGCTGTGCTGTATCCATTAGTGTGATTCAGATGATCATAACTTTATTATATATCTTTGAAAAACTGTTTGAGTCTAGTTTCAAATAAAACAAGTTTCACTCAAAGATTCTTTATAGTTTAAGATTTATTACCAAGAGAGTGACCAAAGGTAAGAAATTATGACAAGCATTTTCCTATTTTATGATTATGACATCTTTTGCTTTCTTTTCTTGATGAATCAATAGGAATGCTTCCCTAATCATCTAGGATCATTCAATCCTTGATCAAGATGAAGGAGGATGATAACTATGGCTTGGGAAAGAGGTAAGCAGTCAACCCTACCCTGGTTAAATGTGAAAATGTTGGTATTAAATGTTGGATGCTAAATATATTTAGGTACTTCTTTTCTTAAAGTGCAAATTCTCACTTATGAGGCTTCTTAAAGTTAGAAGTGATACAAAAATGATCAATGTAGGAGGTTTAGATATGAGTACTTGTGATTTTTTAAAAAGAACAAAAGGGATGGTTTATGGGATGAAGAGTGAGTGTTGGCCCAAGACATGGGCACTGTAGACACAAAAACAATGTAAATTAGAACATGTTATTAGTGTTTATGAGATGTGTTTTATGTATATATGTATCTTCTCTCTCTACCCTTTTAATCTTGCATAGATGATAGTTTGGCTAAGAGGAGACAACAGGGAAGAGTACCCTGAGCTAAAAGATGTCACAATTCTTTGGCAAGGTAAGAGAAAGGTAAGAACCTTAGGCATTTCTATGCCCGCTAAGATAGAACTATTACTTTAGTATACCCTATCATATTTCATGTACACATGTATGGGCAGTGTATGCTACTTAATGAATTTCTCATACTCTTTTGTAGCGTTAACTACTTATTGAGTTTTCCAAACTCATGTTTTCCTGTGATTAACATTTCCAGGTTCAGTTACTGAGGAAGGAGGAGCATCCGTTAGAGGAGTAGCGGAATTCTCCTGAGACGACCCTTCTCATCTTGGGTCAATATTTCTTGATTTTGTTCAATTAAAGTCTAGTCTAGAATTACTCTGTAGTTGTATAGGTCACTTAGGTCTTCGGGTTAAATAGTAAAGGATGTGACAAATAAATTATATGTACATCCGTTAATTGTAAATTCATTATGTTGATTATCTTTTTGGCAATAATAAAAAGGAATTTGATCTTGTCTAAAAATCAGTTAGTTAGGATTTAGAGTGTAGGCTTACGGGTCAAGGGGGAACATATCTTTAGGTTCCATGCTAGTTACGTACTCGGATTTATGTCATGACAAATAAAAAAATAATATTTTTAAAAAATGGGCTAGCCTGTGGGCCTAAAGGACATCCGATAAGAATTTAAGAATTAAAAGATAAGCAAATGTGGCTTGAGGAAAAAAGAGTAAATTACACTCTCTTGACCTACAAATTTTTAAAATTGTACATCTCTTCTTTTTTAACTTTCGAAATTTATACTCCTACCCTATAACCATAGAATTGCTATACTTAGTCTAATTTTATACTTTTTGTTCAAACAAATATGTTACACATTTTTTTTAAAATAACCTAATGTCAAATATATTTTTGCTAAATTACTGACTATTAAGTATATACGGAGAGTCCTTTTTTGGTAAAAATAAAATAAAATACTTCTGACATCTTATTATGTATTAGAAAAAATAAGGTTATCTTAATATATAAAAATTATTTTTTAAGCAAATAAAAGTTGTATTTTATAATTATAAAGAGAGAATATATATTTTAAAAGTGAAAGAGAACAATTAATGTGTAATTTTTAAAATTTTATAAAGAATGAGAGTGTAATTTACTCTTTTATTTTTTTACAAAAGGACGCTTCTCTGATTTAAAATGGAGAGATTAATAGGCGGGACCCCCCCATCACGATAATTTCTCAGAAACAGTGATGATTGAGCTGGATGGCACCTGGGGACCACGTTACCAGACGGGCCCCTTCCATCTCACTTACACTAAACGAGGCGATGGGAAGAAGCCGTTAACGGTTAAACTTATGTTACGTGTACGGCTGTGATTCTTCGTTTGGGGTGTCATGTTTGGTATTCGTACATACAATACAATACAGTATCGCAATTGCTACATCCAAAGTTCCAAACATAAAAAGTGCGTGTATTGGGGGACCAAACGGGCCGGCTGAGATTTTGTAAAATCCCAGGTCTGTGTATATATATATATATAGAAGCTTTAATTTTTGTTCGGAATGGAATTTATTAAACCTGCAATTTCTGATCTACCAGACAATGACACATCTATGGCCATTGATTCATATCATTCCCACAATTGGACAAGCCAAAATGAGCATTTAATTATGATCACCCCTGCATCTGCATGCATCCCCATTTATGATTCACATCTTACAAAACGACGCACATATATATAAGCTTACATGGATATGAGTCGTTAAACGGGGGAAAGAGACACCGAAAGAGACACCGAGTGCCTAGAGAGTATTTGTCATCTTTAAAGCGTAAGAGCAGGAAATATATGCCCCGCCCAAATTTATTCTAAAAATGTTTTTCTGGATTATAGTTGATATTTTTTTTAGTAGACAATTATTTAGTGTCTGAACATTAAATTATAAATATTAACTAATTTAAATTTAAACTAAGTAAGACTACAATAAAAGGCAAATGTAATTGATACTTTAGTGGCATGCTCCAGCATAGATATTATATAAACACTTATTCTCACTTACTTTGATGTTTAATTAATTTAGTTGTATGTCTTTACAAGTGGTAATAGCGTAACACGAGTCTGTTCAACGGAATAGCTTATATTAAGATCAATTCTTATATCTTTCGCTCTTTTTGGTGCCCATGATTTATGAAGGGGAAATAAATTAAGAGAAGACAATGTATGTGTGGGTGATAGTTTTTTTGGATTTATTAGGGAAGATTTGCTAAGTTTTTCTATTGTCTTTATATATATTTATATTATTTTGCTTTCTTTCGTTGTGCTATCGTAAGAAGATCTTGGTCTTGGCAATACTCTTCGTGTCCCCTTCCGTGCTATTATTGGGATTTGTTTTGTTCTCAAAAGAATAATATTTTCCTGTTTTTATTATTAGGGTTGTCGATTTTAAGGTTGACGGATTTAATTTTTTTTAATTTTAAATTTTAAAGAAAAATTTTAGACCATAAATTATGATGATTGAGAGTTTAGATTCGAACAGAAGCAAATATATTTCATAGTTGTCCATACTATTTTTTTTATGTGTGTCTCTTTTCATTTTAATCCATAATTCTCATTCTACTTTTTACATTCTAATAAGAATATTTAAAAAAAAAATCAAAAATTTCTTGATTAAGAAAATGACTATAGACTTCCCTTTGACAGTATTCTACTTATTTAATTAAATTGTAAATATTTTGATGAACCATATATTATTTAGCCTAATTTTATGATTCACACTCACTTAAGTTTCATTGTACAAAAGCCTAATATCATGCTTTTGGGTATATTTTAAATACTTTGGTAATATCTCTAAAATAGCTTAACTTTCATTGCCCAAAAGATACAAGACTTCAAACAGTCAAAAAAGACTGATTGATTTCCAAGTCACTAAATAAATGGCACCCACGATTAGGTGTTTGTTTAGGAAACAGTTAGGAAATTTTAATTTGTGAACTAACTAAAGTTTGAGTCATAACAAGTTAGAATTGCTTCATGATAAATCAAAGTTTAGATTGTTGTGGAAATTTGAGTTATTTTTCCACCAATAATAAATTCAATAATGTTCAACAAATAGCCTACCATGTAGGAGGTAAAAACATAAAACAGTATAAATAAAAAGTATAAATTAAATAGAGAACACCAAAAATTTAATGAGATTCAGCCAATTTATGCCTACGTCCTCGGACATCACCAAAATATATTTCTATGAGAGAGAAAAGAGAAAACTAAGTCTTTAGAAAAGATATTAGGCTTTTGTCTTTGGTGTACGAAAATACAAAAGAGGAGGCTTCATTATATAGCCTTCATTCCCTCCCCACTTTGCAAACCCACACGATGTGGGACTCAGAAAAGAGCCACCGAAGCTACAGGGCCTACCAAAACAACAAATCTCCACCTTGACAAATTTCAGGTCCCAAGCAAAATTACAAAATTTCTTTTACTAGAAAACTATCTACAGTAGTGTCTTTAAATGCGCCTATGGCGCCATCTATCTTCAAATCTTCACAATATTAATCAAGTCCAAACAATGTTGGAACTTAATCGACGTCACCACTTTGGCCATCATGTCTACGGGATTTTCAGCTGTGTGGATCTTTTGAAGTCGTATTTCACCTTCTTCAAGAATTTCCCTTACAAAATGATATCGGACATCTATGTGCTTCGTTCGTGCATGATAGGCTTGGTTCTTTGCTAAAAAAATAGCACTCTGACTATCACAATACACTTTGACATGCTTTTAAATCCTTGAAGCCAAATAGCCTCTTTAACAGCCTTTGTAACTGCCATATACTCTACCTCTATAGTAGACAAAGCAACTGTTGACTGTAAAGTAGACTTCCAACTGATCGGTTCCTTTGCAAGAGTAAACACATAATCGGTAGTTGATCGACGTTTGTCCAAATTACTAGCATAGTCAGAATCACAATATCTAACTACAAATTGACCACCTTTTTCATCCCGCTCAAATATTAAATTAATATCTACGGTGTTCAGAATATACCGTAGAATCCATTTAACAGCTTGCCAATGTCCTTTACCAGGATTATGCATATACCTGCTCGCAACCCCAACTGCTTGAGAAATATCAAGTCTCGTACACACCATAACATACATTAAGCTACCAACAACATTTGCATATGGAACTTTTGACATATATTCTCGTTCAGCATAATTCTTCGGAGATAAATTAGCACTAAGTTTTATGAGGAGCAAGCGGGGTACTCATAGATTTTGTTTTGTCATTCATGCCAAAACGTTATAGCACTTTTTTTAGATATTGTTTCTGAGTCAGACAAAGCTGCCCTAATTTTTGATCTCTACTAATCTCTATGCCAATAATCTTCTTAGCTTCTCCTAGATATTTCATTTCGACTTCTTGCTTCAACTGTGCTTTTAACTTCTCAATCTCTCGTTGATTTCTTGAAGTTATCAGCATATCATCAACATATAGGAGAAGATAGATAAATGATCCATCTTATAGCTTACACAAATACACACAATGGTTGTATTTGCTCCTTGTGTACTTCTGCCCCAATATAAACTTGTCAAATCGTTTGTACCATTGCCTAGGTGATTGCTTTAGGCCGTATAAGAATTTTTCAAGTTTGCATGCCAAATTTTCTTTTCAAGCAACCTTGAACCCTTCTGGCTGAGTTATATAGATTTCTTCCTCCAAGTCTCCATGTAAAAATGCAGTATTCACATCAAGTTGAATTAGATCCAAATCCAATTGAGCTACCAAAGCCAATAAAATTCTAATAGAGGAATGTTTCACCATAGGAGAAAAAACTTCATTATAGTCAATTCCTTCCATCTGAGCATAGCCCTTAGCTACTAACCTTGCCTTGTAGCGAATGCTTTTCTTCTCAGGAAATCCTTCTTCTTTGCATATACCCATTTGCATCCAATTACCTTTTTTCCCTTCGACAGATTTGCTAGTTTCCATGTCTGATTTTTCTGAAGAGACTGCATTTCTTCATTCATAGCATTCTTCCACCTATCATCTTCTAAACTTTGAACTGCTTCTTGGTAAGTGATAGGAATTTCATCATTGACAATTATAGATGCATAAGCCACCATACCATCGAACCAAGTAGATTTGTGTCTTATTCGTTGTGGCTTTTGTAATGCAATTGGTTCTTGTTGCTGTAGAGGTTCTTGGATAGGAACCTCCTCTTCTTTAGACTCCTTTTCTACCATAGGATTTTCTTTATTTTCTTCATCAATTACTAGGATAATGCTTTTTTCAAACTCCACTTGCTGTGGAGCACTATTGATCTGTTGAATATTATGTTTTGTTACCTTCTTCAATATGGCAGATTCATCAAAGGTAAGATCCTTGTTAAAGATTATCTTTCGTGTTTCCAGACACCATAGACGGTATCTTTTTACACCAGTAGTGATCCCCATGAAAATCACCTTCTTTGCTCTCGGATCTAATTTTGATTCTTAACATGATAGTATGCAGCGGAACCAAACACATGTAAGGAATCATAGTCAGTAATAAGTTTTTTAGACCATGCCTCTAGAGGTGTTTTGCCACCAATAGCAAATGATGGCAAACGACTAACAAGATGACTCACATATCTCACTGCCTCAGTCCAAAATTGTTTGCCCAACCCAGCATTGGACAACATACACCAAACTTTCTCCAGCAATGTTCGATTCATGTGTTCTGCCACCCTGTTCTATTGTGGTGTATTTCTAACTGTGACGTGTCGAACAATGCATTCATCTTGACAAACTTTATCAAATGGATCACTTCGGTATTCACCTTCATTATCTGTTCTGAGTCGTTTGATCTTTTTGTCAATCTGAGTTTCTATCATCTTTTTCCACTTAAGGAAATAATCTAACACTTTATCCTTTGACTTCATAGTATTCATCCACACTCTTTGAGAGAAGTTATCAACAAAGATAACATAATAATGTTTACCTCCCAAAGAAGTTGTCTTGGAAGGTCCCTATACATCAGAGTGAACATAATCTAAAATACTCTTGGTATCATGGATTGAGGTGCCGAATTTCACTCTCTTTTGTTTTCTCATCATGCAATGTTCGCATAAAATCCATCTTACGGGTGTGTGCACCTTTCAACAATCCTCGCTTTGCCAAAATTTGTAAGAATTTTTTTTACCTGTATACCCTAACTGCATGTGCCACAACCTAGTTGCATCTGACCCATCATCATCAACATAGCAAATGCAGTTGTCCCAACAATTGTATTACCGTCGTAGTAATACAAATTATTCTTCCGGGTACCTTTCAACATCACTAGAGCTTCAGAGATGACTTTTAGAACTCCATCTTGCATCGTCACTGCTAATCCTTTGGATTTCAGGACTCCTAAAGAGATGAGATTCCTCTTCATGTCTGGTACATATCTAACTTCTGTTAGAACTTTAGTCGATTCATCATGGTTCTTTAAGTAGATTGAACCAATACCAGTTGATTCGTAATATGTGTCATTTCCCATGTAAATAACACTACTAGCTACTTCTTTAAATTCAGTGAACCATTCTTGGATATGACAAATATGTTGGTTATAAGCTAAGTCAAACATTCATTTGTTAGATCGCCTTATTGATGTTATAGCAACCAGTGAAAGATCTAAATCTTCATCACTAAATTCAGCCACATTTGATTCTGACAGAGCTTTGCTTTTATCATCTTTGCCCTTATTTTTCAATTTTGGGCAATCCTTCTTCCAATCCCTCTTCTCTCTACAAAAGACACATTCATCTTGGCTCGGTATGTCTTTTGACTTAGATATCCCTCTCCTTCCTTTCTTCTGGCCTTATGGTCTTCCTCTAGCCACTAGTGCTTCTGCTACCACCTCTACTTGCATGCTTTCTTCTCGATCCTTTTTCCTCAATTCATGGTTGTATAGAGTACTGCACACTTCACTGAGGAAAACTTTTTCTTTCCCATGAAGTAACATGGTTTCTATAAGTGCGTACTCATTAGGGAGGGAAAACAGCAACATCAAGGCCAGATCTTCATCTTTGAAAGTCTTATCAACATTCATCAAATCAGCTACTGCCTTGTTAAAAGCAGTAATATCATCGTTCATGGTGGTATCGAGTTTATAAATAAACCGGAACAATTTCTTCTTCATATAGAGCTTGTTATGGCTGCTCTTCTTTAGGAATTTATCCTTCAATGCCTTCCACAACTTACTTGCAGAAGTTTCCTTTGTGAGTGAATACTTCTGCTTTCTAGAGAGTCGTGATCGAATAGTACCACACACCAATCGATTGATGGTCTTCCAATCTTCTTCATCAATTTTATCTGGTTTCTCTTCTTCAATAGCAATATCTAGACCTTGTTGGAAAAGAGCGTCTAGAACTCCACCTTGCCACATGCCAAAATGACCTGTACCGTAAAAAATCTCTACCTCTAATCTAGGATTTGGTGCAGTAATTTTCGTCAAAAATGACGACGAAGAAGCTGCCGATATTGTGGTGGAAACAATGGTTCTCTGCTCCTTATCATCTGCCATTTTAGCTCCCAAATATGAAAATTACTAGTAATACTCTAGTCCAAAAAAGATGCACCAGAAAAGTTCTCAAGAAAGAGCGGAGGGTCACAACAGATACACTTAAGAATCATATCTTTCCTTAGGCAGATATTTCCTAGACATGTACTTTAATTAGACAATATATTACTAATAATTTCACCAAAAAATTTCAAATAAATTATCAAGAAATTTTTCTAATTGTAGAAGCTCAGTTAAAATTGCAACCACAAGAGCATACTAAAATTTCAAAAGTTTTCACAACCAAAACCTCTGATACCAATTGTTGTGGAAATTCGAGCTATTTTTTCACCAATAATAAATTCAATAATGCTCGACAAATAGCTTACCATGTAGGAGGCAAAAACATAAAGCAATATAAATAAAAAGCACAAATTAAATAGAAAACACTAAAAATTTAACGAGGTTCGGCCAATTTATGTCTACATCCTCTGACACCACCAAAATATATTTCTATAAGAGAGAAAAGAGAAAACTAAACCTTTAAAAAAAATATTAGGCTTTTATCTTTGATGTACGAAAATACAAAGGAAAAGGCTTCATTATATAACTTTTATTCCCTCCCCGCCTTGCAAACTCACACGATGTTAGACTTAGAAAAGAGCCACGAAAGCAACAAGGGCCCACCAAAACAACATAGATAAACTTAATTTTACAAAATCTTAATTTTTAAACTCTTAATCAAACGTCATTTAGTCACTGCAAAACTTAATTTTAAAGTTTCCTACTAGTTTTCATACATACATTAGAACGCCTTACCCAACTTCAAGGTCCAGCTGCCTAATTGTATATTTGTATACCTCGACATAATCTCCTGAGTTAATGCTTTCTTTGTCCACTCTACTCATTATTCATTTAAGTATAAGAGGTGGAGACAAAATATATTTTCTCCTATTATATTGGATTACTTATAAATCTTATCAAAAAGCATCAATTCGTTAGTTAAATCACACTATGGTCCCAATGGTCCCGATAATCTTCAACTCAAACTCATCATATTGTAATTATGTTTCAGCTTTACTTAACAGTACCGTAAGAAAGCAATGGAGTGAGATGAGAGGGTGACGTGGAGAAAGGGGCGTCAAATTATGCTTATCCATGGAATTGAGGTAGTGCCAATAAAAGTATGCAAGTAGCTAAAGCCACTCTCCCCACTTCTGGCGATGTCAGAATTGGTAAACGCATTTTCGTCATCTTCTCTTCCACCTCAATCCCCATTTTTTCTCTGCCACTTGGCGTCTTCATCATACATACATATATATATACATATATATATATATATATATATATATATTCCTCTTTGATTTTTTTCCTCCCCAATTTCTCTTTTGTTGGATGTTGGAAACAGCCCACCATTTGGCCACCACCACAAAATATCAATACAAAAAATCTAACCCTTTTAGTTTTATTTCACACTATAGTTATAGTGACAGTCAATTTTGATAAGATAGAAAATTTATATCATTTTTTTAAAATTTTTTTAGTTTAATTTAGCATCCTTCATGCACTAGGATTGTTAGTCCTCGTCTCAGGTTGTTGGGAAAGGAATAATTCTTCTGTTTCTCATGGTATCTGAAAAATTGTTAAATAAATATAAGTTTAAGCATAATTAATTTTTAGAATTGATTTTGAATAAACATATGTTTGTATAAACGTAATTTATGTTTCAAAATTATTATAAAAAATAATTTTAAAAAATAAATTTTATTTAAATATTAATTAGGGAACACTTTTAAATATGTAATTACAAAAAATGTATGAATTTTATATTGTTTTATTTTATTTATACTTATTTAATTTCTCTCATATGAAAATATAATAAAATAAATTATATTAATATTTTAATGATTACTTTTTTGTAATTATTGGTACTACTATTTGATTTAAAATATACATTTATTAATGTTGTAATGAATTTATTTATTTTATCTTTATTTTTAAAATAAATTATATAAATGTTTTAATAATAAATTTTTAATTATTAACACTAATATTTGATTAAAAATATACATGTATTAGTTTTTCAATAAATTATATAAAAATGAGATCAACAAACTCACACAAAAAATAATATAAGTAAAGGCTCAAGGGAAAAAATTGTGCCACAAAATATTAAAACTACGTTCAATAAAGGTAGAAACTTTAACAATTTAAGTGGGTATAAACCTAGGCTTGGTGGCTATAAGCAATCATGAAAACACTCAAATGTATGGTGCCAAATTAATATTGGGGAAAAAGTGTGGCCGTGGGCTAGATTAGGAATAATTTAGCCTAATTAAAAATGGTCCTACTGGCTGGCCTTTTGTTTTGTTTTTTTTAAATATATTATTTAGTATAAATAATCTTATTTTATCACAATAAGTTTAGATATAAAATTTTTTTTAATTTTTTAAAAATAAATATAAAATTTTAAAATTTAAATATAATATAGTTAATTTTAAAAGAAAATATGAAAAATTAAAGTTATTAATTGTTTAAAAATATTAAAGAAATAATGTTTTACATTATAAATATTATTTTAATAAAAAATTATTAAATTTTTATTAAAAAATTAAAAAAATTATATTATTTTAATATTAAAAATTAAAAAAAAAGTAGCCCATGAACTAATATTAACTATTCTGATCTTTAAGATTCTAACTCGTTTGTAAATAGGCCACTCTATGATCCAACTATTTATTTCAAGACCGCCTCGGGCCGAACCATTTAACACCAATATGCCAAACATCTCCAAATTGTTCAAAACCTTGGCTTAAGACAATAGAAGCTCGTTACTTCGTTACACCGCGTTTCCGAACATCCTCTCTTAACTCCGCGAGTAAATTCAACAGCGGAGACCGGTTGCTTTAAATGAGCTTCGCGGAATATTAGCGACATTCTTTTATTGCTGTATCAATGATCCTCTAAATATAGTAACATATGAAGTTTTATTTTTGCTCTAATTAATTATATAAGCACTAGAATGATAATTTTACATTTTTATTAAGATAATTAAATTCTTACTAGTAACTGATTTTTAATGAATTAGCATTGGGAACAACGCTCGCATTGAAATGTAAGACTGATATTTAAAAAACACATGAATTAGTAATGAGTTTTCCTTTTTAGTTTTAACATAACGATCAAGGAATTGAAGGGTGGCAAGTTGTAATTAGCAACTATTTTCACCATTTTTTGAAACTGGGAAATCTTCTTGAACTGAACCCCTAATCCCATTTCTGTGTGTGTGTGTGTATCTGAATGTATAGCTGATTTTCTAAGAAAACATAATCTCTTTCTTCATATATGGTGATAATATGACAATGAAAAATTCGTTTAAACAGCAAAATAACATGGTTTAGGATCTCAATTAGGAAGCCTCCACGAACGTACTTCCATGTTAGAAAAGACAGATGAAATTGACATACTCAAGATAATGTATTATTTAAATAATTCCGATTTGCGCTATCCCTCTAATTACGAGACTCTCAAGAATTTCTAGGACTCTTTAAGCACTAACACAGATAAATTCACAGACAAACATGAAGATGGAAGGAAGCGAGGAACACAGACCCAAGCTCATCCGTCAACGTTAGCATAATAATTAACATATAGTATCAAAAAATTTGAACCCCGATGGTTACACACACCAAAGCGTAATAAAATAGGAAAATTAAAAAAAAGAACAAAAATAATCGAAAATACAAAGACAAAGGGATAGCCGGTACAAAAATTGCCGATTCTCGGCAACACTAGGGACGAGAATCCAATCCTATTTTGTCACTGAATACTCAAAGAGCCACAAGCGGATCTGAAACAAACAAATCGCCGATATCTTGGAAGTAGTCATCTCTATGCCAATTCGAGAATCCAAACCTGAAATCAGAATCCAAATCCAAACCGAAATCCTCAGAGGGAGCCAGAAATGTATCGGAGCCGATGCTTTCTGGTATGTCAGCGCTGTCAAAAATGTCCGGCAACGAACTCTGGAAGTCGAATATATCCGCCGGGTAATCGGAGATATTCTCCGATACCCATGAGGAGGACGACGATTCGTCCCGACATTCGCTTGTATCATCTTTGGTTGTAACAGATTCCGCTTCAACTTCCTCTGACAAACTGCCACACTGAGAGCGAAGAACGGATTTCGGCGATCTCAGTTTTTTCTCTTCCTCCTCGCAGGCCTTACCCGGTGGCGTGATGAAATTGGTCAGCGCCTCTGCTCCTCGAAGCTTTATGGCTGCTTTATCGTACACCAAGGCAGCTTCCTCTGCCGTTTCGTACGTGCCCAGCCACAGCCGTACACGTCGCAACGGATCTCTGATCTCCGCCGCCCATTTCCCCCAGGGCCTCTGCCTCACTCCCCTGAACTTCTTCCCCGACGACACCTTCATCGCTCGCCGACTCCCCATAAGTCTGTTCCTAATAGTATTACTCTTGCTAACCTTGCTCTTAGGCTTCGCAACGTCGCTTTGGGTGGAGGAGCCGCACTGGATGGTAATCTCGTTGACGAACTTCCTCACTCGGTGGCGCGTGACGGAAGCTTCCCCTTCTTCGTCGCTGGAGGAGTCGGTGGCGTCGCTGTCTTTCACACATATTCGAACAACTCTCGGATACTTGGTCCCTCGGGACAGCCGGTGTTGTTCTTCTGGCGTTACTAGCTTTGTATGGTTGGCGTATTTGATGGATGGCGTAGTCATATTGGTGGGTGCTTGTGTTGTGTATCAGATTTCTGATAGCAATGACATTGAGAGGCCAAGAGTACAATAGAGATGTAAAAGGAAAAGGATGAAAGAGATTTTTTTTTGAGGCTATAAATCACACACGGGTATAGAATAAAGAAGATGAAAAGAAAGAGAAGGCAGAGAACCCAACCGCCAAAGAGAAGCTTAAAACGCAGTGAAATCGTGGATAGATGAATTAAATACTGGTGAAAAAGCTATTAAAGAACGAGAAGTTGCAAGGAAAGCCACACCGAAAAGGAAAGAAAAAGAGTGTGAAAGCGTGAAACCGAGATAGGCAGTGTCCAAAGTGAGAAGCAGAGAACCCACCACGAGCTGAGTCAGGGACTACAAAAGGTAAAGAAAGCAATGGGATATGGTGGATATATATGGGGAGGAAAAGTAGAAATTTTCCGAGAAAGTTGAAAGATAAATTGGAAAAGTAAAAGAAAAATAAAGATGTTACCAGTAACACTTACCAGTATCTGTACTGGGAAAAGGTAAAGGAATAAATGTTGAGAAAACAAGGAGGCAATGGTATAGTTGAGGAAATAAATTCAGGAAACCACAGGAAAAGAAGAAAGTAGAGAGAGAGAGGAGGAAAGGAGGGAACAACAGGGAAGTAGGAGATGCAGTGTTTGTATGGTGACTGAAGCAAACCTATTTTATAGGATATAACAGACCTATTCACTAAATTCGATTTAAATAGAAATTTATTTATTTGGGAAATATAGTTGGAAGGAACATTAAAGGAGGAAATAACTAAATAGGGCGGTTTTTGAAATATTTAAATGAGGGAAGGCATGGTGAGGTGGGGAAGGGTGTCAGATAAGAGAGATAGCAGGGAGGGGGAAGGGGTGGAGATATTTTAGAAAAAGGAACACGAATCGGGCAAATAGTAAGGCGACACGTGGAAATGATGGGATTGGTGGTAAGGGGAATGAAGAAATGTTCTTGGTAGGAGGGATTGAGGTCACGTGAGGGAGACACTTTGGTCAGTCCTCCTCCTTTGACTGAAAACTGAAATGAAAAGAAGGAAGGCGTGAGCCTCGCTTTAATTAATTTCATTAATCAATTAATTAATTAAGAAATGAAAATGTTAAATTCCCTTTTAATTATTTCTTAAGCAACCGTTAATTGCGGTTTAACTCAAACAGGAGAAGGGGTAATGTTTGGTAGTATTGATTGATATGATGTCTCTTCCTCTAATTTCTTTCTTCCTTATTGCCAATTGCATGGTAATGTGATAAACTTCCTAGAATTTGGTGCCAGTCATTATTATTTCGAGTAATTTTATGAAAAAAAAGTATTATTTAATTAGTAAAAAAATTATAAAATATAGTTAATAATTTAAAAGATTCAGTATTTCGAGTAATTCTAGGAAGCTTATAATTTACTAACACCATCTAAAATAAGAGTGTTGTCTCCAGTATCCTGCATTGCTCAGTTACTCTTTCAGCTTGGAAATAGGGAAAGTTAAAGCTATTAGACGGTGTTTGGATCAGAATCTTGTCTTGTTTCTTTGGAAATAAGAGTCATGTTTTAACTTTTAATATGGGCCATTGATCTGATTGAGTGAAACAAATAAAATAGTGGTACATATGGTGGGAATGCGCGGTGAAGTAGAGAAACAAGTCAAATGAGCATGGAATTCTAGGTGTAGTTGCATGCCTTGAGCCACAAAATAGAGAAGCTCCCATGGTTGTTTGTTTTGGAATTGGAATTTGACCCTCACTTGTCTCAGCCTATTTTCTGCAACGCAATCAATTCGCTGCCTCAGGGCGTGTGTTTTCCTTCTTTTTAATAATGATTTTCATTATCATCGATATTATTACCATTATTATGTTGCTTTACAGCTTCAGTCCAACAGTCACACGCTCTCCAACGAATTGTCTTTTGTTCTTTTTCCACAGCAATAAATTATTAATTAAATTCAATTATCTTTAAAAAAATTATATTTGTTTTAATTTAATATTTTATTAAATAACAAAATCTATTTTTTTTTGCTGAGTTTTAAATGTTTCATTGTTAAATGTTACTTTAATAAATAAAAAAATTGAAATAAAAATAATTTTTTAAAAATTAAATTAAAAAATTATAATTGTTCAAGAATTAAATGAATAATTTACTCTGTAATTAACTTATTAGAAAATAATGAATGATGGCCAAAAAATTATCATAATAAAACATATAACGTAACATGGACTTGGGGGTAGTTTAGAAATATTGTTATTTTCAAAAATTACTGAGTAAAGTTACTATTTAATAAGTTTAAAAAAAGCATAATTAATCCATTGGTTGTTTTATTAATAATTATTTAAAATTTTAAACATATGGAAGGATGTTGAGTGTCTGCTAGATTTTTACCTTTTGCAATACTGAAAAATTAAAGAATTTTATATTGAGTTATAATTAAAATAAGATAAACTATTTTCCGACAAATTGAACAAAATACTACAGGGATGAAAGTAGATAACTCATCTCTCTCTCTCTCTCTCTCTCTCTCTCTCTCTCTCTCTCTCTCTCTCTCTCTCTCTCTCACGTATATATGCATGCATGTATGTATGAGCAAAAGTTAGATATAATTTTAATGATAAAAAATTAAAAAAAAATCTGTAACCTCTGTGTATATAATATTTGTATAACGACAACGACAATTTATATTTTAGTAAAAAAACTAGTGAAAACATATATTTTTTTTTTTCTAAGAATGTCTGTGACATCATTTCTGAAATATGATAATGTTGTTACAAATAAAAATAATCACCGTCTACAAAGTAAAAATTCTAATTTTATTCAAACTAATTGCTATTTCGTGTGAATCGTGTCATACTCGTTCGAGACTTAAAAAAGGATATTATTTCGCTCAAAAATCTTAATTCAAGTATAATTTCTTTTGAATATAAGTTTAAGTAAATTTTAATATTTGTGATTTTGATTTCTTTTCACTCCTTTTCCTACTCTTTTTTCTTAGATGTTATGTCTTCTTTGTAAAAATAATTTCAATTATACATATATATATATATATATTTATTTATTTATACATATAAATTTGAAAAGTAGTTATTTTATATGATTAATTATCCTTTTAAAAAATCGTACGTTTTCTTTCCAGGGCGGTGCCGTTTTATCTTCTTCAAATTTGTGGCCGACACGTGTACTTGGGACGTACTTGTAATGCGTCGTTAGTTCTCGTTGTCCTATATCAAGAACTTCATAATTTTTAAATTTTAAATTATTAGATGCAAGGACAATGATATATATATATATATATTTTTTTTTTCTTTTGATCTCTAACAATTTGGAAATGCGATACTCTTTTCATGAGAATACACAAGCAGAAATTTAAAACATGCAGGCCTGTGTTTTTGTTTAGGATAAATTACAACTTATACAATTACGATTAGTTCAATATTAGTTTACTGTTTACCTTATGATTTTAATTTTGTTATATAAGTGAGAGACATTTATTTTGTTCCTGCTTAGCTATTTTGAGATTTTTTATTCAATTTTTTTTAAAAAATTAGTTATGTAAAAGATATTAAGATCAAATTATCTTTCCCGTGATTTTAAATTAAATCTTACTATAATTTTTATTACTAAATAATTTAAAATCAAAGACACAAAGTAAAATAATGTGTGTGTGTATATATAACACACAGTCAAGCATAAGTTGCTAACAAATGTGGAGTACTGTTTTTCAATTCTAATTTTTTGGTAAGCTGACTCGCTATAAAATTAAAAAAATTATTGTTTAGGCCCATCTTCAGAAAAAGCATTTATTTTACTCCAAACTCGTCTACACACACACATTAATATTGGAGGATTAAACAGTAAGGACATTTTAGTTTAAATTTGGATTCCCTCTATTTCCAATAAAGTAATAATCTACTTTAGACCAAATAATCATGATTTAAAAAAGAAAATTAAAAAAAAAAAAGATAGTCAAATTGCAAGTGATTATCTCAAGATTTATTTTATTAAATTTTGGATAAAAAATAATAAGATAATTAAGTGGTAACAGATTAAACTATCAAGATTTTTTTTTTGGCCCAAAACAATATATTAAGATATTGAGTGACATATTTCAAACTATAAGAAAATAAACTAACAAAAATACACCCAAAAAAAAAACATAGGAGGATTTGAAAACTAAGGAGACAAATTAGTTTTAGGCGACTTTCCCTTGGTTTATTTTATTAAATTTTGGAAAAGAAAAAATAATTATAAGGCAGTTAATTGATAACAGAATTCAAAAAAATCATAAGGATATTGAGTAACATATATCAAACCATAAGAAAGGAAGCTGGTTTTAAGTCAAATCGCAAGAAAATAAGTATGCTTTTTTTTTAATTTATAAGATACCATTTAAATACAATTTAAATAAGAATTTTGATCAAATTAAAGTGCAAGAAGGACGCACCCATTATCATTAGTTTATGCGACATTCCTTCTAAAAAAAGAAAAGCAATAATTCTTTTTTAGAGGAGAGAAGGGTGATCTATAGATCCGATAAGATTACAATGTGCAAGTAGCAGCATGAAATTTGAATGTTTAACTTTTGTTGTCAGAGATTAGAATATATATATATATGCTGCTAAAGCCACTTTACTGCCTTCAAAAGGGTGAATGTAGAGCCCAGAAAGATCCTCTTTGGAATGTCTGCTACAACTACAACTCTTTATTTGGGTTGTTTGACTCCAATATTTCCACCTTCTTTTCTTTCTTACCTATTGCATTCTGAAAATCATCAATAAGCTTTCTTACTATATAGTGTTAAGTCATTAAAAAGTACTATTATATGCTTCTTAGGTTGCTTAATTATTGGTCAATATTTATATTGTTATGATAAGTGGTTACCACTAAGTTATAGAATTATAGTTGACAGTCAAAACGCAATTCTATTAATTTGTTTCTTTGACTGTGAGTAGAATAAGCAATTGAAATTTTAAATATATATATATATATATATATTATACGGGATCATAACAAAACTAACAATATTAACTCACTCAATACAAAGGTATTAGCTATATGGCAAAGGTATGGTAGCTATGGTTGTCAAAATCAGGATTTAACTTGTGAATTTGAACATTTTATGATCTTTGGTTCTAATATTATGCTAACTCAATCGTAGAATTGAAAAATTGGTCAAACTCAATGCAAATTCAATCAAATTTAATTAAATCAATCAAAATCTTTCAAATTTAGTGCAAACTCGGCTAAATGTGGAACATAAACTCAGTTAAGAATATTATTTGATACTTCTATAATTTGTATAAATATTTTATGACTTCATTTGGATTTGGTATTTTGATTTATGTAATTTAGAACTTTTATATTTAATCTTATATTAGACTAAATACTTTTTTATATTAATTATAAGTTAAGATATTGATATATATATATATATATATATATATATATATATATATATATATATATATATATATATATATATATATAAAAGAAAGCAAAACATAAAATGGTGGCAGAGGAATTTGAGGGTTTTACTTTACGGAACATGCCAAACATGAAAAAGTGTAGGAATAAAAAAGCAAACAATAAAGGAATAAATAAATGAGGATCAGAATAAGAGGAATGATTAGAGAATGATGATAAGAATGTTCAGATTAAACGTTCATAATGAATTGTACTTAAAAATATATAATTATCATTAGCTTATTAGCTAAGATACAGACAAGTTGAGAAGAATCAGAATCAGAATCAGCATGTGGCGAATGGACGCCTGCGATATCACTGAGTGGGGTTCAGGTTCAACTTCAGAGTTCCGGCTGTAACAGATTCGAAGTGTTTTTTTTTAAAAAAAAAATTATTAATAACAATGAATGAATAGATGATTAAATTAGAGAGTATAAGAGGCTGATTTTACGGAAGCTAGTCTCGTTCTTCTGAATTTTGATTCTCCAAACCACAATGGTACTGCACAGAAAAAGACATGGGGATTTCCAATAGAGAATTGGATCAAGTACTTCAGTGAAAGCTTGTTGGGATATTGCGGAGGAAGATGAAGATCCATGTGCTCCTTCTTGTACGTTAAAGACAACGTAATTAAGCATAAGAATTGAACATCAAATTTTTTACTTTTCATCAATGGTGCTCTGCCAGCTCTCAGCTTTCTGTACTGTACTTACATTGAATCCTTCAAAATGGGCACCATATTGTTTACTGTTAGTGTAGAGTTCTGCTCCCACTCCTCACTCTCACCCACATACTGTTTTGGTTCAATGCCCAAATGCCAAGTGTAGTGGCAGTCTGTTTTTTTCTCTTGTTTTTTATTTAAACTATAAGTATTTGAAAACTTAGTAATTCAAATTATCTTGATTCAAGTGAGGTGTTATTACAAATGTGTAAAGTTATTTTAACATTAATGTTTTTTAAATCATTCATGACACTCAAACTTGAAATCTTACTCTAAAAGAAGAAGGGTTGAATCATTTAAATAAGAACTGTCATTAATTTGGTTTAAGATTATTGTCCCATAAATGCAATACCCAAAAACTACTCAATAGCTTAAAATTATAGAACGAGATCTTTTGTTTGGCTTTTGATATTGGGCACCCCTCAACCCTTTGATTGACAAGATCAACAGCTACGATTGAATTTTCATATGAATCTACGATTGGATCGTTCTCAATCCAACAGCCCACATCACATAGAGCATTTGTAAGTGGAGAGTCCAAGTATTAATGTTGTCAGATTTTTGGTGAGTGTGTGTTGTTATGCATGGGAGAAAATTTTCCATTTCAATGGAGGGAAAATTCATGACATCATGTGGTACTATGAGATTGAGTAAGTGGCAAGCGGCAAGGGAGTACATGTGGCACGAGAAATGCTAGATGGAAAACAAGTCCCTGGAGGGACTAAACTAAAATAAAAATGGTTATGTGTACCCTTGAGTGAGAAAGGGGATAATTGAGAATTTGGAAAATTTATGTGTGCCAAAGATGGAAAATGAGTGATGGGAATGTGTGATACCTTGAGCATTTGGGATATATTTGAGTTAAGAAAAATTACAATTTTACCCTTATCTAAGACTGGACTTTGAGTTGACTAAGGACACTTTGGTAATTTTTTCCTCTATGTATATATATGTGTAACTCACGCCACACATGTTAGCATTATTTATTTTATATATATTATTATTATATATATATTATTTATTTTATAAATAATGTTTAGTGCTGACAATTTTATTTGAGTGGACTGACATATTAATATTGTATGTTTATGCACATTTTGGGACATACATATTGGGACTATCTTTAATTAGGTTCATTATTAAGATCTTCATGTATTTTGTGTTAAGAGGTCTATTTGATATATTTTATAAGTTATTCTGTGGTATTAGTGTAAATAATAAACATGTAGACGTCTGACCTTAAATAATAACAGTAATGCTGTGTTATTATAAAAGGGGTCAATCTATGGGTCGACCAATGGGTAAATGGATATGGGTAGTAGTTTCCTAGGTTATATAAGAAGACAAGCCTTTGGTAGAAATCATATGTTCATTTTGGGTTTTCCATCGACCAAAGGTGAGAGAGAATCTATCATATCTTTCTAGAAAAGCTTACTTTTTTTGTTTCATATTTGGGTTTGCGATAGCTTTAGGTATGCGCTCTTATCGTTCTTCATTGTGTTCTTATTACTTGTCAAGAGCTACAAATAGTAGATTCGTAAATTGAAGTTTTCTGCATTTGTATCTTTATGAATCTCTACTGTTTGGTTGTGATTATTCTAAATAATCTTTCAACACACACATCAGATTTGTCTCTCTCGTGCATTCACACTTCTCTCCCGTGCTCTAGCTCCCTTCTTTTCACCCAAGACACTCTTTCAACTCCTTGACCACTATTCTATGGCGAGGTAAAGTTCACACTTCTCTCCCGTGCTCTTTCAACTCCTTCTTTTCACCTCACCAGTGCAAAGTTGAGGTAAAGTTCTTAACCTCTATCCTTTCTGCACATTTTCAAAACCCTAAGGGACCTCAAGTAGAAATGGTGTTAAATGGAGTTGTTTAGATTTAAGTTTAGTTTTCCAACATTTTCCCTTGAACATTGATGGTTTTGAAATAAGAAATTTGGAGAGAATACTAAGAAAAAAATTTTTCGTTGAGAGGAAAATTATATTAGATTTGGGAAAGGAATATGGGTCTTTAAGTTGAATCTTGAACTTTCTTTGATTTCTACTATTTATAAAGGGTTTCCTAGAGGTTGGATATGAAATTCTAATATTAACACCATGGGTAATGGCTAGAATGGAATTTGGATTTGATTTAAAGGCTAACGAAACCGAGTTAGATAAGGTTTGGGACAAATTTTGGTGAATTGGGGGTGTTTTGCAATGCGCTGGTGCAACCGATTGATTGTCTAGGAGCTATAGTCAACTGGTAGCCTTTTAGGTAGCTTTCCTATTTGGCTAGAACTGAACCAGTTGACTAACTTGAGGGACCAATCGACTGGTAGCCTTCTAGATGTCAATCCGAGAGCAACCAATCAACTACTCTTAAGGAGCCAGCTAGCCAGCTGGTCCTCTGCAATAAAAAAAAAATTTCCTAATTCATCTTCCCTTGTTTTGTTTCTATGCTATTAGGCTCTCACCTTAGAGTGTCTTTTGGATCCTTTCTTGTCAAACTGCCAAGGTTGGAGATAGATTTAACTCAGATATAAGGTCAGGGAGATTCTACCTTACTTTGCTTGTATTTTCTATATCTAAACTTGCTATCAGTTATATGCTAAGTTCTCAAAATGCGAATTCTGGATAAGTTAAGTAACATTCTTAGGGCATGTAATTTCTCAGGAAGACGTTCATATGGATCCAAGTAAGATTGAGGTAGTGAAGCAGTGGTTTAGACCAACAACTGTTAAATATGTTTCTCAAGAATTTCCTTGGCCTAGTGGGGTATTATCGTCGCTTTGTCAAGAATTTCTCTAAGTTAGCTCTTCCATTGACTAAATTGACTCGAAAGAATGTTAAATATGTTTGGAATGATACTTGCAAGCAAAGTTTCTCTGAGTTGAAAAAGTGTTTGACTGCGACACCAATTCTTATTCTACCATCGGGACCAGGGGATTATACTGTATATTGTGACACTTCGAAGGTGGGATTGGGGTATGTATTAATGCAACACGGTAGGGTTATTGCTTATGGCTCACGACAGCTTAAAAAACATGAACTCAATTATCCCACTCATGATTTGGAGATGGCAGCTGTAGTGTTTAATTTAAAGATTTGGAGACATTATTTGTATGGGGAGACATGTGAGATTTTCACGGATCACATGAGCCTCAAATATATGTTCGAACAAAAGGATCTCAATTTAAGGCAACAGAGATGGATGGAACTCCTGAAGGATTATGACTGTAACATCCTCTACCTTTCAGGGAAGGCTAATGTGGTAGTAAATGCCTTTAGTCAAAAATCTATGGGGAGTCTAGCTTATATTACTATAGTAAGGAGGTTCTTGATTCAAGAACTACAAAAGTTAGAGGCTAGTGGGATATTCTTTGAGATTACTAAGCCAGGTGCTTTCTTGGTTTACTTGATAGTTAAGTCCTCCCTTGTAGAAAAGGTAAAGGCAACATTGGAGAATGATGTTGAAATGGTTAAGATTAGGGATAAGGCAAAGGGAGATTTAGTACAGGATTTCTCGGTGGATGAGGAAGGTGTGTTATGGTTTAACAGGAGGCTATGTGTCCCGAACATTAAACCCTTAAAGTGGGAGATTTTAAAAGAGGCTCATGGAGCATTATATGTTGTTCATCCCGGTATCACCAAGATTTACCAAAACTTGAAACAAGTTTATTAGTGAGATGGCATGAAGTGAGATATAACTATCTTTGACGCTCGATGCTTGACATGCCAACAGGTTAAATCCAAACACTAGAGACCACCTGGGTTGATGTAGAAGCTTGAGATCCCTGAGTGGAAATGGGAACGGATGACTATGGACTTCGTGGTGAGTTTGCCCTAATCTTTTCAAAGAGGTACGACTCTATATAGGTCATTGTGGATCGACTCACCAAATTGGCACATTTCCTTCTTGTTTATACTACCTACAGTGTAGTGAAACTCAGTCGCCTGTATGTGAAGGAAATAGTAAAGCTCGATGGTGTATCAGTATCCATCATATCAGATCGGGGACCCTAGTTCACTTCTCGATTCTAAAGAACTTTTCAGAAGGCTTTGGGCACTAGGGTGGACTTAAGCACAGCTTTTCATCCTTAAACAGATGGTCAGTTTGAGAGGACTATTTAGACATTAGAGGATATGTTGAGAGCATGTGTGATAGATTTCGGTGGAAGCTGGAAAGACCACTTGGCACTTATCGAATTTGCTTATAATAATAGCTATCAAGCTAGCCTCAAAATGGCTCCTTTCGAGGCTTTATATGGAAGGTGATGTTGATATCCTATCAGTTAGTTTGAACTAAGTGAACCCAAAATGGTAGGACTCGAGATGATACAAGAGGCCATGGATAAAATTAAACTAATTAGAGAAAGGTTATTAGCTGCTCAAAGTAGAAAAAAGTCTTATGCGAACAACCGAAGACATAACCTAGAGTTTTTTTATAGGTAACATGGTTTTCTTACGAATCTCACCAATAAAAAAAGTGATGTGATTCAGAAAGAAAATGAAGCTTAGTCCAAGATATATTAGTCCTTTTGAGATTGTCGAGAAAGTGGGTAACATGGCATACCACCTAGCCTTGCCTTTAGACCTTGAGGGAATACACCCTATATTCTACATATCGATGCTACGAAAGTATCTTCCTAATCCTTCTCACATCATCCAACCACAAGAAGTGCAGTTTGATGAAACTCTTGCCTATGAAAAGGTGCCAATAGCCATCATTGATAGTCAAGTCAAGAAACTTAGCGCCAAGGAGATTCTCACTGTCAAAGTTTTGTGGAGAAATCATTCCTATGATGAGGTCACGTGGGAAACGGAGGATAAGATATGGACTAAATATCTATACCTGTTCGAATCATAAGGTAAGTTTTCGAATTTGGGGGACCGAATTCTTTTAAGAGGATAGAATGTAATACCCGCTACATTTTAAAGTTATGAGTATTCACGAACTACGATAAAATAATTCCTCTATCTATTTAATTTTGTACGCTTGTTTGTGCATATTATTGAAAATATTGATTTTCACTTATGGATTACATAAATTGTGGGGTATAATGAATATTATGATATGAAATTTATCCCATGAGTAAAATATAGTTTGAGCATAAGAGGAATCCAAAAAGAAACTAGTAGATGAAACTGGTAAGTGAAACCAATAGATGGAATAATATATGAGAATGGTAGATAGAATAGTATAGGAAAACGATAGATGGAATAGTATCAAATAGTGCCCTAACTTCTCCTATAAATAAGCCCTTCCATTTCACTTCTAAACTCACACCTTCAGTTTCTCTTCCTTTATCTTCTTAAATTTCTCTCATTCTGACGTTAGGGCTTCCAAATTCTAGGCATTTCCTTCTAAGTCTAGGACCAAGGTAAGGATACTATGCTTCTTTAAATTCTTGTAATTATCCTTGATTGCTTGAGAATTATTTTCTAATTATTGGAATAGAGAATGAAACTGTAAAGAATACATGTCTAGGAAAGACTTGGTACTTAAGAGTGTCCGTTGTAACCCTTCTCTCTTTCCTAAAAACCTTTTTGGTGTACTCTTTTATGGTTTACGTTTGCTATCCCGGTATGAATAGTATATATATATATATAAATAGTATTCGTATGTATGAATAGTATCTACATGTATTCGTACATATAAATAATACACATACATATAAATAGTATCAGTATGTATTCATACATATGAATAGTAATCATACGTATGAATAGTAATCATACATATGAATAGTTTTTATACAAAAGCAGTCCTGACTTTCTCTATCTGAACTTCGTAAAAATCTCTGTATAGGAACTTGAAATCTAGCTACATGCTCCTCTTTGTGACAACTCGGAAAGGTGACTCGGATACGGAATCTATCTGAGTGGATCACCTTACTAACAAAGTCTATTTATTTTTATTCAAGTACAATATAAATCCCACCTCATATCGTAAATAGAAATTTTAATTAAATTCTCTATTTAGTGATGATAACTTGATAATAGAATTTGTTGTTTGATTTAAGATTATGAGAATTATGATTGAGAATGTAATTATATACATGGAATGGTTGAGGCATTGACCCAATATACCAATGCATGCAAATATACACATTGAATGGTTGAGGACTTGACCCAAGATACCAATGCATATAATTATACACATGGAATGGTTGAGGGCTTGATCCCTTAAGATACTAATGCATCTAATGGTTGTGAACATGAATATAATTAGAACTAAATTCCTGAATATAAATACAGAGGTATAGAAACCCTGGACATGAATATAATTGTTCTTATTGTAATAATGATTATGGTATTTGTACTTGTGATATATTTGTTATTGCACAGTCATTTACTCACTAAGTTTTGATGAACTCACACTCTTAATGAATATTTTGTTTAGATACAATGGGTGAGAAAGAAGAGAATCCACAAGAGGATTGATAACCCTTGAAGATACTTTTATATTTGTCTGGATGGCTTATGAAAGCTTAAGAATGCTCTGTAATCTTTATAGGTCACCTAGGCTTAGGAAGTTTTATCGTACTGTATGATATTTGGCTTGTATTTACTATTTTACTATATTGAACTTTTCATATGTTTATAAGCAAAATTCCTTTCTTGAAAAATTTATGTTTATATTAGTACTAATATAAGGTTTTATGGGATACCATAGAAGAAGACCCTTGAGTTTATAGAATTATTCATATGCCTGGAATTGGGATGTGACAATAAACCTTCAAGGTATGACAACAAAGAATACCAAATGTTTTAAACTTTAAAATGTACATGTGATTGAATTATCTAAAGGGTCAAAGGATACTATATAATGTCTCTCCTTATTAAATAGAGAAATAACATATTGTCTCACCAACTGACTTTTGTCTTTTCCCTTGATTGAATTATGTCATCATTTCCTTATTGAAATAATTCAAAAATAGTGCAAGTACACATCTCAGAAAGATGGTTTCACATAAATGACTTTGGGTTTCTCAACTGTGAAATTTTCTCTTTAAAATCGTACTCATACTTTAATTCCTTGAATTGCTTGTCATCCACAACTCTTTCAAAGTGCTTGAAGAATTGAACAAGGTCTAAGTTCAAGTTCATTAGGTCTTTCAAATTTGAGTTGAATCTTTCACTAAATTGGGTGCCTCAAATACCAATGGTGGAAGTTTTCTTCATAAAACACGTCGCCTATTTTTCTTTTAACTAGTAAGTCGATATTATAGACACTGATTGTCTTCAACATTATGGTTTGACAACATTTTACACCATTGCCTCTCAAATTGATCTTTATCAACAAATTCATACATGCATCATGAAAGTTCTCTCAATATGTGGTATTCACCCCTAGGCAAGTGAGCTAGGTGTTTCGTGGCATTTTGCATCAGAATTCTCAGAGTCGTTGTAGTATAGTGGTGAGTATTCTCGCTTATCACGTGGGTGACCTAGGTTCGATCTCTGACAACGGCGCCAAAAACATGTTGGTTGAAAAACTCTCGGCCAGTGCACCGAGTCAATAAGTAATATAGAAGTAAGTAGAATGCGTCGATCCCACGAGGATTACAGGAGTCAAGTACCAATTTTGCTATTTCTAAACTATCTATATGATCGATTTTTAATGTGTGAGATTAAACTAAAGTAAATTAAATAATTGACAATTAACTAAATTACTGATGATTAGTATACATTAAAACAAATAAACTAAAGAATTTATTTAGAAACTGCAAATTATCAAAGCATTATAGATCCGATTTCACTACCCTATCCAACTAAGAGTGAGTTTTCATTTTAGTCTAAGTCTTCAATTTCTATATTAATGGTTGAATTCTCAGTTCTAATTAAAACTCAATTCCTTGGTGAATTAACACTCTTATCCTAATCCAATTCTCTAATTCCTTAGACTAACCAAATTAGAAAAAAAAACATTAAGCATAGGTGGATTCAATCAAAACTATACAAGAAATTTATATATTCATAGATCAAATTTACTTATTGCAATTATTTCAATAGGCATATTCATATATGAATTTTTCAATCCCTTATATGAACCCTAAATCAATTTTCAAATAATCAGTTTGAAAAAGCAGTGGGCACATAAACAATTCCTCAATAAGAAAAATAAATAAACTTAGATTATCAATGAAAACTCAATTCATAGCATTCAAGGGAAGCTACATCTTCCTCCTAACAAATAGAGTCTAGCCACTCATGGCAAAGGTAACATCCATAATAACAAAAGAAAGTATGTTTGCCATTAAACCAAAGAAACTAGAAGAAAAGATGAAGAAGATATCAATCCAAAAAATGTGCAGCAGCGTCCCTTCTGCCCAACTCTCTAAGTGCAATTTTTAAAAAATCTCCCTCCAGCATCTATTCCTTTTTTCCTCTGTAGAATCTTCTTATTTTTCCTTTCAAATCTAATTTGAATAAAAAATAATAAATCCAAAAAAATAAAATCAGAAAAAGATATAAAAATTACTTTAAAAAATATTAATCTTAAATTAAATCCTAAAAGAAAACTAATCTAAATAAATTTTAATAAAATTAAATGATAAATTCTAAACTAAACTAAATAAAAAAAATAAATTGCAAATCTTAAAGTAAATTCTAAAGAAAAACTAACTCCCTACAAAATTAAACTTAACAATTAAAAATCCTAAAAAAATTAGAAAAATACTTGAAATCACTTAATTTACTCAATTTATTAATAAAAATTATAGGTTAAATAATTTTATAAAATAGAGTTATTACATGTCAAGTGCAAGGTCCAGCATAATGTTCAACAACATTACATCAGACAATGCTATTGTCATGGTCACATATTGGTCAGTGAAGGTTATGAGGAGTTTTTTTTATACTGGTGAGCCTATAGAAATGTTTTAAAAAGTCAATTAAAAGACTTTGCAGTTTCATCATATAATAGTGCTACCTCATATATCACTATCCTCTATAGTAATTAAATCTACAAAACATAGCAAGAAGCCTATTCTTTTTGTTAGTACCAAATGTCGTGTTAAGTAATACCACATCTTCAAACAAACCATAGTCAATCAACATTCTTGCATTTGCCCAAAAATCATTCATAATTTGTTCCTCCGCACCTAATTGACAAGCATAGAAAAATGAAGGATTCTCTACCGATTGCTTTTGAAAATATTGCATTAGGGTATCAGTTTCCTTATAAGCCTTTTTTTTTCTCTTATTGACTTGAGATTATTTTTTGCATCTAATCGAATATATCCAATATTCACTCTTCCCATGATGCAAATTCACCAAATCAAAAGAGGTCTTTTGAGTAACGCTAGAATCCTCTGTTAACTCAAACTCGTATCCTTGAACTAATTTTCCATTGTAAAGGAAGCATGTGAATTGTCTGTGCAATGTGTAGTTCATATTGTTTCACTTCATATGTTTTGCTCACAAGTTTCAATGCTATACATGCTATGCAACCGGTTCTTGTCTCCTCATTGGAATTCCTAGTGTTTTCATCCCTCTTGTCTGGCTCTCAAAAGCCCAACTTTGAATAGAAAAATCTCATCAATGTTATCTTCTTCTTCTTCTTCTTTTTTACTTCTTGCTTTCATTATGTCAATCCTTCCTCACTCCAAATTTTATTTTTCCACCATACATGTTCCAAAAATTTCATGCCACATTTAGAATGCTAAATTTCATCTTTACCTTGGGCTTCAAATTTGCCTCCATCAAAGTTTTCAACTCATTGTCTACCAAAAAAAAAAAAATTTAGCATGCCATGCTCGTAGACATATTTCTACTTTACCTCAAAAGTCAAGTATAAGTTAGAATGCAAAAAGACCATCTAATGTCATATCCATCAAAACTTAGAACTGATGATCTCAAGCGTAATTAGAGAGGCCTGTTTTTAGCATGCTATGTTCAAGAACATAAGATTTTAGCAAATATAATTCTACGGTATCTCAAAAATCAAATATAAAGTAGATTTTAGCTAATTAGAGTTTTGTGCCTGGTAATGAACAAATCGAAGGAGATGATTAACATTAACAATTTCAATTTCTAAGAGCCAGACATAAAGAAACTATACTCAGAAATTTGTAATTAGTCAGAAATGAACAAATTTGAACTTTTAGATTTGTCATCAATTGAACTAAATATGCAACTCGTAGACACATTTGTTTTTCCCTCTTAAGCATTGCAATATTGGGACACTAATGTTATATGTCTCAGTTCTCAAATCAAATGAATTAACATTGGGATATTGCAAATAATTCCCCTCACGATTTAATCTATATAACCCAGGAATTACTATTTATAACTCAGCAAAGCACACAATTTTACTCATAGACAAATATTATCCTATGGATTACTCAGACCTATTCAATAAATAATATTTTGATTTATATAAAAAGGAAACTTATACACTACATTTATCCCACTTGACAGGAGCACAAGGAAAAGAAGGAAGCAGACAGTTCATATCACCCAATGTATTCATTGATGGAATTTATAATATGCATAATGAAAGGAAGCAAACTTACATATCCACCCATGGCATTTATCATCGACCCAATACATAAAACATAATCATCCAAAGAGACCATACTGAGGCAAAAACCATGCTGGAGGACGTACTATACAGAGGAGGACGCTAACAACGGCTGGAGCACGCACAACGCTGATTCTGGTTCACAATGGCGAGAAAATGCTAACAATACTGGAGGACACTGGATCTTGTTGATCGAAGGGTTGATCTCGTTCCTTAAAATCATAGCTCACTGGATCTTTGCCTCCACCATACTACAATTATTCTACTCGCATTTAACACTCCACCAAGCAACGTATGCTGTATTTTCAACATCTTCATCACATTTATTTGTCTGTTCTTCAAATAAGCATAACTATATTCTTTTAACTAAAAATTATGCATGAACGTTACATGGATTGGCTCACCTCATTTCGAATAACGGCTTCGTAATCCATAACAGGAACTATGAGGATCACTTCTCCATCATACCTAGAGTTGACTATGGTAATCCTTTTTTTTTCTTGCGAAATCCTTTGTTACTAAAATTTTTATATGAGTTCCACTAAAATATTGACTGATAATTTTGTTCTAAACTAATGTCAAGGTGATTTCTTCTTTTAAAAAATATTTATTTAAACAAATAAAAGTTTGTTTTTACAAACCTCCTAAGGTTGTTGCTTAATTTAGAAAAGAATAATTACATTAATTGTTGATTAAAAAGAAAAGACGTGGGAATTGTTTCAGCTTATGCGGTCAATTTTTCTTGAGGCTTAGGTTTTTTATACTATTATTAAAAACTAGCCTATCTCACAACGGTAAACCCAGCTCACATTCTCTATTGGTGGGTCAACAATTCAACATTTAGTGAATTCTGCTTCACAATGATAAGAAGAGCCGACATAGAAGGATCAAAAAGCAACGTCGCTATGAACGCTTGGTTGTCACAAGCCAATCATTCCTGTGGTAACTTTGCTGACACATCTAACTTCAGATTTCAAAGTAATAAAGGATTGATAGATCACGCTTTTATAGTTCGTATTTATACTAGAAATCATAATCAAACGAGCTTTAACCTTTTTGTTTCACACAAAATTTCTACTCTCGTTGAGCTCATCTTAGGACACTTATCTTATCTATTAACGAATGTGCCACCCCAATCAAATTCCTCATTTGACAATGTCTTCCGTTCGGATCGATCCGTAAAATAAGCTTTGAGTCTAAAAAAAAAAAACCGTACCCCACCTCTAATTTACAGAATAAGTAAAATAACGTTAAAAATAGAAGTATTTCACTTTCCACCTACAACTCGTCTAAAGAGAATGACCGGAATGTAATAGATGCCTTGTTTTCGTCAAAATGGACTGTAGACTTCCCATTTCCAATTCCCATGACTCACAAGATAACAAGGGCAACGCAATAAATGGGGCATTATGAGCTTTAAATTGCATTTTACAGAAGAAAAAAATTTTTATAGTTGATATCAGCTATGGCAGGCCTTCTTTTTTTCTTCCTTTTGTCACATCAAAGCCCATTTCGTTTGGGCTTAAGTTTGTTTAACTGAACAGGCATCGCGCAGACATCTATTTGCTAATTGCCTGATTACATATTTAGTACCACATCGTAGTAGACCTGCAAAATTGATAGAAAGTTTAACGCATCCATTAATTTTTTTTTAAGATAATTAAATATCTAAAGACTTACACAAGCCTAGTGTACTTTATTTTTCTTACAATCTAGTATTGTGACAACATACCTACATAAAACTAACTGAAGTTTATTTTTCTTCCTTCTTGAGCCAATTAGAGGTGTGCTTGCCTCGTCTAAACTTTGATCTTAGAGATCAACATTTAAGATTTCAGAATTTTTTTTTAAAGAAAAATCCCTTTCTAATTTTTGGACTATTAATTTTAGAGATTAATGATTTAGATGGTTTAAACAAGATCCTCTTTTTTTTATAGAAAAAAAAAAGATTTGAAAATCTGAATCATTCATCTATAAGATCATTGACTCAAGATAAGTTAAGTAGCCTACTAAAAATCAGTGGCTTGAGTCTTGAGTCCGAACTCTCAATTCAAGCTCGCGTCAACATTAAGAACATAACATAATACCAAAGGCATCACCTATTTACCATCATCCCCCACCACTTGCTTCAGCCTCATGTGCTTTGTATATATCTACTTATTTTAAATATTTTCGATCAATATCGAAAGGCAATATAGCCATACAAACAAAGTTAACATTCTCTTCTGCAGAGGGCGGACGTGGGTGCTCTTTAGGCCAACTTAAAAGATCGACAGATCACACACTTTCCAATCATACGTTATATCAATAAAGCCACGCCCTCATGCATATTACAAACAGTATTGCACTGGCCCATAGTATGCTTCTTGGTCTGGCTTCTAGCAGTTGACTCATATACACGTGAGTCATCTCTGGCACCAGAGGGTCATCAGGATTAGGATAATGAGTAACTCATTTTACAAGAGCATGCAAAGCAATTCACTGCATTTGTACAAAACATGAGCACACTTCAGAAAAACAATTTAACATGGACCCATAATTGTAGCTTGCCAATGAAACATGCATGTGTTCACTGGGCCTAAGGTAGTGTATCAAGAGCCCAACATTTAAATATTGGGCTTCAGCCACTGGGCCTGGAAGGTTTCAACATGCAAATTCATCAGCAATAGAAGAAGTTGGCGAAAAATTTTGTAACCTTGCAATATATGGAAATGGAAGGTTAGATGTCTGATATGACTTAATCCATTCAGTGGAAACAGGAGAAACACAGTACAAGGGATTGTAGACTTAATTTCCCTGACAGACACTTCACTGGACATTATAGAGCTCAATACTTCAAGCAAAATATTAACAGAGCAACTAAGTATTGATTTAAGGAAGCTCAAATTAACAGTACATAGGGAGGCCCAAACTTCAACATATAAAAACAAGGTATAAGGCTGAATGATCAGAGATACACTCAGAAACTTGAGCTGAAATCAATTTTAATTCAAGTGTTTCTGAGTTTGCTAAAATCTCTGATATAAACTTTCTCTAAACAGCAATAAGAGAAAGTAATCCAAACCAGACGAAGGCAATTCTATGTTGTTCGCATGACTAATTCATAATAAATGTAGGTGCTCATAGACACAAGTCACAGTAAGTGCAACCCCGAAGACTAGATTTCTCAGTAACTCGTAACCTTTAAGAATAAGCGACGTAAGAATGAAAGCCAAATTTCCTCATAATTGTCATGATCCAACTTCATGCATTCTAGAGAAACTAATCCAAAAAGTGGCCCAGAAACATTTTCTAAAAAAAGGTAAATTGGAATAATAGATAGAGCGACATAATAACAAATTCACTCACAATTAAATGCTTAGTATAAATTGAAAAGTTCTACATGCCAGTAAATTTGAAATGTCCAAAAATGTTATTCTTTTATCCTATCGGGAGAACTTGATGTGTTGCTTTTTAGTGGCTGGGTGTCTCAAGAATGTCTTATGCTTAGACAATTTTTTTGATAAAGTTATGTCTTTAATTTTGGAGTTATGGTTTTAGAAATTATTATTGGAAAGAAAAATGCAAGTTTTCATGAATTAGGCTATGAACGTTGATGGCCTCTTAAGTTTTGTTAGTAATAAATTATGATAATTTGTTTGTCTAATCATTATTGGTCAAATATATAATCAACTTAAATTTTGTAGTAAAATGAACTATATATAACTGGGTAGAAGGGCAATGATTTGAATAATCAATTCTACATATATAGCTATTGCAGGCTTGGAAGCAATGCAGGAATGAAAAATAGTTAGAAATATTGGAAGAGGATTCACTATAATGCTCAGAAGAATCTTGTGTGTTGTTAGGCTAAATATTAGTCACAGTTATAACCATGACTAATAGCGCGTTGTAGTGAATTCACGTTTAAAAATATTGGATTCAAATATGCAAACATGTTTTATATAGTGAAGTAATTAAATGCATCCAAATCAACTTCAACAATTTGTTTCAATGACCGACGTGACAAACATGTTTTATATAGTGAAGTAATTTAATGCATCCAAATATGCAAACATGTTTTATACAGTGAAGTAATTAAATGCATCCAAATCAACTTCAACAATTTGTTTCAATGGCTGTTGTGACAAACATGTTTTCTATAGTGAAGTAATTTAATGCATCCAAATATGCAAACATGTTCTATATAGTGAAGTAATTAAATGATCAAGTTGAAAAAATTAGCAAAATTAAGTATGATCTTCATTATTGGCCACGGTTTAAATGACCGTTGTGACATTTACTTTTCGTGGTTAAGTTTGCTACAGCTATAATTACAATCGTAGAAATTAGTGAAAATTGAGAATTAAATTAAATTTTTCCATTTGCATTTATTTTTATATTTTAAAAAATTAATTTAATTTTTAAAAAAATATTTTTAAAGCGATTACTATTTCCGATAAAAAGTTCCAAAAGCAACAAGAGATACCCTCAAGTTCTAATGTGGTATTCAAATTACTATTTGACTAGGCCTATGAGTAATAATTTTCAGTCGAAGGAATCAAAGAAGTGCAACCTATGAATACTTGTAAGCAGAAGGCTTGCAACATAAATAGACAATATCTAAAATATTTTAAAACTGAAAAACACAGTTAAAGATGGGCAAAGCATGACAAGGAAGAAGGAAAGGAAATTAAAGAAAAATTATACACAAAATACAGAACAAAGAAAACTTTTTCCCTTACTTAACTGTAGGACATCATATGATTAGTTGAAATGGCTAATCAATTAAAAAGAGAAACATCTAAACTAATTTTAGGTATCAATTGCCTGACATGAACATTAATTTCTCCAACGCACCTCAGTGACTTAATTTATATATAGTATACGATTCCAACTAGTCATTATGGTTTTAAATTGCGGTTGCGGTTGTTACGTTGCGATTTACTGTGATTGCGGGTGTTGCAGACATTGCGATATTTATGTAGAAAAAATGTTAAAAAATTATATAATTGTCATATCTCATAATTTTAACTATATAATATATTATATTTAATATCTAAATTAATTTAATGAATATATACTATATGCAAATATATTAAAGATACCTGTGAAATTTATTTTATTAAAAATAAATAATTAATATGTTAATAAATCTCAAATAGTTTTCTTCTCTTTCAATTTTTTTTATTTTTCTCAATTTTTAAATTTTTCTTCTTTTCTTTTTTTTTCTTTGCAAATTTTCCCTCTTAATTTTTCTAATATCCCTCTTCCAAAATTTGTCAAATATTTCCCTCCAAAATTTTTCACATATTATCCTCCCTTCCTAATTAATTTTTATTTGTGCTTATGTTTTAATTTAATTGTAATTAATTTTTAGTTCCCCATACCAATGAAAAAGTTCAAAAAAAACCATTCAAATAATCTGTCAGTGTCACTCTCTCACACCATAAGCAATCTCACACTCCAAGTCTCTCAGAATCCTCTTGAAGCCATGCCATTGCCAGCTAAGCCATACTCCACCAGAAGCTACAGAACAAAGTCATCTCAATACTAAAATCGAAGCCTCAACCCTACCCTACACACAGGATGGGATCTGCTGCTGGGACAAGCACAGTGCTTGTCCCACTTAGCCACATTTTTAATCGTGTTAGCTACAATTAAAACCGTGGCTAAAAAATTTGTTTTTTTTAAAACATTTTCAACAACGGTTTAAATTATTGATGAAAGTTTTAGTAATGGTTCAAATCATTGCTGAAACCTTTAGCCACAGTAACCGTGGCTAAAGGCCAAGCATGGTGGTTGTCCTAAGGGACAAGCACCAGATCCACTCTTCCTCACGCACACCCAAACTCTCAAATTGAAACTTGCCTCCTTCACTCTTCTCTCGGCACAACAAAAATTACAGAGCAGCAAAGGAGAAGGCGATTAGGTTGGGCGAAGGCAAAGAAGGGCTTACGGGTTTACAACTACAGCCTATGAGTATGGAAGGAGAGGAATCGACTACGACGAACAGCAACAATGGAGAAAAAGGGGAAAACAAAGGAGAAGAATTAAATGAGAATATGACGAAGGAGACAACGGCGAGTGGCGAGCAACCTTCGAGCTTCGATGGTGAGGTAAATCTTAGATTTAGGTCTCTGAATGAAGAAATATGAACTTTTTATTTTTTTTTTCATTTTTTTTACAAAAAATGTAATAGAATGGCATTACAATCGCAACTTTGTTTTGTTGCAGTGCAATGTTGTGATATTTAATCACCCTGCAATTGCGGGGTGATTTATTGTGGCTACAATTTAGAACAATGCTAGTCATAATACCTCTATTGGAGTTGACGACTTCTTCTCACTAATTTTATCATACTTTTGTTCCTTGATGCCAACCTTCAAACCTTGCCAAGGGAGACACAACAACAAAAAGAAAACTAGTGGTAAGAGTGACATTGTAATAATATCCAACACTAGATTCGAGGGAAAATAGATGCGTCTGTCTAGTACCTAACCTTCCTCTTAAGAAGTACATGAGCATATTAATATTCCCAGTTTGGGATTTTCAGCATTTAATAGTTCAGAATTGTAGATATTTAAAAGATTTAAATAAATGGATTATTTGACTAATGACTATATAAAAAACCATAATCATCTCAACACCATATAAGTAAACTTTCTATTAATTACATTTGGGGACTAAATCATTAATTTATTCAAAATTCTTCAAATTAGAACCTTTAACTAACAAATACTCACTATGAAAGTGAGAAATAGAAGAACCATCACTCAACATTAATCACAATCTCATAGACAAATAAAAAAGCAAGGGAAGAATCTTGTTCTTCTTCTAAAGTAGCTTGATTCATTTCTCCTTGAATCACTAATTCCAAACCTTTTGGAAATCAATCTCTACATCCATTTTAGCCTTAACTTTGATAATCTCACTAAGAAGATCTATAAGCTTCATCTGCTAACTGTTCTAATTTTGATTTATTTTCTATTTAGGGGCAAAAGAGCACAATATAATTAAAATGAAGATACTCTAATCTTCATTGAACTAAAAATTGTTTAAGCTCTAAATTATTTTCTTATATTTGCATATTAATAGAGACCCCAAGATATGCTTACATTACACACAATTATCATAGTATAGAGATTTGGTTCCAAACCTTTATAAACTCCAAGGTCAAGACAATTATTATTCATCTACCTAAACTTCAAACATCACAAAATTGGTATCTTACAATCATCTTAAAAAGACCAAGACAGTGCCACCAAACTTTTTCATTATTCAAAAAGCAATTAAAGGTGTCTAGTTTTACTTGGCAAGGTGGCCTACCACCAAACTTTTCATATGGCTTGATAATGTCATTGAAATCACACATTACAAGCCATGACAAGTTCGACAAAAGGGAAAGTTCCATAAAGAAGGTTCATAGTAATTTTCTCCCAGTATAAATTGCAGTTATCAGGAACTTTTTGTTACTTACTCGGATCCAAAAGTGGATTTCTTGGAAGGAAGACACCAATGGTTCCATGTAGACAGATTGAGGGTTCTAAAGAGCTCAAATACCTCATGCGAACCCATCCATTTTAACCTACCTATCAAAGCAAATAGTGGCTAAGATTGCAATAGCTCTATTACCACTTACGTGTGTTTCTATCAGTATAAATGCATCTAGCCTTTAGGTTTCTACTAGTTCTCTAAAGACTCTTCTAAAGTCTACACCTACAGCACCTTTAACGTTCCTGTTGAGAACATTCATAGTAAGAGGTTGATTGGAGAGTGGGGAATAAGAGAGGGTGTGTCAACATGAATGGTGTTAATGAAGCTAGTTGGTGTGAAGATTTCACAGTAGTCAAAGGTTTCGGTCTCGTATTTTAGAGAGCAAGTGACAAAGACAACCATTTATGTTGGTCTTGGTGGTGGGCTCATAATAACAGTGAGCTATTGACTTTCGTGAATTTCTACTATGGCTCATCTTCTGTGAAGGGGTATATCACGACCCGCAAGCCAAGCACATGATCGACACAGTGATAAATCTGCAATCACTATAAGCCTAATCGGAATCCTACCCACAAGTTACATTACCAGTGATTTACTCATTTTATTTTAGTTATTTCAATCCTATATTTAAAAGATAACTAGTCCTTATCCAATTTTCATCCCATTAATTCGAAGGAAGCATATATGGTTTCCTTGCTTGTCACGTCCCAAAATCTGAGCACGTGACCGGCACGGAAGTGAATTTCACCTCACCTCCGTAAGCCTATCTTTCTCTTAAGCACAATACTAAACCTTATTTTAGTTATTCTTTTAAATGCAATTAATTTAAATTACATAATTTAAGAAATAAAAAAAACTATTTCTCTTCTCACAAAATGATAAGAAATTATGGCTAAACTGAGTTTCTCATATACGTTACAATGATACACATTACATCGCTGAACAAACCTACCCGATTACAGAGCTTTTCTAGATTTATACATTAAAATAACCCCTAAGCATTATACCTTTATCCTAAACAAATGAAAAAAAAATAATCTTGGCGTGAACGTCATCAAATTAGGAAGTTCTCCATACCTGAAACTGAAAACAGCTTCTACTTGAGAGAATCCTACCACATTCACACACAATATAGGTATACATATATACAAGCAGATATATATAATTGATCTAACGGTATAATCATCTAAGTTTTGGTGTACAACATATTTATCAAGACACACACATTGAAATCACCTCACAATTATTAACAACATATTTAAGATCAAGCCAAATCACATTTCAAACAATTCAAACCATTCATACAATTCCAAATCAAGTTCCCAGACATTTTTCGGGTCCCGTCCACAATAAGTGGCCGTTGCCCCACGGCCCCTGCCGCATCCTCCCTTATTTCACCCATGTCCTCAAAGGGACAAATCTGTAATTCAACTTTATTTCACCCTATCCTTAAAAGGACGAATATCATATTCAACATCACGTGGCCATAGTGATTTTATTCCACCCTTATTTCATCCCATGGGATCCCATGAACTCCACTTCCATTTCTTTCGAGATCAAACACAATCACATTACACAACCATAGGCATCCATATGAATTCTATTTTAGGAAAAGTTCACAATAGTCTCACATTTGCACATTTCAACGTATAACATAAATGCATTAATTTCATGTCACACACACACACACATATATATATATATAGTACACTTTTAATATATACATTAAATAGGCAAACAAGGTAAGGTAGGATCTCTCACCTCGATTCCAAGCTAAAATTCTACACTTCAAATCAGAGGATAAATGCCAAGGAACTCATCAAAGGCCTAAAGATCAAGCCAAGCGAAGAGATAACACTTAATTAGAACATAGACTATCATTCATTTAGCTTTATTATGTTTTGAGGTTAAAATCAGAACTAATCTTTGAGAAATTTCTGGGAATAAAATATAGCTCCAAAAATTATGAAACTTGACATATAACCTCCTTTATATGTTAACATGATATGGTAAAAATTTTAAATTTAAATTCCATCGTTTGACCCCACTAAAGACCTTATTAGTGTCTGTAGGTCAAAGCTCTCTACATTCCACCTAGAGGACATTTTTCTATTTAGTAAGCCTATCAATCCTTAGCCAATTGCTATGAAATTTGGTAGACCATTAGTATGAGGTCTTATCTAGGTGCTATAAAAATTTCGGGTCAAAATAAGATCATTTAACCCTTGAATAAGAAATAAACTTCACATCTGACCAGATTAGCCCTTGCACCAAGATCATATTATATTTATTCTAGAGTTTGGCTAATTAAAACCCCTCTAAGAATGAGCGTGTGTACATGAAATAAAATCTTTAGTCTTTCATCCCTTCGTATCAATATAGTTTCCCATATAATTCTACAACCATTCCCTTTGCATTTTACCCATGAACTAATCGTAAAAATAAAAAGTAAACAATATTATCAAACTTGAGAATCATTAACTTGCAGCATCAAAAGTCATCAAAACATAATGCACCCATGTTATATGATTTACGATATATCAACTACTACTTTATCTTTATCACCTTAATACAAAATAAATGATACCAACAGATCCCACAATCTCTACTTTTTTTTTCCTTTCAAGTGATGACTCACCGAATGAACAATAAAGCCATCTTTATTTGTAGCCATTGCCGTCTTCATTCCTAGTGTCTAGAGTCATTAACCCTTCAAACTCAAGATATGCTCTGTTTTTCTCTCTTCATGGTTTTGCCCTTCCTTCCTCTCGGTTTTGTTCTGGTTGGAGCTGAGAATTTCATCTTTCAATCCTCAAGATCTGCTCCTTAAATTCCCAGAGGTTTTAGAGCTTCTTTCTCTCTTGGACATACTCCAAAAGGTGGCGAGAATTTCCCCATTTTCTCTCATGAAAACAGAGCAACACTTTTCTTTCTGTTTCTCTCGGTTAGCTCTCCATTTTACTTATCCTCTCTCGGTTTGGTGCAGCAGAGAAGGGGATGCCCACTGGTTGCACATGGAAGTAGAGAAAGGGAGCAGATAATTATGGAGAGGTTCACGAGAAAAGAAATGGGAGAAGGGTCCAAAACTATCTCTTTCTCTTTGTCGGATACGGGGAAGGTTTCTGCTGTGCTCTCTTTCTTGGCTCAATGACAAAAGAATGCTAGGAAATTTATTTCTTGCAGCCAAATGCAAAGGAGTGTGGGACCTTTGTCTATCTCATTTCCCAAAACATTTTTGCTTTTTCAATAAGGTCTATAGTCCAATTAGTAAAATTGTATTTATACCTCCAAAATTATTGCTAACCATATCTTTATATTATATATATAAAATTTAAATAATTCCTCACATTTCCATTTTTTTAATTCTCTCTTTTTAAAAAAAAATTCACGTAATAAATTTTTCCAATAAATATCTAACTATTTTTTTTTAAATCCCCGGGGTATTACATTGCTACTTTATCTTATATGAAAAACACAGAATAGGGAACAACATACCTGGCATCCTCGCCACACCATTACTTAACAAAGTAATGGCTTCCATACATAACAATAATTTATATTTCAAAACAAGTATCCCATTTATATTAAATCGAAATTATAAGCCTTAATTTGAAAATATTCCGAAATAAATATGTTTAATTATGTCATAATGTCAATCCCTTGACCTAGATATCCTAGACGACTACAGAGCGACCTAATAACATAAACTGAATAAAGGAAGGGCTTACCCGACGACGGAAAAGTCTGAATTAAACTACTCTTCTGGTAGGTAATCTTCATGGCAACCTAATCAAAAAAACGTGTAAAGGAGAGCTTGAGATAAAAAAACTCAGTGAATGAGTCAATCCTTCCGCCCTAATAAAATTCAAATATGTTAAAGAATAATAAAGCAATTCGAAGGCATTTATCATGAAATCACGAAAAAAGAAACATACCAGAGAGAATGCAATTCAAGTCAAGCAATTCAAACCAATATAATTAGTACTCATCAATGGCCAAAATACTTGAGAGTGCACATAGGCCAGCTCACTAATCATCAAATCCCGCCATGACGCACAACCTCATTATCTATAGTTAGGGTGCCTCACGGTCCCAATCTCGGACCCGAGCTCATCTCCCTATCAAAGGAGTCGTTGTCTCTACTTTCAGAGGTCAAAACACTCTATAACCTAGGTATCCCGCCTTGACATGCAAGGGGGTACTATCCCACTTAAACACAATCATGAATCAATCATCCACAACATAACCAACAATCACATTTAATCAAACCCAACAAGGATAGACGTTATTACCTCAAACATAAACGATATTCATCACATATCACATAATTATCTTTTCCCCTAATATTTCCCCATTAGCAATTTTTTTATCAATACTCGAATCCATGCTCTCTCAATAAATTTTTCGAATTCTAAATCGAATTCTTTCTTTGCTAACCATAAGTTTGCCTACCTTTCTACTTTATTACCTCAACACTAAGATAATATTAAAAACGGGGTTAATGCACTCACTTTGAATCTAGAGGGTTCCTTCCAGAAGCCCAAATGCTTTTTCTACGGACGTGGACCCAAATTGCTACAAAAAGGGACCTTTTCAAAATATATGTCAACCATATTAGACGTTTATTCTAAACCTAGTTCGTTAAATTTCCATCCTAACTTTGAATGCTCTTGACTTAGTTTAATATCCTAAAGATATAAATTTAAATTAATGAATTAATTAATATGATGTCCTAGAAATAACAATTTAAATTAATTAATTAACCAAATACTGTAGAAATTACAAATTAAATTAATTAATTAGTTAACCTAATATCTAGAAATGAAAAATTAAATAAATTGATTAATTAACCTACTATCCTAAAAATAACAAATTAAATAAATTAAAATAGGGTTGTAGGTTTACCTTTAAATGAGGCCAGTATATGTGGCGGCTAGGACAGGGGAGAAAGAGAGAGAGAGAGAGAATAGTGTGTGTGAAAACAGTGAAAGCCTTGGGATCTATTTATAGGTGAAGGTCTAGACTTAATTAAAAGGGAAGATTTAAAATTAAACTAGATTCTTCAGATTTTTTTTTTTAAGATTGATTAGTTTAATTAGATCTAGATAAATGTTTATTTAGTTAAGTTGGAATAATTTAACTTGAATTGACTAATTAGATAAGTGGTGATCTTGTTTGAAATATTTTAAGAGTTAATTAGGATCACCAAATCTTATTATTATGCCTTTATATATTAACGTTATTGTGTTTTATTATTGTTCCTTTATATATTAGTTTTCTTGTATTGTCGGATTCTCCTGTAGCCACTTAAGTTACGATCTTTTATATGTTATCTGACATTTATCTTTTAGATTTATATTCCTATTAACTTCCTTTTTCTTTTCTATTGATTTAAATTCGAAAATTCATTTAAATAATCAAGTCATGTATTAGTCTAACTAACATCTAAGAATTAATTAAAGAAATGATAATTAGGACTATTTAATACCAAATCCAATATTATATTAGAATATTACGTTAGTATGGATAAATATTAATTACTATTATTTTAATTATTGAATTATCCTTAAAATCCTAAATATCTTATTTTTATACTATTTATCTTCTTAATATTTTAAATGCTTAACTGTTGCATAATCTTAAAAAATCACACGCCTCCCTTATCCTCTCTTAACTTTATCATAATTAATTAATTATCCTATTAATTTGAATTAGTCCTACTCAATATACATTTTTTTCCTATTTCCCATTTTAAATGAAAATACTATGCCCTTCCATTCTCTCTCTTAATCTCACGTCCAACAGCTTCATCTTGTAAGGAAATTAATTTGTTAATTATCTTTTTATTTGATTTCCTGTCACTTATGTTTAATCATAACTATAAGGATTCATTATTTTATCCACCAAAATTCCTTTTGCTAAAATCTTATGATCTAAATATCATTTTTAACTTCTTTATTTTTCACCAAGGTTCCCTAGAATATTCTCTTCCTATTCTTACCTCTTATTGACATCTCACTAAACCCCTACAGAACTTTTAGTTTTTTTCATTTTAGTCCCTGTGATTTTCACTATAGTCCCTATATAGCTTAGCACTACATATTGCAAGCCTACATCCCGCAATCGAATACCATGGCATTATCAAACCATGACATCATACCAAACATACATGTTGCACATTTCAAACACACAAATTTTCAAACTATCATGGACAAAACAGAAGGCAGCATTTTATGAGGAAAGGCTAAAACAACGAGTATTATAGGGTACATGTGCTAGTGGTAATGGTTGAGGCACATTTTACACTATTGGGCTTACTGGTATAGGATGGAGGGGAAATCTATTGAATGGATGTGCTTGATGCATTTAGCGGGATAATAGGATTAGGAAGATATTGCAGTTTTGAAGGTTTAAGAGGGCTTGCCTTGATTTTGAGTTAACCATAGAGTGAATCAAGGTTGAGTTCATTATGTTGCATCATGCTGTTGTCCATGGAGTATAGTTTAGGAGTGCCTTGGGAAGGTTCTCCCAACTTAGAATGGCTCATGTGACACTGTTTGGGTAATATAGGTAGGCTTTGTAGAGGTTTACAAGAAGATGGAAGCCATCGTCTGACTGGGAAAGGTTGTTTTTTATATCGTAAAGGTATGATGGTGGCAAACGTATGATTTTTACTCATGTTTTTATGACAAATGTTTATATGAAATCAAAATAATTGATTGCATGTCAATATCATTGGGAGTCTGAAGGCGTACGATGGTTATTTTAATTTAGAAAAAGTGGTCATATGTTAGTATAAGGCTAGAAATTAAATTATATAAATATCTATGAGAGGGATTCAAACGTAAGTTTGAAATATGATATGTGATCATTAGTAGTCCAATTTATGTTAATGATTCAAGATTGGAACTAGAGCTTACTAATATCATTAGGAGAAACATAAATGAATCTAGACAGAAGCATACCATACATCCTTGAAGAGTGAGGAAGTAGTGGAGTCTTATTTGTAAAGTATACCTGGCCAATATATTTTACAAATAGGAACCCATTATAATCCAAATTCATAAAAGGTGAGGTATGCTACAGTTTCATAAAAAGTTGAGTAGAGAAGTCCCTTCCAATAAAAAAAGATGGAAGTGATTATCTCAAAAGTGTATATATTCAAATTTGATTCACATTATCTAACTAGCTAACTGAAGATCTATAAAGTCAGCCAGTAATGTTTAGATGAAGTAATAATATAGAAGGTACATAAGAGAATAGAGATACTAGTGAATTATATGAAATTTAATATCTCTGATGAAGTGATACTTATGATGAAACTAGCATGATATTAGCTTGGAAGTTTACTTCCATTTTCAGCTTGGGAGCTTTGCTTCCATGTTAGCTTGGAAATTTTATTTCCATGTTAGTCTAGAAATTATATTTCCATGGTTTAGCTTAGAATCTTTCTAGCTTGTGTTAAAGGACTGTAGTAGCCTATTTGTCATGTTCACCTTGGAAAAAGTGGTTTTGCAAACTTTCTTTTCCATGTAGTAGTGTGTGCCACCAACTATTTTGATTCCATGGTTTATTTATATATCAGAATGTAAATTTCCATTAGCTTATTATATTGGACTGAAAATTTATATTACATGGACTAATTTTTATGAGATAAGTTTTTGTATTTAAAGTGAAATATAGCTTGTTTTCATCAAATTAGTGAAGGGAGAGAAATTGTTCCATAAATGAGAACAAGAGAATAGACTCTTATTCTAAAGGAAGAATAAGAGAAGAAAAACTTGTTCTATAAAGGGAAACAAGGAAATAATCATAACTAAGCTAGGAATATAAAAGTATGTTATGATAAACTAGATAGAATAGAGTAACAACCTTAGAGAGGGTAAGAGCATGTTTATTCTATAAAATGGATAAGCAGAATACACGCTAGTGTCATAAAGAATAAGGCTTATGTATGTATAATTTCTACAAAATAGACCATAAGTCTTATAACAAAATAAAATAAGAAACAATATGTATATTATAATGATAATAGATATTATAGAAAGATCCAATTTCAGCATCAGAGTCTCATGTATGATGTTTTTACATGTTAAGTGATGAAAAGAATGTGATTTGCTTGACTTGTATTTTTGTTATGTTTGAATACACCTTTGGCATAAAGCTTGAAGACTTATTCTCATGAAGTTTGAAAGTTTTTCTTCTATGATTTTGCTTCCCTTTAGCTTGAAGAAAATTTTCCCTTCATAAGGATTGGATGCTTATTTCCATAGAACTTAGGAACTTGCCTTCCATACTATTATGTATAATGAGAAATGATGAAAAGTATAGCTTGCCAAATGATTGAAGGAAAAGTATACTAAACTGAGCAGTTATATTATGACTTGCCATGCCATAATGGAAAGATTTTTATAAATGCAGAGTCTCATACCTTAATATTGAAAATAAAGAATTTCTTTATGGCTGAACACATTTATGTCTACATTGAACTCTTGATCCATGGAAAGGACTAGAGTTAAAGAAAAGATATATGTCAAGTATATTTACTATGAGGTAAGTGATGTTCTTTTATAAGCATGAATTAAGCAAGAATTGATATGTTTATGATAGAAGCCTTAGTTCTTATGAGATTGGAATTAGGACTAAGAAATTAAAGAAAACATTAAGTCTTATATAAGAAGAATTATGCCACAAATAGAATTTTATTCTATATAGAAAGATTGGAAAGGCTTATTTCATAAAGAAAGTAATAGTTAGTTAAAGATAGAAATAATTAATGAAACCTCATAAGGGTATATTCCATAGAAGAAGAATCGAAATTAGCTAAAGGTAAAAATTAAAAAGCAATATCTTTACCAAGATTCATAATGGAAGGATAGAAGCTAGCTAAAGGTAGATATGATTAGTAAGACCTTTAGCAAGAAATTGTTTTATAAAAAGACTCATTCATGAACATATGATGTATTACAAACCCGAAGAGAAGGGTAGACTTATGAAAATGCAATGTAAACCCTTATAAAATAGGCAAATTTATAGTGCACAAATACTATGTTCTTATGTTGATATTCTATATTCATGGAAGTAGTTATAATGATTTAAAGTGGTTTGCCTCATAATAAAACTTTTCCCAGATAAGGGATAGAATAATCCTTCAAGAAAATGGGAGAAAACTTTTCTTATAACTATGTATTTCTATGTTTATGTATATGCTAGCTCAAATTTTGAGGACAAAATTTTAAAAAGGAGGGGAGGAAGTAATAAAGGAAAGACATGAGAAATTAGGACAAATGAGCTCAGAGTAAAAGAAAAATGACGTTCTTAGTGAAACAGTCGCCTGACTGTATCAATCAATCAATTGATAGCATTATAGATCAGACTAGGTTGCTGATATTTATAATTGGTTGACTGATGAGGAGAGATTAGTCAACTAATTATTCTTTGTCAAGCTAAAATTTTAAGTACTAAAGCAATCAGTCAACTAATTAGGAAAGATTAGTCGACTAATTGTTAATCAGTCAACTATCGGAGAGTAATCAGTCAACTAATTACTAGCTAGAGTGCAAAAATAAGTCAATTCTAACTGAAAAATCAGTGAAAATTGACTAGAATACCTCCAACATGCCAAAAAAGCTTAAAAACAAGAAAGTAGGGGTAAAAGAGGAATTTCTATGATAAAGAAGCTCCCTAGACCTTTTTAGAAGTAAAGAAAGAGAGAGAGAAAGACCATTTTCAAAAAAATTAGGGAGAAGAGAGAGAGGGAAAATGTGAAGGAGAAAAAGAAGAGAGAGAAGGAACTTCTAGTTGAAAATTTAGCAAGAAAACTATAAGAGGTAAGTTTCTTAACTTGATTTCTCTAGTTTATATGAGTTTTAGAGCTTGAAAAGTCATGGAATAGCAATTTTCAGACTAAAAGGAAGAGAATATAAGAAGAAAAAGTCTGAAATTTGAGAAACAAGAGAAGCTAGAGAGAAACTAAAAGAAAACCTATAGGTTTCAGCTATAGGAAAAATCAAAGGTATCTAGTTTTTCATAAAAGCAAGTTATTTATGTGTATTATCATGCTTGTGTATGATATAACATTAGGGAGGAGAGAGAGAGGGAAAATGTGAAGGAGAAAAAGAAGAGAGAAGGGACTTCTAGTTGGAAATTTAGCAAGAAAACTACAAGAGGTAAGTTTCTTAACTTGATTTCTCTAGTTTATATGAGTTTTAGAGCTTGAGAAGTCATAGAATAGCAATTTTCATACTAAAAGGAAGAGAATATAAGAAGAAGAGGTCTGAAATTTGAGAAACAAGAGAAGCTAGAGAGAAACTAAAAGAAAACCCATAGGTTTCAGCTATAGGAAGAATCAAAGGTATCTAGTTTTTCATAAAAGCAAGTTATTTATATGTATTATCATGCTTGTGTATGATATAACATAGTTTTATGATAAAGTCTTGCATGAATGTTTGAGAACATGATTTCTCATAAAAGTAGAATTTGATTCCTCATAGGATGTAGAGTTCTCTTCATGAGATATCTAGAACTAATTTTTATAAAAGCAAGTTATTTCAGTTATTTATCATGCTTTTCTTGTATGGTGTATAAATCAAGTTTTATATTCAAGTATTTCATGAGTACTTTAGAAAGAGATTTCTCATGAAAATTATAGCTTAATTCCTCATGGGATGGCAGAATCCCAGAACCTTTTCTAATAGGATGACAGAAATTCCTCATAGGGTGTAAAATCCTTATGGGATGACAGAAATTCTTCATAGGATGTAAAATCCTTATAAGATGACAGAAATTTCTCATAATATGATAGAACTTCCCCATGAGATATAGAGTGCTTTTCATGAAAAAGAGTTAGAATTTATAGTGCACTATAATAAAGAATGAGAATGCTTTATTCATATGTTTATATGATAGTTTGTATGTTCACGAAAGTGAGAATTATGTACTGAGGTTACTTTTATGACTGAAATGGTTTTTATGATAATTTCTTAATGTAAACTAGCTACTGAGATTATATATCTCATATTTTATGTTATAACTAACCATTTTAAGAGTCACAGTAGAAAAAGCAAGAGAAAGCAAAAGAATAAGCTAATAGAGTTGTTAGTTAATTATATAGCAAAGAGGATGTTGTGTCATCTTTCTATATAGACCTTTAGAGACTTATACATATTTTGTATATGTATATAAATATATGAGTTTTATGTAAGACTCTTGTATTGCAGTTATGATGAGAAGAGAATTAGCAAGAAAGAGTTGATATTGTGCTATGAAATATGCATGTATTGAAGAGAAATTATTATACTATATTTCAAGTATCATTTTATGAAATTTGAAGTTTAGAATATATCAGTCAACTAATTATCTTACATCAGTCGACTAATACCTCTCGTTTTTTATTTTATGCAAGTTTGGAAGACAATCAGTCGACCGATAGTCACATATCAGTCAACTAATTGCCTTCTGTCAAGTGCAAAATTTTAAGCTTCAAGATCTTCAAAAATTTACTTATTTTTATGAATTTGAACATTTTGTAAGAATTTTCAAAAAAATCTCATGATTTTAAACTAAATTTTCACAAGATCTATATTACAATTTTCTTAAATTATATTGGCTTAGTATAAATCTAGCAGACGTTACACCATCAACCACCTTGGTTTTACTGGTCTACTTCCTTAACCTGTATTGATTATCTATACCAAATACCAAATTCGTGCCTTGGCCATACCTTGCTCCGGTTATTATAAGCATAGCTTATACACAAGGGTTCCACCTTAGTGGAATTATCATTTTGATACAAAGAGAGCGTGATACACACTTGCTCTCCTTACGTTGTTTCCATCACTGTTTATCTGTAGATTCCTCCTCTCAGGAAATTGTTATTGATTCTTCACGTTTATTTGCCATGCCTCTCATAACTTTAGTGATTAGTCCTCACTTAAGTACTGACGTAGCCTTCACGGAAACTATTCTCCAACATCCTATAACAGAGTTAAATTAATCCACACAAATTGCAATTTTAATTGTATTTCATAAACTATTTCTATTACAACATGTGGACGACTCTTGCCAGGAACCGCACTTGAGGTAAGAGGTTTGCCTCTATAACAATCCTACTATGATTGATTATCATCCTGTTCTCATGCTTGCATCATTCAATGGGACCATCCAATCTTACTTGCTTTCTTCTTGAAATATAGAAGCATGGTTCTCTTGGAATTTTCCCCTTAAGCTCCAAGCAATCTCTCAAGCCAAGACTGTGTGATCATGACCTCTCTAAACACAAGGCTTCACCTTTCGAATTCCAGGGCTATACATGCCCTTACAAACATCGGCTATACTTTACATACCAGACCCTATCATTTGGTGGGGTTTATTATAAATCTTACCCCTAAGATCCATACTTCGAATCCATACACCATATTACCATACTTTCCCATTATTCTCAACCCCACAGCATCCTTCCTCTTTTTCTTAAGAGGTGTCACACCTTCGCCATTCCATTCATAAAAGAGTCCAAATAGACCGAAGGGTACTTGGTAAACTTGAACGTGTTCTCATCGGGTGCTCATCTTGTTTCATTCTAGCCTGATTCTTATTTCTTCTTCCTTTACCTTCAAAGAAGTCACATTGGTAAGCCTCACTACTTGTCACTTTTGTCTTGCTAGTGATTCCAGCCCTCATCAGTCACATGGTTATCTAACATTGTGGCATAACGCCACCCAAACGTCTCTCTTGTCAAGAAACACACCTCAACATAGCTAAGGAGTCACCCCTACCTAGAGGTTCTATTCTTCATTCAAATCTACCATAACCATTGTACTCATGCTTCAGGATCATGTTCCCAAATCCCCTTGACTATAACTCAAGCTAGGGCTATCATCCAAGAAATCTCTCTACCCACATAGGGTTCATCACATCAAAGGAAACATTGGGCCAAGCCTACACAAACTATCAACCCACTGGCCACCCCAAGGGTGATTCACGTCATGATCTCAGCATACATATACAGCACATATATACCACACATGCATATAGATATACCATATGCAACATAGTCACGATTGCATAATATACACAAGTCATGAAACATAAGCAAGGTAAAAGTACTTGTGCTCTCTGGATGCCATATCCAAACCTCCCACAAGTAGGCGTGCATATCAGGTCTGTCTCAAGCCTCTTAAGCCCACTACCAATTCCTCGACTGGCCCATCATCTCTTAACAAGTGTTGATGAAGTCTTGGAAGTGGAGAGGAAAAAAGAAGACTCTCGTCTTGACTTTGATGTTGATTAGAGCATCTTTTTTTAATGTAGCCCGCTTGACCACATCCATCGCAAACGAACCTTGCGTAACAACACGCTCCATGATGGAATTTCCCACATACCGAACACCTGGGCTTACTTCACACGGCTCTAGAGAGGTCCAGAAAATATGTAGTCCTTTCTATTTCACTATTTGAATCATCCCCCTTACTACAAACCAGAGGCCTTACTGGCATTGAAGGCTCTCCCACATCACTCTTTCCTTGCTTCCCTTTCTTCTCTTGCTTATCCCCTTTGACAGCTACCATTTTCACAAATAAAATGATAATCATCATTATGGGGTATGTCACCATTTGTAGCCTCACAAGTCGACACAATGACGAACAGAGACCCCAAATAAATCTTCTCATCTTCTCTCTTCCATCTAGGAACATATAGGGAACAAATGGTGCCAAACTGTTAAACTTGGTATCATACCGATGCACCATTATCAACCCTTGTTTTAGAGCCTCAAACTCACGAGCTTTTGTAAGGTGCATGCTTTGAGGTACAAACCATTCCAAGAATACTCTTTTGAACTCTTTCCATTCCATTGGTGGGGAATCTGGGGCTTTGCCACCTTTCCCCTTGTTCCACTAACTATAAGCCTTTCTTTCCACTTGGAATGAAACTAACTTCACTATCTTATAGCCATCACATAGTAATACCCCTTTTATCTTCCTCATTTTCTCTAGAAATCTTAGAGAACCCTCAAGGTGGGTGGATGGAGTTTCAGGAACTCTCTGATCTCCATAAAGATTTCTCTTGTATGGGGAACTTGCACAGGTTAAGCTCCTAGCTCTAGTTCCCTCTCATGATAAGTGTTTGTTGATCATTGTCCTTCCCTGGTAGTTCTATACTAATTCCATGTTTTGGCTTTACCACTTTCCTCCTTGTGGCCTCAAGATACACGTGCTTCTTTCCACTTGGTGTTGACCCTAAGGCTATATGCCATAAGTTTTGATGATGACAAATGTATTTGAATAGTAGCATTAATATATATAAAGATTAATTATCATATATATGCTACAAGTACTTAAGCATGATTATGTTATTTAATATGTATGTTGCATATATTGAATCATGCTATTAAACTAACCATTGAGTTTGCAAGTAAGATATATTTTATAGGTTGGTTCAAAACAAGAAGAGTGAGCCTTGTATTGAAGAACAAGGAAAAGAAATATCATGCTTCACTCAAGGAAAACAACATGCAAGGATGAAGCTCCAAGAAATGAAGAATTAGAAGATTTGAAGTCTTGGAAGCTTGGATGCATCAAGATAGCCTATGTGTTTAAATTAGGTATATTTTATATAGGCTAGTATATTTGTGCAACTCAATGATTTAGATTTGCATACATTGGCTCAAGCATTTTTGAACAAAAAGATAGTGAGATATGAAGTTTTACAAAAGTTATTTTTTGACCTTTGGTCACTCCTTATATCATATCTCATAAATGAAAAATCGGTTTTTCAAGTATCTTAATCTCATTTGATAGTAGACTCAAAGATCTTTTCAACGGTATATTATTTATTCAAAACGGAGTCCAAATGAGAAATATATGACTATTCAAAATATAGTTTGAAAAATTGAAAGTTGATTTTACTGTAATAAAAAATTATTCTGTTCTGACCTATAGTCAGTATTTTGATTATATCTTTTAAAAGAAAAATAATTTTTGAGTAAAACTTGGCTCATTTGAAACTAGACTCCAAGAGCTTTCCAACGGTATATTATTTGTTTAAAACGGAGTTTAAATGAGGGAGTTATGAATTTTTAAAGAAAGCTCAAAATCTGGACTGCACTATAACGGCTATATAACGGCTAGTTTTGTAAAATCTTATATATATGACCTTAGATACACGATTTTGAGAAAGAACAAAGTCCTACAATGTGATATTAACTTCTTCTATCATCTTTGAGAGAAAGGAAAGCATTCTTGAGCCAAATCTTGCATATTCTCTATCATTAGAGTTATTAGAGCTTCATTTGTTTTCATCTACTCTTTAGAGAGAGTTTCTTTGTATTGTTGATTTTGATCAACACATATATTATTCTGAGTTGAGGTTCGCAAGTACCGGTGTTGGAAGAACTTGCTTTGGGTTGAGGAGGAGCCCGGATTCATAAATTCTCCATTGTGGTTTCGCAAATACCCGGATCGAATTTGCGTGGTTGTAGTGGTTTGCAAGTACCCGGATTAAACTTGCAATTATAGTGGAAATACTCAAGTGGTCTCTTGAGGACTGGATGTAGGCTTGGATTAGCCGAACCAGTATAAATTTTCGAGTTTGCTTTCTCTATCCCTTACTCTTTAATTTGTGCATATTGATATCTATTCTTTAATTCCTTGATCTTTATAATTATTTATCTTGACATCACATTGATTTTCTGTATTGTATTTATTATCCTAAGCATTGTACTTTTACAGAAAATCATTTTAACTTCCAATTAATTCTTGTGAAAAATTTATAAAACCCAATTCACCCCCCCTCTTGGGTTCCAACCATTACTTTCACTTGGGAGGCATCTCAAAGCTACACAAGGTAACACAAACCTTGGGTTGTTCACATACCTGAAAACAATCACAAAAAGGAATAAGACACAAAAGGGAAGAAGCACATCCTACAGGGCCTTTGGTAGAGCCATCTCTTTATAGCTGCACCTGGGTCTTACTTTGTAATCGGTATGAGACCTAATCTCATTACTTTGATACCAACTTTGTCATGCCCCAAAATCGAACATGTGACTGACGATGATGGTACCTAAACACACACTGCCATAAGCCTGACTTTCCTTTAAAAATTTTGAAAGAAATGGTTGGATCCCAAGAGGGGGGGTGAATTGGGTTTTATAAAAATTTTCACAAAACTTAATTGGAAGTTAAAATGATTTTCTGAAATTGGACAATGTTAAAGATAATAATTTAATTCAGAAAATCAAAGTGTTATCAAGATGAATAATTTTATAGTGCAAGGAATTAAGGGGAAAATATAAATCTACACACGTTAATTAATACTTGAAGTAGAAATCAAATATAAACGCAAAGCATTAATTAATTAACTTCAAATGTAAATAGAGTAGGGATAGAGAAAGCAAACTCAGAGATTTATACTGGTTCGGCTAATCTCAAGCCTACATCCAGTCCTCAAGAGACCACTTGAGTATTTCCACTATAATTGCAAGTTTAATCCAGGTACTTGCAAACCACTACAACATAGATCTTTTTTTTTAAGGGTGTCTATCCTCCTTACAACGTGTTTTCTCTCAAACACTAACTCAAGGAACCAATCCTTGAGCAACTAAATTTAAAGGCTTAAGGAAAATAATGGTGGACACTCTCAAAGTGTAGATAACGCAGAAATTAAGCTCAGAATTTTTCTCTAACAATTTAGAGAGAATGAAACTCAAGATAATATGAGAAATGAACAATTGAAGCTTGATGTAAATGGTGTTGTGAAGTTCCCTTTATATAGTGAAACCTTGCTGCTACAGTGACTGCTTTAGTCAAAATTGCTACAGTAAGCTTCATCATCATTTTTCAACATTTCTACAACAACCAAAAAACTTTATCAATCTTTTTCAACAATCAATATTCTTTTTCAAATTTGCTACAGTAAAAAGTATTCTTTTTCAAAGTTTATTACAACAACCAATAAACTTTATCATACTTTTTCAACAATCAAATTTCTTTTTCAAAAGTGCTACAGTAAAAGATATTCTTTTTCAAATTATATTACAACACCCAATAAACTTTATCAAAAATCAATTTATATTACTATATATAAATATATAAAGCATTAAATATATTTGGGCCAAGAAAAATTGAATCATGTATTTGGGCCAATAAGATTAAATCATACATTTGGGCCAAGAAAATTAAATCATACTATTTGGGCTAAGAAAGATTAAATCATACATTGGGCCAAGAAGATTAAATCATACTATAATTCTCACATATTTGTCATCATCAAAACTTATAGCATAATACATTAGGGCTAACAATCTCCCCCTTTTTGATGATGACAAATCACCTAAGAAAAATATGTTACAATGTAATAATCATTATACAATATACACATATTTTTCTTTCCATATTCTTCTCCCCCTATTTGACATCAACAAAAAGGTATAAGGAAGGCAATATATAAAGGCTAAAGCGTATTCCTTCTTTAAGCAAGAATATCATATGACGTCATAGGGTAAAATTTCATCAAAACTTATCATTGATATGCCAAAAATATATAGTTAAGGAAAACATTGCATCTCATATAAAGTGACCCTAAAAATATAGAGCATTTAAGTATAGATTAGGCTCCCCCTCAATCAATGCATATTAAACAAATGTAATTTTCAAGATGTATTCATATATGTATCTTGAGGATGAGCACCTACAAAAATTTTGACAACCACTCCGATGCTTAAGTTAGTAATGTAAATCAAGGATTAAAGGCAAAATTAACTGCTTACGGTCGCATGCATCAAGCATTATCATAATGCAAGGAAATCATTGCCTTTCATTTGCCCACAAAAGCATTATATGTAAGTATGTGTAACTATGAAGATGTATTATCCTCTACACATTTCATTTTATTTAAAAAAAAAATTTTTTTTGACTTCTCATTTTCTATGAGTGCATGTGGAATCATGACATATTATTCATAGCGATAGCCTTCGCTCATGATGCATGAATAGCATACACAACATATGTTCTTAGATACATGTAATCATAGCATGATACAATCAATCATGTATATTATACTGAAAGCTCTCAAGAACAACACAACAAAGCAGAGAAATACGGTTCTGTTTATCACCATTTTATTAATCCTTAAAATTTTTAATCAAAAACAAATTAAATCAGCCGCAAATCCACCGAAAATTGACTTTCGTGGTTTTGCCATTAATGCGACGCGTTGTTGGTGTGCATGCGTACCCTAGAGTTCTGGCTTCCAGCTTGCAAAATCCGTAGGATGAACGTGTAGGGGTGCGGCGAAGAGATATCTTCATTGGCTCTAAGTCATCATTTTCTCTCTATAAAGACTGCCCTAGAGCTCTCAATTACCACACCACAAAGAGTATTCATCTCTGAGCCTACAACTTCCTGACATTCCTCTCTCTTCATACTCCTACAAAAATTTCTAAAAATTTCAAACCATGGCAGTAAGAAAGTTCATTGATCTCACAGTAGAGGCCAGGGAGGAAGAGCTCGACTTAAACTTGAGTCTAGGCAGGGACAAGGGTAAAAGGCCTTTGGAGGGATCTCAGGAGAATCGAAAGAAGAAGATGAAGATCGAAGAAGCTGAAGAGATTAGTACAGGCCATACGTCAGAAGACAAAATTGCTTGTCTGGAGCAGGAGGTGAAGAAACTCAAGAAGATGATAGAGGACCAGGAGAAGTTAGCTAAACGCAACAATGCGGCACTGACTTCAAGAATAGATAGGTTCTTCTATTGGTCTACCCAATGCTTCTGCAATCAACAACAAAGAAGTGTTGATTGTATGAATGGGATTTACACTACCCTCCGTGACATTGCTCAGTCTCTTGCTCCAAGGAATGGCCGAGGGGTGATGATACAATACAACCCTCCTAATCCGAGACCACCTCGCCTGTAGGTTGTTCATGCATGAGCAAACTTTCCCTTTTTTTTTTTGCAATGTAATCCTTTAGTTTGTGTTTTTAATGCAAGTGGTTTCTTTCAGATGACGGTACTTAAAAAAAATTATAATAATAATAAAGAAAGATAAAGAAAATCAGCCGCACAAATTTAGCACAATAGAAGGATATATATATTTTGAAAAATATATATCCATTTTAAAGATAGAAAGAATTTTCTGACATGGATATATATATCATCATTTCAAAGCAAAAGCAAGTTACATACTTACTCAAGATAAAACATATTATAATCAGAGTATGTAGTAACATAATTGAGGTAATATGGATTAATAAGATATAATCAGATATAAACTATAATCCATAAACAATGGTTCATAAGTTACAGCTTATATAAAAGAGATGATATGTATAATGCTCAAACCATGATGTATTAAAAAAATAATTTAAGTATTTAACATATTTTTATATGTCATGATGTGATCAAGTATGTAAGATGTCAGAAAACAATATGTCATTGCAATGAAAGTATGACAGTAAAAAAAAATTTGCCAGAATGTTCAATTGAGATCAAGGAGTATCATTCAATTAAATAATGAAGAAGTAAAGGATAGAGATACTCATCAATTTTGGCAAATTTTTGTTGCTTCTTGAAATTCCTGTTCAAGATTTTGATATCCTTGTTTTGCTCATTGTTCTTCTTTTGATCCTGTCTTCTTGCAATTTTAATGATCTTAATTGATTGATTATTTGCAAGATCTATCAAGCATTGGTTCAATGTAGGCTTCGTTGGTCGACTACTGATAGGAGCGTTGGTCGACCAACCAACTTCAAAACTATAAATCTTACTGATTTCGGAGAGCAAAGGAAAGAATGTGCTTTAGAGGATTAACTCCTGCAAAACACTTTTGGTGGAGCACTTTGATGTTCAAATCAGTAATGTTCAAATAAATCTCGAGCACTAGGAGCAACATTATGTTCAAGATATGCCATATTAATAAAAGTGCTATGCTTCCATGAAATGCAATTTTGCAATATATTTGATTTTGTTGAAAATATTTGAATAAGATTACAATAAGGATAAATACTATAGGCAAGAGTAATCTTATTATTGTGAAAGCAAAAGAAATATGCATGTGATGGACGAAAGTTTTCATGATGCGGCAAAAAGGAGAGTTTGAGCAGTATTTAGAAGAAAGATATTGGTTCAAAACAAAAATCATATCCTTAGGCCGCACACCTAAGAATCATTTTTAGAAATAGCATGCATGAATATCAAAGATAGATGAAAGGCATGTTAGAAAACAAACATAAGCATTTGATACAGTAAACATATCAATCAAATTTCTTACAATACATTCCAGCTTATATGTTTACTTGTCCATTGCCTCCTTTTGATGCAAGAGAGTGGAGTTTGAATGATGTAGCCATTGAAAAGTCATTTCCGCTCCTTGCTTCGAGGCAAATCTGCAAATTAATCCTTTGTCTTTGGTACCCAAATTTCTTTGGGTCCGCCTGGGTCATGAGTTCCTTTTTGAACCCATTTCATTTTTACTCCATGAACAAGATTTTTCTTATAAAAGCATGAGTAAGATTTGTGTCCTTTTAGTCCACAATAAAAACAAGTGCAAGTTGGACTATTTGACATCTTTACAGAAACAAAGAAGTTTTTAGAATGCTTTTGGTTTGATTTCCTTTTAGAAACAAGACCAACTTTGTTAAACCTTCTTCTTTGTTTCAAAACTGAGGTATTTAAAATTTCTCTACCTTGAGAAAATTTTGCAAGTGTGTTTTTAAGATTATTATTTTCCTTTTTCAAAGAATCACACTTGGTACAAAAGCAATTTTTGTTGGTAGAGATATTTGCTTTTAAAATCAAATTCTCTTCTTGCAAAGTTTTGTTTTGATTTTCAAAAACAAAATTCTCTTCCTTGGAAATAGAAAATTCGTTTTTCAATATTTCCAACTCATTTTCAAGAGAAGAGTTTTTCTGTTTTGAAACATTTAGTTTCTTTGCAAGTATTAGAGATTCTTCATGTAAATCATCAAAGGCATCTTGTAATTCTTCAAAAGAGTAGTCAAATGAATTTACCTCATCTTTATCTCTGGCCACAAGACAAGTGTTGGCTTCTTCATTTGTGTTCTCTTCATCAGAATTGCTATTTCCCCAAATGGACGATAGGTAAGCTTTCTGTCACGTCCCAAAATTTGAGCACGTGACCGGCACGGAAAGTGAATTTCATTTCACCTCCGTAAGCCTATCTTTCTCTTAATCATCACACAATTCTATTTCATGCAACCAAACCGAATTCTCTATACATACTACAATCATTCACATTACATCACTGAATGAACCTACCCGATTACAGAGATTTCTAGATTTATACAACTTAAAATAAGACTTAACTATTATACCTTTATCCTGAACAAGTGAAAAGGTAATCATGGACTAAGGATCCATAATTCCTTGTTCCGATATTTACCTTCAGCTGTCAACTCTGAAAAAAAATATCAATAAGAGGGGTATGAGCAAACCACGTGCCCAGTGAGTAGATAGCACAACACTATGACAAAAAAATATCATACATCATAATGATAACATGCAGCAATCATACGTAAATCGATCATCATATGATATGATATTATTCGTAGTACTTCACGACAATATCCAAATAAATCAAATACATTTCAACATAATTCAAAAGTTCACAACAACAATCGGTGAAATCAATTTCACACAAATTTCCCGTACCAACCGGGTCGTCCAGAATACCTCTGGATCGTTGCCCGCGGCCCCCGCCGCATCCACCCTTATCTCTCCATTTATAATCTCCACCCTTATAACTTCACATAAATTTCTCCATGGGGTGCACCACCATGCCTTTCCTTTCCAGTCAAACACAATCACAATCATATATAAAAACATCCTCAATCATTTACAATTCAAGCCACAACATAATCAATGTGGTTCCAGCAACATAGCATGTATACAACATAACCTATAATATAGAACAATTATTCAACTCAGTTCACATGCCATTCACAATCCATCATATAACCTCCATTCATGGGAAAATAAAAAAATATAATTATATACATTACCAGACACGTTCCACAATTGTTTATGTCTCATCGTTCCACATCATCCTCTTCAAACTTGGATATACAACATATTTCCACTATGATGCAAAAAGTCAATAACAGATATTTAATCATAGCAAGTATTAACCCACTCACCTGGATTTCACACTCTCGGCACTCCCACTTTGCACCTTGACCATTCCTATTGTAACCAGACAAAAACCATCAGGGTTACGAAATAGAGAAATTTCCTACCACTACTCTCGACCTTCACTTACTTCTCGAATCATAACTCCTAACTGGTAATAAATATTCAAATGAAACTTATACCATTGGAAACTAGACTTAAAGAGCTTTCCAACGATATAAAGTTTGCCCAAAACGGAGTTCGGATGAAGAAGTTATGGCCGATTGAAAAATAAACTAAAATTTTTCGGTACACCTGGCGCCTGGGCGCCACCTATGGCGCTTGGGCACCACCCATGCCCGGCGCCTGGGCGCCATATTAAAATAAAAATTTCTATTCCCACATTTTCTTCACTAATTCAAAAATAAAATTTTTCACATAATTAAATTTTTCACTAAACTTCAAATCAGACTTTAAATATTCATAAAAATTCTTGGGATATTACATTCTTCCCCCCTTAAAAGAATTCGGTCCTCCGAATTCAAAACTTACCTCAAGATTGAAACAAATGCAGATATTTTGTCTATATCTCATTCTCTCTCTTAGAATTTTCACAATCAAGTACAAAATATAACAAGTTCAACATATTTTTATTTTTCAAGTTTCTTCAGTAAAAGAATTGCCTCAACAAAAAAAAAATCAAATACGAAAATTTTTATTTCTAATACATAAGTTACAGGCAACAAGCTGAACTTGATTTACAAAACAGATAATTTTAATACGTAAACATTAGATCAAACAGCAGCTTTCGGTACAAACAAAAGAAAGGATAAATTAAGAACGAGGAGGCTTTTGAAATGCAGAAGGTGCTCCAGGTCTAGAAGAAGAAGGTGCTTCAGACCTTAAGGAGGAAGTTAATCGTTGCAGCCTAGAAAGAGTTTCTGGAGGAAACGTCTGGGAAATTTGGCGAAGTGCAGAAGTCACTCCATTCATACAGTCAATACATCTCGCTTGTTGGTCACGAAAATTTTGAGTTGCAAACATCGAATGTCTATCAACTCTATTCGCCAATTCCCTAAAATGACGGTTCAAAAGCTTCTCTTGTTCTGTAAAGAGACGATTTATCGATCTCCCCTGTTCCTCAAAGTGGCGGTTTATCAATCTTTCCAAGTCCTCCATCTTTTGTCTCATAAGCGCAAGCTCATTATTAGAAGATGTTGCTGTGCTAACATCCTCTAACTCTACTACATCCCTTTTTCTTTTCTTAGCCTCTGGTGACTCTTCCATGGATCTCTTATTCTTATAATTCTCCAGGCTAAGATTTAGATCTAGCTCTATCTTGCCAGCCTCAAAGTTTAAATTGAAAGATTTATTGCCGGCCATATCTTTCTGAGCTATAAAAGTTGTACAGAAGGAGAAGTTTGATGCTAGAAAGCTTATAGATATAAACTCTTAGTGTAGTGAGCAGCGTAATGGGGCATCCATTACATATAGACGAAATTTAGGGCTACAAAACCTTTACATCATACTCTAAAGATGACCTACAGACCTTATCCGACGCAATGCCAACGGTCTCAGATAAGCATGCCAGAAAATAACAAAATATAATCTAATACAAAAGATTTTCTCAAAAATTTCGGCTAACTTTTGACTCTTGCTCAAATTATTAAACTAATCGCCGTTTCAATTTATGACTTCCTAACTCTGTATTTGTCATATCCAATAATTCTAAATCGAGATATTACTCCATGAACGGGTAGCTTCATATTAACCTTATCTAGGTTTCTAATCCGTGACTTTGCCCTAAGCTTACACATTTTCAAACATACATATTAAAATAAAAACTTCTCACATCTACATATCAAGCGTTCCATAAAGTGAGAGAAAAATTTTACCTTTCACTTGCCTCTACGAGCATATATGTATATATGTATAAACATAGAGATACATCATTATCTATATATATTTTCATCTATTCAAGTTTTTTTTTTTTTTAAATTTCAGACTTTTCATTCTCTGAATGTATGTAGAATCATTACATATTATTCCTGGCCATAACAAATAGCCTTCACTCTCTATGCATGAATAACATACATACATATCATATGTATTTAGATACATATAATCACAGTATAATTCAATCAATCATGTATATTATACTTAACTGAAGGCTTTCAAGAACAATACAAGAAAGCATAGAAATACATTTTAGTTCATCGTGAAAACATCCAAGACACTCTGTAATGGCTACATTGTCGACTTCCTTCAATTTCAGAAAATGCCAACGAGAGAAATGGAAAAACCAAGTGTAAATCGGCCGCAAATCCACCGAATATTGACTTTCGTGGTTTTGCCATTAATGCGACGCGTTGTTGGTGTGCATGCCTACCCTAGACTTCTAGCTTCCAGCTTGCAGAAATCCATAGGTTAAGCGTATAGGGTGCGGCGAAGAGATATCTTCTTTGTCTCTGAGTTCAAATTTTTCCTCTATAAGGACTATCCCAACGTTCTCAGTTACCACACCACAAAGAGTAATCATCTCTGAGCCTACAACTTCTCAGCATTCCTCTCTTCTCATACTCCGACATAAATTTCTAAATTTTCCAAATCATGGCCACAAGGAAGTACATTGATCTCACAGTAGATGCCAGGAGAGAAGAGCTCGACTTAAACTTAAGTCTGGGCAAAAACAAGGGCAAAAGACCTTTTGAGGAGTCTCCAGAGAAGCAGAAGGAGAAGAAAATGAAGAAGATCGAGGAAGCTGAGGAGACTAGCACGGGCCATACCTCGGAGGACAAAATCGCCTGTCTAGAGCAGGAGGTCAAAAATATGAAAAAGATGATAGAAAACCTGGAGAAGTTAAGTAAACGCAATCATGCAGAAATGACTTCAAGAATAGACAGGTTCTTCTATTGGTCTACCCAGTGCTTCTGCAATCAACAACAAAGAAGTGTTGATTGTATGAATGGGATTTACACTACCCTCCGCGACATTGCTCTGTCTCTCGCTCCAAGGAATGGTCGAGGGGTGATGATACAGTACAACCCCCCTAATCCGAGACCACCTCGCTTTTAGATTACTCATGCATGAGTAATTTTTTTTTTTTGCAATGTAATCCTTCTGCTTTTAATGCCAGTGGTTTCTTTTATGGGATGGTACTCCAAAAATAGTAATAATAAAATTAAGAAGGATAAAAGAAATCAGTCACACAAAATCAATCATGAATGTAACATATAAAGCCCCATACATACAATTTGATCCGACAGCAACGGAATCAAAACAAATAATAACCTTTCCCTTACCGAGTTCAAAAGTATAGCCATAACTCTCTAAAACTAAAAACATAATTCATAAGAAAAGACAAGTCTTGGAGGAAAAGGAAATGAAAACATCCTACAGGACCTTCAGTGGAGCCATCTCTCTATAGTCGTGCCCGGGTTCACCACGATAGAGGAGATCCCACTAAGGTTACCTTACTCTGTAATCGGTAGGAGACCTAATCCCAAAGCTCTGATACCAACTTGTCACGTCCCAAAATTTGAGCACGTGACCGGCACGGAAAGTGAATTTCATTTCACCTCCGTAAGCCTATCTTTCTCTTAATCATCACACAATTCTATTTCATGCAACCAAACCGAATTCTCTATACATACTACAATCATTCACATTACATCACTGAATGAACCTACCCGATTACAGAGATTTCTAGATTTATACAACTTAAAATAAGACTTAACTATTATACCTTTATCCTGAACAAGTGAAAAGGTAATCATGGACTAAGGATCCATAATTCCTTGTTCCGATATTTACCTTCAGCTGTCAACTCTGAAAAAAAATATCAATAAGAGGGGTATGAGCAAACCACGTGCCCAGTGAGTAGATAGCACAACACTATGACAAAAAAATATCATACATCATAATGATAACATGCAGCAATCATACGTAAATCGATCATCATATGATATGATATTATTCGTAGTACTTCACGACAATATCCAAATAAATCAAATACATTTCAACATAATTCAAAAGTTCACAACAACAATCGGTGAAATCAATTTCACACAAATTTCCCGTACCAACCGGGTCGTCCAGAATACCTCTGGATCGTTGCCCGCGGCCCCCGCCGCATCCACCCTTATCTCTCCATTTATAATCTCCACCCTTATAACTTCACATAAATTTCTCCATGGGGTGCACCACCATGCCTTTCCTTTCCAGTCAAACACAATCACAATCATATATAAAAACATCCTCAATCATTTACAATTCAAGCCACAACATAATCAATGTGGTTCCAGCAACATAGCATGTATACAACATAACCTATAATATAGAACAATTATTCAACTCAGTTCACATGCCATTCACAATCCATCATATAACCTCCATTCATGGGAAAATAAAAAAATATAATTATATACATTACCAGACACGTTCCACAATTGTTTATGTCTCATCGTTCCACATCATCCTCTTCAAACTTGGATATACAACATATTTCCACTATGATGCAAAAAGTCAATAACAGATATTTAATCATAGCAAGTATTAACCCACTCACCTGGATTTCACACTCTCGGCACTCCCACTTTGCACCTTGACCATTCCTATTGTAACCAGACAAAAACCATCAGGGTTACGAAATAGAGAAATTTCCTACCACTACTCTCGACCTTCACTTACTTCTCGAATCATAACTCCTAACTGGTAATAAATATTCAAATGAAACTTATACCATTGGAAACTAGACTTAAAGAGCTTTCCAACGATATAAAGTTTGCCCAAAACGGAGTTCGGATGAAGAAGTTATGGCCGATTGAAAAATAAACTAAAATTTTTCGGTACACCTGGCGCCTGGGCGCCACCTATGGCGCTTGGGCACCACCCATGCCCGGCGCCTGGGCGCCATATTAAAATAAAAATTTCTATTCCCACATTTTCTTCACTAATTCAAAAATAAAATTTTTCACATAATTAAATTTTTCACTAAACTTCAAATCAGACTTTAAATATTCATAAAAATTCTTGGGATATTACACTTTCTTTGATGATTCAGCTTTTGGTTGTAGTTTCTCTTTTTCTCCTTTTTCTTTTTCTTCTATCTCCTTGGTGATTTGAGATTTTCCTGTAAGTTCAACACCAAGAGCTTGCAAATGATTAAGCACAAGTTGTATCTCATTAATGGTTTTGCAATTGTTCATTTGAGCAATTTCAAGTTCATTAATGAAACTTCTATACCTTAATTCCTCAGCAATAAGATCTTCCTCATGTGCAACTTCAAGAATTTCCCACATTTCTTTTGCAGTTGCACAGTTGGAGATTTTGAAAAATTCATCTTGACTCAATGCACAAGAAATAATCAATTTTGCCTTAGCATTGAGTTGCATTAAACTTCTTTCAGTATCATTCCATTCACTCTTGGGTTTTGGAATGTATTTTCCTTGTTCTTCCTTGACAGGCATATCAAAACCATTTTCTATAACTTCCCAGAGTTTATGGTCTACTGAAATTAAAAACATTTTCATTTCATACTTCCAATATTGAAAATGATTAGCATCAAAAACTGGAGGTTCTGTGAAAGAACAATTTTTAGAAATAAACCACTCACTAGATCCAACCATGTTTACTCTTAGACGGTTAAGTCTCAAATCAAGAGCCCAAGCTCTGATACCAATTGAAAGAAATGGTTGGATCCCAAGAGGGGGGGTGAATTGGGTTTTATAAAAATTTTCACAAAACTTAATTGGAAGTTAAAATGATTTTCTGAAATTGGACAATGTTAAAGATAATAATTTAATTCAGAAAATCAAAGTGTTATCAAGATGAATAATTTTATAGTACAAGGAATTAAGGGGAAAATATAAATCTACACACGTTAATTAATACTTGAAGTAGAAATCAAATATAAACGCAAAGCATTAATTAATTAACTTCAAATGTAAATAGAGTAGGGATAGAGAAAGCAAACTCAGAGATTTATACTGGTTCGGCTAATCTCAAGCCTACATCCAGTCCTCAAGAGACCACTTGAGTATTTCCACTATAATTGCAAGTTTAATCCAGGTACTTGCAAACCACTACAACATAGATCTTTTTTTTTAAGGGTGTCTATCCTCCTTACAACGTGTTTTCTCTCAAACACTAACTCAAGGAACCAATCCTTGAGCAACTAAATTTAAAGGCTTAAGGAAAATAATGGTGGACACTCTCAAAGTGTAGATAACGCAGAAATTAAGCTCAGAATTTTTCTCTAACAATTTAGAGAGAATGAAACTCAAGATAATATGAGAAATGAACAATTGAAGCTTGATGTAAATGGTGTTGTGAAGTTCCCTTTATATAGTGAAACCTTACTGCTACAGTGACTGCTTTAGTCAAAATTGCTACAGTAAGCTTCATCATCATTTTTCAACATTTCTACAACAACCAAAAAACTTTATCAATCTTTTTCAACAATCAATATTCTTTTTCAAATTTGCTACAGTAAAAAGTATTCTTTTTCAAAGTTTATTACAACAACCAATAAACTTTATCATACTTTTTCAACAATCAAATTTCTTTTTCAAAAGTGCTACAGTAAAAGATATTCTTTTTCAAATTATATTACAACACCCAATAAACTTTATCAAAAATCAATTTATATTACTATATATAAATATATAAAGCATTAAATATATTTGGGCCAAGAAAAATTGAATCATGTATTTGGGCCAATAAGATTAAATCATACATTTGGGCCAAGAAAATTAAATCATACTATTTGGGCTAAGAAAGATTAAATCATACATTGGGCCAAGAAGATTAAATCATACTATAATTCTCACATATTTGTCATCATCAAAACTTATAGCATAATACATTAGGGCTAACAAATTTTACTTTCCTTAGATCATTATTCCTTTAATTAAAAACAACTAAAAGCTTTAACAAACATAGATGAACATAATCATCCTTGCTTTCATGATCATACAAAAATACATAAAAGTCGTATTCTTACAATTACACTTACGATTTCTCAAGTTTCCATTTCGCTTTTCTCAAGTATCCCCCTACATAGAATACATAATCCTACTACACAATAGTGTGTGACCTATCCAATTGCAGAGCCTTCTTAGATTACTAAATTTTTAACATAAATAAAAATTGTACCATATCCTGAACAAAAGGGAGGTATCCTTGGTGCGTCCAACCTCGAACTAAGGGATTTTCGGTACCTACAACTATGAGGGGTGAGTGTAATCCACTAACTCTCCAAAAATAGCCCTATTGAACACATACATGCGACTTTGTGTGCCAAATACATGTGATTAATGCATGAATAACTGAGTATTCACAGATTATTGTGCACAAATGCTTCGATATGATAAACCTTATGATACTCCTAACACTTACACTAGGCCAATGAACAACAAAGTCCTAAGGTAAATATCACCAGGCACAATCCTCTTGCCGTTCATTTGGATCATGCTCAACTCATAATCAATGTACCTCTACCGACAAATACATGTGATGCTTCATGCATTAATTAGCACTACCTCTACCCGTTACAGGCCACATGAACAAGTATATATGGAGCAACCGAATATCAAGCGTACAATGCATCCACAATGGCAGTTCGTCTACAGAGAAGAATAGGGTTCACGATGGAAAAGAAGGCAAGGTTGCGTCTCTTTCCTTTTCTTCATTTTTTCTGTATTTGAAATAATTATTTAAATTCAAGGGGTATTTTAGTAAAATTATCCCATATATAACTTACTTTCTATTTTTTTTATCTTATGGCAAACACATTTTTTTCCTTATTTCCTTTTCCCTTTTTCTTTCTATTTTTCTTTTTTTCCTTCCTTTTCTTTCATTTCATTTTTTTTGCTACGTACCAAACCGGTGTGGGTTGTCTGCATTATTTTTTTTACCTGGACTTTTAGCAATGGTTTTTTTGTTATTAAAAGTTTCAGCAACAAAATTTTCTGTTGCTGAAACTTTTAGCAACAAAAAAACTGTTGCTAAAAGTAGTATTGCAAAGTACGGTAGAGAACCCCGGTCCATACCAAACAGACTGTTAAAGCCTTAGCCACAAAAACCCTTTTGTAAATTTAGAGTGACTTGCAATTCTTATAAAAATTTCAAATCTAATACTATAAACATTTATATTTATCGTCAAATAAAGACAATAAATAGATCACTACTCAACTCTTCAATTAATAAATCTTTCAGAAGTAATAATGTGTTAGACATTTATTTGCCGCTATGAGATTCCAGAAAAATAACCCGTCCTTTAATACGAAAGAAGAATGAAAATTTTACTATAAAATTAAAAAAAAATCGCTATGAGTCTGACTATTGCTCCAAGTGACATAACCACATTTATGTACCTATTACATCATATGAATATTAAAGTCAAATTATCACTAGCACTCCACCTTAGCTTTGAGGTGGCTGCAAAATGGGTCCGGATTCTCTGCTCAGAATTTTTCTACTTGGAGTTTTAGCAACGGTTTTAACTATTGCTAAAACTAGCAACAAAAAACTGTTGCTGAAACTCAAAGTAGGTATCTGCTTGTTTTATTCTGAGCATAGGATCCGCAGGCTTGCAAAATAGATCCTGAAGCTCATGTTTTTAATTTAGGACAAACTTGTAAAGAGTTCAACCTCTCTAAAAATTTAGTTTTCTTACTATTAGATCACATCGAAATATGTGTGTATGATAATAAAAAAAATATTTTACACAAATCTTGAGGTGATCTAACAGTAAAAAACTTAATTTTTTTTATATGTTAAGCTCTCCATAGACTTACCTTCAATTTAATGTATAGCAAATATTTAATTTGTGTTAAACCTGATCATGGATCAGGTTGGATAAAAAATGAATTAACTTTTTTTTATATAATAACATAGAAAAAGTGGACCTAGACCCAGACCCAGACCCAAACCTATTTTTTATTTAAGCCAGGCCTGACTTAAATAATTTATATTTAGGCCCGAATTAAAAACAACCTCGTATTCTTTTTAAAAAAAACTTTTTGAACAAATTAACATATAAAAAATCTTACTTTTATATTAAATTAAGGAACTCAATAGTAATGTTATATAATTAAAATGATCATTTTAGACAAATATAACAGAATTAAAAATAATAATTAAAGTGATTTTTTTATTCAATTATAAATAAAACAAATACATAACAATTTAAATAATAATAATTCTATAATTGTATTACAAGTCTCTAAGATATAACATAATTCATAATGCATGAATGATATATATTGAAATAATACTATATATTATATAACATGAAATATATGATAAATAATTGAACAACATGCAATGTATCGAAATTATATATAAATCGTATACTATATGTTAATTAAAAAGTAACAAACACATATTATATAAATTATACATTTTGATATTACATATATATATATATATAGAATATTCTAATTACTATTATATATAATTTTATAATATTTTATCATTGAAATAAGTAATTTTTTATTTTAAAAAAGATAAAAATAATTCAAACCAAACTCAGGCAAGGCTTTAAAAAAGCTCAAGTTTGACTTGTATTTTTTCGAACTCTTTTGAGAACATTTTTTTTATTTACACTCAAATTTTTTGGACCCATTTTCACCTTTTGTTTAGCAGTTTGGGCGAGCTTTTGGACTAACGAGTGTCTGTTGTGCATATATTTATTTTATTTTGGACTAAAACTCTATTTTGGTGCTTCATAAATATCACTTTTTTAGATTTAGTTCTCTACAAATTTTTATTCATAATTCAACCCCTTACAAATTTAAATGTTCTCAATTGAACGATCACAAATTTTTATTCTCAATTTGGTCTTTCGCAAATCCCAAAATTGTTAATTTGGTGTTCATACCACATCAGTAAGTTAATTTCCAAATCAACACATCAACCAAACTATTTAATGACAGTCACATAGAGGAACCAAATTAAAAATGTTTGGATTATTGAAAGATCAAATTGAGAATAAGAATTTGTAAGGGATCAAATTATAACATTTAAATTTGTGAAGGAACAAATTAAGAATAAAGATTTTTAAGGGACTAAAGTAAAAAAAGAAACATATGTGAGGAAGCAAAATAAAATTTTAGTCTTTAATTTTGTAGTGTGTTGATGTGACCCTTTGTTTCAATTGAAAATGGAAGCAAGTAATAAATTAAAATCTCATTTCCCATTTGTATTGTCGATTTTGCTTGTGGCCCGCAAGAGGCCTAGGATCATTAGTAAATTGGCGGTATTGAATTCAGAAAAATAGACCGGTTTAAAAATATGACTAAATGGACTAACCCATTTAAATATTTTATTCTTTTGTTTTTAATTTTTTTACAAAAAATTTATTATTTAGTGTAAATAATATCATTTTATCATATTTTTATATTTTATAACCTTATATTCAATAAATATAATATTTTTGGATATAAAAACTTTTATAATTTTTTAAAAATACATATACAATTTTCAAATTTAAATATAATATAGGTAATATAAAAAGAAAATATGAAAAATTAAAATTATTTGTTATTTAAAAAATATTAAAGAAATAATGTTTTACATGTATAAATTATATTTTAATAAAAAAATTATTGGATTTTTTTACTAATTTTTTTAAATTATATTATTTAAATACCAAAAAAAAGGCCTGCAGGCCAAAGCGAGCGATCTTGGTCTTAATAAAGAGGCTCAATGACCTAAATGAACTGATCCATTTAAATTTGTTTAATATTTAGTCCATAACAAGTTGATTTAAGGTCTAACGACTCATAGAGAAACAAGCATGTTCCTCATAGAAGGGTCTCCCTCCCCATTTCATTCACAAAGTTAATACAGAAACAAAAAAGTCAGATTAATACAGAAATGCCATGTAATTAACAAAGTTAAGTGAGATATTAATTTTTTTAAGATTAAAATATAACTCAAGTCCGTATAGATTCACTCAATAGAGGATTTGGTTCATATACTTTAAAAACTGAGGATTTGGTCCCTATAGTTTCTAAAAGCTTAGAAAATAGTCTCTGGTGTTAGTCAACCGTTATCAAATGTTAGTTTGAGACATATGACGCTGATTGGAATGTATACATCAACATTAAATAGCTAGAGTTAAACCAGTGTCCATTAGGTAAAAGTTAAAACACTTTCACCACCAAACCAATGGTTACTTGCCAATTTATATAGTCAAAAAGTAATATATAACATATATTTGTAATTATATACAAAATTCAAAACAATATGCACAAATTATTATATATGATAAAATAATAACAAATCTTACTATAGAAGAATATACTATTATTTTACATAATTCATTTTTAATTATATAAAAGTTAAAAAAATTAATAATAAATCTAATAATATAACTTTAATTTTATAATTATTATTAAAATACTATAAAATTATTTTTATAATATTTTAAAGTGAGTTAAATAAAATAATAATATTATAAGTGAGATTGTGATCAAATTAGTTGAATTAAAATATTATAAAAAATAATTTTAATATACATATTATATTTTTAATAATAATTAAATTTAATAATTTTATAGGTTTCCATTCCTTGATGGAATTAAAAGGCGAAAACACCAAATTCAGCGGGCAATTATGAAAACGAGATAGAACACGAAAGGCGTGATTTGTATCAAGTTCATGTCTTCTTTCTCGTAATATCCTCCCTCACTTTGATTTCTTTCTCGCAAACACTAACACATCCTTCTTCTTCATCACCAATTCCTTCGTCATGGCTTCCTACAAACTTCTTTTCGTCTTCTTTGTATTTACTAATTTTCTCAATTCGGCTACTGCTGAAACCCCAGTTTATATTTACCGATGCATCACCAACAAAAACTTCACGGATAAAAGTGCCTTCCAAGAAAACCTCAAGGATCTCATCGGTTTCTTATCTTCCAACGCCACCGGCAAAACTGAGTTCTACAACATCACAGTCGCCGACGCCACTGACGCTGACACCAGAGATCCCTCCGACACCGTCTATGGCCTCTTCATGTGCAGTAACAATATCGCCCCCCAGCTCTGCCACCAATGCGTCAGTCACGCAGCCAATCGATTAGCCTTCGATTACTGCGCCTATATGAAGGAGGCTATTATATGGTACGAGAAGTGCATGGTGCGCTATTCTAATCGTTCTTTCTTCTCCGCTGTCGACACAAGGCCTAAATTCGTTGTATTTAACACTGCCAACGTCGACTCCGACCAGTCAACTTTCTCGAGTTTATTGTTTAATACGATGAACGCGATAGCAAATGAGACGGCGAAACCCACCGTGGGGGAAAAGAAGTATGCAACGAAGCAAGTGAATATTTCAAGGTCTCAGTCTCTGTATTGTCTTGCTCAGTGCACGCCGGACCTTTCGCCCAAAGATTGTAAGAGCTGTCTTAGTCTTGCCATTAGAGAGTTTTCATGCTGCACGGAAAAGCAAGGAGGAAGAGTCCTATATCCCAGCTGTGACGTTCGCTATGAATTGTACCCATTTTATCCTTCTGCTACTGTAGTTGTAACACCGGCTCATACTAATTCTTCAGAACCCCAAGGTAAAAGAAAATATCTATATATGACAAAGATTTTGTTAATAATTATTTTCTTTGTGACAATTTAAATTGAAAAATATTGATGGATGACTCATGAGGGATTGCCTAGATTAAAATTAAGTTTTAGATTTTTTTTTTGGGTAATATCAAAGCAAATTTGATAATAAAAAGAATCATATTCATCCATGTTTAAAGTTTTTATAAAAATTTTGAGATAAGCAATTTAATAATTCAGAAGTGCTTGTAAAACAAAAATATTCTTCACTCCATGTCAATAGCACGTGAGTGACACGTGTAAACATGCTGATATTTATGCAGGAAAAGGGAAAGGCCAATCACAGAGGACTATTGTGGTCATTGTGCTTTTCATTGTTGTTGCCTGCATACTCATTTGTTTCGGTTGTAGTTTCTTATGGAGTAAAACAAGGAAGAGTTACAAGCCTGCTGTCAGAGAAAACTATTGTACGCAATTTTCATTCTGTTACTCACATCCCTTTTTTTTTAACAAATTTTATAACATTTTTATTAAAGTTTTATAAATTTGATGGTGTGGAAATAAGTTATGAATAAAAGAAAAATTCTCAACTTTAAGTTAAATAAAAGGTAAATAAGCAATTATTCTTAGCATACTTTAAATTTACATTTGTCTAGTTGGAAGCGACACCGCCAGTCTAGCTAGAGTTTTTGCAATTCAGTTTGGCTACAATTGAAGCTGCAACAAATAAATTTTCGCATGAGAACAAAATTGGAAAAGGTGGATTTGGAGAAGTTTACAAGGTGGGAAATTTGTTCAAATATGTCTTTGTGTGTGTGTGTGTGTGTGTTTATAAGAATTCTTGCTTATATCATGACTTTTATTTGCAAGGTATTCTTTCTGATGGACGAGAAATAGCTGTAAAAAAACTTTCAAAAAGTTCTAGATAAGGTGCTATGGAATTCAAGAATGAGGTTTTGCTAATAGCTAAACTTCAACACAGAAATTTGGTGGCGTTATTGGGATTTTGCCTTGAAGCACAAGAGAAAATACTTGTTTATGAACATGTTCCCAATAATAGTCTTGATTACTTTTTATTTGGTATGGTATTTCTATATTTCACTCATTTTAACTAAGTAAATATTTGTAAGTTATGAGACATAAGTTTGTAATTTTGCATTTTCTATTCATTTTTAACTATTTATCTATTACTTATTTGCCTACTTGAGCTACTTATGACATTATTTTATAGAATCTCAAAAGAGAAGGATATTAAATTGGCCAGAGCGTTATAATATTATAAAAGGAATTGCTCAAGGAATTTCGTATCTTCACGAGTATTTAATACACCGTGATTTTAAGCCTGACAATATTTTGTTAGATAACAACATGACTCCAAAAATATCAGATTTTGGCATAGCCAAAATTATTGCTATTGAAGAAACAAAAGGCAGTACAAATAGAATTGTTGGAACATTGTAAGTTAAGAATTTTTATTTCTTTTCCATTATTCATTTCATTACTTATCTTAATAGAATGACTAAAGGAAAAAGTAGTGATCTAAAGCTATATTAACAATGCTTGATACACATTAAAAAGCTTTCTATGCTAGTGAATTTGAAATGTTCGTCCAACAATTTTATTCTTATTATTTTTTTCAAAAACTTATAACATTGGATTTGTTTTCATAGCGGCTACATGCCTCTAGAATATGCAGTGCTTGGACAATTTTTTGAAAAACCGGATGTCTTTAGTTTTGGAGTTATAGTCCTAGAAATTGTCAATGGAAAGAAGAATGTAAGTGGTCATGTGCCACAACGTGTTGATGGCCTCTTAACTAATTATGTAAGTTCTAGTAGTTTGTTGATATTGGTCAAATAATTATTTCAACCTTTGGAGCAAAAGTATTGTCGTAAGAACATATTAGAAGGGCATGATTAACTATGCATAATTGTTGCAGGCTTGGAAGCGATGGAGGGATGAAAAATCGTTAGAAATATTAGATTCAAATATGACAGAAGTTGGTTCATATAGTGAAGTGATTAAATGCATTCAAATTGGTTTGTTATGTGCTCAAAAAAATCCAAATGCCAGGCCTTTCATGGGCACAATTGTTCAATATCTTGAGAATGATTCAATTCAATTGCCATTTCCTCAACAACCAACATTCTTCATGCACGGTCATATGGAACCAACCATTGGAGCAATGGAGTCAAGTTATGGTCATGGCAGCAACAGTTCTGAATCATGCTCTGTCAATGAAATGTCTTTAAGTGCATTTTTTCCTCGCTAGAATGAGGCTTGTAATTACAATTTTTTTTTTCTTTTTTTCTCGTACTAGAAGTTTACATTTCTTTTGAATATTATTTATCAATTGTAATTTTATTATCTAATAACAACTTAATCAATTTCCCATATAAAAGGGATATTGAGGATATATGTTGCCAATTTCTCCTTTTATGTTCATTAGATACCATACTTTATATTTGACACACTCCAAAGACACGACCGACATGGGCTACAATGGGGGGTCGTCCCCTCCAAGTCTAATGTAAAACAACTAACATGGTACTCTTATGACCATGTATCATGGAAAATCATGTACAACATTTGAAACATAACTTATATGAGGCCGCAAATTTTGAATTTAGAATCATGAAAAGTACCATTTCATATCAAAAATTGCAAACATAAGTCAACACATAGTAAAGGAGTTTAGTTCAATCTCCTACCTTCAAGCATATATATATATATATATATATATGTGTGTGTGTGTGTGTGTCTTTAAAAAATAATTTTATTTTCTACAAGATAAATGCATTCGTGAACCCCATATTCCACCCAAGGATCCTGCCTGTGGAATGTGGAGCATATCTAGGAGCTAATCTAAACCTTACCCTTTGGAACAAAAAAGAAAGGCCACCTCGGACTCAGCTACACTAAGTTAATGCTGAAAGACTTGGGTCCTTGCTTCTATTTAAGAGATGCAAGATGAGAGGGTGAGTTTTTCACAACTCAATGAGAGATAATATTACCATAACACAAAATAAGACAAGCAAATTAAAGATACATGAGTGTTAGAGTAAAACTAGCATATTTCTAAAGTCCAGTGTAAACAAGGGAAGAAACATTTCATAAAATTTTCTTAATAAGTACGCATAATATAACTCTTAACAATTCCCTTGAGGAAGAGAAATTGAAAGTGAGTATAAACATAATATCAAGAGTTGGAGTTGACAGAAATATGAGAGGATATGTAACCATTGAAAATTTATCTAACTAAACATGTTATTCCACCTTGGGTGGTACACATCGCCATCTCCAAAGTGATAAATCTCTTCAACTAACTCATATGTGGCCACAACTTGGGCTTTGCAATTAATTTGGTGTCCCTAAGGGCATTATTACACTTGCTCAGTCTCTGTATTGTCTTGCTCAGTGGACGCCGATCCTTTGGCCCAAAGATTGTAGGAGCTGTCCTAGTCTTGCCGGTGGAGAGTATCCATACTTTAAGGGAAAGCAAGGAGGAAGAGCCCTTTTATCCTTCTGCTGCTGAAGTTGTAACTCCAGCTCCTACTAATTCTTCAGAATCCCAAGGTAAAGAAAATATTTATGTATGACAAATATTATGTTAATAATTATTTTATTTGTGACAGTTTAAATTCGAAAATATTGATGTATGACTCATGAGGGATTACATAGATTAAAATGAAGTTTTATTGTGCTTTTCATTGTTGTCGCGGACATATTTGTTTCGGTTGTAGTTTAGTAAAATGAGGAAGAGTTACGAGGCTGCTTTCTAGCACAGTCAAACTGGGTATACCACGGATTGACTTGACCCGTTCTTTGACAAAAATGAAATCTAATATTTAAGTTCGTCTATATTAATCTGCAAGTTAAGTTTTTTTTTTAATATTTTATATTTAAATAATATAATATTAATATTATTTTAGTAAAAATTCAGTAGTTTTATGTTAAAATATAATTTATACATGTAAAATATTACTTCTTTAATTTTTTTAAATAATTAATAAATTTAATTTTTTATATTTTTTAAATTAATTATATTATATTTAAGTTTACAAATTTTATATTTATTTTTAAAAAATTATAAAAAATTTTATATTCAAATTTGTTATAATTATTGATAGTGGCTGATGAGTGGCCTCGCTGAATGGAGGAGCAAGTGCGTAGTGTTGGCACCGTCTAATAAATGCATATCCCATTCAAAACTAAAGCCAAGAAAAATAGAAAACAATGCAACGCGAATAATAGTAATAAATTAATAATATAAAAACTGAAAAAAGGAACAGAGATGGATGGATGGTGCATGGAGTGGATCAAGTGAGGCTCAATCTTAGAGGGACAAATCTTCATCCTCTTCGTCACTGCAGTGTCCCCATATCCCCAATCCTTTCAATCTTGCAATCCTCTTATGTTTGTGGCATAAACTGATAAACGTAGTCTTCATCCTCTTCGTCATGGCAGGGGTTCATTTTAGATTAAATAATCTTAATTAAAAAAATATTTCATGATATTATTATTAAACTGTGTTATAAGTTTTGTTTTAAAATAATTTACAACACTCTCTTCACCTATAAGTATTAAAACTTATACACTCTTTTAAGTTAAATACAATAATATAATTTAATTATATAAAAAATAATTTAAATTATAAAAAAATAAAAAGCGGGCCGGGCTTTAGCCCGCATTTGCCAGTGCCACTGCTGTCAGAAAATTATTGTAGGCAATTTTCATTCTGTTACTCACATCACCTTTTTTTTTTTTACAAATTTTATAACATTTTTATGAAAGTTTTGTATATTTGATGGTGTGGAAATAAGTTATGAATAAAAGAAAATTCTCAACTCTACCTTAAACAAAAGATAAATAAGCAATTATTCTTAGCATACTTTAAATTTATATTTGTCTAGTTGGAAGTGAAAGCACTACTCTAGAGTCTCTATAATTTAGTTTGGCTACAATTGAAGCTGTAATAAATAAATTTTCACATAGAATCACAAAGGTGGATTTGGAGAAGTTTACAAGGTAGCAAATTTGTTCAAATATGTCTCTTTGTATGTGTGTGTGTATAAGAATTCTTGCTTATCATGACTTTTTATTTTTAGGGTATTCTTTCTAATGAATGAGAAATAGTTGTAAAAAGACTTTAAAAAAATTCTAAACAAGGTGCTATAGAATTCAAGAATGAGGTTTTGTTAATACCTAAACTTCAAAATAGAAATTTGGTGGCATTATTGGGATTTTTGCCCTTCCCTCATGTTTTTGAAGCTTGGAGTGGTTTTAAAATGAGAAGTTAACTTATAATTTGCTCTCTAAATAACTATTTGTCACTTGACTTCCGACAATGATTATTAACTGACTCACTATTAGATCTTAGACTTTCACCCACTAGAGAAGGGCGTGGGATTACTTCTCCGCGTAAGAGGAGCTTACATCTTTTAACAACAATTTTTATTATTGTTAAAAGGCACAATGCCTCTTACGTGGAGAAGGCACGTTGCATCCACCAAAAAGTAACCAACCAACTAATCGGAAGTTATTGGTCGTTTGGTCCTCCTTGACTAGAAGTAATCCCCTAACTAGAGACTACCCAGTTGAACATAGTTGGTCGATCAAAATGTCAAAGCCTTAATAAAACATGAGAATCAACACTTAAACTTCCTCCATCCTATCCATTGTTTAGACCTTAGACATTCCTTGGAAACTTAATATCATCTAACCATGGGGCCTCCCAATATTTTGACTTTTCCTATTTTGTTGCATATATCAAACTTTTTGAATCAACACAGAAATTTTATATTTATATATTATATTGTTGGTTTAAAATGTTATTATAAAATATTAAGATTTTTCTTTTCTCTCTACTTTAATATATATATATATATATATTTTCCCCTATAATTATGAAATTACTTCAATTTAGTCTAATTTTTTAATTTCTATTTTAAGATGTCTGTTTTAATTTGTCTTTTTATGTTCAGTAACCTGATACGTATTTTTCAGGATTAAAATATCTTCATTAACCTAAGTGCATATTTGATACCTTTTTTTTTACAAAAAAAAATTACTCATAACAATATATGAAATATTAATATTAAATTATCAAATATTAAAAATATTAATATTATCAAGTCAACAGAGGATATTTTAGTCAAGAAATATGTAATGTTAAATTATCAAATATTAAAAAGACATATTGCAATAAATATATTTGAATAGAATATATAAAATTGAACTAAAGTGTAATACAGTTAAATCTCCATAAATTAATACTCAATAAATTAATAATCTCTCTAAAATAATATTTTTTTCTGGTCCTAACTTGGGCCAATTTACAAAATTAGTAATTTCATTAAATTAATAAGATAGTAATTTTTTGGAAGACCCTTTATATAAATATGTAGTTTTATCGATATCATAAATTAATAATTCTCTAAAATTACAAACATAACTAAGATAATTTAGTAAATTATAAATCTATTGTTATTTTTTTATGGAATTTAATTCTAGGTGAATTTCATCTATAACTTTTGTCATTGGATTCAAAAGTTTCGATGTCATGTTCTCAAATTGCAACAAAAAATTATGAAAAGTTGTTTCACTATGAGTAATTCTTTTCGCATAATTGGTTTCAAAAGTAATGAATCTTGCATGCTCAGTTTCATTCTCAATAAGATTTTCAATGACACTAGCCATAATTTCTTCTAAGCACTGGACATAACATTCATTATTTTTACCTAGGTAATCCAATAGGTGTTTGACACCTGGGTATTGAATTTTATTTAATCAATCAATACAATGAATATTGTTTAAGTACTAAAAAAATAATAGTATTTATTTATTTTCATAAATATATTAATGTACAATGAATTTTAAAAAAAATAATTCATAAAATATGATATATACATTAATTATATATTAGTGATATATACAATAATTTTTTATATAATTAAGTTTATATTCACTGAATCCAAAAAAACATTCTTTAAATTAATAATTGGCTACAAATCTCATCTAGTCAGGAGATGCATCCCCCTCTCTTTTTCCTTTTATGTTTTCCCCTCAGAAGCCATGATATGCAGCTCGTACTAGGTGGTAGAACTGTACACTGTAAAACATTGATTTTGTTTGTCTTTTCTTTTTGGTCTGCGAAATGCCATGATAGAGTCTCCCCTACCCAACTGGCTGTACCAAAGGACAGTTAATGAACCAAAAGCCCAAATCAACACACTTTGGACTGTGAGATATTAGAGAGATTGAGGGAAATCTGTATAAAACGTGGCACCTTCAGAGTCTCTGATCAAGATGCATTATCATTTTTCCTCTTTCTTTTGAAATATTTTGGGTTGAACAATGAACGAAGTCACCATCTTGGTCTCGCAAAAGAGGGATTTACACTAGCAAGTTTCTTGAACACGATCCATAGCAATCAAACTTCTACAGTTAAGAGCCAATATGACTAGGCACACCTGAGTAAACACATTGTTAAGCCTTAACCAAGTAAAAGGTGCATCTTTCTCGTTCAAAAAGAAAACTTCTGTTCATATCTCTTACCTCTTACCCTGATGATTATGTTTCCCTCTGCACCCTACTCAGGCAGAATAATTTACATTAAAAAAGAATCATGCTATTTTGTTCAGGAAGTAGAACCAAAACAATTTTAGTTAAGATACACTCAAATCAAATAAAAACCAGGGGCTCTCTCTCTTTCACTTCAAAGAATTAATGTTGAGTGCTTAACACAGGGTGGTGGTGTTGCACTCTCTGCTTGACTCTCGGGTGGTGGTCGATTCTCTGCATCAAGCTGTCTGACATTTTCTATCATCTTAAGGACTTGTTGCATGTTGGGCCTCTGATCAGGCATCCTCTCCACGCATGACATAGCTATCTGCAACATCTCCACCATCTCTTCTTCTATATTTGGATATCTCATCAGTTCCAAGTCAAACACTTCAGCTGTCCACTCCTCTCTCACAACTGAATGAACCCACCTCACCAGGTGGACAATCTCATCCCCACCTGTGGTAATGATGGGGGATTTCCCGGTCAGAAGCTCCAGTAACACCACGCCAAAACTGAAAACATCTGAGGGCTGTCCTGCTTTTCGGGTGTCTGTAACTTCCGGTGCTCGGTAGCCAGCAGCACGGGAGATGGGCAGGGCTAGCGAGCTCATTATCATGGCCAACCCGAGATCGGATACACACCCATACTGCCTAGAGTTGACAAAGATGTTTGAAGATTTGATGTTGCCATGGACAAGCTTCCCACCATTCTCACAATGGATATGAGCAATCCCTCTTGCAGCACCTAGAGCTATTTTAAGCCGAGAATCCCAGTCTAAACCCAGCCTTTCCTCGCCTCTTTTACCTGAAAAATACACACAGTAGAAAACATTTTACTCATGAAATAAGCACAGCAAACATTCAACGCAACTTGACATCACTAATCAAATATTTGTGAACTGACCAAGTTTTTAAAGTCAGGTACCTTCCTTCTTTTAACATAATTTTGACTCCTGAGGTCTCTAACACAGGAAGAAAGTTGTGTGTCCTCAGAAGCAAGAGTTTAAAGTTTTAATATGTTTATTATGAAGGTGTTAGACTTCTACTTCACAGAAAAACCCTCAAACTTTTGGCATCAGCAATGGGAGACTTGATCATGGACTTACCTTCGGGCTTCTTTTGTTTTTGGATAAAATTATTTCATGCTTCGGTCTCCTGTCTTTCTTAAAATTAACAAAATATAGGCCAGAAGCCCAGGATCATGCTCCTAATCAGCTCTATATGAGATTATCTACCCATCTTTTTTAAGCTTTCAGAACATAAGATATTCTTTGAAATGTAAATAACTGACTTAAGTTAATCTTTTTAATACATGCTCAGGGAAGGAAAATCTGATGATACAAAACATTAGTATACGAAGTCCTCATATGCATTGCTTCAACTTAGAAACATTCTCTCCAACAGTGAGACAGAGGAAAGAAAGAATCTATGTTATTTATCCAAAATATTTCTGACAGATAAACATAAAAACTGTGCAATCAAAACCCTCACAAGGGATGTATCCTGAAAAGTTCATGATCTCCTTTTTCTGCATCCATATTCACACAGATATCAACTATCAACTAAGCATAACTTCACAATTATATGATAGCAATTAGTCTAAAATTAAGCTACATACCATGCAGCAAAGAAGATAAGCTACCCTGACTGTAGTAATCATACACCATCAGTTTCTCATCCTTGGAATAGTAATATGCTTTCAGTTCAACCACATTCTCATGCTTAAGACTCCCCACAATGTCCATGTGTTGCTCAAAGTCTTTCTTCCCAACAGCTACTTCCTTCAACCTCTTCACCACCACTGTGGATGCATCCTCTAGTATGGCCTTGTATGCAGTTCCAAATGCTCCCTTTCCCAGAACCTCAGCAGAAGCTCTCAATAAATCCTCCAAGTCAAAGGCATAGTTACATCCCTCAAAGAAAACCAGTTTGTTATTCGCATCTTGATTCCTCGAGACTTCTTTCTCTGGAGACATCCCTCCCTTCTGCAACTTCCCAGAGAACCCATCTTCATCCCTTCTTCTTGAAAAGCATACAAATATCAGAAACCCAAATGCTACAAGGCCTAGAACACCAGCTGAAGCTATGATTCCTGATAGTGCTGTCTCTCCTAGGCTTCTTCTGTGTTTCTTAGATGGCTGAGGAGAAGGAGGAAGAAGTACAGGAGGAAGGTGAGGAGAACTTCCAAAAGAAATGTTATTACCAATGAAAGCTGACCTGGGAAACTTCAGGAGAGATTCAGGTACAGTGCCCAGTAAATTGTTGTTAGACAGATTCAAAAGTTGCAATCCTGGCAAGTGGAGATCCGGAATTTCACCAGAAAGAGAGTTGTTTGCGAGATTCAAACCAGTAAGCTGAGTTAAATTCGAGAATGACATAGGAATGCTGCCATTGAAACGGTTATTGGACAAATTGACGATAGTGAGATTCTTCCAGACTGAGAAATCAGGCAAAGAACCAGACAGGTTGTTGAATTGAAGGTAGAGAAAAGATAAGTTTTTGAGATTATAAAAATCAGAAGGAAACTGCCCACTGACGAGATTAGATCTGAGGCTCAAGATTTGCAGAGCTGATAGGCGGCTAATTGTGTTGGGTGGAATTGAGCCGTGAAATCCCATCCCCGGCAATCGTACGGCTACTATTCGAGACCTGTCTTCGTTACATGTGGCTCCAGTCCAATTGGTACACACATAGGAGGCCTCATTCCAGTTTAGAGGGCGAGTGTGAGGGAATTTTCTCACAAAGTCAAGCAGAGCTTGCTTATCTTCAACAGGCTCCGCATTTCCTTGCCAGAAAATCAGACCCAGAAGGAAAATGGAAGAGAAAATGCGTAGAAAATGATCCATTTGTAGAAAATCCACCACTTTCTGCAGAAGCGAGCTGTTTCTGCTAGGTTTATTTACACTGCTGGACTGAATGGAACATAACTGGGTTAATGTAAATACAAGATAAGATTTTTACTTATTTTCCCGCTCTGCAAACTAAAACGCGAGAAAGAAAAGAGAAAAGAAAAAGGAAATCTGGTTCCTAGAGGATTGTCGCTAAAAGTAGAAGCGGACACTGAGAAAATTGTGCATAAAAGAATGAGCTTGCAGGCTGCGAGTGAGCCTTCGTTTGAGTCAAAAGGGAAATATTTTAATCTCCAAGAGCTGTGTGTTCCACCAGAGGTGTTTCTTTTTGTTCATTTTTCCGTACTAACTTTTTCTTGGAGACAGCAAAAATGGAGAATTCAAAATTTTTTTTCTTCAAGAAATACGAATTTCAAAACAGAAGCTCCTCAACTCGCTCCAGGCCAAATTTTTTTTTTTTCACAAATAGTCTAATTGAGATAGCATTACGAAGCGTGAAATGAGAGAGGAGAGAGAATGAGTTGGGGAAAGAAAAACGTACTAGTTATGATTTCAGCGAGCTAATGGTGCTTTTTGAAAGTAGAATCCAATGCAAATTAAACAGTGACAAGCGTTGAAAAAGCAGCGCAAGGTATGATCCTCTCTATAACAGCGCAAGCTCTAGACACATTACATGACTAAATAAATAAAACTGTGACTAACAAAAAGATAAGACCTCTAAGTGTCTGGAGCTGATCCTAATCCCACTGGCGTGACCCGTGCTTCACGCAAAGCATCTTGATTTATTATATGTCTAAGATACTATCAATTTTCTGAAAATTATCTTAATCTAAAACTCTGAGGAACTGAAACTCTAAGGAACTTTGTGCTGTGTGAGACTGATTTGAGTGAGTATGTAAGTGTTAATTTTAAATCAACGCACAAACAAGTCAAACTAAATAATTAATTTTGAGTCTCGCATTTTAAAGTTTAATTAAACTTTCAAGAAGTCAAAACATAAAACATAAAACAAAAACAAAATCTCAATGTGAGAGTTGGAGAAAGATTTTATTTTGGATGAAGTTAATTTTAATTAAAAATAAGTCAAAATACAAATAAAGGTTTGAAGAAAAGAAAATAATTTGAATATTAAGACGAATGTCAAATTAAATAACTATTTTAATCCCAAAATCAAGTTGGAGAACTCAAACTAATTTTTAAAGAATCAAAATACAAAACTAAACACACTCTTGTTGGGTGACTTTGAGACATAGATGAACCAAAGGGGAATTTCTTAAGTACTATATATAGTATTACGTCTTTTATACAATAGTCAATACAATTAAATTATTTATTTTAACTTTTACACTTTATCTAAATTTCACATAATATAACATTTATTATATAAAAACACATCACTAAATAATTATTTTAAATTTTGATTTAATAATTAATTATTATATAAGATTTAAGTGAAATATAAAATTAAAACGAATGACTTAATTTTATTGAATAATGTGGTAAGATATATGTCACCAACAAGTTTCTTGAGAGAAGGACCCCTGTTTTTTACTTTATTGTAGGTAAGGTTTATGTCGATAAGTGACGTGGCGGAATGGCCTTCTGCCATGTGGACCCTTTGTACTTTGATTGGCTTATAAGTGGATCGAGATTTATGCTTATCGAAATCGCTGCTGATGCTGCTTTCACTTTCAGCAACGATTTTTACCGTTGTTGAAAGTTTTAGCAACAAAAAAACTGCTGCCATAACTTTTAGCAACGGTAAAAATCGTTGCTAAAAGTGAAAAGCAGCCAAATGACCAACAGCAAATCTAGATCCGGCCTATAAAGATTTCCAACACTTTGACTGTGTGTAAGAATAATGATAAAATAAGAATAAATAATTGTTTTACGGCTAAATTAAATCTCTCGTTAACTTTTTTTTTTATTTCTGATTTCTGTAGAATTAAATTGAAAAATCAAACTCTTAACTTTCAGAGATAGAAAAGAAAAAATTATTGAGAAATTAAATTTAAGGAATTACACTCTAAAAAATAAAATTAAACAAGTAATCATCTTTCAAAGAAGAAAATATTAAATTACTCATAAAATAATATAAATGATTGTAATTTTTTTCACAACTTATAAATAAATAAATAAATTATCGTAATTTCAATATGGTACAAACAACTTTTCTTTATAAAGCAAGAAATCTGAGTTTACGGGACCTCACATAATGGCATTGGGTTAGATATATATGTTGAACTGTTCATTTATTGGAATGTTGTTTGGTGGATGTTTTGGAGGTCGATAATTAAACATGGCCAGCGTTTAGTGATCCGAAAAAATAAATACAAATATGATGAGTGAGAAGAGAGAAAGAAGAAAAGAAGCATAAATATAATGCTTGTCTTTTTCCTCCATCAGCCAATGCTAAATTCTAAACCAACTCTGTCCTCTATGATGGCTCTCATAGCAAAGCCATAATTCTGAGGTCGTTTTCTGGATAAGCAGTTGGTGGGCATCAATTCTTCATTAAATTCTAATATGCAAATATAATTTTGAGGTTCTGTTTTGCTGCAGAGACAACCCTCTTGCAATTGAACACCAATCCCTAGGTAATTACTTTCTTCAGGTTGATATCTTCTAGCACTTGGTCATATTGGAGAATGTATGGTAGCAATTATTTAATGACAAAAACTTATCTTAGAAGTTGAGTTATAGTCAAACCTTTATATTTGGACATATGTACTATTATAGATTAAGAAATCAGAATTTCATTCTAACTAATAGCTATAACTTTTAGTCTTAATAATTAATAGCGAAATTAAGTTACATATTCAATTCTTAACAACATAATTGTTCACAAGAAAGTTGTTGGCCAAGTATGACAATGGGTGTTTCATATTAGAAGCACAGATAAAAAGTCGAGTTATAATCAAATTGTGCCATTTGAGCATCTATTTTACCAAGAGTTAAGAGAATAGAATAATGTCCTAACTAACAATTATAAGTTTTGACTTAGTGATAAGAAGCATTTGATCTAATATTAGGTTCAAGAGTTGAGTCATAATCAAATTGTAACACTTAATATTTATTTTACTATGGGTTAAAGAAATGAAATTGCCACTAACAACTATAATTTTTGAGCTAGTGGTAAGTGTTTGATCCTAACAACTTGATCATTATGGAATTTGTATACATGTGAGAAAATATTATTTGCAGTGACAGATGTTATGCACTGTTTGTTTCATTGAAGGAAAGACACAGAGGCGTCTTGTAATATATAATCATATCGGTACACTCATCAGAACCTGATGATAGTACTAAAATGCCAATAGAAACATCCCGTCTACATTGGCCCATGTGGTTCTTAGTTTAGGGTGTCCTATGATTGTTCTTTTGGGGGTAAAAGCATCCGAAGCACCTTTTATTTATTGCATGTTGTTGATATTGTGATGGGGAATGTTTGATTTATGCCTTCTCTCATGGCAACGTACATCAAGAGTTGACTCGAGCTTTTGGATAAAGTTTTCAACCCTCTTATTATAATTCTAATATCTTTAAATAAAAATGATGCGGAAAGGTTAAAAGCGGAAAAGTAGTTCACGTTGTTAAACATCTTATTTTCAATTTAAAGCATGGCTTCTTCTCAGGAGAATCTAATTCAAACTGGTTTATAATTCAAACTTCGAAGTTCTAACTTCAGAAACTCAGGAGATAGCCCAATCCAGAGGTGGTCGTTTCATCCTCTAGTTTCTTCTTTTTCTTAAGCTGTGCACATCATCCAAAAGAGAAAGGTAAAGCTCATACTCAAAAAAAAAAGAAAAAAAAGCTTTACCGTGACAGAATTTGAAACCAAGCTTGCAGTTTCATGAATCATATTGAATAAACACTTCATGTCCATCAGTTACATATTTTAAACTCATAAAAAACTGGAACACATGCATCTCTGTGTTTATGGATTTTAAAACTCGTGGATCAGAAGCCCTCTTGTTTACATCCATATCACTTACACGTCACAATATATATGTATATATGTAGACAAATACCACTTGCTTTAAAAAAATGGTAAGTGGGTTGATATATATTATTTTAAGTAGAAGGGACAACAGAGAGGTCCAAACGGCCTGTCCATTCTTCACCTGGCTTCAATGTGATTGGTTTCTCAACTGCTGCACCGTCAACACAAAGCATCTGCTTGTACTCTTCATCTCCTAAATCCACCATTGATTTGGACTTTTTCTCCCATGGATTCCAAACAACTATATATGTCAAACCAAATCCTCATATGGTTAATTTAGCAGTGTTGCAGCAAGAAATTGACAGATTTTCCCGATTTGAAAAAACCTTACCAACATCTGGAAGTCCTTCCTTTCGTATCACAAATGTTCGCTTCCTTTCGTGATCCAGAACAGCTACCAGGTCAGACGAATCGAGGTAGACACGATCCACCTAAAACATGGGCCAAATTAAGAACTTGGGAGGCTAAACAAATCTTAAGCATGCACTGAAAAACATGATATAGTGAACAACTTGAACGAAAATATCATCTTGTGACCTCGGATTCAAATGTCAAAGCATCTCCTTGTTCTGTGAAGCGCTCTTTATTGCATAGGTTGTCAAGGTAATCTAGAGTCTCCAACCCTTCTACCCTCACTTCACTGTCAATAACCAGTAAAGTAATGCTTATAACCACAAGGACGAGTTCTTGATATAATAATGTCTTTCCGGAAGATAGATGAATGTTTATGGCTGAAGAAAACAGGAAGTGCACGCAAACCTGATATCAGAGATGGAAAAGTAAGTGTGAAACGCAAAGGAGAAACTGAAAGGCTTGCTATTCACATTCCTGATGCGAGATATCATTGTTAGATAGCCATCTTCTGCCAAAGAGACCCTAAGCCGAAACTCAAAGCTGGAAAATATAGCCCATATATAAGCACTTCCAAAATATAACTTGACATGGGACATGTCACCATTTTCAGGAAGTGGAAAGCTATAGCAGTAGATGTGACGTACAGAACATGATACAGTCTTACACGCAGAATCTGAAAAGATGGTAATGAAAGGCGTACCTATGTGGCCATGTCCTGAGATCTTCTTCGGATGGTTTGAGAAGCAAGTCAATGAACGATTTGCCATTGGAATCAGTAGAGGGAAGCAGTTGAGGATCGTGATCAATAACCCACATCTTGTTCCTCGCAAATCCATGTTGCTCTAGTGTTCCACGTGTCCCGAACTGCAAACACATTATCCCAACCCCACTCACTAATTCTAACCTATCTATGTCTTTCAGTAAAAACTCAGTGTTCTTTGACATTATTTGTGTGACAGATTCAGATTCATACCTGTGGAAAACATATTGGAATTCCTCCTCGCACTGCCTTGGGAGGACTAAAGATTGCCTAAATAGAAAAATAACATCATCAAGTTCCTGAGATAAAAGCCTATATATAAAAGTCTTATAGTATTTACCTTGCTACTAGTGAACAATAATTCTTCACCACGTTTTGTTTTCCATGAAAGAACTTGCCCTCCGTGCAAGCTTACCTGAACAATTAATTATGAGGTAGTAGAGTACAGGCTTGGTCATAATGTTACCAACAATTTCTGATAATCGAAGAATCTAACCGTTGCGGAAGCTCCTCTTTGGTTCCGAAGAATCACCTGGTCAGTTCCGTTCCTGTCCTTTGTAACTTCAACTCTGGCTTCACTTTCTGCCTCAGACTGGTCCATCTCCACAATATCAGTTCAAGAAACAAGAAATAGTATCTCTATCTGCTTCTTGCTCTCTAACTGGATTCCCAAAGCTAAACAAACGTCCAGGAAAAGTGAGTTAAGTAGTCAAGGAAGCGGGTGAAAACTCATGAGCTTCCCATGACACCGTTATTGTGAAAACCCAGTTTTCTCGTGAAAATCGAAACCAAAAGCAAGAAGCCCAGCAAAATAACAACTACCTCAATGTTGTCTTCGGCGTTATCTGATGACTATTCAGTTCCTCCTCGTCTCTTATCGAAAAGCTGTCAAAAGCAGACCCAGAAAGAAGTTTTTTTCCGGTTTCAAAACAAGACCAACTTGTATAAAATAGACTGCGCGAAAAACCCGATTCTTACGGTTACCAAAAGAGTCGTAATTCAAAAAGGGACCAGAAACGTAGTAAAATTTCGGTTTGGAGTCAGAAAAAAGGTGTCAGTTTTTTTTGGGTGGGACCTTGTCGTAAAGCAGAGAAACTTTGAAGATTAATGAATCGCGAATTTGAGAAAAGAAGGAAGCAGAGATGTGGTCCAAATACGAACACGTTAGTGAAATACCAGAATTAACGACCCAATTACGAGTCGGACAGAAATTTCAAGGTTCAAATGGTCACATGCATGAAGGAAATTGAGGACCTTATCCTTAAGATTTAGAATGGTCGGTGCAAATGGCTTGGTCAACGTGCATGAAATATGAATTTAATCAGAATTAAATTAAGGAAGCAAAATCAACCTGTGATTGCTCGAAGCAACCCCCACTTACAAACCATTTACCTAGAACTTCTCATACGATTTTATGAAGTCACCCATTTGATGCCATACTTTTTTGACTAACTCCAGCCAATGACAAAGTAAACATTGCCACTAAAATTAAAATAGCGGTTCCCATTAGAATTTAAAGCTTAGTTGAATTTCGATTCGTAAAAGTTTGCTACATTTATATAGATTTATATTCAAGTCTAAAAACGATATAAGTAGAACCGCTTAAATTTAAAATTGTTATATATAATTAGACAATATTTTATACCAGTGAACTTTGATCATTTTTCAATATGTTTATACATTGGAGTTTTTTGAAAATAATTAAAACAAACTAAAAAAAACCATTTTTGTTTTTCTCTAAAATATTTCTCCGACTTGACCGCAGGATATTCCGAATTGGGTCATGGCAGCAACTCAATTTTCAGCCTAAACATGGGATATACCCAACCAATTATATGAACCTTACACTCTATTGGTTTTACAGTTGAGTTGGATGACATTCGCCCCCACAAAGAAAATGAATGGTCCTTGGAAGTATTTAAAAAACAAGTGTGTATAGATAGATCTCTTAACTCATTCAAGTAACAAAATAACATTAATGTTCTGATAATAAACAATAATCAATAATCAACTGAATACTTGAGAAAATATATATTTATATACTAAAAGAATATTTCTCTAATTATCCCATAATGGGAAAAAAAATGTGTATGTGAAGAGGTAAGAGAGCTATCTATAATACACGATTATACGGGAAGGGTCAAAAATCAGACAAGAATCAAATGTTACAGAACTACTTAATCAGCAGCTTCAGTGCCCTCACCATCAAGCAGCAGAATCAACTTCTGACAAGCAGATAATTTGATGCAAGAAGATAAAGCTCTTCTGTTCTCTATACATCCCAGTTATGTCACTAGTAATTTATTGACGAGTCATACAGCTGCGCATACAGACCCTGAAAGACAGAGAAAACCATAAACGATGGTAACTTGGTAAATTTCTATATCTCATATTTCATAAGTTTATCACTCTTGAATTGCCTGGTCCACTACCTTAAGGTTTTCAACGTCCGAACCTCCTATAACTGAAAAAAAAAGAGATCATCTCGGCAGTGAACCTACTCTAATAAGCATGAAATAGATGAATTGCCAGTAAAGCAAAACAAGAGACTCTGGATATTTTGGATGAGTTGCTAATTTGCTAGATTTAGGACTTTTCTCTCAACCACACTTAACCAACCACCTGTCTTAACATTAATGGTTATGGAGACACTAACTTAAAAAAAACCGGTTTATGAAGTATATATAATAGAGTGGTCCTTGATGCACATCTTCATTTAAAACATGAAAGCCTTATGTATACAAGACACCTAAAGAAAGTGATCGCAGAGGAATTAATTCCGTCTTGTATATATATTTGGCCAATGCACCAAAATCTTAAGGTTATGAGCTCCTTCCAAAAGCCAAGTTACATACGCAATATGGCTTCTAAGGTTCATTTTAACTCGTTTGATCCTTCAGCTTTTGTTTAGAAAACAGTCAGAAAAAGGGAGGAATGATTATTGTCAATCAATCTAGACATTAGACATTACTTATTTTCATTTCTTTTGCTTTCTCTCCTTTTGGTTTTCCACATGAAAGGTTAAATTGTATACTATGCACATTTAACCGTTTTGAACCAAACCCTAGTTGTCTAATGTCATCTCACTCTTTCCCTATATCAAATAAGATCAAGCAGCAAAAGCACAAATAAGGAGCAGAAGGCATAATTAGCGATAGTTCTCTGAACTAACAGTCAGTAAGGTTTACATTGTTTGAGAGGTCTGACACAGTTGTCTTTCTGATAGAGGTAATGCAATCCATTTTAAAAATAGGCTATTTCATGAAGAACACAATTTCATGGAATATTCTCACATATAAATATATTTTAAAATTTCTACTTTAACATTTAACAAAAGTACTATTTTTATCCCTAAACTTTGACCTAAGTTTCAATTTCGTCCTAAAACTTTATTTCAATTTTGTCCCACATCTTTTCAATTAGTTTTAATTTTGTCTCTGAACTAAACACTGTCTAAATTGTTAACAACAAACATTGATGTGGCCACCTTCTATTGCACACATCAACACCCACTTGTCCAACAAGGCAGTCCCATGTTAGAGCGAATAAATTGGCGCTAACGTGTACAACAGAGGTGGTCCCAGTAGCTCCTGCCATTAAAAATTTAGACGACATAGGGCTCATGGACAATATTAAACTAATTAGAAAGATATAGGACTTTAATACAAAATAAAATTTTAAAATGAAATTAAAATTTAAGGACGAAAATAGTACTTTTGCCTTAACCTTTCAATTTACAAAAACCAACATATTATCGTGGTGAGAATCTCCATATACATCTAATAATAAAAAGCCCAACCTCTCAAGAAATCCAGTTTTTCATGAAATCATCTTTTAAATTAACAGTTCATTTGCAGTAGTAACTAAAGGTAAAACTTGAAAAGTCTTCTCTCTGTTTTTACATTTCATTTTCGTTTCGGAAGGGGGATACTGAGGCAACCGGAGTATGTTTATTTGTGAGTATGACAGAAAGAAAGAAAAGGGAGGAGAGAAAGAGACCTAGGGACCAGGAGGAGCAGCAAAACTTCCTTTCATTTATGTGCTTCACATCAAGCCCAATAAACCATGATCCAACACTTACATCATCATGTGCATATGTACGAAGAATATCTCTGCAAAATGTACATTTCAACTCAATCCCCTGCATTGAGGTATTAATTACAACTATAAATAAAAATGAAAAAACAAAGATGTGAAAGACTATACCTGTTTATTGATATAAACTGAGCCAATGACTTTGATACGGCATAGAACTCACCTGAAGCATGTTGAAAGTATCTGCCTCAAGAAGCATATACATAAATGTCAGTACTCAGCACAGAAAGCGCATATTAAGTCTTGGAATGAGAGGAGATGGAGAGATGACTGCACAAATGATATTATTTAAATGAAACATTTCTGAATTTATCACCATGATTTGGAGAAAGCAGCTTTATATCCAGGAAAATTACTAGAGCAAATAATCGAGTCAATTTCACTAGAGCAGAAGGCTGACTAGTACAGTGATGTTCATTACAATATGGATGCATCATTTGCAGTGGAAATAGTCACTGCTTAGCTTTTCTAATTATAACGCATCCTTCCACACACTCATTAGCTAAATGCCTAAAAATCCTACTATTGGAAAAACTAATTAAGGAATTCATATCAAGGAAATGAATCATACTCTATTATGGTAAATCAAAGTTTAAGTATGTATACTGAATAATAGTGAATTAGAGAGTACAGCAGAATCACAGAAATTTTTTGTATATCAAGTCATAATGCTCACTAAACACATCCCGCAAAGAGAATCATTGCTTTACTATCTATACTCTATCATTAGAAGAAAAAGTAAACAACAAAGGTGGTAATACTCACGACTTTGCATCGCCAAATTTCCACCAATCTGGTTCATACCATTTATGCATCCTATATAATTCAAACAACATAAGAAAAAGGAAGAAAGACCAATATAATGATAAATTAACCTTATCCTCTTATTCAACATTTTGAACAGACTCACGGTTCAGAAAAAACTTCGCCTGATTTCATACAACCAATATAGACACGGAAATTATCCAAATGAGAAGCTAGCACTGCTCCAAGGGCATCTGTCAAGGAGGTTCAGTCATACATTTGTATCACAACAAAGAATCTTAAATTAAAGGTCTATTTCCATGAAATTAAATAGAAGCAATAACAATGTTCAGAAAATAACAATTAAAACTAATACCATATCCCTCTCTGCAAACTATAGAAACCAAACTTTGACAAGATATTTCAATCACATTTGATGCTAATTTGAAGATACTTTGAGTCAAAAGTAAATAAAATATTGTGTCAACCAACAGGGCGGAAAACACCCTCTGGCAAGAATTCAGTAAGCAAGGCATTCTCCTATTAACTTTCAAACCCCACAGTATATAATAAAAAATTAACACTTCATTTCTTGGAGTTCAATAAAATTTGTTAAAATCCTTTAAGGGTTCTTTTTTTTTTGTGTTTGGGGGGGGGGGGGGTGTGTGTGTGTGGTATGTGGTAGGGGGAAGGGCTGCCTCAAAGAGTCAGCAAATTTCCATGCCAATAACCGCTGTTAAATTTTACACAGGATTAGATTTTTTGGGGCCCTTTGAAATTATACCGCAAATCAAACATAGTCATATTCTAACAACCCCAAAACACCATATTTCTTGCATTTAGAAATAAACTAATGTAGAAAAGACTGCATACCAAGATTGACAAAGACATCATCATTGACCTTGACATAAAATTCAGCATCCCAATTATCTACTGCATGAATGAAGAAGGATTTCATCTTCTTTGAACGCTCTTCTGGTGCCTCCACTTGGTTATCCTGTGGGGCAAAGAACAAAAGCCAATTACATGGCAGCATTTGATTTCTACGCTCTTAAATGTCAAGTGAAGTTTCATCACCACATCAAACTCAAACATTATTCAATAACATACATTACTCAACATAACACTGCCCCTGCCCTCCTCTCCTCAAAATAAAAAAGTGACTCTGCATTTGAAGCCAATATATGGGTCCATCATTTGAAAATCAATAATTATATTATAGTAAGACTATTCTTACAATGTAAATATTCATAATGCAGACATCTGGAGTGCACAATCAACTAAACTTCATGAAGTCACATGAGAAAATTTATGTTATCTCTACTCCCCACCAAATGATGTTTGTGTGAAATTATCAAAAATTCAACATACAAGAATGATGAAGTCATTGGTCTGACTGCTTTCAGTTTCAATTTCCTTGTCCAAACTGTCCCCACGATTTGCACTGCTAGGAAGGCAAATGTTAGCTAAAGTGTTAGACCAAAAAATATAAAACAAACGAATAATTTGTTATCATTTTAAACATGAATAACCAAAAATAGACCTCCTTCCTATCACAAATCGAACAATGATGCCTTTATTATCAGCCAGTTTTTCCATAGCTGCACCTGCAAATAAGGTGTCACTTTGTAGTAAGTTAAGCTCTACCAGAGTCCGAGTCCTGACTAACCTTCTATGGCAAGAAGTTATACTTTCAGTAAAGAATTTCAAAGAAACGTTAAAAATAATCCTCAGTGAAACAAATTGGTGAAGGCTATGTGTAATTATTCAGAATCTAGTGATTGCATTTTTTGTACAAAAGATACATTTCTGCATAAATTTTTATAAATATTCAGCAAAACAAATGGGTGAAGACGGTTTTTATTTCATCAACTTAAAACAAAATGATGTTTCAACACTCCAACAGGGAAGACATCTTTCTTAAATTTCCCCATGCCATGGATTTCATGGTTCCTTAAGAACAATCTAGCTAATACTTCCAATTACTCTTGTTCAATATTATCTGCTTGTCTTTACTGACACCAAGTAGGTCATCCAGGATTTCTCTATTAAAACCAGTGAATTTCATCTGGTTGTCAAATTATCTTTCTTGTAATGGTTTTGAGCTTTCTAGTTTGTAGCGAATAGGTCATGAATCTCAGGCCAAGTAATTGCCCATAGTTCATTCAGATACAATGTTATGACTAATAAAACGTGAAGAAAACCGGAAACAATAATAGAAGACCTGGGTGCCAGACAAATTCAGCAGTGTTGATGATTACAGTAACTTGATATTAAAATACAAAAATTTAAGCATACAATGCAACCTTTATGTATAAAGCATTAGCAGGCTGCTACTGAATAAGGCTATAAAGGCCACAATACATTAGTCTCGCTAAAGGAAACCAAACAAATAAGTAAATGCTACCTGTTGGCATCCATGCTCTACGGATGGCATCTCTGTTTTTCCTTCGACCAAATGTTGTTATTATCCCTATAACTGAAAGAAGCCTCTTCGCTGGATTTCTCCCATCATTATGCTTTGGAACAAAGCCTTCCTGCCTAGCTGCAGCTAGATACATTTCAAGGGCGGATAACTTCTTATGTTGTTCCCTATAAATATGGAATGGTGAGTATGTGACCAATAACCCCAGATCACTCTCTGCCACATTGAAACTTTCAACCAAATTCATAATAATATAATAATGTACATAGAGATACAGAGCGACATAGACTCCTAGCAAATTTACCTGCAGGTTACGATTTTAAGGGTATCATCAACAGATATGGCAGAATGACCCTGAAATCAGATGAACTATACTGCCTCATTGATTTTCCTATGAATGATAACTAAAAATTAAAAAACAAGCTTGCAATCACACACAATGGCACGTTGGTGATAAATGGGGTTAAAACCATGGTTGGCAATGCTAAGCTAAATACCCATATATCTACTGTATGACATGAGTTCGATTAATTTAAGTAATACTGTACCTGACCAGTTCCTCTATCAAGCTCTTGAATTAAATATACCCTATTCTCCGCGTCCAGCCATAGCCTGTACATGACAAAATATATCAAAATTTTGTCATGTTAGAGACAATTGTAATCCAGAATAAAGATTCAAAAGACGTATGATGAAGAAAGTGTTAACTTTCATAAAGAAAACTGACCGGCCGGCCACGTATATAGTAGCCAGGGTAGCTATCATAGCAAGCATCAAAGCAAATATTTGAGATCGAAAAGAGTAACCAGATCGCCGGCTAGGCATTTCTTCTTCAAGAGGAAGCCCAAGCAGAAGCGTCAGAAAATCGTCATCAAATTCTCTCTGCAGCTACAACTTCACCACTTCTCAGATCCAGCGCAATCGAAATTAACGTACGAAGAAAACTGAATTTTGGACCCTGATATATGAACTATGAAGACGACGTTATAACTGATTTTTCCAATATCATGTGTCGGTTTCTTTCGATTTCGACGGTAGCTTCAGAAACGAGTGCCTATGTAAGACAAAACTCAATGCCGATCGGGAGGGAAACAATCAAAGAAAAAAGCACAAAAAAAAAAAAATATATATATATATATATATAGACATCACTATCAATTCAATCAACAGAGAATTTTTTTTATTTTAAAAAAAATAACTTCAGAAATATTACCTACGATAAATCATGTCCCAAAAATAACAATTTTATGAATATGGCTTAATTTGGGCCACTGGCCCCTTTCAAAAAAAAAATTATTCCTTTTGTTTGGTCAAGTGCATCGAAACACGTTAACACCTCTTTCAGACTACATTTTATGTAGACAACTAATTATCAAGGTCAAAATCTAGATTGATGTCAACAAGAGTGATAACAAAATAATTCTAAGAACGGGAGATTAAAGCTAGTGTGAATTAGTGAATTATTTATAAATAGTAATTATTATTTAGATATTTTTTTAATCTATATATAATTACTGTAAAGGATTCTTGATGTACCGTAAAACTTTATTAACATATTGACTTGCACCACTTCATTATATGACGTGACATTTTTTTGTTTTCTCAAAAAAAAAAAGTAGACACTTAATTGGCATTCCACACTCTATGTCTTTAAGGAAATTTCATTTGTACCCTTAGACTTTAACTTGTGTTGTGTAAGGACTAAGGGACAAAATGGTAAAATAGCTATTACATATATATATATATATATATATATACACACACACACATTAATACACACTTTAGCATCCAATCTCTACCTCTCACGTCTCAACTTATCATTCCTTCTCACCCACTTCCAAACCCTCTAAGCATGGTTTTTACAAGGATTTTCGACAAGGCTTTGCTCTGGTGACTTCTATTTGGCTTTGGAAACATGGATTAAAGGTGAGTTTCATGGAGAATTGCTTTTTCTTCTTCCTTCCTTCCCATTTTCAGAGTTCTCAAACCCTAGGTTTGAGTTAGTGGAAAATTGATGGCGTTGGGTTAATTAATACCTCCAATCTTGTCTCTTGAGTATAACAATGTGTTCGGAAATATAAATCAATGTTTTATGATGCTTAAACATGGATTAAATGTGTTATCACGCTCCAAAATCTGAGCATGTGACCAACAAGGAAGGTGAATTTCATCTCATCTCCGTAAGCCTATTTTTCTCTTAAGCACATATTTTGGTTATTCTTTTAAATGTAATTAACTTAAATTTCACAATTTAAGAATTAAAATAAGAGAATTATTTCTCTTCTCACAAAAACATAAGAAAGTATGACTAAACTAAGTTTCTCATACACGCTACAGTTATACACATTACATCGCAGAACTAACTTACCCGACTACAGAGCTTTTTTAGATTCATACAACTTATAATAAGACCTAAACATTATACCTTTACCTTGAACAAATGGAAAGGTAATCTTGACTTGAACGTCATCAAACTAGGAAGTCCTTTATACCTGAAATTAAAGATAACTTCTATTTGAGAGAATCCTACTACATTCACACATAATATAGGTATACATATACATGTAGATATACGTATTTGATCTAACAGTGCAATCATCTATATTTTAGTGTATAAGATATTTATCAAGACAACACGCATTGAAATCACCTTGCAATCATTAATAGATATATTCTGAATCAAGTCAAATCATATTTTAAACAATTCACACAGTTCCCATTTAAGTTTCCAGACATTTTTTGGATCTCATCTACATAAAGTGGTCGTTGCCCCATGGCCCCTGTCGCATCTTCCCTTATTTCACTTTCGCCCTCAAAGGGACAAATCTATAGTCCAACCTTATTTCACCCCCCTTAAAGGGACGAATATCATATTCAATATTACATGGTAAATAGTGATTTCATTCCACCGTTATTAACTCCTACTCTTCCCTTTTTACTCCCACACGGGGACCCATCCCCGTAACGTCCGCCATCAATCACATCACATAAACATAAACAACACACACATCTAATTTCATGACAATTTCATGATATTTATCATCTTACATCTTGACTTTATAAATGTATTGTCATGCTCACAAATTTATAAATAAAGTCACAATAATCTCACTTTCACATTTCAATGCATAACATGAATGTATCAACTTCATATCACACATACACACACATATAGTACACCTTTAATATATACATGAAATAAGCATATAAGGTAAGGTAGGATCTCTTACCTTGATATTTGTCCAATTTTACCTTGAACATTTTTCAAAGATGTGTAAGATGATGGAAAGTAATTTCCTCTCCATCCAAACTAGTCACAACATTCTAAATATGTGGAAGATGTATCAAAGAATCTATCCCTATAAGATGATTATGCAAAAACATGTCAATGTCACAAAATAAGGAAATTCCCTACTACGATTTTGACATTTGATCACTCCTCTAAACATAACTCTCAAATGATATAGAATTTTCAAATGAAACTTATACCATTAGAAACTAGACTCAAATAGCTTTCTAACGGTATCTCATTTGCTAAAAAAGGAGTCCGGATGAAAGAGTTATGAATATTTTAAAACTGATGCTACAATAACTATCAACGGTCAACACAGTTACAATAATTTTGACCAAAGTCAATGCTACAACATCGTTGACCGAGTCAATGCTACAGTACGTTGACTGAGTCAATGCTATAGTAACCACAAAAATCTAGAAAAATTTTCTTGATGAACAGTATTTTTTTAGAAAATTTTCAAAATGAACAGTAACGTTCTTCGTGTTCTTCATCCAAAAAATCTCAAAATCACATCCAAAACACCATTTTCATGAATTTTAAATCAAACATATTCAAAGAATTGATTGAAACTTCAATTTAATCAGTGAAAATCACCTAAAAACTCATTAAATTAGGAAATCCCAAATTCTAGTGTTCATACCAAAAATTCTCATTTATACCAAAAATTTTCAAATTCATAGATTTCACTCAAACTTGAATTCATCCATTAAAACTCAAAATCAACCCAAAACCTCATTTTTTTTCCTTAGGCACAATCAAATATAAAAATAGAAATTGAAGAGGAGAATTAAGCTTACCTCCATCCTTTTGTAACTCATATGACCCGGTCAATAATCAAAACTAGGAACGAGTTGTAGAGATCAGAAGCAAGGGTTGAAGAAGGAGAGAAAATGGTGAAGAAGCTTTCTCCTCCTTGCCCATCTACTTTTCTTCTCTCCCTCGTCTCCCAGACTATCTCTCCTCATCTTCTTCTTTTCTTTTTTTCTTTTCTTTTTCCCTTAGTGAAAGCTTCTCTAGATAAAGCTTCCCCACAAGCTCCATATTCCAATCTAATGGAGGTAAGGCATACACTTGTCCCTTTTTAGGCCATTAGATCTCCTTGGTTAAAATTCCTCAAAACCACTCTAACTTGTAAAATTCATTCACTTGGGTCCCTGTAATTTATTTTATTCCTCTTTACTTTTCCATAACCATTCATTTGTTCCACACAACATAATAAAATTTTCAAATAAATCCCTAATAATAAAAAAAATCCACATAACTTAATTAATTAATTAATTTTTTTTAACAAACTCCTAAATAGACTAAAAAAATATTAACATAAATTCTTGGGGTATTAGATTATTTCCCCCTCAACAGAATTCGGTCTCCGAATTCAAATCTCACCTCAAGACTGAAACAAATGTGAATATTTTGTCTATATCTCATTCTCTGTTTTAGAATTTTCACAATCAAGTATAAAATATAACAAGTCCAACATATTTTCATTTCTCAAGTTCCTTCAGTAAAAGAATCACCTCAACAAAAGAAGATCCGAAAACTTAAATTTTATTTCTGGTACATAAGTTATAGACAATAAGCTTAACTTAATTTGCAAAATAGATAATTTTAATACGTGAAGCTTAGATCAAACATTAGCTTTAGGTACAAACAAAAGAAAGGATAAATTAAGGACAAGGAAGCTTATGAGATATAGAAGGTGTTCCAGGTCTAAAAGAGGAAGATGTTTCAAACCTTAAGGAGGAAGCTAATCATTGTAGCCCAGAAAGGGTTTCTGAAGGAAGCGCCTGGGAAATTTGTTGAAGAGCAGAATTTACTCCGTTCATACAATCAATACACCTTACTTGTTAATCACGAAAGTTTTGAGTTACAAACATTGAATGTCTATCAACTCGATTAGCTAATTCCCCAAAACAACAGTTTATTAGTTTCTCTTATTCTTCAAAGAGACGATTTATCTGCCTTTTCTAGTCCTCTATCTTCCGTTCGAAGCTCTCTATCTTACGCTCCAAGTTCTTTATCTTATGCTCTAGGAATGCAAGCTTGTTTTCTAAGGATATTGCAGTACTGTCATCCTCCATCTCTATTACATCTCTTTTTCTCTTCTTAATTTCGAGTGACCCATTTACAGGTCTCTTCCCCTTGTTGTTTCTGAGACTTAGATTTAAATCAAGTTCTATGTTGTCGATCTCAAAATTTAGGTTAAAATATTTATTGTTAGCCATTACTATAGGGATCTTAGAAATAAGTTCAAATGAGAAAAAAAAATAAAGATTGAGGAATAGGTATGTAATGAAAGAAGCAGGTTTGCTTGGTCTGATGAATAGGATAATAGGCGTACAAGATTTATAGGCAACCTGAAGCCCCTTGAACTAGAATCACTACAACCTACATGCCATTCCCTAAGAGGTTTACAAATCATATACGTTGCAATGCCAGTAATTGATGTCGAACATGCAATTAAATAGTAAATAGAATTTAATGCTTAATATAAGTCAAAGATTTTCTCAAAAATTTCAGCTAACTTTCGACCTTTCCTCAAAATTTTCGACTAATTGTCATTTCAATCTATGATTTCCTCACTCTATACTTATAGTGTAATCCCATATCACGATACACTCTATGATTGAGTAGTCTCATATTAGCCTTATCTTGGTTTTTAATCCGTGTCTTTTCTCTAGGCTTACACATTTTCAAAGTATATCTATATTAAAATAAAGGTAACTGCTTATAGTCGCGTGCATCAAGCATTATCATAGTGTAAGAAAATTATTGTTTTTCATTTACTCACAAGAGCATTATATCTATGTATGTGTAAACATGAAAATGCATCATCCTTTATGTAATATCTCAAGAATTTATATGAATATTTAAAGTCTAATTTGAAATTTAGTGAAAAATTTAATTACGTGAAAATGTGCTTTTTGAATTAGTGAAGAAAATCTGGGAATAGAAATTTTAATTTTTAATTTAGGAAATTTTTACAAATTCTCAAGGACTAAAGTGAAAAGAAAAGAAAGTATAGAGGACTTTTGAGAAATGACCAAATAGAAACCTGAGAGGAAGAATAAAGCTTATGAGAATGAATTATGAGTCCGGTACCAAAAAGATGATAGATTCGAGGTTAAAGTGGTATTTGAGACATCGAGAGGGATTAAAGTAAACAAATCTTATAAGCTAAGGTGGCTATGAGCGATTTTATCGAAAAAGAAATTAGTGGGGCCCACACATACAATTATTAGTTTTTCTTCTCCTTCTTCCTCCCGAGGCTTCATGTTATTCGTTCATTTCCATCTTCCCTTCTTCAATCATTTCTCAAATTTTCATCCGGCGATCTTGTATTTTCTAACCATACTTCCGATTCTCAGGAGTTCTAGAGGTAAAGAGGTAAGTTTTATCTACTCTATTTCTCTTTTTCTCCATTTTCGGACCTATGGAAGAAAATTAAGATTTTGAGTTTTAATGGATGAATTTAAGTGTGGATGTTAATGTAAAACATTCTTAGGTGGTTTATGATGTTATTAGAACAAGAAATTTCGTAGAATTTGGATATTTAAAAAAGTTAGTGTTCTTGATGAAAATTTGAGATTTGAGCTTGGATTGTTGGTAGAAACTGGGGGTTTTGGTGTTAAAACACTCCTTAGACATTAAGGATGAAAACCCATGGAAGAAATCAAAAGAAATGTTGTTTTAGATATGATTTTAGGATTTTTGGATGAAGAACACGAAGAACATCGAAAATTTTCCCCAGAAATTACTGTTCACCGAGAAAATTTTTCCAGATTTTCTCGTTACTGTAGCGTTGACTCGGTCAACGTTACTGTAGCATTGACTCGGTCAACGTTACTGTAGCTGTGTTGACCGTTGACTATTACTGTAGCATCAATTTTTTTTTTTAATATCATTGAAAAGCTCTTTGAGTCTAGTTTCCAATGGTATAAGTGTCATTTAGAAATTCATTACCGGTTAGGAGTTATGACTTAAGATGTGAGTAAAGGTCGAGAGTAGTGATAGGAAATTTCTCTATTTTGTAATCCTAATGGTTTTTACCTAGTTACAATAGGGATGATTGGGGCGCAAGGTGGGAGCGCCGAGAGCGTGGAATCCAGGTGAGTAGGCAACCTTGCAAAATTAATTTAATAAATTAGTCAAAGCACAATATAAATCTCATTTGCGTTATTTGTGAAATTGAGAAGATTATCAGTGTGTGTTCAGGTTGAGAAAAAGTATAATATCATTGGAAGGTATTTTATTACCTTTGAGAATTGATTTCTCTAGTTGACTAAAGAACTAGATGTGATTGTTCCTTGAATAAATTGGAACATTTTGTAAGTGAATAACCTTACTAAACTAATGTGATCTTATTAGATAAGGTACAATACAAGTCTTGTTTATAACATTATTGAAGTGAGAAATAATCAATCTCGCTGTTGATAATATATGATGATTGTTATGGTTGATGATAGACATTCAAGGGAATAAAAATATGTGTAAATTCATTTATTTCATAGTAATTATATTGTGATAAATTCTCACTATTTTATTGATGAGCAAAAGATCTACGAGATCTAATACACGAGTTTGAAAGGGTTAGAGTCTCATACTACTCGGTGTATAAATGTGAAAATCTATGCACGAGTTTGAAAGGGTTAGAGTCCCATACTACTCGGTGTATAAATGTGAAAACCTATGCACGAGTTTGAAAGGGTTAGAGTCTCATACTACTCAGTGTATAACTGTGAAAATCAATACACGAGTTTGAAAGGGGTTAGAGTCCCATATCACTCAGTGTATAAATGTGAAAATCTATGCACGAGTTTGAAAGGGTTAGAGTCCCATACTACTCGGTGTATAAATGTGAAAACCTATGCACAAAGAGTTTGAGGGTTAAATTCCCAAGTCACTCAGTGCAAGTATTTATGGCATATAATACTATAATTATTTAAAATAAATGATAGATTGATTGTATTAGTAAATGTGGTGTTTGTGCTTATGATATTTTCATGTACAGTTATTTACTCACTGAGTTATGATAAACTCACACTCTCCATGATTATCTTTTCAGATACAATGGTTGAGGAGAAGAATTTATAGCCTTTAAGGATATACTCCACTTTTGTCTGGTAAACAATTGGTAAGGATTAGGAAACACTCTGTAATCTAGTAGGTCACCTAGGCTTGGGAGGTTGTATAGTACTGTATAGTGTTTGAAAGTTGAACATTTTCTGAATATGTATACAAAATATCTTTCTTGGAATATTTATGATTCACATAATTATGGATATTAAGAATGTTCACAGAGATTATGGGGTACCACGGAGGTACACCCTAGGTATTTTATGTTTATATCACATGTAAGTTTTGGGATGTGACACTTTACACATTTCATTTTATTCAAGTCATTTTAAATTTTTGACTTCTCATTCTCTATGAGTGTATGTGGAATCATTATATTATTCTTAGCCATAACCTTTACTCATTATGCATGAATAGTATACACATCATATATTATTAGATACATGCAATCACAGCTTGATTCAATCATTCATGTATATTATATTCTACTGAAGGCTCTCAAGAATAACACAACAAAGCAGAGAAATACAGTTCAGTTCATCACCATTTCATTATTCTTTAATATTTTTTATCAAAACAAATTGAATCAGCCGCAAATCCACCGAAATTCACTTTCGTGGCTTTAGCATTAATGCAGCGCGTTGTTGGTGTGCATGTCTACCTTAGACTTCTGGCTTCTAACTTGCAGAAAGTCATAAGTTGAGTGTGTAGGGGTACGGTGAAGAGATATCTTTTTTGACACTAAGTCCAAAATTTTCTCTATAAAAACTACTCCAGAGTTCTTAGTTACCACACCATAAAGAGTAATCATTTCTATGCCTACAACTTTTCAGCATTCTTCTCTCCTCATATTCTTCTAAAAGTTTCTAAATCTTACAAATCATAACCACAAGGAAGTTTATTGATCTCACGATGGAGGTCAAGGAAGAAGAGCTCGACTTAAACTTGAGTTTAGAAAATTATAAGGGTAAAAGACCTTTTGAGGAATCTCAAGGAAGCAAAAGGAGAAGAAGAAGAAGAAGAATGAGGAAGTTGAAAAGATTAGCATGGGTTGTACCTCAAAAGATAAAATTGCTTGTCTAAAGCAAGAGGTGAAGGATCTAGAGAAGATGATAGAGGACCTGGAAAAGTTAGCTAAACACAATAATACGACAATGACTTTGAGAATAGACAAATTCTTCTATTGGTCCACTCAGTGCTTCTGCAATCAACAACAAAAAAGTGTTGATTATATGAATGAACTTTACACTATCCTCCGTGACATTGCTTTATCTCTCACTTCAAGGAATGGCCGAGGGGTGATGTTGCAATACAACCCTCCTAATCCGAAACCACCTCGCCTATAGATTACAAATGCATGAGTAAACTTTTTTTTTTGGCATTGTAATCCTTCAACTTTTAATGCCAGTGGTTTCTTTTGTGGGATGGTACTCTCAAAAATAAAATAAAAGAAAGATAAAGGAGATCAACCACACAAAATCAATCACAAATTCAACTTATAAAAACCATCCCACAAAAATCTTAAAACGACGATAATGGAATCAAAACAAATAACAACATTTCCATTACCTAATTCAAAAGCGTAGCCATATCTGTCCAAAACTAAAACTGAAAACAAAATTCCTAAGAAAAGACAAGTTTCAAAGGGAAAAGAAATGAAAACATCCTACAGGACTTTAGGTGGAGTCATCTCTCTATAGTTGTGCCTAAGTTCACAATGATAAAGGAGGATCCACTAAGGTTACCTAGCTCTGTAATCGGTAGGAGACCTAAACCTAACCCTATGATACCAACTTTGTCATGTTCCAAAATCTGAGCACATGACCAGCACGAAAAGTGAATTTCACCTCACCTCACCTCCGTAAGCCTATTTTTCTCTTAAGCACATATTTTGGTTATTCTTATAAATGCAATTAATTTAAATTACACAATTTAAGAATTAAAATAAGAGAACTATTTCTCTTCTCACAAAAAGATAAAAAAGTATGGCTAAACCGAGTTTTCGATACACGCTACAGTCATACACATTACATTGTAGAACTAACATACCCGATTACAGAGCTTTTTTAGATTTATACAACTTATAATAAGACATAAACATTATACCTTTATCTTGAACAAATAGGAATGTAATCTTGGCATGAACGTCATCGAACTAAGAAGTCCTCTATACCTAAAATTGAAGATAACTTCTACTTAAAAGAATCCTACTACATTCACACAAAATATAGATATACATATACATGTAGATATACGTATTTGATCTAACAGTACAATCATATATGTATTGGTGTATAAGATATTTATCAAGATACATCCATTGAAATCACCTTGCAATCATTAACAGATACATTCCAAATCAAGTCAGATTATATTTTAAACAATTCATACAGTTCCAATTTAAGTTCCCAAACATTTTTCGGGTCCCGTCCACATAAAGTGGCTATTGCCCTGCAGCCTCCACCGCATTCTCCCTTATTTCACCCCGCCCTCAAAGAGACAAATCTATAGTCCAATCTTATTTCACCTTGCCCTTAAAGGGACGAATATCATATTCAATATCACATGGCCAACAGTTGTTTCATTCCACCCTTACATAAACATAAACAACCACACACATCTAATTTCATGATATTTGTCATCATACATCTTGACTTTATAAATGTATTGTCATGCTCACAAATTTATAAATGAAGTTACAATAGTCTTACTTTCACATTTCAATGCATAACATGAATGCATCAATTTCATATCATATAGACACACACACACACACACATACACACACACACACACATACATATATATATAGTACACCTTTAATATATACATGAAATAAGCATACAAGGTAAGATAGATCTCTCTCCTTGATTAGGATCTCTCTTCTTAATATTTGCCTAATTTTACCTTGAACCTTCCTCGAAAATGTATAAGATGATGGAAGGTAATTTTTTTTACATCCAAACTAGTCACAACATTCCAAAATATATGAAAAATGCATCAAAGAATCCATCCCTATAAGATAATTATGCAAAAACATGTCAATGTCACAAAATAGGAAAATTTCTTACTATGATTTTGACCTTTGATCACTCATCTAAACATAACTCTCAAATGATAAAGAATTTTCAAATGAAACTTATACCATCAGAAACTAGACTCAAATAGCTTTCCAACGGTATCTCATTTGCTAAAAAAAGAATCTGAATGAAAGAGCTATGAACATTTTAAAACTGATGCTACAATAACTGTCAACGGTCAATGCAGCTACAGTAACTTTGACCAAAGTTAATGTTACAACATTGTTGACTGAGTCAATGCTACAATACATTGACCGAATCAATACTACAGTAACTGTAAAAATCTGAAAATTTTTTTTGATGAACAATATTTTTTTTTGGAAAATTTTCAAAATGAACAGTAACGTTCTTCGTGTTCATTATCCAAAAAATCCCCAAATAACATCCAAAACACCATTTTTATGAATTCTAAATCAAACATATTCAAAGAATTGATTGAAACTTCAATTTAATTAGTGAAAATCACCTAAAAACTCATCAAATTAAGAAATCTCAAATTCCATTATTTATACCAAAAATTCTCGTTCATACCAAAAATTTCCAAATTCATAGATTTCATTTAAATTTGAATTCATCCATTAAAACTCAAAATCAACCCAAAACCTCATTTTTCTTCCTTAGGCATAATCAAATTCAAAAACAAAAATTGAAGAGGAGAATTACATTTACCTCCATCCTTTTGCAACTTAGATGAACCAGTCAATAATCAAAACTAAGAATCAGTTGTAGAGATTGGAAGCAAGGTTGAAGAAGGAGAGAAAATGGTGAAGAAGCTTTCCCCTCCTTACCCATATGCTTTTCTTCTCTCTCTCGTCTCTCAGACTATCTCTCCTCCTCTTTTTTTTTCCTTAGTGATAGCTTCTCCATATGAAGCTTCCCCACAAGCTCCAAATTTCAATCCAATAAAGGTAAGGCATACACTTGTCCCTTTGTAGGCCATTAGATCTCCTTGGTTAAAACTCCTCAAAATCACTCTAACTTGTAAAATTCATTCACTTGGGTCCCTGTAATTTATTTTATTCCTCTTTACTTTTCCACAATAATCGTTTGTTCCAAACAACATAATAAAATTTTCAAATAAATCCCTAATAATAAAAAAATCCACATAACTTAATTAATTAATTAATTTTTTTAACAAACTCCTAAATGACTAAAAAAAATATTAACATAAATTCTTGGGGTATTACATGTGTGGAATTTGGGGAAGGAACAATATTGTTGTCATAAAATGGATTTTCTGTCGTAACTGTAAGATTTGTGATTTTTGAGCACCCAGTCTTGTTTCTAAGTTAAAAAAGGGTTTTGGGAATGGATTAATAAGAGTTTTAATGAGTAAAAGTGTCGGTGATTGGTCCATGAAAGTTTATGAGTGGCATATATGAGTTTGGGAAGGTTTCTACATGAATTCGGAGTACTGAACTATTTACTACCGCTACAACAGCTGACCTACTAATTGGTTAGCACTGCAGCAGCAAGTTTGGGCACTACAGCAGAAGCAACCAAAATTAGAATTTTCCTAACATGTTTGGGCTCTGCAACAATGGTAAGCCCGTTGCAATGGCAGGCCAAACTCCCCTCTTCATATTTTGACCATTTTCCTTGCATTTTCTTATGTTGGATGAGTAAGAATAGCCTCTCAAGGTTTTAAACTCTTCTTGTATGCTTCAAAGGAAGGAATTGGGCCGAGATTAGGTCATCATTCGAGGTGAGGAATTAACTCTACTTACCCTTGATCATGATATGCTAATCCTTTTGTGTGTAATGTCTTAATTATGCCAAATGATACCCACAATGGTTTACGTCTAATATGGCTTAGGGATGGATGAATATGTGTGTGTGTGTGTGTGTGTGTGTGTGTGTGTGTGTGTGTGTATGTGTGTGTGTGTGTAAATATGTGTGATTGAGTTAGGATAGATCTCTTGGTTGGCCATAAATTTATATATATATATATATATATATATGCAAATAATTGTTGGAAAATTTGAGATAAGTTTTATGTGTTTATTGAATCAAAGTAATCTCATGTGCTACTCTATGTTGTTTATATACTCATGTGATTGCACTTGTGATGGATGTCTGAAAAGATTTTTTACACCAGAAGGTGAATGATAATAATAATAAATATAGTTACATCCTAGTGAAGGAAAATGGTGTTTATCTGTCTAAATTAATTATGTGAAGGGAATAGCCACTATTTTTCATTCAGGCTAAGTAATTAAATTATTTTCATAAGCTTGGAAAGCTACCATAATTAAACAAAGAACAAAAAGATGGAAAACTTTCTGATATATATTCACTGATTAACTAGGCTATTTATATAGATTACATGAGTCAAAGAAAAGAAATAAAAGACAAGATTCCTAGGATTATGCTATCAAGAAAATCACTAAGAATTAGCCTACAAATAATCAATTTATGTCCCATTCAAAGCCTTTGTAAATATGTCATCAAGTTTCTCTCCTGTCTTCACATATTCGGTAGCAATCAAGTTTTTCTCAATTTTTTCACGAACAGTCAACTTCAATGTTTATAGTTCGTTCATGATAAATGGGATTTGATGCAATATGACAAGTAGCTAGATTATCACACCACAATTTTGCTGGCATCGAATACTTCAACCCAATTTCATTCAATAAGTAATGTATCCATATGATCTCACACGTGGATTGTGCCATAAACCTATACTCGGATTCTACACTTGATCGAGATACAACATTATGTTTTTTTTGCTTTTCTATGATACCAAGTTCCCCCCAACAAAGACACAATATCTTGTAGTAGATCTCCTATCAACCTTACTCCCAGCCCAATTAGCATCTGTAAAGCACTCAATGCTAATATGCCTACGATAACTGTATAATATACCAAGTCCAGGAGCTCCTTTCAAATAACATAGAGTATGTTCTAGAGCTGCCCAATAGTTGACTATAGGTGCAAACATAAATTGACTAACAACACTTACTGCAAAAGCAATGTTAAGATGAGTTATAGTAAGATAGTTCAATTTCCCAACTAACCTTCTAATCTTTCTGGATTATCAAAGGGATTCTCATCATCTTTTGTAAAATGTGTGTTTGGAACCATCAGGGAACTACAAGGTTTGGCATCTAACTTTCCAATTTCTATAAGCATGTCAAGGACATACTTTCTTTGAGACAAAAATATTCCTTCTTACTTCTTGTTACTTCCACTCTCAAGAAATATTTTAGCTGGCCCAAGTCTTTAGTGTGAAACCTAGTATGCAGGAATGCTTTGATAGAAGAGATCCTTGCATGATCATTCCTTGTGATGATAATATCATCAACATAGACCACAAGGAGGATAATGCCAACTACTTATTATTTGTAGAATACTGAGTGATCACATTTACTCTTCTTTAATCTAAATTCTTGCACCACCGTACTGAACTTGCCAAACCAAGCACAATGACTTTGCTTCAATCCATACAAAGATTTCTTCAGATGACTGACTTTCCTATACTCCCCCCTGAGCAACAAAATCAGGTGGTTGCTCCATATACACCTCTTTCAAGAGATCTCCATGTAGGAAGGCATTCTTGATGTCTAGTTGATACAAAGGCTAGTTCTGAGAGGCCACTATAGAAATGAACAATCAGATTGAGGTGAGTTTGATCACAAGAGAGAAAGTATCAGAATAATCTACTCCATACATCTGTGCATACACTTTAGCCACTAATCTCGCTTTGAGTCGAGCTATCGAGCCATCTGTATTAAACTTGACTACAAAGACCCACTTGCATCCCACAACTTTCTTGCCTTTGGGTAACTCCACTGGATCCCATATATGATCACCATCAAGGGCCTTTATTTCCTCAAGCATAGCAGCATACTAACCCGGATGAACCAAGGCTTCTTTAATAGTTTTAGGAAGTGGAACAAAGGCTAAAAAAGTAATAAAAGAGCTAGATGCAGGAGATAAATGATCATATGAAACAAAATTAGCAATGGGATAAGTAGTATTAGGAAGGGTACACTGACGTTTACCCTTACAAAGGCAATCGATATATCATGGTCACTTGGTGGAGGATCTAATGACGAAGAAACTTGTATAGGACATGTATCACTAGTTGCTTCTCTGTCACTTGGTTGAGGACTTAAAGAAGCTGGTGTATCATTGGTTGCTTGTCTCCTTGAGTAAACTTGAACAATGAGTGGCCTTAGTGGCTGGAACCTCCTTTGGTTGTTCGATAGAGATGCTAGGAGATGTGAATTTATAGATCAACCATTCCTCGTCATCCTTCCCCGGACTTGGGGATAGGAAAGATACGGAGAAAAATGGTGTTTTCTCTAAGAAGACCATATCAATTGAGACCAAGTGTCTATTCAAATCAGGAGAGTAGCATCGATAACCCTTTTGAAGCTGAGAATATCCCAAAAGTACACATTTCAAGGCTTTTGGGTCAAGTTTATGTAATGCTCCAATAATTTGTATGAATATTTAATATCTATTATGAAGTTTAGTTAAAAATTTAATTGCGTGAAATATGTTTTCTTTCTTTGAATTAGTAAAGAAAATTTGGGAATAGAAATTTCAATTTTTAATTTAGGAAATTTTTATAAATTTTCAAGGACTTAAGTGAACAAATCTTAAAAGCTAAGGTGGCTATGCGCAATTTTATCGAAAAAGAAATTGGTGGGGCCCACACATACAATTATTAGTTTCTCTTCTCCTTCTTCCTCCCGAGGCAACGCGCGCACCATTTCTTCGTTTCATTTTCATCTTCCTCTACAATCCTTTCTTAAGTTCTTCCAGTAATCTGATATTTTCTAACCATACTTCCGATTCTTGGAGTTCTAGAGGCAAAGAGGTAAGTTTTATCTGCTCTATTTCTCTTTTTCTCCATTTTCGGACCTATGGAAGAAAATTAAGATTTTGAGTTTTAATGGATGAATTTAAGTGTGGATGTTAATGTAAAACATTCTTAGGTGGTTTATGATGTTATTAGAACAAGAAATTTCGTAGAATTTGGATATTTGAAAAAGTTAGTGTTCTTGATGAAAATTTGAGATTTGAGCTTGGATTGTTGGTAAAAATTAGGGGTTTTGGTATTAAAATACTCATTAGACATTGAGAAACAAAACCCATGGAAGAAATCAAAAGAAATGTTGTTTTAAATATGATTTTAGGATTTTTGGATGAAGAACACGAAGAACATTCGAAAATTTTCCCCGGAAATTACTGTTCACCGAGAAAAATTTTCCAGATTTTCTCGGTTACTGTAGCATTGACTTTGGTCAACTTTACTGTAGCATTGACTTTGGTCAACTTTACTGTAGCATTGACTTTAGTCAACTTTACTGTAGCATTGACTTTGGTCAACTTTACTGTAGCTGCGTTCCGGACTAAGATACTGTTAGAAAGCTCCTTGAGTCTAGTTTCTAATAGTACAAGTTTCACTTGAAAATTCTAATATATTCTTTATTTTTTTCATCTTATTTACATTTTAGGAAATCTTTGAGAGTTATTTCCTAACACCTCATAATTTAGCTGCAAAAGGAAAGGTAGTTAGGGCCACATTCGAGGTGAGTGTGATAACCTTATCTCATCTATATTTCTTCAAAAGTTTTGTCATCAAGTATCATAAAGAAAATTGAGAAGGTGGACTTTAACGGTATGTTGTGTATTTATTTATCAAGGACTTGTATTCCTTGTATTTAAAGGTATTGTAGATTTCAAACCTCTTGTTTGATTAAATGTTAATTCTTATAAAATATGTAAAGTTAATGTTGATATTATCGTTATTATGTTAAGGTTGTGTGAATATTTGCGTTATGGTATGACGTGGTTATAATATTTTCGTGGTGGTGCACCCCACGGGAGAAGTTACAGGAGTTATAAGGGTGGAAATATATCTTTCATGGAGAGATAAGGGTGGATGCGGCCAGGGGGCCGCGGGCAACGATCCACTGGTACTGTGGACGACCCGGTTGGTACGGGATTTGTGTTGGCACTGAGTAATTTATACTGTGTATATCATTGGTAACTGATGTGAGTTTAATTCAATGATATCTTTATGATACTATTTGCTAAATTACTTTTGATTGATAATGTTATCCATTCACTGAGTATTTCATTACTCATCCTATTATTTTACAACATTTCAGAATCTGTGGCTGACGTTGGGGATTTTCCAGGGGAATAGCGAGTTTATCTTAAACCAACCCTCTTGTATTTTCGGTTGGTTCCTTTGTATTCTATATCTTGTAAGCTCTAGAAGTAGCTCTGTGGTCACATAAGCCTCCTAGGATTTTCTTTTTTTTTTTTGGTCGGACTATGTGTAACTATGAATATTATGTATGGTTTCATTGTATGGAAGTTAAAACCTTGATGATGTTTTTAACCTAGAGTTAATGTGAATCGGACTCACTGTTGAGGATGTGACAAAATGGTATCAGAGGAATTCTTAGGTCTCTTATGGATCACAGAGCAGGGTAACCTTGACTGGGCTTCCCTCTATCGTTATGAACCGCGGCATAACCATAGAGGTGAAGGTCAGTTAAAGGTCCTATAGGTGTTGTTTAGTTTTCTTCTTACGTTCCTTTCCTTGTGGTTAATATTGATCTTTCCGGGACTAAATTATGTGGTGTTATTGATAGGTCACGATGCAACCCGGAGGATCTCGAGAGGCAGTGGAGCGTACAGGCTCTGAAGGTGCCTCGTCGCGACCTGCCCATCCTGCCCGTGAACGAGAGCAGGAAGAACATGGTGAGAGTGAGCAAGGACAGGATGAGCGAGGCTTACCTCGAGGACATGGGGCACAACCACAAATTGATCCAACTACTTTATTAACTAGTTTGACTGCGTTGCTAGAGGGTCAGACCGCGTTACAAGGAAGTCTAGTCAATTTGACTACACTACTAGAGAGGCAGATGATTGCTACAAATGCCCCTGTTGCTCCTACTCCTACTGTAGTTCCTCCGGCACGTTCAGTAATTCCCCCATCTCTTCCTGATAAAGTCGAAGTAGTACGGGATGTATCGTTGACAGATTTTTTGAAGCTTAAACCCCCTGTTTTCACTGGAGAAGACCCAAACGAGGATCCACAACGATTCCTTGATGGAATAGAAAAAGCATGTAAAGCCTTGAAATGTGATCCTCGATTCTGGGTGGATTATGCTACTTATCAATTTCAAGGAAGGTCTCATGAATGGTGGGTTACTTGGCAGAGCAGTCGAACTCCAGATGCCCCTTCAGTTAGTTATGATGAGTTTCGTCAAGTTTTTATTGAAAGATTCATGCCAAGGAGTGTAAGAACTGCAAGGGCTAGAGAATTTGAATTCCTTAAACAGGGTTCAATGACAGTTGATAAATATGATATAAAGTTTGCACGACTTTCTAGGTATGCACCCCATATGATCCCAGACGAACAAGAGAAGATTCGTCGATTTGTTCTTGGTCTTCGCCTTCGGTTGCGTCAGTTCGTAAGTATGCAGATGGATCTATATCCTTCTTATGTGGCTGCGGTAGATGCAGCCAGAACAGCTGAAATGAATGAAAGGGATGAAAGTGAAGACTTCAAGAGGAAGAGGAAACGAGAGAACGAGGGAAGGTCCTCAGGGCATGGTGGATTATCAGGGACTGTCAGGTCTCAAGGTAGAGGTCAATCTACTTCTATGGTATCGTTCCACCAAGCAGCATCTTCAGGTAGTGTCTCTAGGCCTCGACCAGACCATAAGGGAGGTTCTTCATCAGTCGGTCAGGTGTTATCTCAACAGGGACGAGACAAGCCTAAATGTTCAGAGTGTGGGCGATTTCATACTGGTGTGTGTTATGGGGCAGGCCCAATTTGTTTTCGTTGCGGACAGGTGGGTCATATAAGAAGAGATTGTCCTCAACAAGTAGAGGTCTCAAGGCAAGGATCTACATATATACCTCAAGTACAACAGATGGCAGCATCAGTTAACAGAGCTTCTTCCTCTTCTGCCGGACGAAGTGGCTTAGGGAGAGGAGGGGGTAGAGGACAAGGAGGACGGAATCAACCTGCGGTTGGACGCGACCAAGCCAAAGTGTATGCTCTCACACGCCAGGATGCACAGGCTTCGAATGCAGTTGTAACAGGTATTTTTCCAGTATGTTCATTCGAAGCTCGTGTATTGTTTGATCCGGGATCTACCCATTCTTATATATCTCCAATTTTTGCAAATCGGTTTATTCAAGATCCTGTTAAAATTGATAAACCTTTTCTTGTTGCTACTCCTATGGGTGAGACTTTAGTGGTAGATTCAGGTTATTATGGTTGCCATGTTTTAATGGGTAGCAAAAACACCGAGGCAAATTTAATGCTATTATATATGACAGACTTTGATGTTATTCTTGGAATGGACTGGTTGGCTTCTTATCATGTTACTCTTGACTGCTATAATAAAGTGGTAAAGTTCAGTATTCCAGGTGAGCCTACCTTCTCTTTTCAAGGGGATAGGAATGATATACCCAATAACATTGTCTCTATGATCCGTGCTAGGCGTATGTTAAGGAAAGGATGTCCAGGTTTCTTGGCCTTTGTTAGGAACATTGAAGAAGACAAGGTGAATCTTGATCATGTATCGGTTGTGAGAGAGTATTCAGATGTTTTTCCTGAAGAATTACCTGGATTACCTCCTGATCGTGAGATAGAATTTAATATTGAGGTAATCCTAGGCACTCAGCCTATTTCCATACCTCCATACCGTATGGCCGTTGCAGAACTTAGAGAACTTAAGGAGCAATTACAGGATCTTTTAGATAAAGGTTTTATTCGGCCCAGTTCTTCACCTTGGGGTGCACCAGTATTATTTGTAAGGAAGAAGGATGGATCCTTAAGACTATGCATTGATTATCGGCAATTAAACAAGGTGACAATATGAAATAAATATCCCCTCCCCAGGATTGATGATTTGTTCGACCAGTTGCAGGGAGCTCAATACTTTTCTAAGATTGATTTGAGGTCTGGATATCATCAATTAAAAATTAAAACTGAAGATGTACCTAAGACAGCCTTTCGTACCCGTTATGGACATTATGAGTTCTTGGTGATGTCATTTAGGTTAACAAATGCACCAGCAGCCTTTATGGATCTTATGAATCGAGTTTTTAAACCGTTTCTGGATAAATTTGTCATTGTTTTTATTGATGATATTCTGGTATATTCAAAAAATCTTGAAGAGCATGAACAACATTTAAGAATGGTATTACAAACTTTAAGGAAGCACCAGCTTTATGCGAAATTTTCAAAGTGCGAATTTTGGCTGGACCAAATAGCTTTCTTGGGACATATAGTCTCAAGGGAAGGGATACATGTCGATCCCAGCAAAATTGAAGCAGTACAAAAGTGGCCTCGACCCACGACGATGACAGAAATTCGGAGTTTCTTGGGGTTAGCTGGATACTATCGCCGCTTTGTAAAGAATTTTTCAAAAATAGCTACCCCTCTTACAAGATTAACTCAAAAAAATGCTCGATTTGATTGGACTGAGGCTTGTGAGGAGAGTTTCACCAAGCTTAAGGAATGCTTAACTTCCGCCCCCGTACTTGCTTTACCTTCGGGTACAGGCGGTTTCGCTGTATATTGTGATGCGTCTCGAATGGGATTAGGATGTGTTTTAATGCAGCATGGTAAGGTAATAGCTTATGCATCCCGACAGCTTAAAAGACATGAACAGAATTATCCTACTCATGATTTGGAAATGGCGGCCATAGTATTTGCTTTAAAAATCTGGCGCCATTATCTATACGGGGAAACTTGCGAAGTGTACACAGATCATAAGAGTTTGAAATATATTTTTCAACAGAGGGATTTGAATTTGAGGCAGAGAAGATGGATGGAACTTCTCAAGGATTATGATTGTACAATTCTTTATCATCCTGGAAAGGCTAATGTTGTTGCAGATGCTCTTAGTCGTAAGTCTATGGGGAGTTTGGCGCATATTACCTTATGTAGGAGGCCATTGATTCGTGAGTTACACGAGCTAGAAGCTAGTGGAGTATGGTATGAAATTTTGGAGTCAAGTGCATTCTTGGCACATATACCAGCCCAATCATCTTTAATTGAAGATGTGAAGTTGGCCCAGAAGGAAGATCCAATGTTTGGAAAGTTACAGAGTAAAGTAAATGAGGGTGAAGATAAGGGGTTTTCTCTTGACCAACATGGAATTATTAGATTTGAAGGTCGATTATGTGTGCCAAATGTAGAATCTTTACGGAGACGAATCATGGAAGAAGCACATCGAACAGCTTATACTGTACACCCTGGTATTAATAAGATGTATCAGGATTTGAAGTCATTGTATTGGTGGGACAGAATGAAAAGGGACATTGTTGATTATGTTTCTCATTGCTTAACTTGTCAACAAGTCAAGGCAGAACATCGTAGAACTCCTGGATTACTTCAGCAAATAGATATTCCAGAGTGGAAATGGGAAAGTATTACAATGGATTTTGTAGTGGGGCTACCTCGTTCTCAGAAAGGATATGATTCTGTGTGGGTAATAGTAGATCGTTTAACAAAAGTGGCACATTTTCTACCAGTAAAGACAACATTTTGTGCTGATAAGTATGCTCAGTTGTATATTGATGAAATAGTTAAATTGCATGGAGTGCCTATCTCCATTATTTCTGATAGAGGCACACAGTTTACATCTCGTTTTTGGAAGACTTTTCAAGAAGCCTTAGGCACGCAGGTAAATTTAAGTACAGCCTTTCATCCTCAGACCGATGGCCAGTCTGAACGTGTTATACAAATTTTGGAAGACATGTTAAGGTCTTGTGTGATAGATTTCAGAGGTAGTTGGGATGCACATTTACCTCTAATTGAATTTGCATATAATAATAGTTATCAAGCAAGTATTAAAATGGCACCCTTTGAAGCACTTTATGGAAGACGATGTAGATCCCCTATTGGCTGGTTTGAAGCAGGAGAAAATAAATTAATTGGGCCTGATTTAGTGCAAGATGCATTGGAAAAAGTCAAACTTATTCGGGAAAGACTCCTTGCAGCTCACAGTAGACAAAAAGCATATGCTGACCATCGAAGACGAGACCTTCAGTTTGCAGTAGGTGATATGGTTTTTTTTAAAAGTATCTCCCATGAAGGGTAGTTTAAGGTTTGGGCTAAAAGGAAAACTTAGTCCAAGGTATATTGGACCTTTTGAAATATTGGAGAAAATAGGCAATGTGGCTTACAAGTTAGCGTTGCCCCCAGATTTGGAAGGAGTCCACCCGGTGTTTCATGTCTCTATGTTAAGAAAATATCTTTATGATCCTTCCCATGTTCTTCAAACACAGGAAGTCCAATTAAAAGAAGATTTATCTTATGAAGAGATTCTAGTAGCAGTCTTAGATAGACAAATAAAAAAGTTGAGGTCTAAAGAAATACCATCTGTGAAAGTTTTATGGCGGAATCATACCCAAGAGGAAGCGACATGGGAATTGGAAGAAAAGATGAAATCTACGTACCCACACCTCTTTTTTACATGACCAAATTTCATAAGGGGGAAAGAATGTAATGCTCCAATAATTTGTATGAATATTTAATATCTATTATGAAGTTTAGTGAAAAATTTAATTGCGTGAAATATGTTTTCTTTCTTTGAATTAGTAAAGAAAATTTGGGAATAGAAATTTCAATTTTTAATTTAGGAAATTTTTATAAATTTTCAAGGACTTAAGTGAACAAATCTTAAAAGCTAAGGTGGCTATGCGCAATTTTATCGAAAAAGAAATTGGTGGGGCCCACACATACAATTATTAGTTTCTCTTCTCCTTCTTCCTCCCGAGGCAACGCGCGCACCATTTCTTCGTTTCATTTTCATCTTCCTCTACAATCCTTTCTTAAGTTCTTCCAGTAATCTGATATTTTCTAACCATACTTTCGATTCTTGGAGTTCTAGAGGCAAAGAGGTAAGTTTTATCTGCTCTATTTCTCTTTTTCTCCATTTTCGGACCTATGGAAGAAAATTAAGATTTTGAGTTTTAATGGATGAATTTAAGTGTGGATGTTAATGTAAAACATTCTTAGGTGGTTTATGATGTTATTAGAACAAGAAATTTCGTAGAATTTGGATATTTGAAAAAGTTAGTGTTCTTGATGAAAATTTGAGATTTGAGCTTGGATTGTTGGTAAAAATTAGGGGTTTTGGTATTAAAATACTCATTAGACATTGAGAAACAAAACCCATGGAAGAAATCAAAAGAAATGTTGTTTTAAATATGATTTTAGGATTTTTGGATGAAGAACACGAAGAACATTCGAAAATTTTCCCCGGAAATTACTGTTCACCGAGAAAAATTTTCCAGATTTCTCGGTTACTGTAGCATTGACTTTGGTCAACTTTACTGTAGCATTGACTTTAGTCAACTTTACTGTAGCATTGACTTTGGTCAACTTTACTGTAGCTGCGTTCCGGACTAAGATACTGTTAGAAAGCTCCTTGAGTCTAGTTTCTAATAGTACAAGTTTCACTTGAAAATTCTAATATATTCTTTATTTTTTTCATCTTATTTACATTTTAGGAAATCTTTGAGAGTTATTTCCTAACACCTTATAATTTAGCTGCAAAAGGAAAGGTAGTTAGGGCCACATTCGAGGTGAGTGTGATAACCTTATCTCATCTATATTTCTTCAAAAGTTTTGTCATCAAGTATCATAAAGAAAATTGAGAAGGTGGACTTTAACGGTATGTTGTGTATTTATTTATCAAGGACTTGTATTCCTTGTATTTAAAGGTATTGTAGATTTCAAACCTCTTGTTTGATTAAATGTTAATTCTTATAAAATATGTAAAGTTAATGTTGATATTATCGTTATTATGTTAAGGTTGTGTGAATATTTGCGTTATGGTATGACGTGGTTATAATATTTTCGTGGTGGTGCACCCCACGGGAGAAGTTACAGGAGTTATAAGGGTGGAGATATATCTTTCATGGAGAGATAAGGGTGGATGCGGCCAGGGGGCCGCGGGCAACGATCCACTGGTACTGTGGACGACCCGGTTGGTACGGGATTTGTGTTGGCACTGAGTAATTTATACTGTGTATATCATTGGTAACTGATGTGAGTTTAATTCAATGATATCTTTATGATACTATTTGCTAAATTACTTTTGATTGATAATGTTATCCATTCACTGAGTATTTCATTACTCATCCTATTATTTTACAACATTTCAGAATCTGTGGCTGACGCTGGGGATTTTCCAGGGAAATAGCGAGTTTATCTTAAACCAACCCTCTTGTATTTTCGGTTGGTTCCTTTGTATTCTATATCTTGTAAGCTCTAGAAGTAGCTCTGTGGTCACATAAGCCTCCTAGGATTTTCTTTTTTTTTTTGGTCGGACTATGTGTAACTATGAATATTATGTATGGTTTCATTGTATGGAAGTTAAAACCTTGATGATGTTTTTAACCTAGAGTTAATGTGAATCGGACTTACTGTTGAGGATGTGACAGTTTAGTAACATAAGGCCTCACATCACGAACATATCATGTGCTATCAAATGCCCGTGGTTCCACCCCAAGAACCGTAGACAGCATGCAATTGATCAAAAAATTGGCTGTGGAAACAACACTATCCCAAAATTGCTTAGGGACCTTCATTTGGAACATCAAGGCATGAGTATTCTCAAGAAGGTTTCTGTTCTTCTTCTCAGCTGCCCCCATTTTGAGAGGGTGTATCCACACAAGAAGTCTGATGAATAATCCCTTGCTGGATCAAGTAATTCTAAAATGATTATGACATGTACTCTTTAGCATTATCACTTCTCAATACACGTATAGAACTATTGAACCGAGTCTTAATCTCAACACAAAAGGTAGAGAAATATGAAAGTACTTTAAACTAATTTTCCATAAAGTAAATCCTTGTCATTCGAGAAAAATCATCCACAAAAGTAACAAAATACTTGGATCCTGTTTTAGACATAATTGGACATGGTCCCTAAATATCTAAATGGACTAATTCTGCCCATTTATTAATTCTACGATTTAATATACTACGATGATGTTTTGCAAAATGATAGGATTCACACTCCAAAGATGTTACATCATGAAATTAGAGGGCATAACTTCAAGGTAGATAAGGAAGGATGTCCAACCAACAATGAGCATCAAACGAAGAGGTGACACACTGACACTAACCAAGCAATTGATCGAGGCTCCCATACATCAAGGATGTAGAGACTATTAGATACATGTCCTTTACCAATAATTTACTTCGTCACAAGATCTTGAAAAATACAATGATCAGGGAAAAAAAAGACACAACAATTTAGGTCTTTAGTGAGTTTGCTCACAAAAATCAAATTGAAGAAAAGACTAGGTAAACTTACAACATATAACAAGGTAATAGAAGAAGTGGGTTTAGTGATCCCTAAATCTTCAACGTTATAAGTAAACCTATTCACAATAGTAACAGGAGATGGAGATTTATGTAGCTTGAAACTTGAAAAAGTGTTGAGATTACCTGTCATATAATTTGTGGCACTAAAATCAATGACCTATTTGTTTGAAGAGGTGATAAGGCAGGTATTACCTTGCTAAGTTATTTTTGACAATGTAGGAACTAAATGAGCCTTGGTGTCTAACATCTTCAGCAATAATACAAGGGCGAGACAAAACTTGAGACTGCTAAGCTGCTAACAGAGGAGAAACACAACGCAGATGTGAATAAAAATGAGACCCGATATCCAAACGATCTCTTACAACCAAACTAACACCGAGAATAGGTTGGAATGAGGAGTTGACTCCGGGAACAAACCAAACGTAACAAGAGATATTAAACCATATCAGAACTCACTAAAATATCAAAATATCAAAATCCTCAGATGCTTTAGTAGGTTCGCTGCCACAATGAAGTTGCAAGACCAAATTAGCTGGGGTTCATCAACCACCACTTCAGTTGAACTCAGAAAAGACACGGTCTTCCACTGAACACAGAACTGATGTCCAAACTTTAAAAAAAAAATTCAAACTCCGAGGAACAATGAACACACCATGGGATCACACTGGAAAAGGGTCGAAAATGCCATCGAGGCTGATTGGAGGCAAAGAGGGTAATGGACACATCGGCGCATGGACACTGAAGCAAAAACATAGATGTTACACGTGCCATCGATGGCTGTCAGACTCATGGGGTTCAGCTGGCCGGAGATGTTTGAACGTCCTAAGGAAGGCGGTGAGATCCAATGACCACCGGAGCTAAGTGTTCTCCACTTCATACACTCACAGATGTTGAACAGTATATACACTTACAAACATTGCCTCTCACAATTTTCTTTCTGCCTCTGATACCATGTAATTAAACAAAGAACAGAAAGAGGGAAAACTTTCTGATATATATTCACTGATCAACTAGGCAATTTAGATAGATTACATGAGTCAAAGAAAGGAAATAAAGACAAGATTCCTAGGATTATGCTAACAAGAAAATCACTAAGAATTAGCCTACTGTATATTCAATATAATCTCTACCATTAACAAAATTGTGAAGAGAATACAAATGAGATGGTATTAACTCGAAAGGAAATCTTGGGGAAGTTTAACTCAAATATCATTTTAATTACGTAATGATATCTAATCTTATTGCTCTTGAGTACTCCTTGTGTGTTGGTAATATCCTTGAGTGTCAATATGCGTAAATGTAAATTTGTTAGATAACTTTACATAATGATACATGATGGGAAGATTCTTGTTGAGTAAATGTAAGGTGAATATACCCCTTTTGTGATGAAAAATTTATCTTGGTAAATGTATTGTACTAGAATATTTCTATGAGCTGGATTATCTATTGTCTTTGACTATGAAATTTGATTGATGATGACCTCATGGGAAGTCTTTGTAGCCAACTCGATTTGTGTAACCCCAATGCTAGAGATAGTGCATTGCGGGTGGTCAATTCGGACATGGGTTACCCCAATTACTAGAGACGATGCACTATGGGAAAAGTCTAGAAAGGTCTAAAGAAATAAGTCATTGGTGATGGAACGACTTAACCTTTAGAAATGCAATTTATGATTCTAAATCCTTGTGCAAGGTAATAAGGGGGCCTGTGTAGCCAAATGCAAAACCCCTGTGTGGGGCAATATGGATGCATGTATGGCATAGTGGATAATTGTAATGTGGAAATATGGATTCTTTAATATGATTTGTGTGATGATTTTACCTATGATGACCCAAGTATAGAGGTGTCAAGTGGGCTTGGGCCGAGCCAGCCCAAGCCCACATGGGCTTCTAATGAACATGGGTTAGGTTGGGCCGAGCTTTTGGTGATAATTATATTGAAAATCATAGCCCAGTCCAGCCCTTCAAGGGTCGTGGGCTGGGCCGGCCCATATTTTTGTATTTAAAAAATAATTAACTTTTATTATAATTTAAATATATACTATAAATTTAAATATAATGCATGACAAAATAAAAAAACATATTATGCATGACATCTTTATTCAATGAAACTCAATGAGAAAGAAACATAGGCTATTGTTAAATATTCAAAAAAAAAACTATAGCTATTATGGCATTATATTTTTAATTTTAGAAACCTCTTTTTTAGATTATGACATTAGGTCGAGTCATATACATTACTTTATGGACTAATTTTTTATACTTTGACAACATTGATAACTCATGACTTAAGTAACAAAAAAAAAATTACAAACTCAAAGTACTAATATTTTTAAATATTTTTAATTAAAATATTTTCAAATAAAACAAGCCCATCCCAACCTTATAGGCTTCAATGGGTTGGGCTAAAAGCCCTTATTAAATATGGACCACAAAAATGTTGGCCCAAGCTGAGCCCATTTTGACAGCTCTACCCAAGTATGTGTTATGTATCTTGTGGGGTTGTAAGTGTTGGATTCATTGAACTATGGTGATTGTCTTGTGTTGCTGTCCTAATATTGTGTAGGTTATGATGTGGTTATATGTGTGATGTAGGATTCTGGTGGAGGATGAGACTTTTTCTAAGGTCTTATCCCTGTGAGTGGTACACAGTTTGTATTTTATTTTTGGTTGAGTTATTTCTCACTAAGTATTTTTCATACTCATCATTTTTGTGTACCCTTGCAGGTTCCTTGTGTAGCTAACGAGTCTCCGTGTGAAGAGTAGTAGAGCCTCCAAGTCTACAACCCTTTTGGTTTTGGACTGATGGTAATGATCTTGGTTATAGTGAGAATTGTGTCGTTTTGTAGTGAATATATCACCTAGGGATTTTGTGATTTATGTGATGGAACTAATAGATTATTCTTGATTTACTTTTGCTAATTGAAATATTGAATATGTTTTGACTCTATTAATTTTATAATGGAAAAGAAGTTTTATGAATACTCGATGCATGTTTCAGATAACCTTTGTATCTTCTTGCACCAAAATCTTCTTGTTATATTTATTTTTCATGATGTGATGTGTTGCTGTTAGGTTTATGATAATGGTGTGAATTCCACCTACATGCCAGTTATAGTCTTCAAGCGTCACCACTTTCTTTTAAAATATAACCATAACTCTCCTATTTTAAACAAAGGAAATTGATCTCCTTCATGACATAATTTCTCATCCAACCATTGAAAAAAAATACAACTCAAAAGCTTGTCTTGCGGATTTATAGAATTAAAAATCCAAATCAGAAAAAGCTCATGGATGGAAGCATTACAAGATATGATATATTTACAACAATGCAATTGAAAATTGAAGTCACATATAAAAGAACCATATAGCCATCACATGCAATAAAGATCTTTTGGTTTTAAGCAAAAAATTGAATTTTAGACCACATAGTCGTAAAGAATTTAATACGAGATTAAGAACTATTTCATCTCAAGAGTTTAAGCTATTAAGTGATAGTTTATTAATATATTTGTAATGATAGATTAAGCTAATGGGGATTGATGCATTCATAAAATGAAAGAATAGACATTTCAAGAAAATAAAAAGTTGATCAACCAAACATGCATTTTAACAAAGGCATAAAAAATTCGACCTCTCATGAATCTTGCTAGACATTGCAGTATTGCATATTTGCAAAACAAGCATATTACCTCAACTATAATACACATTATGACAACTATATCAAATCATACACGTTACAACAACAATATTTCAATTTGCTATTTCGAATTGGAAATTTCTATTTCAAATCTAGTCATAAAACCCTAACATTTCAATTTCAAATCATAACACATTACCTCAACAATATCTCCAAAGTTCTAAAATTCAAAATGAAGGAAAAAAAAAAAAAACAAATTCACATCCTCTAATACACCGTGCATCTAACAAATTGCCGGCCATATTTGGTCTCCCTCCTAGCAGTGAACACCAACACTACCATCATATAATAGGTGAATTAGATGTTAGTAATATATTAAGGTACATGTCTATCAATAATTTAACTACTAATTATTGTCCAGATATATTTTAGTTGTTGAATAACTAATTTATTTTTTTAATAATACTAAATTGATAGTTTTTGTTAACATAGGTTTAAGACCCGTGTACATAAGACAATAAAGAATATGTTTTTGAAACTTTTGATATAGTATACACAGGGGTGTCAAAATGAACTGAGCCCGTTGGGCCAACTCACTCCAACTATACAAATAGAGTGAGATGAACCAAAAATTTAATGGTTTAATTTTTTTTTTGAAAAAAATTTAGTTTGGCCAACCAAAGCTCTTGAAGGTTAGAAGGGTTGTGATAGGTTGGCCTTGTTAGTTTTTTTTTAAAATATTAATTTTTTTTGAAGATTTAGTTTAATATTTTATAAATTTGTTTTAATTTTTTTGAAGTTTTATAATCTTAAGAGTTGGATTTTGACATGTAAAGTAACTAAAAATACATTTTTAAAAGAGAATAATTAGCTCATTTCAAAGTTCAATACATTTTTTTAGAAGTTTAGTCCAATTCTTTGAAATTTCATAATTGAAATACATAATTTTTATTATTCAAAGTAATTAAAATATATTTTTTAAAAAAAATTGGCCAATAGATTTGCCTAACCCAGTCCATAATGCCTCCGGATCCGTTGCTGTGTTTGTCCCAAAACCGTGGTCAAAAAAGGTGTTTTTTTAAACACTTTCAGCAACGGTTTGAACTGTTGTTGAAAGTTTTAACAACGGTTTTAAACTATTGTTGAAACCTTTAGTCACGGTTAAAACAGTGGTTAAAGGAAAAGCACCATGCTTGTCTCAAGAGACAAACACGGGATCCGCTTCCGTCCATAACCTTTATAAGAGTTAGGTTGGATTAAGATTTTCAATTCATGTATTATACATGGTTTGACTTATTTAAACACATACTTTTTTTTTGACTTTATAGAACTTGAACTAGAATGAGACAACTTGACCTATTTGATAACCCTAAATATATAGTTAAATTTTTTTTATCTTACAACATCAGTTGTGCTTAGAATTATAAGCCCAAAAATAAATGCAACCCTATGCAATGCATGAGTCAATCACTAGACATAAATTCTTTTCTTTACATTGTCGTGAAAAGTTTTATTAACAAATAGTATTACTGTTTTTTCTCAATAATTTAGCTCTTTCCTTTACCATTTTATCAATAAACTAGTGTTGTAACCTGTGCAATATACAGATAAATCAAAACTCTAAAAATTTTCGTAAATTATAAAAAATAATAATTACAATTAATTTATATGAAACTTATGAGTTATGACATATACTTTTTAAACGCAAATAATCTGAATTGATTTATCAGTTCTATAATTAAATCTATTTTACCTACTTAAACTTTAATTTGAATTGATTTGTCTATTTAATAGAATAAATTTAAATGAATAAAAATAAATAAATTTGTTAATTTGAGAATTATTTGTTATTTGTTATAAATTATTTGTTGCATAGATTGGTAATTGATTGAATATTGATTTCATCTTTACTTTTGAATGCGTCTGTTTTTGTTTTAATCAAATCCAAAGAAGAAAAACACTGAAGGTTGCTGCTACGTTTGGATTTAATCTTCAAGACTCAGCTTTCATCTTTCAAAAATTTGATTTTCATATCTCAAACTTTGATTTATATTAAATTAAGAACTATTTTGGAAAGAAATCAAAATAAAGTCAAATAAAGTAAATGTTTTAATTCAAATTTCAATTCCATAATCAAATTTATTTTCCCTACTAAAAAAATCCTCTAAGATACTATAGTGGTTAAATAATAAAGGTAATTATATTTGAATTTAAATTCAAATCATTTAAATCAATTCAAATCGAATAATTAATATTATGTGATGTTATTAATTTACCAAACTTATTAATTTACCTAATTTATTTATCCATTCAAATCAATTCAAATCAAATGAAATAATGAAATTCACTAATTATTAATTTTACTAATTAATAATTATCATAATATATTATGATAAAAATATATTCTGCTATTCACTTTAACAATAACCCACATAATATATTAAATATATTGGGACCCACATAATATAATAATAATACTATAATTTATAAATTTGTGAAATTTGTGAAACTTATGAGACTTATAAGTTATGATATATACTCTTTAAACGTAAATATTCTGATATAATTTTTGGTTATGTATACAAATATAAATTATAAATTTTAATGTAAAATTTATGGTAATAAACGACCACATTATATTATGATATAAAATAAGTTATCAAATGGAATAAAATAAAGAGATGTATGTGTAATCAATAAAAAGTTTTTAATTTAATTTTTTCTTCAAAAAAAATGATTAAATTAAAAATCTTTATATTGAATATAGGATATGTATGATCAAGAAATAATGCCAAAATGCTTTGATCTTCGTGTATATATATTTCAACAATTTATTATGTATATATTTCAATTCAAATCAAATAAGGAAGGTAATTATTTTTTAATTTCAATTTAAATCAAATAATTCATTTAATGTGATGTCATTAATTATCCTACAGTGGCCAAATAATAAAGGTAATTATTTTTTTTAATTTCAATTCAAATCATTTCAATCAATTCAAATCAAATAATTAATATTATGTGATGTCATTAATTTACTAAAAAAATTATGACACGTGTATCAGTTTCTAATTCAAAGTTTTTCACTATCTCACATTTCAGACAATGCAAGTACAATACATAATTTCGAAGATACTGTGTGTAACAGTGTAGCACGAGGTTCAAGTTTATATAAGATCAATTGTAGAGGAATAATCTACTCTGAAAGTCAAATAGAAAAAAAATATTAAGATTTGATGAAGATGAAAATTGAAAAGTTCAAAGGGATTGCATCAGCGATAGACACCATTATTTTTACTATTGCTAACCGAAAAGCACCTGTATTTGAGATACATGAGAAAATGAGTTTGAATTTTGGGATAAAAACTACTACGATTTTGAGGAAGATAGAGGTGAGTTTCTAAGAATATTGAAGCCAAGCAAATGTGGAAAAAAAATTCATAGAGTAAGGACATATGTTAAAAATAGAAGTTTTACAAAACGTGTAAGAAAAGTAATAATAGACTTATAACATAAACCAAAAGAATTTAATGCTTTTGAGCTTCTTCTTACAGGAAAATTTGCACCTCTTAGAGGAAATAAATTATTGCAGTAATAAGCATAAAGATTGAGTGGATAGTCTGCTAAAGCTATGGAGGAACACAGTGTCAGGAAAATAATGCTAGTTCATTGGACCATGATGTTCTTTTTCAATTCAAAAAAACGGTGGCAGAGAAATAGTGTCAATCTATTGTATCATGATCTTCTTCTTTGAAATATATATATGAACAAAAAAAATTGAAGAAAAGTACCTCAAGGGAAAAAAAGTCTGGAACTTTAAGAAACTATATTACCGAGTGTTAGTTGGGTTCCTGATCGATGGAAGAAGGTGATCAAATGGTAAAAGATGAGCAACAAGAGCTTGGTTGGGAGATAGAGCATTGTGGAGTTATACCAGTGGATTCAGATAAGGAAAATAGACATGCATGATGGAGAACAGAACTCTATAGTTTATCGCTTTTGAAGATAGGTATATAGCAATTAATTATTTAATTATTTGTATATAATAAATGCTAATTTACTACAAGAAAATACATTATATTTCAATTGAAAAGTTTACCTAATTTATCAATTATATAGCAATTATATAGTAATTATATCAATTATATAGTAATTTACCCTAATTTTTTCAAATTCATTTAATATGATTACATAACAATTATATATCAATTATATAACAATTTACCCTAATTTTTTTCAAATTCATTTAATATGATGTGATTAATTTACCTAATTTATTCATTAAATTTATTTATTTAAATTTATTCTATTATATATAATTTAATGATCTACCGGTAATTAATGCCTTAAAATGAAATTATTTTAATCTATTATATAGATTAATTTATGTTTCATTTGTTTCTCCGTCATATACCAGTCATCACAATCTAGTAAAAGAATAAAAACAATAGAAGAGAGATAGTTTGAATTTTTTTTACTTTATACTGTTTAACAAATATTATAATATAATTTTTATTTTAGATAATAATTATAATTTAATTAAAAAATAAGTACCTAGTAGGAGTTAATCAAATTAAATCATAAAATTCTTCTAATTCTCTTTTTTTTTTCTTGTTAAGAAAACTTAAAATTTAAGAGCTTCAAACTTAAAACTTCAATTTAAAATAATAAATGACAAATTACTGAAACAAATCAATAGTTGTACAAATTATTTGTAAAATCAATGAAAAAAGTTAGTATCTATATTATAATGAATTTATGTTTAAATCTGAGAAAAACTACTACATTTAGATCTATTTAATTTTTTAGTGTTTATTTTTTGAAATATATTTTTTAAAACTTAAAAAATATCTATGAAAAAAATCATTTGTAAATTGTATTTAAGGGGAAAAAAAAAACTAAAGGTAAAAAACGTTCGCTGGGGCGGGGACCCGTATCAATGTTTGATTTAAGGCATCAATAGTAGCTGTTTCCTAGTTGTCTCTGTGTGTAACCTCTCGCATTCGCGATCGAGGAAGACGAAGGGATCGCATCTTCACTGAAGTAGTTAGCCCTCGATCTTCTCCGATTCGATTCCGAAGGCTCTGTTAAAATGAACGACGCTGATGTCTCCAAGCAAATCCAGCAGATGGTGATGTTTATCCGCCAGGAAGCGGAGGAAAAAGCCAACGAGATCGCTGTTTCTGCTGAAGAAGTACAACTTGATCCCCTAACTTCAATTCTCTGTGCTTTCCCTATTTCACGATTTCGATCTTTTTGTTATCTCATCTGAACCGCTGATCACTAATTTATTTATATTGAAGTCATTTTGAATCTAGTGCTGGTTCCATTTTTGTCCGTCTGTTTAGATTGGACCACCGTCGATTTGCTAAAGCATTGTCCTTTTTTTTTTTGGTGTAGGAATTTAACATCGAGAAGTTGCAATTGGTTGAAGCTGAGAAAAAGAAGATCAGGCAAGAATACGAACGCAAAGAGAAGCAAGTTGAAATTCGGAAGAAGATGTAACTTCCTTCTACCTTGTACACATTAGATTTTTTCCTTGTTTGATTATCTGTAAATTCGAAAATTTCCAGGGCTAAGTCTTTCTTGACATTAGTTTTAAGCAAGCTGTTAAGATTAAAATTTGGAGATGAATTTTCACTCTAGCAACAACTCCTGCATTCTTCATTTCAACCACCCGACTTGAATCTTACTTGTAACATTTTCATTAATTTCACCGTCACAGATACCTGAACTTTAACAATTGTGTGGAACTTTAACACTTGTGTGGAATAACCTGATCTTTAATTATAACTTCTAACTTATTTCTAACTTACTACTTGTTAAACTTATAGTGCATATATTTTGTCTTACTCCTACTCAGACGGAAGCACTTCGATTTCAAAATACATATCCATAACTCGAGTTTAGAGTTAATCTCTTCCCTTAACTCTATCATGAGGACTTCTTTATCATTTGCAAAAAAGCATGCATTTGAAAATTTTATTTTGGATATGCTTCGTCAGAACGTCTAAAATCAGGTCAAATAAATAAGGGCTCAAAGATAATTCTTGATATAGACCAATCTTTATACGAAAGTCTTTTGTCTCCCCTTTAGACATTCTCATACTAATTGTTGCCCCCTCATACGTATTTTTTATAGCTCTGATATATGTAACACAAACACCTTTTTTTTTCAAAGCTTTCCACAACACTTCTTTTAGTACTCGATCGTAAACTTTTTTCATATCAATAAAAACTATATGTAAATCTCTTTGTTTACTCTGATACTTTTTCATCCACCCTCTTAGTAGATAAAGAACTTCTATAGTAGACCGTCCTGGTATAAATCTAAATTGGTTCTCAGAAATCCACATCCTAATTTTTAACCTTTGTTCAATCACTCTTTCCCATAATTTCATAGTATGACTCATAAGTTTTATCTCTTGGTAGTCTGCATAGTTCTGCATATCTCCTTTATTCTTGTATATAAGCACTAAAGTATTTCTACTCCATTCCTCAAGCATTTTTTTGGACTTTAAAATCTCATTAAATAGTTTAGTTAGCCAAATAATACCCTCTTCTCCTAAACACTTCCAAACTTCGATAAGAATACCATTAGGACCAACGGCTTTACCATTATCCATCATCTTAAGAGTTTTCTTGACCTCGACAACCCCAATCTTGCGATAATAAGCCAAATTTTATTCATCCTCTTAAGTTGTTAAATATTCCGTATCACTAATTGACCTTGCTCGGTCATTAAAAAGCATGTAAAAGTAACATTTCCATCTATTTTTTATATCTTCATCTGTAATCAAAACTTTTTCTTCTTCATCTTTAACACATCTTACTTGATCCAAATCTCTTGATTTCTTTTCTCTATTCTTATCAATTTTGTAACTCTTTTGTTTCCCTTTTTTTGTTCCTAAATCCTTGTAGAACTTTTCAAACGCTTTAGATCGTATTTTACTTACTATTTTTTTAGTCTCCTTATTGGCCTTTCGATACTTTTCTCAATTTTTCGTGTTATTGCACAAATGTATAGCTTTAAAACACTCTCTTTTATATTTGACCTTCCTTTGAATGCTCTCATTCCACTACCAAAATTCTTTATCTCTTAGTCCAAAACCTTTTGATTCTCCTAAAAGTGCTTTAGCAACCTTCCCAACCCTCTTGGCCATTTCATCCCACATAATGTTAACACTTTCTTGTGACTCCCAGCCTTCTTATTCCAACATTTTTCTCTTGAAAGTCTGTTGTTTCTCCCCCTTTAGCTGCCACCATTTGATCTTAGGGTTTATCACCTATTGACACTTTTGTTTCCAACTCTTAATAAGCACATCAAGGACCAAAAGCCTATGTTGAGTTGCCACGGATTCTCCAGGGATCACTTTACACTTTTTACAGATTTTTCTATCTGGATTCCTTACCAAAAAAAGAAAAAGTCAATATGTGACCTTGAGGCTCCATTCTTATATGTGATTAAATGCTCTTCTCGCTTCTTAGAACAAATGTTGACAATCTTAAAATTATAAGCCGATGAAAAATCAAATATAGATTTTCCTTACTCATTAAGTTCCCCAAAACCAAAACCACCAGGAGCCCTCTCATACTGTCCTGCTTCTTTCCTTACGTGGCCATTAAGGTCTCCTCGATGAAAATCTTCTCATCTAGTGGTATGCCTCTGATCAGTCCTTCCAAATCTTCCCAAAACTTTTCCTTAAGATGTACTTCCATCTCTACTTGAAGTGCATTAGCACTTAGGATATTAATAGTATCCTTTACAACAATCTTTCTTGAAGATAGGATCCTGTCCCCAATCCTATTTACGTCCACCACGTTCGGCATCCATTGCTTGTCAACCATAATATCAACCCCACTCTTTGTCCTTAATTTTCCTGTGTACCAAAACTTAAATATTGAACAGTCAAATGCCTTAGCCTTTTCTCCAACCCATTTAGTCTCTTTAAGGTACAACATGTTAATTTTTCTCCGCTTCATGGTATCCACTACCTCTATGGATTTCCTTGACATGGTCCTTCCATGTACCAAGCCTAATCTTGCTCTCGTGGAATAGCTTTTTTACCCGCATTTGTCCAAATACATAGGAGACCCCTTGCTCATTTAACACTACATTCGGGCGTCGATGCAATGAGTCTAGCTCATTCGACATTGTACTCGAGCCATACAGCATCAGCGACTCTAGCTCATTCGACATTGTACTTGAGCCATACAGCGTATTGCTTCTGGACAACGACCTAGTATTAGCACAATATCGTCGTTGATCCATGTCCATGAGAGTTTTGACATAATTTTACGTTGGCTATAAAGGGCCTAACATAACCCTTCTCCTTTACTCGGGCTTGGGACCGATTATGACACATAGGCAGAGTTAAGCCTATTAACATAAAAGTGATATATTTTGTATTGTCATTTTTCTAATTGTAGAAAAGGTGTTAGTGGAGATTAATCATGATGCTCGGCACAATTTTTATTGCAGTGAGTACTCTATGCAGCTGAATGCTTCTCGCATAAAAGTTCTTCAAGCGCAAGATGATATGGTTAATTCCATGAAAGAAGCTGCATCAAAGGAACTTTTGAATGTGAGTCATCATCACCATGTGTACAGACATCTTCTGAAAGATCTCATTGTTCAGGTGAATATCAGACACTTCCATTGTTTGACCATCAGTTTTAGTTATTATCCTTGTTGCCTGGATTGCACTATATTTGGGTAAAGACTTGTTCTTGGCAATGCATTTTTCTGTTTTGTTTATTTTTTGTGACTCAATGAATTAATATTATGTGTTGACAACATTGTACCTATAACCAGTGTGTGAGTGTGATCACAAGACAAGTTCTTCCTCACCTTGTGACACCACTGAACCAATGTCATCTTTAAAAATCATATGATAGCAAGTGTTGCCTGTGACAGAGTTTGCTAAGACTGAAAGAGCCTTCTGTCCTATTGCGATGTCGGAAACATGACCTGCATTTGGTGGAGCATGTGCTGGATTCAGCTGCACAAGAGTATGCTGATAAAGCAAATGTACATCCCCCTGAGATAATGGTTGACAAGCATGTCTATCTTCCACCTGCACCCAGCCATCATAATGCACATGACCTCTTCTGGTAATGTTCTGTTAAATTTTGAATTTTACATATTTTTTCATTCAATTCTTGTTTACAAATAAACTATTCTCTGCGTGGGACTTCTGTTGTTTCTCATTTGGGTGGGGGGTTATATTATAAAGTTGTCTGGCTTTGTTAATCAGTGTTTCATTCTCACCTCAGTAATATCCTCATTCCTCTTTTCTTGGTTGTATTCCTTTGTCACGTTCAGCTCCCTAAGGAAAAGAATCATATTTTAAAATGTTCGATATTAGCCAGCTTCTAGCGTTTGTAATTGATTGAATATGCTTCCTTTGATGTTATTACTTGTGTAGCTTCAGTGATCTTAATATTTGCTGTTGTCCAGCTCTGGAGGGGTGGTGTTGGCTTCTCGAGATGGGAAGATTGTGTGTGAAAATACCCTTGATGCTCGATTAGATGTAGTGTTCCGCAAAAAGCTTCCTGAGGTAATTATTTGCTATGAAATGTCATCCTTTTATTCCTATTTCATTTTGTTATTGGTCACTAGCACTCTGCATAATAATTATTCATTGTGATGTCATATTTGTTAAATGTAACGGTATATTTTGAATAGCCGTTTGAGTTTGTATTACTGAAATTCCATTGTATGTGAACTAGAAAGGCGGTTTGTGTCAAGAAGCTCATGATTCTTTTTATATCATCTGTCAAGTTGAAATAATTACTTTGGGTGCATTATTCACACTGCAATGGACAACTGGGACATTTAACTGGAATGAGGGTGTGTTTGAAGGGGTTGAAGGAACTTTAGGATTACTGTTTGCTGCTAAACAGGGAGATGGACAGAGTTCTTCAAAGTTCCAACAAAACTATGTAAATTAGCAGCTAGTGCTCAAGATAATTTTAGCATACAACTAGTTCTCAATGTATTGAATTTCAGCATTTTATTTTACTAGATTTATAATAACTGCCATATATTTTTTGATTAGGGATTTAGATCAGTGACAGTCTTTTCCTTCTCTTGTTCATTTTACTGATTGTTTCTCATTTAGTTATTTTGTTGCCATTGTATATTGTGTATAATGCAGAATTGATTACTTCTTCGAGTGTTGTGTATTCATGAAGTTATTTCTGTTTAAGAAATTTTGTATTAAATCTAAAATATACCTTGTAATATTATTTAGTTGATACATTGGTCTTCAACATTCAATTACAGTTGCATATGTTGGATCGAATGGTTCTTTTCTATCTGACTAAATTCTGATTAAATGAAAATTACTTTTCCATATTGCAGATTCGCAGGCAGCTCTTTGGACAAGTTGTTGCTTGAAGTCTTGGGTTGTATTGTTTAGCTGCCCTTGGCATATTTATATTGGAACCAAAAGCATCTGTCGTGCCATTGCTCTTGTACTCTTAAGTCTCGTCCTTTAAATGACTTCAGTTCAGTTGTTGAAGTCCAGTTATTCCGTTGGGTTATGTGATAGGGACATGCGACTTTATTAATTTTTTGGTAATAAATCTTCACTCTAGCATTTTTTTGCTTTAAGCTTCATTGGTTTTCGGGTATTAGAATCAAGAACATAGCTGTTGTGAGGGAAGCACCATTCTTTATTATGTCTGGCAGAATTGAAGGGAATATCAAAATGTTATTTTTTACATACATTATGAACATTCATTCCTTCTTTCTTTGTTGTTACATTATGTTATACTAGACCGCTACTATGGTTTCACCAATCGAAGAATTATTATTCACGTTACTTGGAATTGTGCATGAAATTTTCCATTGGGAACTCATTCATAATAAATCATAGTCGTAGTAATAAAATTTGAAACTTCCTCAGTCATTTATTTATTTTTTTTAATTCACTCTATCGGCACATACAGTTAAACATTTTTGTTATCGTGACAATTTGAACAACCCAACACCCCCCCCCCCGGGGGCAGGTAGATTATCTTCCGGGTGATTATCAGGAGTAACAGACTAGTAAAATGTGCTTTCTTGACAATCTACAATACTATTTGTTCATTCTGGTCAAAATACAAAAGTGTGTTCTTCATTTCACGGAAATATCGAATCAAGTTCTGCAGTTACAAAAGAAAACTAGCCAAGTGACAAATGAAAAATGGAATGAGCTAGGAAAGACCACACTCAAGAACTGGCTGAGTTCTCGTGACTGCTGCAGAGGGCATTTTACTACTTCCAACCCATCTGCTTTGAAGAACCGAATCTTCATCGGCTTGCCTCTCCATGGCTCTGATCCTCTTGGCCTTAAGAAGCCTCACAGATAAAACCCCCACGTAATAACCCACTGTAATCAACCCCAAGAATCCAAGTACAGACCCAACCACCCAGACATACCATAATCGCCGTTTCTTCTCCAATGGAACAACAATCGAAAAATGACCCTGCTCTGCGGAGTGACACACACTCGGTAACCTCATTTCGCTGAGATAAAACGTTCCATTCCCGGTGAAGGCCACACATCTGGCCTTCCACTTCATGCCACCCATGAACGTAACATTAGGGAACTCAACAGATATAGGCTGCCCCGTGGTGGCGAGAGTGATGTTTCTGACACTTACATCCGATACATTAGAGGCATCAAAGACCATGAATCCAACAACAGAAGAAATTAGGGAGTAACCTGGCAAGTTGTAGTAGTGGGAAGACCAATTCCCCAAGTTTTGGTACACAATGGTCAATCTCTTGACGTGAGGGATAGGCCTGGTTCTGGGTGGAATCCTGAAATTGCTAAAATTAGCCCCTCTTCTCCACAGTCTTTGGCTTCGAAGTCGAACCACAGAAACATCCATACCCGACAGATTCCGGGGAAGCAAGGCAGCATACAGAGCACCAGTATGAGGACGGTGTTTGACCAGTGATCTGAAAGCATATTCTTGCACAAAAGAGTTCAATGACTGAGTTGCAACATCTTCCAAGCTGTGCCCACAGAAAAGCAAGGCCAAAATCAAGCAGATAAAGCAACCCCAGCTCGTGTATGATCCCATTTTACAGCGCCGCTAAAGAAACAAGAGGAAAATGAGCAAACCGATCACCTTTCGTGGCTTTGGTGTGTATGTAAATATATGTAAGCACTAATGGTGGTGGTGGTTTTTATCATTCCAATGATGGTAACTTTCCACAAAGAAAGAAGCATGCCGAGGTTGGGTCCCAACTGAAGGGCTCAAAAGTCGCACTTGACTTTAGCGTCGTGATGACTGGTCACTGAGGAAAATGAGAGACTTGATCCTTACGCAGTGCGTGTGGTGCAACGAAAGTTGAGAGAATCTCTGTCATTACAATGTGGGAAGCAACTTCATTAACATGTGTTCATTGCCTTTTTCATCCTAAGCGCCTAAGCGGGAGCCAGTTTAGAAAATGGAATAATGTAATGATTATCATTCCCGCTCTGCAATTAGAGGGTTTGCATTGGATCACTTTTTTATTTTTTTTAAATCTTCACTCAAATTACTTTTTTTTACGTGCATGAGACTCATACATAGTTTTTATAGTTTTTATTCAAAATAAAATATGTAATAAATTTTTTTAAGAGAGTCAGTCAAGCAATATTGAATTGTAAAAAATATACAATTATTTTTAAAAATTGTACACTTGTTGAATAGTCATGTTTTTATTGAATTGCCTAACAATAAAAATACACGAAACAGTTAAGTTTTCTCCTTTTCACAATTGATGTCAAAATGTAATGATATAAGATCAAGGAATATTCTTTAACAATAGGAAAGATACGAAATAATACGCTCCAGTCTTTATTCTCGGATTCTTTGCATGAGTTGGTGGAGCAGATTTAAACCCAAGTTCTTGTGCCTACTGATCTCAATTAATACACTCTATTTATAGTATCAAGTGCAAAAATACCATCTTGAATTAATAATATATAATTTGAACCTTAAAAAGAAAAAAATGAAGAGTGCATATCCCATCTTAAGTGTAGCTGAGATTTTTTTATAAATTTATCAAGGCTACCTCTTGCACAATGCTTCTTTGCCAATTCCACTAACATTATATATATATATATATATATATATATATATATATATATATATATTATACACTAGCAGCCAAAATAATGCTCAATAATACATTTAAAGAAAGAAAAAAGAGAACTAACGAAAACGAAAAAGAAAAAACAAAAATAGAAGCACGATGAGAGGCTCAACCCTTGCTCAATGGTGGTGAAAATTAGACTTATGGTTTAAGGTAGGTGTTTTTGTACATTCGACACTTATATCTAATTTCTATGCGTGTGTGTGTGTGTCTGTGTGTATATATATATATATATGAGATAATGCAAAACTTTAAATTTAAGATTAATTGTTAAAATACCAAAAGATTTCACCACTTGATATGGTTTAACATATATATATATATATATATACATTTTTTGGTGCAAATGAAAAAAAAACAAAAGAAAAACAAACTACAATGTTATGAGCCCCACATTGGGAGCCTCACCAAAATGGATCCGGATCCTTTGCTGTGAATATTTCATGCTCAGTTGTCAACAATTTTTTTGTTGTTAAACTGTTGCTAAAGGTTTTTAGCAACGGTAAAAACCGTTGCTAAAAACTGAGCAGGCCTCTACTTGAATTTTTTCCAAGCAAAGGATCCGGACGCCACCAAAATGGTGAGATTTATAAGTCTAGAAAGTTTTCTCACTTAATAGACTAGTCTTTTGAGATGGGGTTTTTTTTTTTTTTTCAGACTTATGTTCATATTAATTGATACTTTTATTGAGAGTCAGGCCACGGGAAAGGCTACCTATAGGCTTGATTAAAGTGTCATACCTGAAAGAGTATTGTACCGAATATTAATTAATAAGTGAAGCCGCAAAAGGGACAATGCTATCATTAGATCAGTATCGATAGTGTGAAGTCGCCGTGAACGTCGACTTGTAAAGAAGGTGGCATTGTTATGAGTTTCATATGGAGGAGCCCACTAAACTGGTGGAGTTTATAAGTCTAGGAGTTCTCTCATATAATAGACTAATCTTTTGAGATAAACTCTCCCTTTTGACTTATGTTTATATCATACAACTTAACAAATACTGTAGAGGTATGATTTTTTTTTTGGAGACATTAAACTAAAATTAAATTGAACTCCTAAATAATTGAAATGTATAAACTGTTTAAAACCAGCCATTAATCAGTTTTTTGAGAATTTAATTTGACCCGATCTGCTTAGTTACAAAAGAATCAGTTTCTGTAAGATTTGAACACAGTAAAAAAATTACTCTTAGAAAGAATAAAAATTAATTAATAAATTTTTTTTTATTAAAAGGAGTGTATGTTGCATAAAAAAAATCAAATTTTACAGATAATTGTTTATTTAAAAAGATATTAATATAATATAACGAAATCTAAAAAAGCATGTTACCCCGAGAAAAAGGCAAAATGAGTAGCTAAAGAATAAAAGTGATGGGCTTTGCAGCTGGGAAGAGAAGCGACAGACAAGCAGGCCACGCCCATTCCATGCAGAACCCTGAGTTATTTAGAGTGTTTATAGGCATTCAATTTTAAACCTTAATTAAACCGGCTCAAGTTTATCAGTTGTATAAAATTATGTACTTATTTAATTTTAATTTTTAAATAATTTCATTCGATTTTAAGTGATGTTGTTTATAATAATTTATAATTTATAATTTTAATAAAATATATGTAAATATAAAAAGATACCAAATTAATTAAAATATATATAAAAATAATTTTATTAACATAAAAGTATATAAATAAAATATTATATATATATATAATATAATTCTTTTTAATATAAAATTAGTTCGGTTAAACCAAATTAAAACAAACTAAACAACAATCTAACTGTGTTAGCATTCTCTTTAGTATATATATATATATATATATATATAATATTTATTTATTTATTTTATAAATAACATTTTATGCTAACAATTATAAGTGTGGACTAACATATTTAATATTGTATATATCTATATATTTTTTAAATATTTATATTCAGTGCTATCTTTAATTAGATCTGTGATAAAATCTTCATGTATTTTGTGTTAGATTGACTTATTTGATATATTTATATATTTGGTTTGGGGTGTTAGTAAAAATAATTTTATGTGTAAATGTTCGACCCTAAATAATAATAATGATAAGGTGTTATTATAAAATTAGTCAACTCATGGGTCAACTCCTGAATATGATAGATAAGGTAGTGATTCCTTAGGCTATATGAGGGAAGTTCACTTTTGGTTAGACAATTGTGTCATTTATATTTTATTAGATAAAAGTGAAAAAGAGAGTCACTTATATCATCCTAGAAAGAACCTACTCATTTGATTCTAAATTTTGAGTTACAATTGATTAAGGTACATTCTTGTTACTTTGTTAATCTGCGTTCTTATTATTTATCAAAAAATGACAAATAGTAAGATTATGTTTAGAGTCTTTTTACATTTGTGTTTTACATAATTTTAGACTGTTTAGCTTGAGTTATTCAAAATATTCTTTTAAATTGAATCAATTAAAGTTTATATTTTAAAAATTGATTTGAAGTTTTTTTTTTTACTTTTAGTCAATTTTTAAACAATTTAATTTGATTTGGTCAATCTGGCACCATTTCAAACACCCGAATGAGTTACACCATCACATAAAACAAGACCATTTATGCATCGCAATGGGTACATCATATAATATAAATTTGATAAAATTAATATTTTTGTTGGATAGATATTTAGTATTTGGGCGTGTGAATACTTAATAACCACTTTAAGGTATTCAATATTCATTATTTAACAATCTTTTTGAATATTTCAAATATTGAATACTTTGAATTAGCACTGAAATACAGGCCGACTTTGACCGGCCCACGACCAGCTGACCCGTTTTTAATCCAACAAAACCAAAGGGGCGGATAGAGTTTTCATTTTTCAATGTACTACTACCACAAGTTTTCTTCAATCCCTTTACTGAACTGACCAGAATCCCCTCACTAGAATGGAAGTCTACAACAACAAATGTATAGCACAAGTTTTCTTCAATTTCTCTTATCTCCTTTCTTTTTTCGTATGAACAATTGAGCTAAAACAGTTTTTTGGGGGAAGGAGGGTCAGAGACAATTAGAATGAACTTTAAAATTTCATATTTTTAAATAATTAATATTTTTTATTTTTTATTTTTTTAAATTAACTATATTATATTTAAAATTAAAATTTTATATTTAGTTTTAAATAGTTACAAAAATTTTTATATTCAAATTTATTATAATTATTGAATATAATTATATAATGTTATAAAATATAAACTTTATATTCAAATTTTTTATTTTTTTAAAAGCGGACTAGCCCGCGGGCCAAATGGGTTGGCCAGTGTAGGCCAGTTTTTAAATGATCTACTTTTTTATCTCTAAACTTATCCAAATATAAACAAATTGACCTTTGCCCGCGAGCCAAAATCTATTTTTTCAGTGCTATTTTGAATATGAATACTATTTATATTCAAAATAGGTTCTAATATTAGATATATTTAAGGAATACAAAATCTAATTGTGAAAAAATAATGAGCGTGGATCCAATCATTTTAATAGTGAAAAGTGAACAGTAGAGAGTGAGCCGCAAGAGAGTTGTTAAATTAATTTGGTTAAATGACTTTTATTTATTTACTATTTTTTAAATTTTATAATTATTATTTTATAATTATTATTATATTTACAACGTTAAATAAATAAGAGCCATTAAATCAAAATTTAACAACTCGTGCTGGAGCAAATTTACTTTCGAGAACGAGAGGCGTTGAACTGTAGGGTAAGAAGTACCAAATACATAGGGAGAAAAGAGTTTGCATATTTGAAGTTATCGTGAGCGAGAAGGAAGCAGAGATGAGAATTGAGAAGAGCGAGCAGATATATGAATAGGACGAGTGGAATAGAAAAGGGGAAAGGGGTGTTGGGCTAAATTGGGCTTTGAAAGAGAAAGCCCAGTTTGGGGGGAGGGTTGAGGTTGGTAATTGGTATTTGTTTATTGAATATAAAATTTATGTATTTTAAAAAAGTAATATTAATTTTATACGACTAAAATATGAAGATGATAAGACTTTACAAATATATATATTATAATAGGCTTATATACAATTTCACAACTATAAAAGACAGTCTCTTCTTCAAATTTAGAGATTGGATCCTCTCTAGTTGTGGGAGTGCTAAAAGAGATTTCTATCTATTGAATCTACAAATCCAATAGGTAAAAAAAAAAAATAATGGTCAAAATTTTATTTTTTTAGAATCCAAATGTGAGTCTGCCTAAGAGAAGCTGAAGAGAGAGAGCCCAATTGAAGTGAAGCCACGCCCTCAAATTTGATGCTACATGTTTGAGTCTCCCACATGGTTTTGGTTTACTCAATTTTTCTAACTCAAACAAAATTTGTATTAAGTTACTCTTCTCTTTATCTTTATTGTTCTATTCTTTGAAAAAAAAATTAAAAAATCACAATTATTTATTAAAAATAATATCATACATAATACGATTTAAGTTATATTAGTTATCAATATTTATAACGTTATTCTGGCCCCCCCGGCCGTGCTGGTGTTATTGTGTAACACTAACACAGTACACAGAGTAACAGTAACTGCTTCTATAGTTCTATTAACTATTTAGTATTTAAATGTGTGGGTGTTATGAGGGCCCTGCCTGCCTGCCTGCCTGCCTCCCTCTAACTATTCATTTCCTCCTCTTTTATTATTATTTTTTTTTATGGCATCTCACTCTCCTTCCTTGCCTCTCCCTCAGGCTGCTTCCATTCACTCCTTCCGCTTTATCTAGGCCCAGATCTTTTAACAGAGGTGCATTACTTTTTAGCCGAATCCGCTTTATCTTAGAATTATGGAGTTCATTTCTTAAATTTAAATTGTTTATAGTCTATTTTAAATTAAATGATCTACACAGCAAAAATAAAAAAAAAATAATTTTTTTAGTTTAAATAATTTAATTTAAAATAAATGATTAAAATTTAAAGATTAAACTCTATAATTTCCGCCAAAACTATACCATGCATTCGTTTCACCATTTCCAACTTCTGTTAGTAGTCTCCAGATAGATCATGGTTCACAGGCCAGTCTATTCAACTCACTAATTAATTGGGTTGAGAGACAAAAAGTTCAGGCCCATTTATAACAAGTTTAAACGTTTAACTCATTGGCCTTATATATATATATATATATATATATATATATATATATATATATATATATATATATATATATATATATATAATCTAATTTATTTTATATACAAAATTTTACTTTATCATATTTGATAATTTTATATTAAAAAGATATATTAAATTTAGGTATAAAAATTTTGAAAATTAAAAAAAATACATATTTCAAATATGCATATAATATATTTGGTTTAAAAGGATACTATGAAAAATTAATGTTATTGATAAAATAAAAATATTATAAAAAATTAAAGTTATTAAAAATTTTAAAATACTGAAAAATAATTTTATAAGTATAATTTATTTTTAATGAAAAATTTTAAAAAAATTTCACAAAAAAATGTTTTGATATTTAAATAGTTAAATACAAAAGATTTTAAAAATAAAAATAAAAATGACTCGGACGCCTGCCTATTTATGATTACAGGCCACAGCTAAAGTAAAAATGAGTTGTTTGTGAAATAGATCGATTCGTTCTTGACCCGTTGATTCATCATTAACCTTAAGTCCATTAAATAATTTTTTTACCATATATGATGGTATATAAAAATTATTAAATATAATTTAACCACATTTTAGAAAATTTTTTCTTGTATATTGCCACAGTGGCACCAAATAAGTCTTAACTGATTCCTTTTCTACTTATCAAAATTTTGTCCTGCTAATTATAGTCCGTTTGTAAGTATGTAATCAATTGAAAATTCTAGTACGTATCATTCCTCACGTAATTGATAGATTAAAATGAGATTATGTTAGGTTAATGTGGAATGAGACTCGTTTGATTAAAATGGAACGATTAGGATTGACAAAAATATATTTAAATCTCAATATTAGTGTTGAAAATAATTAAAAACTTAATAAATTGTATTTTGAAGTTGTATTAAAAAAAATTTCTTTCACATAACGGATTAGTTTTTATAATATGGTGAAATTATATTTGAATCTTGTTGAGAGAACGATTCACATTATGGAGAACGGATTTGTTCTCTGACGTTGTACGCCAAGTAACATGCCTAATTTATTTAGATTGCACAATGAATGTGAGCTCTACATTTGAATGTGGGCCTACACTTATTGTACTGTCTACAGTCACTAAATACGCTGTTTGACATACGACGTTAAGCAATGAATCCGTTTTCCATAATATAATAAATTGCAAAAATACTTCAAAGAAATATTAAAATAAAAATCTGACTGATGAATGAATCGTGAGTGAAAGGCGAATAATTGAGGCTCTTGTGTAAAGTTGGATTCTGATTTGACATTGACAAGAACAAAAGGTAAGGAGATTATGCTCATTCTTTGCCTTACTTCTCAGTCTTTTCGTTTGTCCTAACTTGCTCAATCTTCAAATATATACATTGAATGAATACACGGAATAATCAAAGGAGTTTTGATTTGTTGCGTGACGAGTTCAAACTTGAAAGGACGAGAAATAGAAATAGCAGCACTCAGTCACAACTCTGAGTTGTTATTTCGTAAATTGTACTCCAACATAAATAAAGCTGTAATCCTTTGTCAAGTCATGTCGGCAGAGCTAGGGTTGCTAATTTCAATAATTCCATTTATTCTGTTTCATTTGGACTGAGTAGTTCAATAACTCGATTTGCTAATGTGTTAACTTTAATTGGTTGATTTTGACTCCACTATGTTCCTTAATCCTTAAAAGTTAGTTTGTGTTTATCTGTTGTTTCTAGTTGTGTCTTTTCTACCAAAAAAATAAAATACAATTTGATAAAGTTGTATAGTAATTTAATAGAAGTTTATATTTGGGGGCAGGGCGGACAAAGATAGGATAGAGTATAGACTATTCTTGGTGAATTCAAGAAAGGGATAAAAATAAAAAATGATAATGAATCTTTAGTCAATGAAAAGAAATTACCATTAGATAAAATATAATAGATAGTATTAAATTTAACAATTTTATTAATGTTAAGATTTCATTATTTTTATGTAATTCGATGGCTACTGTTTAGAAATAAAAAAAATAAATGATTCTCAAAAATAAAAAAAAATTTTTTCCTAGTAAACACCATTGCCATCCCTAGGCAAAGCTACACAGTAGGATCCGAAGGAGAAAATTAAAAATAGAACTATTCTCTGTGCTGCCTTTTATTTGAAGCATGCGAGAGAGAAAGAAGAAGCAGATGCAGAATTGTGTTTGGCCATAGTTTTCGTATACAACCTTTTCTTTGGAAAAGGATTGCGTATGACTTTCCTCAAAGGTAACCCTGTAATAGTAACAAACTAACAACTTTATGGTTGAAATTAGAAATTTTCACGGGCATCTCATCCCATTATATATGATGTTTGTTATTATTTAAATAGTTAAATTTTAAATTTAACAAAATTATCACTTAAAATTTTAACTATTAAATTTAAAATCTAACGATTCAAATATAATTTAGATCCATTTTCTCCAAATGTATCATCTATAATTTACGCATGATTTTCATTCCCTATCTTTCACTACTTTCTTCCATTATTCAATAACAATAATTCAGTTAAAGCACCATATTTAGCACCACGCATATATGCATACGGCTAATTAACTGAAAATTGATTCCTTCTACATCGGACATCTTTGAGAGAGAGGGAAAGAGAAAAGAATGTGAGAAATTTTAGGTCTATTTATTATATTTTTATAACTAAATTATAATTTTAGTCTTTATACTTTAACCAAAATTATAAATTAGTCTCTACACTTTATTTTTATATAAAATAGTCTTTATATATTTTTTATTTATATAAATTAGTTTATGCTGTCATGATGATTAATTTTGATGTTAAAATAATTTTATATGACAATTAATATATATATTTATGAATATATTAGTATGTTCAATTATTAAATTTTACATAACTCAACTACCATATCAAAAAGAAATTATATCTCTAACTTATTAATTTAATCATAATCATTTATTTGCTAATTACACGACTAAAATTTCAATTTCATCAAATACAAAGCAGCCGTTTTTGAAAAATTTGGGCATATTATTATTCTTCTTTCTTTGCATTAATATATAAAAATTTGTTTATCTGCTCAGCATATACTCGCACTCTCGCATCTCAGGCACAGGATGTAATGCGACCCTGATATTCTTTTTCTTTTTACTGTTTTACTTTTTCCCCCTCCTTATTCCAATAAAAGGTATCAAGGGGCGGATTGGTGATTTAATTTTGGTCGGAATTTTATTTTAATTAAAGTATATAGTAAAATTGAACAACTGAGTGATGTGTGTACAATATACAGTATGCGAAGTTCCTTCACATTAATTAGCCATGTAAAGTTGATTGCAATGATATATCAGATTACGTCGGGATTCCTGCCTCCCTCTATAACAAAAGTTTCCTAATAAGATCCATTGCGTGACAAAATCGGATCTCAACTGTCAAACTAGTAATTATAATTGATTAACCAAGTTCATTGTTATTAATTATGGCTTCAATTACGTATATATTCTAGCTCAATAGCAATTAAAGTTAGCATATTGATCCAAAGACAAGGACTTGTTCTTAGGCTCGTTCTGAGCTTTGAATAAATTGAATTGAATTTATCAGTTTTATAAAATTATTAATTTATTTAGTTTTAATTTTTAAATAATTTAAAACGATTTTGGTTAGATAATTTTATTTACAATAATTTTTTATTTTTAATTTCAATAAAATATATATAAATATAAAAAGAAAGAGATTAAATTAATTACAATGTATATATAAATAATTTGTAGACATAAAAATATATAAATATAATATAATTTTTTTATATAAACCAAACCAATCAATTAAAATTTATATTTAAAAAATTGATTTAGATTTTTTTTTGGTTCTAATTGGTTTGATTTGGCTTAGACGGTTTGATTTAGTTTTAAACACCCTCATTTATCCTGTTTTAGTTCTGAATATTTTTCGTTATGCTTATGGTATAATTTTGACACACAAATATTAGTATTTAAAAATTTATTAAATTTTAATTAATTTAGTGTGAATGATTAAATTATAAAGTATAAAACTCTTTTAATATTAATTATTTTACAAATTTTAAATGTGATTTTACTTGAAAAAATGTGTCACACTCGAACCCTTTAAACCAATGGACATTAATTATTGTACATTGCATTTGGCATCTTAGGGTTGAAGATAATTTTTTTCAATCTCAATACTAATATTAAAAATAAGTAAAAATTAATAAATTATGCTATGCATTTCCCAAAAAACATCCATTGGTTGATAGGACAGTTCATAGGTTCAGTTTAGTTTACTTTTAAGTCTTAATTAAATTAAACTGAGTTTATTAATTTTATAAAATTACAAATCTATTCAGTTTTTATTTTTAAGTGATTTAATTTGATTTTGATTGAACGATTTGGTTTAATTTTTTAAGAGTTTTATTTACAATAATTTATAATTTTAATGAAATATATAAATATAAAAAAGATCAAATTAATTAAAAAAGACTAAATTAATTAAATATATATATTTAAATAATTTTATTAATATAAAAATATAATATTTTATATATAATATAAAATTAGTTCGATTTAATTTTAACTAAATAAATTAAATTAAACTGATAATTAAACTGAATTAATTAAAATTTATTTTAAAAATTGATTTAAATCTTCTTTTATTAATTTTAATCAATTTAATTTAATTTTAAATACTCTTGTGGCCGAGGCGAGAGGGGAAAAAACCTATTAAAATGTACAACTATAATGCCTAGACAGCCCCCACCAGTGACACCTTTCTGGTCAGCGAGAAATCCAAAAATAAATGATGGACAGAATCGATTCTGAATTCAATGACAGTACAATAAAAGATTATAACAGGAGGGTTTTTAATATTTTGACAAATTAGTCAGTTTGTAGACCAGTGCAATTTACGGTCGCTCAAAAAAAATTGTTATAAGTAAATTATGTGTTGCATGATGTATATTGCTAAAGATGTTAATGAAAAATCAAATTGCTGCTAAAAATTTCAGTGACATTGTTTTTTTGTAAAGTGCATATTTGCATAACTTGTACAATATTATTCACGCTACATGCCATTGGTTTTCTTCCAAGAGAAAATTAAGAGACACTGCAGGGATGTACATATATATAAATTGAAGTAATTACTGGGAATTTGGTGTGATAAGAATGGGATGGATGGATGGATGGATGGATGGACAGATGAGGAAGAAAAAGGTGTGAAAGGACAAAAGGAAATGAAAGGATAATGGGAAAGGGTAAGTGAAGAGAATAGTGCATGAGGCCCCCCTCCTTCCACTTCCTACTTTGGCATTTCACCCTCTCACTATTTTGCCTTTCCTATCACACCCAACCTTCTCGTCACCCTCACAATCTCGTGCCATCAATATGTTTTCGTAAATATTTGTCAATTTAGTTTGAGTTGTGTTACGAAAAGATTGTTTTTAAATAATGATTTTTTGCGATTGCATATACTCTATCTCAAGATTAAATAAATTCTTTTAAGTTTGATTTAAGTATCAGAATAATAGAAGAATAACATAATAACCCAATATATGAAAACTAAAAAATCGTGGAGGAGAGAAGTTTGAAGAACACTATGTGGAGGAGGAAATATGTGTCTTTGAAAGCCTGAAGAATACTATCTTTTATAAATTAAAACACTTGCATAACTGATCATAATAAGTAAATAGGCAGTTTTAGATATTTAAAAACCTTAAAACTAATTAAATAATTTTAAACAGTCAAAATTGATTAATAGAAATTGTCTTCTAAATTAATTAATTTTTCAAATTTTATAGAAGTCAAAAACTTGACATCTTATGCTAATACCAGTACAAGTAATTAATTAATTTTTCAAATTTTATCGTTATGTATTTTTGTAAGAAATTAAAATAAGATAATTCAGCGCTCACCGTTAACGTTTATGCAAAATTGCTTAATGAAAAATATGCATGCAAGTATTAGATGTCTAGCTTCGCAAAGGAAGATATCCTCCTTACTTTTTGACAAAACCCAAACTTGATTCAACTAATAGGTTAAGAGTACTACCGACACAGCATATGTCATATGAAATGTTAATTATTTTTACCTACACGGTATGCATATGCTTCTACAACACCAATATATTGATCGATTAAGACCATATTATACTCGAAGCCATGTAAAAAGTAAACATGCCACACTAGGAAAGTCATAAATAAGTAGATCCAGCAGTACCAACCTTCATTCTTGCAGACTTTCAGCCAAAAAACTAAATTATAATTTAATTTAGGGGTGGGTATATATGCATTTGCCTTGTGATATTGATCATGACATTAAATAATGTTTTTCATTTGTAGAAGAAGAATATATATGTATATTATATACATTAGTTGGTACCATATTAAATTCTTGGCCGGACATTGCACTAAACTTGCTTTCGGTTGCACAGATGGAGCCTTAAGAAATAAGCACATTGGTATATTATAATTAAAAAATAACCATTCGAAAGATTTGAATGTATTGTCGTCAACATACTGCATGGCAGACATAGAAAGGCTATTATAGGTCATGTCACAATAGGTTATACCCCCAAAGCGATGTCTTTCAACTACAGCAAACTGAAACACTATGAAGATTAGATTTTGCATTGGAATCTCCAGGGTTTCATATGTCTTTTCATTCGGTTTCTTAAATCATTAAACTGCAAATAGCTAGTACATACGGAAGCATATATGCTCAATGGGTGCTTAATTTTCTTGCTAAAAGAGAGATTAATCTTTTTAAATAAAAGTTGGTTAGCTAGATCAAAATGAATATATACTTGCAATTTTTTATCACCTGTTACTATAGATTGATAAAATAATACAAAGCAAATAGCGTTTTAATACAACAAGAGCTTGAAAAACAGACACACCATCCAAGTGCATGCCTATTATAAGCTCAAACATATATATATGTGTATATATATATATATATAGGAAGTTTTATCAACCAAATCACTGGCATTCTATTCTTTCCCTGACCACCTCTTCTCTTTCATAGATGTATATATATTTTTTGTTTAAATATTTAAGTAACCAGTTATACTGATGCTGACTTTTCTCATCGCAAAAAGGGGTAGGGTTACGAAGAAATTGTGTATACTACTAATTAAAACATTACCCCTTGAAAATTTAAGTCTACATTACTTATATTAATATCAATTCTTTAAATATTATTATTAAATCATTCTTATAAATATAAGTAATAATATAATTTTGTTTAAAAAACAAAGATTTAATATTGTATAAACTTTTATACAAGTTGAGTTGTATATAAACAAGTTTGAGATATGACCTTAAAATCTGTCTGCAAGCAAGATATACTTTTCTTTTTCGTTTCTTTTAATAAAAACTAAACCCATTTAACAATTAAATTTGAAGGACTGAACAATAAAAAATATACTTCTTAAAAGCCAATTTGTATGTTAATTTACTCAGCATTATTAATTTGTTATAATTAAATCTTGAATTAATGCAATGATTAAATCTAAGCAAGGGAATATGAATAACTTTCTTAATTAAAAAAAGAAAGATTTATATAAAATTATTTATATCTTTGTTATTAAATTCTTTACTAAAATCAAAACATGTATAAAAAATCTTTTAAAAATTAATTTTATAATAATAAGTTGTTAAAAATATAAAATTATTTTTTAAAAAATTATATAATTATGGTATTCTAATTAAAGAATCAAATATTTATCTGATTAAAAAATTTCAATATGAACATATATAGAATTGTACCTAAATTTTTCTGGTAAAGAATGTACCTAAATTTTTTATCCTTAAAAAAAAAAGGAAAAAGAAAACTGATCCTCAGTGACGTGTTTTTTTGGTTCGCCTATTCATATTTTAAGGGTTGAGGTGTGGGTTGGAGCTTTATATAAAGCCCTTGTTTGCCTCAAAGCGTAAGCAAAGGGTGCGAGAAGTTATGACTGGTGAATGTCACGTGAGATGATGAGTTCGATATTGGATCGATGGTGATTTGGAGTAGAGAGCTTCCTTCAGTCCACTCATGGGAGGCACTGAGATTTAATTAGCTGCCGACTCATTCATCCAAATACTGAGTCAACAAAGGGATCATAGTTTACTCTCACTCAGTAAATGAGTGAATGATGCGGGAGACCATTTGAATCTTCAGCTTTCCGTTCTTGGACTGAAGGGAGCTCCCTTTTTCTTTCTTTCCATTTCCATTATATATATTTGTCTCCGGCTTGTCTTTGTTTTCATTTTGCTACCCATTTACATATCTTCGTCTTATCTTTTGCACCTTAATTCCTAGGTAATATGGTTAACTGCTAATCCTTACACTCCATATATATATATATGGAAAAAGGCTTGGCATGCTTACGGCTCCAACCATAAGGTAGCTGAGCGAGGTTTGTCGGACAACCTTAGTGCAACTTCATGTTTACGGTTTGTTGGTTGAAGAATTTATTGTGCAAGTGCATAAACAGTTTGTCGAATCTTGTGATTAAATCTTCTGATCTTGTGCTCTTTCTTTGTTGATTGTAAGTGCTAAATATGTCTATATAGGCAACACGAGAGAAACAGAAGATTCAGATCTTTCACGCTAGCTGGACGACAATCTAGCTTAACTGTCTTGTGTCTTCCTTCATCTGCAACAAGTTCCTAGACGTTCATGTCTCCCGGAGGATGCAATTACCAACATATCCTTACATGCGGTTCCACTGACTCTGGAAGAAAATAAGCAAAACCCTCCTCTATTAGGATCATTTTCGTCTCCTGGAATGATTTTTGCTCATGTTAATGATCTTCGTATTTAGTGTTGATAGTAGTGTAAATGATTATAATCCATCATATAAAGTTGGTTTTACTTTCGTTATTGATTCTGTTAGTTTGAATTCCGAAGGAATTATTTATTCTATCTTACTATCCCTTAATTTGATTCATACAAGACTAAGAATAAAAAAACCTCACTGCAATCAAAACTCCATCCAACTCTCTTTGCTCCGGTTCTAAACACTTCCAAGTTGAAATTCAAAACGGATTCAACACACACAGACACACACATAATTTTAGTATATTAATTAATATTAAGAATATAACATTCATTTATCTTTCCAAAAGACAAACATTTTGCCGGTTATAATAAAATAGTGTTACTCATTTAAGTATTGAATCTCTGAAATTATGAATTGCCAATCACCTAGTGGCCTCGTGGTTGCCAAGATGTTTATTTTCTCTTTATTCTCTGGGCCCTACATGTTCCAATCCAAACGGAATAAGTGGCCATAGACCCATAGTGTTACTTAGTTAAGTGGTTTTGTATGTTATTAGGGTAAATCTCTGAGTAGTACCGTCCTAAGATATGGAACTAAATCCTTATGGACTGCTTCCTGCTATGAAAACATCATATATGTAAGTAGTCAATGTACTCAAATTCTCAAGTTGCTCTTCACTTTCTTAAAAGGGGAAAAGAGAAATTATCACACTGTAGTCTACCTAGTGCTATGGTGATGAGCTTATATCTAAATGGTGTCAAAATAACACCTATGGATTCTCAAAAAATTCGGACTCCAGAATAACAAGATCATCACTACTTGCTTTTCTTTGCTGGTGGGGAACAGACGGAATTAATTATAAAAATTTGGGATCCATGTTAATTATAAGAATTTAGTTTAATTAATTAATGTTAATGGCATTGGGTATTCAGTATATATATCAAGATATGCTTCCATCCAGGGGCTGTTATTAGGAGAATATATCAAATTCAAACATATACTTTACTTAAATTTTCATCCTCTTAATTGGTATTTTATATTGAAGAAAAAGTAAACGCGCAACACTTTTTTTAATGTCAAAAAATAAAGGATACTTGGGTGAAGGTAAAATTTACCTTTAGAGAATTGTGCAGTTTACTATGCTCATCATACCTTCGAGACTCACGAATGTGGCCCTCCTAGGTAAGATAGTGTGGAGCTTGGCCTGTAGCGATAGCAAGCTCTGGGTTTACCTCTGATCGCACACTTGAGCGTTGTCTTTATTTAGTTGACTTCAACTTGCAGAAGACACCATTATAGAAGGGGTGTGGAACCTTATTACCTATTATATTTTTAAAAATTACGATAATTTTATTTCAGAGAAAATAATTTTTTTATCTGTTTAATTTTTGTATGTTTGTTGGTACATATTGTTGAAAATACAGATTTTTATTTATAAAGTGCATAAATTATGAGATATGATAAATGTTATGATATGAAATTTATTCCTTAGATAAAATATGGCTTGAACATAAGTGGGATCTGAAAGAAACTGGGAGAAAAATAATGTTATATATGAGAAAATTCTTTTAAGGACTATTTTGAAAGGGACAAAAGTGAAAAGAAACTTAAAGGTTTAAGAGAAAGGATAATTTTCCCTTTAGTTTCTAATAGTAACGACGAACAAATTGCAGAAGTGTCATTTTTATAAATAGTAAATTAAATATTTTATTAACGCATAGTATCAAATAGTACCCTTGACTTTTCCTATAAATAGGCTCTTCCATTTCACTTCTAAACTCACACATTCAGTTTCTCTTCTCTTATCTCCTCAAAACTTCTCTTACTTCGACGTTAGGGCTTTGAAATTCTAGGTCTTTCTTCCTTAGCCTAGATCCAAGGTAAGAATACTATGCTCATTTTCTAAGCCTTTCAGATTTTAAAAGTTATTTTTTTAAGTATGATCTGTGGTTGCGGCTTTGGCTGGTCTTCCACATCAGAAAAACTGTCCTTAGCTACCTATATGTTGTTTTGATTCTCTAATTACCGAAATAGAATGTAAACTGTGAAGAATACATGTCTAAAAAAGTTTTGGCTAAGGAAAGACATGGTTCTTAAGTATGTCCATTGGAACTCTCCACTCTTTTTTGAAAACTTACCTGGTGTACTCTTTTACAGATTGTATTTTCTATTTCTGGTATGAATAGTAATCGTATATATAAATAGTAACCGTACGTATGAATAGTAATCATATGTATGAATAGTATTCGTACGTATAAATAGTAACTGTATGTATAAATAGTAATCTTATATGTGAATAGTAATCGTACGTGTGAATAGTATTCGTACATATGAATAGTAATCATACATATGAATAGTGACTATATATATGAATAGTGATTATACGTATGAATAGTATTTTGGTACAAAAGCAACCCTGACTTTCTATATCTGATCTTTATGAAAATCTCCGTAGCAGAACCTGAAATCCAGCTACGTACTCTTCTTTGCAGCAACTCGGAAAAGTGACTTGGATACGGAATCTATATGAGTGGATGACCTTGCTAACCGACTTTATTTACTTTTAGTCCAAGTACAATATAAATTCCATCTCATATCGCAGTTAGATTCTATATTTAATGATGATTGCTAGATAATGAAATTTATTATTGATTTAAGATTATATTGATAAGAATTATGAATTGAGTATATAATACACATGGAATAGTTGAGGGCTTGACCCAAGATACCAATGTATGAAATTATACACATGAAATGATTGAGGGTTTCATTTTCCAAGATACCAATGTATGTAATGATTGGGAATATAAATAGAAACTGAATTCTCGAACATAAAATACAAAGGTATAGAAACCCTGAATATAAAAATAACTGTTCTTATTGTGATTATGATTTTGGTATTTGTACTTGTGACATATTTATTATTATACAGTCATTTAGTCACTGAGTTTTGATGAACTCACATTCTTTATGAACATTCTTTTAGATACAGTGGATGAGAACAAAGGGAATCCGCAATAGGAATAGTATTCTATAAGGATACTTTCAACGTTTTCTGGAGGGCTTATGAATCCAAAAGCTTAGGAATGCTCTGTAATCTCTATAGGTCACCTAGGCTTGAAAAATAATATCATATTGTAAGATATTTGATTTGTGTTTACTGTTCACTATGTTGAACTTTTATATATATAAATATCTTTCTTGAAAAATTGTGTTATGCATTAGTATTGATCAGAGATTTTATGGGATACCATAGGGGTATACCCTCTAGTTTAAAGAATTATTCACATGTCCAAATTTGGAATGTGACAAGGAGTGTCGTAGACTAGATTAGAAGTACTCCTCTACCCTTACATGGGGCAGTGAGAGACTTTTTTACTAGGATAGTTTTACACTTAAAGTTGTGCACCTACCTCATTTTCAATTTAAACACTGGATCTACTCTATTTTTCTTGTAGTGCCGTAAGTCGCACTTCGTGATCATTTAAGTTTTTTTTTGTTACACTAATTATTTTAACCAATGTTATTAGATTTAGATCGGATTAGACTGGCCTGGCGGGATCAACTTGGGACCCCAACGACCCAAGATAGAGTTCAGGTTGCAAGCGACCCGGTTGGGTCAACACCGCCCAGAGAAAACAACATATTCATGGAAAAAATAATTTAAAATAACATTATTTTCAATTAAAATCAATGTTATCAAACCCGATCTGGTCATTGACTCAGACAGGCCTTCGGGTCACTAAATCAATTGCTAACTCAGGTAAATAAATTTAAAAATTAAAAATTATATATATACATATATATTTTTACAAATAAATTTAAAAACAAATAAAATAAATAATTTATATGTAAATTTTACATTTTAAAGTCATAAATATTCATAATAATTTATAAATATCTATAATAATTCAAACATAAAGTTACAAATATTCGTAAAATATCAATCAACTTAGAAATTCACCCATATAAATTAAAAAGAAAGTAATGGTAAAATGGTAAGACACACAACCTATAGGTGAATAGATAGAGTTTGATTTTTGATAAGTGTAAATTTATTTAAAAAATTTCATATAAATTTGAGCATTAAAAAAAAAAGGAGGTCTAAGTCGACTAGACTATGTCAAAGTCTTGGGTGGCATTGATTCGACCGAGTAGCTTTGTCACATCCCAAAAATTGAGCATGTGAAAATATACTACTCATTTGATATAATTCTCAAACATACGTTATATACATATATTCTGTAAGGTTTTACATTCAACCTTAATCATTCATTCCACACTACAGAATTATATTCATCTGATAAGCAAATATAGACATACATAGTCTGATATTTCTATCTCATCGCAAGCCTAGGAGACCTATAGAAAGTACAGAGCGTTTCTAGTGTCCACATTAATAAGTACTGGTATCCCACCAGACAGAAATAGAGGATAATTTCAATGGGCTTCTATTCTTCAAATGGATACTCTTGTTCTTTGTTTTCTGTATCTGAAAAAAAATAATCATAGGGAGTGTGAGTTTATTTAAAAACTCAGTAAGTAAATAACTATACTATATAAAATATCAAAAGTACAAATACCACATTTACTCATATAATTAATTGTCTTATACATCGAGTAGTATGGGACTCTAACCCTTTCAAACTCATGAATAAGATTTCATAAATATACACCGAGTAGTATGGGACTCTAACCCTTTCAAACTCGTGAATAAGATCTCATAGGTATACGCCGAGTAGTATGGGACTTTAACCCTTTCAACTCGTGTATAGGTTTCATAGATATGCACTGAGTAGTATGGGACTTTAACCCTTTCAAACTCGTGTATAAGATTTCTTAGATATACACCGAGTAGTATGGGACTTTAACCCTTTCACACTCGTGTATTAGATCTCGTAGATCTTTACTCATTAATAAAATAGTGAGAATTCATCACATAGTACAATTGTCATGAAATAAATAATTTCTTCATACTCTTATTTCTACTGATCATCATATACTCCCATATGAAAAATTAATTGCTTATTATCCAAATAATGTTGTAAATGGGACTTATATTTTACTTTGACTAGTAATATCAAATTAGCTGAGCAAGGTTATTCACTCACCTTGATGTTTGTCCAAGTTTACCTTGTTCCACACTAGAATTTGTGTAGGAAAATTTCCTAGTAAAATATATTACAAGGAATTATAAGAAAGAAAACAAAATCACGAAAATACGTAAAATTTTCTGACTGCTACAGTAACGGGTTGCTACAGTAACGGTTTGCTACAGTAACGGTTTGCTACAGTGCCGGTTCGCTACAGTGCCGGTTCGCTACAGTGCCGGTTCGCTACATTAACGTTGACTGCTACAGTACCGTTGACTGCCGACACTACAGTACTACTACAGTACCCCGAAGAAAATTTTTCAGATTTTGTTTCGAAATTTCTGGTCGCTACAGTAACTCGGTTTTTTGCAGAAGTTTTTGCAGAAATTTCTAACAAATTCATCCTTTCCTTTCTTGTTTCAAAACCAGAATTTCAACTCTTTTAACCGATTATAACTCAAATATAACTTCTAAAACAACTGAGATTCACGAATTATCATCAAAATCTTCAAGAACAAAACCTCCTCTAATCTTCCATATAAACTTAGATTTAAGGAAAATAACGAGATTAAAGCTTACCTTTGATCCTTACAAAGCTTTTGAACCGAACAGATAATCGAAATTCTGAAGATCAAGGAAAGGATTTGAGAAGAAAATGAAGAACTGAGAGAGAAATGCTTTTCTGCTTCCTTCGGATGAGTGAAAATGAGGGGTACTATTGAAACTTTATATTAAATATTTCTAATGGGTTATTCAATAACCCATGGGTATCCATAACCCAACATCAAAACCCATCCAGTCAATTTACAATAAATGGATTAATTGACCATTCTGAAACCACTTTTCCATGAATTTCACCATTCTTAGAATATATCCCTCATTGTGCAAATATTTAGTCCAGTCATTTAACTCAATTTTCATAAATAATATTCAAAAAGAACAATTAAATATGAAAATTAAAAATGACCAAAATAAATAACTAAAGTAACGTTGTAGAATTCTAAAATACTCTTAAGCGAATTATATTCTGAAATTAACGGGTATTACAAGCTTATAACTTGATCAAATAATATGACTCAAACTGAACCCACTTTTGTATCGTCGAATCCCAAGTCAATTCGTTGAATTGGTCCAAATCTAATAACATTTATTAAAATAATTATGATGGGACAAAAAAATTAACTTAAATGATCAAAAAAATTATACACGCAAGACACTTCAAAAGTGCGCTTAGGTGCATGTGAAGCGCACTTCTTTTTGGACATATCATTGCATAATTTTTTTTATCAGAAGTTTTTTTTTTGAAGTGCATGTAAGGCGCACCGCTTCAGAAGCTGTGACACTGGTTAATGCATCTAATGTGCGGGCCTAACGGTGCTACTAGAAAAGTAGTGTAGATGGCATTTAAATTGAAAATGAGCAGGTGCGAAATTTAAGTGTAAAACTATCCTGCAACAGTTAAAAAAAAAAAATGGGGAGTGAGACCTCGGGGTCGTAGGGTATTACTAGCTACCTCGTGAAGGAGTCTAAGGTTCTTCGAGTTGGATTTGGAAGTTGAGAGATCCGGAGTCGGTTCGTCTGTTGATTGGGTTAGCCTGGCATGAGGCTCTCCCTAGCTATGCTTTCAGGAACAAGAAAGGCCTTAGTGCTAGACTACTAGTAGCTACTGCTCTAGATGCAATGTGGAGGGAGACAGTTCTCATTGCTTGCGAGATTGTAGTTTCTGATCTCGTGAGATCTGGTCTCATTTTGGTTTTACAGACCACGGGGAATTCTTTTATGGATGATGTGTGGGGCTGGATACACAATTTCGGCAGACCTAAAGGGCGAAATGGAGTATTTTCTGATATCTCTTTTTTGTATGTTCATTGGTGGTGCTGGAGATTTTGTAACGTGGATGCTTATAGTATTTGCAGGTCTATCCAATCTTAGAGACGTGTGTATAAGGACTCATGCCTCTCTGTCCAACGTGCGAGAGATTGGTGCAATGGATCAAGCTTCAGCTTGGCAGTTTGAAGATTAATACTGATGGCAGCTCTTTTGGTGATCTTAGATGTGCTGGCATTGGTGGTCTACTTCGGGATGACACTGGTGGATGGATTGCTAGCTTTTCAAGACTCATCGGCGTTGCTACCAACATGCAACCTAAGCTTTCAGCTATCTGCCAGAGTCTAAAGCTCGCTATATATGGACCTAGGTGACATTAAAGTGGAGCTGAAGTCGAATTCGCTTGAAGCTATCAATCTTGTTAAGCAAGGAGAAGTTTGTACGCATGGTGTTATTATTATGGATATTGGACGTATCATTGCCATTAGAACTTGAATTAGCATCAATCATATTCTTTGGGATGCTAATCAATAGGTGGGTACTCTTGCCAATATAGATGTGTAAGATCACACACATCTTTACTTGTGGGATGACCCCATTCTAAAATAAAGATATTTCTTTCAATACTCAATCTTGGTCGTTAGATTATTTCATTCAACGATCATTATTAAATTTTGTGTTTTTTTTTAAGTTGCATGATTAATTTTAATAAGTTCAATCTTATATTTTTTTGTCTTTTGTAAATTACTCATGTAATTTTAAAAAAAAACACAAGATTTAATAATAGTCTAGATAATCTAATTGTTAAAATTTATTTTTTTTCTTTAATATTTTGAACTATCTTTTATTTAAAAAAGACATAACCTATCTTAGTCAATCTTCAACTAAATCATTTTTTGGACAATTAAACTAAACATATTAAATTATTGATAGAGGATCCATTAGCAGTGGAGTGATTCGTTTTAAAAAGTTGACATAAGTAAGATGCAGAACTCTCTTAGTTAAAAGCAGTTATGTGCATTTCAGCTTTAAATTTACAATTTATCTAGCAAGGATGAGAGTGTTGAAAGAACTCAACCATGCTTAAGAAAAGAAATTTAGGAAAACAAATAAATATATTTATCCTGCTCGTGTGAAATATAAATATATAATGCAATCTGTAAATGGAATTTCCTTGTGAATCATGATCTTCAAAATCTTTTTTTTTTAATTTAATTTCTTGCAATTTGTTTATAATAAAAGGGAGCATAATAGAATTATGTCGCATTAATTTTGATCTGCTTCTTTGAAGCATGATTAATTCCCATCGTACTTATTGAATACATATAATAGTCACCAAAAATGCACTAAAAGCAGTGCACCATGGACCCAATGAATTCCGTTTAATGTATATTTATATTTAGCATATGATAAACTATGCCCCATTTAGATTATATTTAATTTAATAACCATTAAGAAGTTTCAATTACATTTGCTTAAGATCATCGCTATTAAAATATTTTTCCGTTGTACTCATTTGAGTGATCCACTAACCAGTAACCACTGTTTATATAAAGAAAAAAACTTATTTCAGTGATTATTTGATTTGTTGATGTGGGTTATAACGAATCACAATGCTATATTTTTAAGTTTTGTTTTTTGTAAATGGTAAATACTGCAAGATAATTTACCACTTTTTTCCCCATAGGCCATAGGTTTGGAGGGGGATCTGGGAGAACGGGGAAGCCTTCTTTAGTTGATGAAAATGTCGTGGTTTTTGGATTAATTACATATATGATATGTGATACTATAAAGTTATTTTTTAAGTAAGGATAATATTTAATAAATACGTTATAAAATTAGATTTACGAGCAAAATTTACTGATACTAATTTTTAGACGTTATAGTAAATATGTAAAATGATAATTATGGGTATATATATATATGTTTTGCAGTACTATAAAAATATAAGGAATATTATTCAAGTTAGTGAGATAACATAAAATAATTGAATATTATATTAAAATATATAAAATATGGATGAAGATAATTAAAAGTACTTACCAAGTTAGCAATTATGGAATTATATATAAAAAAAGCTAGATTGTAAAAAATAAAAAAAAATAGATCTCTCTCTCTCTCTCTCTCTCTCTCTCTCTCTCTCTCTCTCTCTATATATATATATATATAACTGGATGTATGAGTACCAAGACGTGTGGTTGCTTGGGCGTGACAAATTTTTTTTTTTAAATGGAGATAAGAATTAAGGATGTAACAACTAAGGAACTTAATAATAATAATAATAATAATAATAATAATAATAATAATAACAACAACTACAAGAAGATAGTAACAATAGGGTTGGATAAGTGCGATTTAAAATCGAATAAGTGTAATTTAAAATCAAAACTATGACTTAAATCGGATATATCCCTAGTTTATTTAAAAAAGAAAAGAGACAAGACTTTATTCAAACCAAAAGATAATAAGAATATGACGGACCTCTCATTAAAATTAGCCCAGCTAGTGTTGTGATTGTGCGATGTATGGTTAAATTATAACTGTAAAAATTTTTGTAATTTATAAAAATAATAAAAATTACAATTGATTTATATAAAACTTATGAGTTATAACATATACTTTTTAAATGTAAATAACTATATATTTTTAATTGATTTATCAGTTCTATAATCAAATTTATTTTATCTACTCTAACTTTAATTTGAATTAATTTATTTATTTAATAGAATAAATTTAAATGAATAAGACAGGTCAATTAATTAATTTGTTAATTTGTGGATTATTTGTTATTTTTTATAAATTATTTGTTGTATAGATCAGTGAATGATTGAATATTAATTTCATTTTTACTTTTGAATGTGTCTTTTTTGGTTTCAATCGTATCTATAGAAGAAAAACATTAAATGTTGCTGCTACATTTGGACTGGATCTCTAGGCCTCAGATTTCTTCTTTCAATAATTTGATTTTTATCTTTTTCTTCAGTCAATAGATAATAATTTAAAAATTCATATCTCAAACTTTGATTTCTATTAAATTAAGAACTATTTTGAAAAGAAATCAAAATAAAGTCAAATAAAGTAAATTTTTTAATTCACATATCAATTCCATAATCAAATTTATTTTACCTACTACAAAATCCTCTAAGATACTACAGTGGTCAAATAATAAAAGTAATTTTTTTTAATTTCAATTCAAATCATTTAAATAAATTCAAATCAAATAATTAATATTATGTGATGTCATTAATTTATCAAATTTATTAATTTACCTAATTTATTTATTCATTCAAATCAATTCAAATTAAATAAAATAACAAAATTTACTAATTATTAATTCACTTATTAATAATTATGATAATATATACTAATAAAAATATATTCTACTATTCACTTTAACTATAACCCACATAATATATTAAATATATTTGGATCCACATAATATATTCCAATAATAATACTATAATTTATAAATTTGTAAAACTTATTAAACTTATGAGTTATGAAATATACTTTTCAAAACGTAAATATTCTAATATAAATTTTAATTATTTATACAAATATAAATTATAAATTTTAATAAAAATTTATGATAATAAATAACCACATTATATTATGATGTAGAATAAGTCATCAAATGGAGTAAAATAATAAGATATATGTGTAATCAATAAAAAGTTTTTAATTTAAAATTTTTTACAAAAAAATAATAATCAAATTAAAAATGTTCATATAGAATGTAAGATAATCAACTGTAAAGAAAATTTATACATATGATCAATAATTAATTCCAATATGTCTTGATCATCGTATATATATATATATATATATATATATATATTTCAACAACTTATTATTAATTCAAATTAATTCAAATCAAATAATAAAGGTAATTTTTTTTGAATTTCAATTCAAATCTTTTCAATCAATTCAAATCAAATAATTAATATTATGTGATGTCATTAATTTATCAAATTTATTAATTTACCTAATTTATTCTTTGAAATCAATTCAAATCAAATATAATAATGAAATTTACTAATTATTAATTTCACTAATTACACAAATTAATAATTATGAAAATATATTCTGCTATTTACTTTAACAATAACTCACATAATATATTAAATACATTAGAATCCATATAATATATTCTGATAATAATACTATAATTTATAAATTTGTGAAACTTATGAGTCATGACATATATTTTTTAAAACGTAAATATTTTGATATAAATTTTGATTATTTATACAAATATAAATTATAAGTTTTAATAAAAAATATATGATAATAAACGGCCACATTATATTATGAAGAAAGACCATACCTTTAACATGAGATGAATTTTCTTTGCATACTATCCCAGCACTTTATGAACTTTCACCAAGTCTGAACCTTTTCGAACAAAAAGAACAATTATGTCAATTTTGTTGGCAACTCCCCATTTCAAGATATCTTCCTTGTTTTTCTCTATCAATGTAGGAAGATCCACTATCACTCCTTTATCCACTATCATATAAAGTTCTCATAGCGACATCAAACCAAACCTAATTTTTTGTCACATGATAAGACAGTAAATAAGATAATTCCATCTGAACACAATATTGTACTACCAGGTTTCACATTCTCAGCCAACTTTTTGTAGCTCATATAAATTGTATTCTCATATCCCTTTATGCTATAGTCAGCTGATATGGTTATTTCCTGACCTTGTTTCAATTTAATAGGATTACCATCCTTTAGAATTTCAGTTTGAATCTCAAGGCCCTACAACATTAGAGACAAAATGAAAAATAAACAACACTATAAAATTTGATTGACTCCAAAATGTGAAGTGGATTCAAATAAAAGAACTATATTAAATCAAAAAACAAACAAATTAAAAAAGGGAAAAAAACACTAGATTCGATGAGTTTACCTTTCTCCTATAATTGCTATCTTCTTGAACTCTCTGCTTATTAGTTGGGTCCCTTTTTCAGCATACTCGTGGGTGATATATTGCGTAATTGCTCTTGATTCTGTATATTGAAATAATTTTGATAAGTAATTTTACAAATGTTTATTTAACAATCTTTGAGTGTGCTTGTTAGAGATGTATACTTAATACTTACCAAATAGCTTTAGATCTCCGTCTTCAAAAGCTAGAACTTGATCAAATATCTGTATCAAAAGAAGTAAAAGTTAGTTGAACTAAAACTCATAGACAAGCAATTCATGAATTGCTCTAATACTTACACTAGGAGAAATGAAATGTTTCTTTTTGTGTTCGCCCTCTTTCATGTTAATAGGAACAAACTTAAATTCAAGCTGTTTCTCGAAAAGGCAAGTATTAACCTACATAGTGGCCTGATACGCTATTTCCCGACAAGTGTATCGGGTCGCACAAGTAGTAAAGTGAGAGAGAAAGAGTTATCATCCTCAGGGATTGACTTTAACAATTACCAATTTCACTAGCTCAAATTATATTTGGACAATTGAAAAGGTAGAGTGGTTGAGTCTAAAGTTAAAGACAGCAAATTAAATTAAGACACTAAGTTGGCTAGCACAACGAAATCTATACGAGAACAAAGCGGGCATAGGGGATTGATTTTACTTAGCTCCTAATCCGATTAATTCATAGACAAACTAATCTTTGAGTCATTAGAAAATACTTCAATACATTTACAAATTCCTCTTTTTGTTGATTAAGTTCACAAAGATATTTGAACCCAATGTCTTGCTGAAACAAATCTACCTCACTCAATTAATTAGCTAATGTCTTAGTCAAATTAATTGATTCGGTGTTTAAGCATAAAAACTCATAAAACCATGCAATTAAGGTTATCTATGTCTAGACTAACCCGAATTACGGTAGAAATTACAAAGGCAAGTCCATATCAAGCTATGTCTAGCACTAATATAAACCCTAGGTTTATTGAAGATGGTAGCTAAGCATCCAAGAGTGATAAAAAAAACGGTAAAGTCTACTCCAAAAATCGAAATTGCAAATATATTAAAGCATTCAATAACAAAGCTTCATAGGAGTCAATTACATCAATCCCTTAACCCTAGAGACTTAGTTACACATGGTGGAAGAAGAGAAAAACATCACAAATACATAAATAAACATGATACAAGAGGAAGGAGAGAAAGAAATAAGCATCAAACTCAATGGAGAGTAGGTTTCCCTTCTTCCCCAATTTTGTCCTAGCAGAGCTCCTTCTTCTTCAGCCCAAAGATGCACCAAAATGCTTCAGAAATCCTATTTATAGGCACATGTCAAGACCCCGGCGCCCTGGTGGCGCCATGCGTGGCGCCTGGGCGCTGTGCAGAAAATCCCGAAAAAATCAATTTGTGGCGCCAAGGCGCCAGGCGCCACCTTCATGATAAATATGGCTGTAACCCAAGAGGGTGGGTGAATTGGGTAAAATAAAAATTTATTTAAAAGATAATATGAAGTTTAAGATAATTTAAAGTTCAGTAGCAATATACTGATAATACAGAAAACAGAGTGATATGAAGATGAAGAAAGATGTTAAGTATTTAAACAATTAAAAGACTTTAAGCAGTTAAAAGAATAAGGAGGAAAGATAAACACAGATATTTATACTGGTTCAGCTTAATCCAAGCCTACATCTAATCCCCAAGAATATATCTTGAGTATTTCACTATGAACCACAAGTTTATGCAGAAGGGCACTTGTGAGCCATTACAACAGAGATCTTTTCCTTTCCAAGGGTGTCTCTCCCCCTCACAGATTTGTTTTCTTACAAAAACAAACTCCAAGAAAGAACTTCCTTGATACACTCAAAGAAAAACAATTTTCAGATGCAAACTCTCAAAACAGAGTGAATATAACAGTAGCAAGCTCTCTTGTAATACACAAATTTGAAGAGATTGATTTCAAGGATATATGGCACACTTGATTTTTTTTGTAAGTCACTAATAACCTCCTTAAGACAAATATTTAAAGACCAGGGAGAAATAGAGCCGTTGGAGATAAATTACAAAATAAGTCTTGTATTACGTCAGCAAAAACTAGCCGTTAGAGCTCTTTTACGATGTCGATGGTCGACCAGTGTGGCACGTTGGTCGACCAGTGAGCTCCAGAATTGAAACAATAGGTACGTTGGTCGACCAGTCATATTGCATTGGTCGACCAGTGCTTGATTTCTTCTTCTACTGGAGCTGAGTGGTCGACCAGTGGAGCAGTGGTGGTCGACCAGTCTTCAAAACAATCTTCTTGCTGGAACACGATGGTCGACCAGTGCTTCAAGGAGTGGTAGACCAATGAGTGGCAGTGATGATTACTGAAGTTCATTGGTCGACCAGTGTATGAAGAGTGGTCGACCAGTGTATGAAGAGTGGTCGACCAGTGTATTACTTGTTGCTTGATATGTTGCTTCTGTCATCCATTGGTCGACCAGTGCATCCATAGTGGTCGACCAGTGTAGCACTCCTTAATGATAATTTGCTTCTGCCCTCCATTGGTCGACCAGTGCAGCCATGGTGGTCGACCAGTGTAGCACACGTTAATGGTAATTTGCTTCTGCCATCCATTGGTCGATCAGTGTAGGCATGGTGGTCGACCAGCGTGATATTACCATTCTGATATTTTGCTTCTGGAAACCGTTGGTCGACCAGTGCAGGCAAGGTGGTCGACCAACGTGATGCTGAAATGCATAATAGCTTTAGATATGAACTATTTTAAATTGATTTGTCAATCATCAAAATTAGAGAGTGTTTTAAATGCAATGAGTTCAACACTTCATTCCTCGAGACAGAGAGTTGGGCTGCTGGCGCCTGGGCGCCAGCCATTAAATGTTCAGGCCGAGAGTAAAGCTTCTGGCGCCTGGGCGCCAGCCTCCAGACTTGTATTATATCAGCACTTTGCTTCAGAATCTCATCAGCACACCAGCTAGCAGCAGACCAGAAAAGAAAGCCTACAAGAAAAACACAACAAAAAGCATAAAAAGGCAAGGAAAGAGATTAAAACAAGATAAAGCAAAGCAACTACTATGTACAAAGAGGAAAGCCAAAAATAAAGAACAAAGCAAACAAAAAGATAACAAAAAAGAGATCAAGGAGAGGAAAAAGTCCTAAAGAAGCAATATAACTTAACCAAAATGAAGGACTCATCATGGCCATCAGGATGGTGTTTTCATAAACTTTTATGGCTACCATGACTAAGAAGATTATACCGAGTTTGAGTGAAAATAGAATAAAGACAGAGGTGAGCTGCTTCTTTGTAGTCGGTGGCAGGAAATCCACTTTGAAGTTGATACAGGAGCCATCCGATCATTCCTCTATTGCTGCTTCTCAGTTCAACGTATGACACTCAACATTTGGTCATTCTTGAAGTTTGAAACACACTATATTAGCTTAAGATCGAGTTTCAGATCAGCACAAAGGCAACTGATATAAACTCTCTAAACACATAATTCTTCCGACTTCAAATCGAGCTCCAAACACTCAAATTTTATGATGATTCATTTGGATGCAAATTTTTCAAATTCATTTGAATCAATTATAGAATCAATCATACCAATTGGTATTTAATATATTACAATTATTTAATTATTAATTAAATTTATAATAATTCATAGTTTTAAAAGGGATTATTTGAATTCATTTGAATGCAAATTTTTTAAATTTATTTGAATGGATTATATAATCAATTATACCAATTTGTATTTAATATATTATAATCTTTACAAAATTTAAAGGAAAGCCCTACAATACATTTTAAAATGGTTGCTTAGAATGAATTTAATGTAGTGTCATTAATAACAATAAATTTATTCATTTACATAATTTATTTATTTAATTTTTATTTTTATTTATTAATTTTAATATATATTATTTAATAACATTTATATAATTAATACTTTAGAATGAAATTGTTTTAATTTATTATATATTTTTATTCCCATTTAAAAGTATATGTGTGTATCGCGCCCAAGCACCCACACATCTTGGTACTCATACACCCAGTTTTAGCCATCATTTTTTTTTTTGGGGTTTGAAGAAAGATAAAGTATTGTCTCTTTTCTTTTTAAAATAAACTAGGGATATATCCGATTTAAGTCATACTTATTTGATTTTAAATTACACTTATCCAACCCTATTGTTACTATCTTGTTATTATTATTATTATTAATTTCCTTAGTTGTTACATCCTTAAACTCTTTTGAAGAAAGAAAACTTTTTCAAAAAAAAATATTTTAAACTTTTTCAAAAAAAAAATTTTTTAAATCAATTTCCGCAATTCAACTTCCTTTTTTATGTAACTCCTGCACTAACACAATGTAAATATGAAAAGGAATTCAAGGCAAATAACTCAATATCTATTTATAAAAAATAATTAAATAATATTTTTCCCAATAACAAATAAAAAAATTGTTTTATGTCTAGATATAAAAGATATAATATGAATAAAAGTAATAACTATGTTTCTTAATGTAGAAGAAATAACATAAATTTTGTTATTTCAACACTGACATAATTATGATATAAATTTCACAATGTTATTGTTACATAAATAGGATACTATGTTAATTTTTTATGCTTCCTGAGAGTATAATGGTAAAAGAACTTTTCATTCTTAAGAATTTTAAGTCATTCCATTAAATAAGCTTGAAAATCCTGATCATCTCCTATGAAGGAATCGGGATTTCAAGGGAATAGAAATTCAAACAACAAATATACATTTTGGTCACTTCTTTTCTAATTTCATTTTTCTATCCTTTTATTCCATCAAACCAAATGGAACATTATGGTTGCTTCAATTTCATCTTTTTATTAGTCAAAATAATGATTTAACAACGAAATATTTAACGATTAAAAAGATTAAATTAAAATAAATATACTCTTATAAATAATAAATTGAATCAAATATAATTTTTTTAGATTAAATTAGTAATTTACTCTGATAGTAAATATTAAAACGGAAAGTTGTGTCGAATGAAAACATAGGGAAATAAAGAGGATAAGATAATCCCTTTTCTTCGCTTCCTGAGAAAGGGGAAGGAAGCTGAAACGGGAAGCTCCGGCATGGGAAAGGAAAGTATGGAGATGTTGGAAGTGGGACCTTGTGAGAATGGTTACCAAATGGGTCTGCTGATAGGGCAGAGGTTCTCCCAACAGATAAGGAGTAGGGTCGCTTCAGACCTCATTCTGCAAGATGAGCTCCTTCCCTTTGCCCGAAGCCCCCAGTCAGACCCACTTCTTCAAGCTCTCCGTCACAGCAATCGAACCAAATTCCCATCATATTGGGATGAACTGTTGGGAACTGCAGAAGGAAGCGGTGTCCCTTTTCTTCATGTATTTCCCAGCTTTCTCTGTATTTCCTGTTCCTCTCTACTGGCACTGCTAAATGCCACTGCAACAGAAACTCTTGTTTGTGACTGTACAGATATTGCTCCTCAACTTCAGGAAGGAGATTCTTGCTTTTATTCCCAAAGGAGCAAAGAGTTCAAATGTGGATCCCTCGGATGACTGCTCTGATGTTCTGGTTGTTGGCGAATCTATGGCCATTGCAGCCCACAATGAGGATGCAAATGTTGCCTTACTTGGCCACACGTAAGCTTATTTATATGCTGCTCTGTACCTTCAAAGTTTGATTGAAATGGCTTCACTGTTAACTACTTTCCCTATGAAACTTGCAGCTACTTGATCAAAGGAATCTTGCCAAATGGACTATTCTTTGTAGCTTACACTTATGCTGGAGAGCTTCCAAGCTGTGCGTTTGGGTTCAATAGCCACGGACTGGTAAGAATTTCTGTACATCAATATTGTCTGTATCAATCCAGGAATTTGGCCCACACATCATTTCTTACTAGCCTCAATCTGTAAAACATAATTATGTACTAGTACCAAGTTTAAAGCCTAAAGGGGCTTATCTAAATCCATGAGGTGTAATTCTGCATCTGAACTTGATGTTAAAGCTAAATCCTGGTAATATGGTACCAATGTTACGTTGTGCACAAGTTCTTGTTTGTTTCTCAGGCATTCACACTGAATTCAGTACCACCGATTAACGATGAGATCGTGGCTGGTGGAATTGGCCGCAATTTTGTTTCTCGAGACATTCTTGAAGCTACAAGCATAGATGATGCATTGAGGGTTAGAATTATGCAGACCCTTCTCTTATTATGAATACTTCATGAATTTCATGTTTTGACATTATCACAATCCTCTTAATTCATCAGAGAATCCGTTCATCAGAAGTTTCGGTGGGGCATAGCTATAACCTGATTGAAACAGGCACACGCAGGATTTTAAATGTTGAAACTGCATCTAGGAAGCGGGTTTCAGTTTATGAGGTTGGGGAAACACCGTTCTTCCATGCAAATATGTATCTTCATCTACATATCAATCAGGCAAGTGAAACAAAATATCCTGTTTTCCATCTATACTTGCCACATCTAATTTTTCTACATTTTTTCCTTAATAAATTGCTGTGATTAAATTAAAGGCTTAACCATGTAACACCACAATAGAAATTGTCTCAATCCACTTCAGCTATAAAATACCTGTTCAAACAAGATTTAAGATATTGATAGGGACGAATTCCAAAAAAATTAAAGGATGAATCTAATGAATATCTCAAGTTTTACTGAAAACAACACTTATCCGGGTTTCTTTCAAGGTACAAGATGAGAACTCTATCAGCAGGCAGCAACGAGCAGCTGTACTATCAAAAAAATCAAAAGAGGATTTACTGTCACTTCTTGGAGATAAAGACGACAGTAAATACCCCATCTACATGACAGGTAATTGGGAGATATCTTATTTTTCTCTTTTAGAATATTCCCTTTATTGTATCCCGTTTGCTCTATTCTCAGGTCCATTACTTCACACGCTCTGTACCGCTGTAATAGATCTGGACGAACAAACACTATCAATTATTGAAGGGAATCCAAAGAATGGAGATGTTTCACATGTTTTCTCCATCTCCCAAAAGAGCTCAAGTTTCCATTACAACCACTCTAATGGTAACTAGAACTGTGTTAGAAGAGCCTGTTATTGGAGCTCCTATCTTATGCTGGCTCATAGAGACCCAGCATGTGGCCATCAAGACACCGCATAGCTGCAACCTGATAAGAAATAACAAGCTAATCACATTAGTTCTCATTTTCTCAGTTAAAGCTATGGAGAAATAAGCTTTTACTTGTTAATTACTTAATCATTATTACCTTTCCGTGGATTTCATATTTGATAGGACCGTCAAGTTCAGCTCCTAATGCCATTAATTTAGTCACTGTACTGTTGATGTCAGTCACTGTAAATGATAAAAGCGAGGAGAATCCCATCTGCATAACGTGATCACTGTGAAACTCAATTAGCTGCTTGCATCTCCATCCAATATTTGAAACCGACATCTCTTTCAATTTCAAAACATAAAAATTTTGGCTGACACCCTAGAAGTAGTAATAACAAATCAAGCCAAACCAAAACTATTCTGTACTAACAATAACCAAAATATGAAAAATAAAACGACGACATTAAAACTTTAATTTTCGCTGCTAACAGAGTAAAACACCAAGTCTCCATGTCAACTGTTCAAGAAACTTAGCTATGTCATAAAACAACGTCGTCAATTAATCTTGCCCTATGCGACCTTTCTTGTTCTTGTGAAAAAAGCTATTGGAGAGGCCTAAGGCAGCCGAGAGAGGAATGACTTTCCAGAAAGATAAAAATACATGATGATCAAAACATTTATAGTTTCTGTCACATGATTCATACATTTTAATTTTTAAATAAAGCATTTTGGGCTGTTGCTGTTGAAGTATATAAACTTAAAAGTATTTTACAGAACAGAACCAGAGAAATGATTCACTAAATTAATGAGGTACATTAAAAATAATTTCTTTTAAATTTATTCCCCAAACATTTTGTTTGGGAATAATATTGAGAAATTAAATTGAAAGGATTCTTACTGCTCACCTCACAAATCTTCCTTTTTTTTTTTTTTTTGTCTTTTTGAAGTAATAGCATACATTGCAATCTCTAGTTAGTTAGATAGTAAAGAATGAAAACATAGTCGAACAGATAGAGTGCAAAAGAGGAGGAAAGAGAGGGGTACTTGGGAGATTGCATGAGGGCAAGCTTGAGAGGACCAGAATGAAGTTCAGCCCAACGAAGACTGCAAACATTGACGGTGAAATCCAAGCCTTCCGAGTAGAAGCGAGCAGCTTTTGGGACGTCCTTGTGTAGTTGTAATATCCACCTCAACGACGCCGCCATCAGAACGATCCTCCCAGAGAGAGAAGCTCTTGCCTCCTCAAAGTTGGATCCAAGTGCAGGAGAACAGCAGGCGTCAATTCAAAAACACGGAGGCCTCCAAATTAAAAAAAAATAAAGAATTAGGTTTTTCAATTTAATTATTTAAAAAAATTTCAATTTAATTTTTTTTCTTTGTTAATTATAAAAATTATGGATGTTAAATTTCACATTATTTATCAATAAAAGTGACAAATAGAATGATTAAATTAAAAAAATAATCTTTTAAAGATTAAATTAAGATATTTATAATTTCTTTAAAAACCAAATTAATAAATTATTCTAACAAATGTAATGTGAAAAATCTATTTTTGGAATTTTTTTAAAAATAGATTATAATAACTCTTATAAAAATTCGTAGTCATAAATCAAGAATCAAGATCCTTTTTCATGCGACACAAGCTAATCAAAGTATCTGACGCCTCTACAACCATTGAATCGACAACATAATTCTTATACATATATATAAATAATGCATTTTTTAAACTACATTTGTGGAAGTTAATGTGTAGATTTACGTATTTGTGAAATTTGAGGATTCCGGATTCCTGGGTTGATGTGTAGATTTCCGTTTGTATCGGGTCGGAAGTAGATTCTTGCTCTTACTTGAAAAACATCAGAAATTTTTATTCTAATATGAATTGATAGATATATATTTAGTGGTCTATATTTTTTTATTTTTTATTTTTTTATTTTTAAAATTATATTAAACATTAATCAATTTGATGATCAGTAAAATTTTAAAAAAATATATTATTAAATATAACGCATTCAACAATCTACATTCAAATAAGAGCTTTTTATACTTTTTCAACATAAAAAAAATAATAAGATTTGAATCTGCTCCGGCAAGATGGAGAATCCAACTCTTTTTAATCACAATTTTGTAATTTTTAACCATAGTTAAAATTCAAACACAAGAAAATGTGCTTCCAGGTTGGATCTCAATTCTAAAGTGAATTTATGTGGGATCAAAATCAACTCTTAAAGACTCTAACTATTTGTTAGTAACAATTTTATTCATTTAGCCACTGTTAAAACTGTAATTAAAAATAAATTTTAGTTATAATTTAACTTAGTTACGATTAAAATCGTTACTAACAAAAAATTAAAACCTCCAAATACTTAAAGCTTATCCCTTTCCATTTATGCGCGTAGCAATTGGTACGAAGAAATTCCGGTAGCTAAGTGGGTACGCGGGCTTTTTTCACTTCCGTTTTGGAGAGAGCATTGTGGAGCAGCAAAAGGCATAAATAAATAAGGGGCTGTCTGATCTCCTTTGTTATATCTCTTCTTTGGCTGCAGCTAGTAGGAGGAAGAGTATAGATTGCATTGCTTCCTTCTAGTCAATCGGACTTTATTTAAGAAAGCCCCAAGTCGCATTTCAGACACAATAAATTGTACATTTTTCTTTCTTTGTTCTTTTTAAGTTGATCTGGTTCTTTTAGCTATACGACAACACCTATACTAGAGTAAATCCACAACGCGAAATATGTTACAGATACTGTATAAACAAAGCAAAACCCTGAGTGAAACGAAGACACAGTGCTGCAATGGTAATAATGCCTATACCCACAAGAATTCAAAATCCCAGCCAACTTAGAACCTACCAGAATTCACTTTCCTCTAAAATGAACCACCCTTCAAGGCTTTTAATCGCGATCGTTGCCCCTTGGACCTTGCTTCAATAAGCTTTGCTTTCAACGTATTCTCCTTGAGACCTGCAGGCACTTTTGAAGGCTCAGATACTTCAGGGTTTTGGGATGGCAGTGTTGCCATCCACTGCCGCATTGGGCTCACCTGATTCCTCCATCCGGCATTGCTGCAGGAGGCCTCACCATAGCTATTCTCAGCGCGTATATCTCCAGTGTCTGATCCCAAAAGTTGGCTTCTGATGAGATTATCAATTATGTGATTTTTGTTGCAGCTTTGCATTTCACTGGGGTTATTCTTTCTTTCAAAATTACTACTGCCTTCCTTTGCCTCGCTTTGTTCAAACTTCTCACCTTCAACTGTTCTTGTATTTGCATCTGGGGTCTTCCCCTGTTCTGCTTCTGCATCAATTGATTGGGACTTCTTATGTGAGTTACTAGACATGGCCCAGGACATCTGTTCTTCAAGCTTCACTTGCAATCTAGATGGACTGTGACTTTTCATCGCTTCTCGAGTTATTGATTTCTTCTTTGCGTGCTTTGCTTTCTTTGTCTCGTCAACAGTATGGTCCACAGTTTCTTCATGTACTATAGATCCCCTGTTGCTAGGCTTGTTCAACTCAAAACAGTTTGAATCACTGCCTACAGAATCGTCATCACCCACCTCTTGCGGTGCACTCACCGCATCATTCAGGGGAACAGATTCCAGTGAATTCCTGCGATCCCTCACCACCAGATTTTCTGTACTCCTACTATTGTGTTTAGCGTTAAGGAATGTCTCTATTTCAAGGCTCAGTTTATCCACAATTGACTTCTTACCCGTAAGACCATTCTGAGCTGCTTCTAGTTGCATCTGCATCCGTTCATCTAGCCATGATTCTGATATGTGGAGAATTAAATTATCATGATCAGCTCGTTCAGCCCAATCATTGTCAGATTTCTGTTTTAGCACATGCACCTCTTGTTCATATTCCTTAATTCCCCTGGAAAACTCATCACAGAGGCCCTCCAATAATATCCTTGTTTTTCTCTCCCTTTCCAGCTCTTTCAGAGAATTAGTGAGAGATGACTTCACTTCCGACAGCTCACGGGCCAACTTCCTGTGCAGGCTCTCTGACCGTTTTCTCAATTTCCTCTCATCCTCCAGTTCATCCCTCACAGATTGAACAGCAGCATGCAGCCGGTCCTGTTCCTTACTCTTTCTTACCCGTTTATCTTCTGCAATTTGCTTCATCAGTTCATCAATCTCATGCCGATCAGCTTGCCGATCTCGATGCAACTCTTTTATTCTGACCCGTGCATGGTCCAGCTCTGTTTTAAGTGCTTTTATTAGAGAAATATTGGATGCATGCTGTTCTTCCAAGCTCCAGATTCGGTTTAAAACTTTAAGCAGTTCGGTGGATGTTTTGAGATTATAATGGGGCTCCCCCGTCCTCCCCTTAAATTCTAAGGAGCTGGTAGGAGTGACTGCAGGATTATAAGGCGCCATCTACAAGAAAAGGGAATGCACAAATGCAATACTTATTGCAGCACAAATGAACAGCCAATCCATAAATTACTAGGGCAGTGTTTAGCTTTCTTTTCAAATATAAACAAAGCAGGCTATTCTACAAGAAATAACTGACCAAAATTAGGTAAGAAAGACTTAAAGAAAGAGAAAAAGAATCTCGATTAACCAGAGAAATATATTAATAACTAGTATCTGGTGTCACTATCATCAATAAAATCAACTTATGGTCATAAGTCACAGAATTTCTTGATTGATAATTAAGTTATTTTTTAATTATTACTGCTCAACAAACAGTTGAACACCACTAGAGTATATCATAGGAGGCTCCTACATGCTAGTCAGTTGTTTAGGTCGCAATTTGATAATCAGTCCATCTGCGTTATAGAAAATATCAAGATGATACATCCAGTAAAGTGCCATGAAGAACACAAAAAAGCAGCGTGAATTGGTGCTTACCTCCATGGAACTACCATAACTTGCTGGAGACGCGGGTTGCAGTGCATGATTATTTCTTTCAATTGCTCGGTGATGCTGCATCAGAGATGCTGCAACTTGCCTCCTCAAACTGCTCGCACTAGCTGGCTGATGGGAAAGCACAGGAATATCAGTTGCAGAAAAACTTTAAAGGATTTTTTTATTATGGAACGGTTGAAAATGTCAATGAGTGTTGCCAACTCAATTACATGCGCAAGATTAGTGGCATTGGTATGAACTTGAAATATCAATACGTAAGGTCGTAATTTTCAGTTATAAAAATTAAAAACAGACCGGCATTTTCCTCAAGTATCATTTAGCTCTGTCCAAATAATGCAGCATATCAAAGTATAGTATTAACTAAATCATTATTCTGAGATAGAAATCTCCCCCTAATTTAAGTATGTTAAATTTACCCTGTTCTTTGCCATATGCGTGTGAAGGGATTACAGTGATTTCAAATAACGGGAAAATACACAAAACAGCATCAAATTGCAACATGGCAAGACATGAAATAACAATAATAGCAATAAAATCTAGATTGTGGTATATTCTGATCAAGGAGGAGGAACAGGAACGTGCGGCTGGGACAATGTCCGCAGACATCTACACAAAAATGGACAAACCAATCACGTATACCACATCTTATTTGGGGAAGGAAGAGCCAACACTACTTCAAAATTAAAGAACCCTCAAAATTTTTGACACGTACGTAGATGAACATATTAATGTATTAAGTAAGAAAGCTTCACCATGATCTAAACAGGTAGGAAGAAATTTCATGAAGCAACATTTCAGCACTAGGAAATTAATGACAAAGAGAACAAGTCAATCAGATATATTGCAAGAGAGAGAAATAATTGTCGCTAGGGTCCCATTGCAAAGAATACATAAATCTGCCAGATATAAATAATTGATTTAGAGATTCATCAACCGGCACAAAGGATGGTATGTGGCTAGGGTCCAGAGTAGCAAAAACCTCCGAGCAACGAAAATCACAGAGAATTGTAAAACCCCAGAAAGCAAAACAAGGAAATCAATGAAAGCAGGGATGAGAGAGAGGGCGTGCCTGATCAGGGGAGCTGGGAGAAGCATCGGCCAAAAAGGTGGAAAGGTGGGGAGGATTGTGGTGGTGGTGGTGGTGGCGGCGAAGTCGAGGATCGGAAGAAGGAGCATTGTTGGGAGGGCGATGCATGGTGAAGTGAGGGAAGTAGTGGTGGAACTCCCAGAGAGCAGCGGCAAGCTTCCGAGCAGAGAGGTGGGGATGGGGATGCTTAATGATGGTGTCGTGTGAGAGGCAAAGTTTGGAAGAGAAGGGCAGAGCCACTGGAGTGCAAGGGCCCTCTCTTTTCGCTGCCAATACTCCTCTCCTTAACTTTTCCCCTAAATTTTCCTCCTTTTCTGCTTCACCTTCCCCCTCCCCACCTTTTTCTGCCTTTTTCATCTCTCTCTCTCTCTCTCTCCCTCCTCGCTCTTTCAGTCTCTCTCTCTAACACACACACACACACACACTCCCCCCCACACACACACACACACACACACTCTCTCTCTCTCTCTCTCTAGATTTTCTAGTTTATTAATGCTCTCTCTCTCTCTCTTATTATCAGCTCCTGTATTCTCAATTTCCTTTTTTTCCATTTACATGTGTGGGCGATGGGGAATGAAGTTTGAGACGTAGCGTTACTGTGTGCTGTGTGCGTATCCAATGATTAATTCCCCGTTTACCTCTTCGTCCCAACTTCGTCTTCGTGGCTACAGCCTGACGAGTCACGACAAGTTGGATTGCCTTTCTGTCCCGCATTAAAAATTAAAATCTGTTGGATATTAATTTATAAATATGATTTTGAATATCTAATTATAAAAAAAATATAAATTATATATTTATTTTTTTATATATTATTATTATTTATTATGATTAGAATAATTTAAACATTTTAACTAATTATAATTATAGTACTTATAAATTGTTAATTATAAACTGAATTATTAACTAAATTTTAATTAATAATTAAGTTTAATTTTTAATTAATCACAAATTACTTATTAATTTTTTTAATTACTAATTTAATTTTTAATCAATCATTAGAATCCAAACTAATTATATTTATCAAATTAATCATATTTAGCAACTCAAACCAAGAATAAAAAATCATGTCACTATGTGTTTCAGTCAAATTAAGAAATAAATAAACACAGAGACACTCACGCAGGAGTCATCTTCTTGGGTCATCGGGTCACAAAAATTTGACTTCGTGACCCGACGTAAAACCAACTACAAAGTTGTCGGAGAGATGCAGTTCGTCGATCAAGCCTCCCATCACACCTCTCCAATAACAATTACCATGAAAGGTACAAGAAAATAGTCATAAAATCATGCCACAAATCATGACAACATAGACAGAAAACAATGGAAAATAGAGGAACAATGCATGTTTGCTAGAGCATGTCAGGAAGAGTTAGAAAATGGGGGAAAATGCCGATACTAATGGAAGAGATGGCAAGACACAGAGAGAAGCACATGCGAATGGACACACAAAATAATTACGGGAAGGGCAGCGGAGGGAAAACAACCTAGTAAACCACAATTATGATATTGAGAAACAACACTAGTGGCGTGGTTGTTCAAACGTGCTCCAAGGAGGAAACATGACTTGGAGCTATGCTTCCAACGCTGTGCCAAACAGTTCAAATTTGATGCAAACTACGTTTATGAAGTGCAAACGTGGTTAATCTCAATGCGGCTGGATTTCCAAACACACTAACTCTGTTATTTTGCCCTGAAGAACCCCCTGAATGATATATAGCATATTAAATTTCTTCCCAATAATTATACAACTATTTTTATTTGAAGAAAATTAATATTAATTCTTTATACTATAATTTGTTTAGCATTATTAATTTATCTTCTTTCAATTATTGTGTAATAGGTTCTTATTATTTTGTAATTCAAATTTTATATATAGAATCATAGAGAACATGCTATAATTTTAATAATCAAAACAGTATTTACAAATAAGTTAAGATTAAATTTGGTACTTACATTTTTCACTTATTAATTTGTGAAAATGCTTACTGTTGTTTATTAACAATTACATATATATTATAGTTAAATATATATAATATATTTAATAACTTATCTAGAACTTCATAAGTTTATCAAGTTTAAACATAAAAAAATTATTCATTTATTATATTATATTTTAATATATAAGTTTAAAAATATTTTTTTTGTAATTTATGCAACCCGTTTGAGCACAATTAAACTGCCAAATAAATATTTACCTAATGCTTCTGTGCAATCAAGAAGCAGTGCAAATATAGAAAGATGATAGTGAAGTGATGTGTGTATGTAATGACTAATGAGTTAATGACTAGTGAGAAAGAAAATGCAGAACAGGGTTGGGTTGGATGAGGGTAGTAGAGTGGTAGGGAGATGGGTGGCCATGGAAGGATAGCATGGCCATTGTACTCTCTGACGACTGAACAGTGCACAACACAGTATAGGTAGCGTGCCTTCTTTGCCTTACCAAATTCCCCCACTGCTACCTCCTCCCGCGCTTTCCTCTCCACTCACCTTCTAGGTATCTATATTTGTACAAACAACTATTCAGGTAACCAGATCAAATCAATTAATTTAATTAAAAAATTAAGAAATTGATAAAAAAATTAGTTTGGTTTAATCAGTAAATTAATAAAAAATCAATTAAAATAATTTTGAATCGATAAAATTAATCGGTTTAATTTTTTTTTAAATCCTTTAAAAAATTTTACTGAATATTTTTTTTGTATCTTTTTGAAATCTCTAAAAATTTAAGCTATTAATAGAAGATATAAGATTTGTATAAATATATATTTGTAACATACTTAGAATATTTTAATATTATATATTTTAATATCTATAAAATATATAATAATTATATATTTTAATATATTTTAAATATTATCGATTTCATTACGGTCCAACCATGGTCTGACTATTAATTCTTAAACCGATTTTCGATCAGTTCAATAATCGATATGATTTTTTAAACTTTGTTGGAGACATGCCACCCCCTTCTATTTTTGTGAAATAAATTACCGGTGAGAATAGGCCCATCAGCGCAAGGGCCTCAATGGGCTAGGTTTCGGACCTTCACTTTTTCATTAGGCCCATTTGTCAAAACTCTCATTTTTTATCTCCTTAGTGTATTGGGGCTAAAGCCCAAGTCACCACTGTGTAATCTTCTCTTTGGTTTTTGGGGCTTTGACTGACCCATCCTCTCTCATCAAAAACAAAACAAAAACAAAAACATATTATTATGATAAAAAAATTTAATTGTAATTTTTTATATTTTTGTTATCTGATTCTCTAATCAAAATGTGACAAATATATTATTCTCTAATCTAAATATAATAAGTATATAATTTTTTAAAAATAATTTTATATTTTATACAACCTGTCAAATTAGGCTTTAAAAAAAAATTATATTTATTAAATTTTTTACTAGAGAATCTAACAGTAGATATGCGAAGACTTCTTGTCCTAATAATAATAATTAGCCCACATCATGGATCTAAAAAAGTGGACGATCTGTTAAAAGGTCGGACTCATAGGCCTATTGCTTTGATGGCCTAATAGATATAATTCAAAGAAGTAGAACCCATATTCAAAGCATTTCCGTTAATCTTGCCTTGTTTATAGTTTATTATTATATGATTGAGGTTAATATATATATATATATATATATATTATTTTATTAAAATATTAATTATCTAAATAGTTTTATTTTAAATTTTTCCCTTCCTCTGATCCCATCTCCCGTTGTTCGCTAATAGATTTCTGTTTCTATTTGATGAATTCCACCCTTTGATATTTATGGAAAATAAACAAGAATTTTTTTTTATATTGGTAGTAAAGTACAATCACAGAAATAACTAACTAATATCTACAGTAACAAATCTTAACGGATTCTTAAATTTAAAAATTAGTTTTTATTTTGATTCATCATTGTAGTTCGTCATACTAGCTGTTACGTATAAAAACGATTGTTATATAAAAAGTAATAATAAAATAATTAACTTACAATAAATGTTAATGAAAAATAAAAAATGTTAAAATAGTATAGAGTTGATTGTAAAACTCATTTATAAATTTTTAAAAAATTTATTACTATAATTAAGAGTTACTTAAAGTAATAAATAATTATTTAATTTAATATGACATTATGAGATTTATAATAAAAATCAAACTAAAATTTACCTCGGTAAATATCCTAAGTTCTAACAAAAACAACAACGAAAAAGTTAGCAATGAGAAAAAACCAATTTCATGAGGCAGGGGCTCCCAATATGAAGGTGAGCAGTATCATATAACCTTATTTTTGTTAAGATATTATAATATATTGATTGACTTTTTTAAAGACATACGAGATAAAGAAGCCTTTATTATCTTTATTTATCCTCTTAATATCATCAATAATCACAGCTAAAAGGTAGATAGAGGTGCCTCCAATTGTCCTCGTAATATCATTAATAATCACAGATAAAAAATAGATAGATGTCTTTGCTTTTTTCAACATGCACAATTTTAAGAGAATCAAATTTGAAATGACCTCGGTAAACTCAGGGGCCGTTTGGTATTTAAGAAAGAGTTGAAAAGGAAGAGAGAATGAAAAAAAGAGGAGAAAAAGAAAAAAAAAATTTGTTTGATATGCAATGAAAAATAAAGAAAGAAAATAAGATTATTATATATTTTTTAAAGATAATAGAAAATAAATATAAAAGTAATTTATTATTTTGCCCTTAGATTCAGCATAGTAGATCGATCGGCTGTCGGTGCCTGGCATGAGCCGGTCGACCGGCTTTCAGCGCATGGCAGGGTTAGTCGACCGGCCTACTGCAGGCCCGTCGATCGGCCTGCTACAGGCCGGTCGCCCGACGACCGATCACCTGCCACCACGCTGGTCGTTCGACGGCCGATAGCTTGACTTAAGAAAGGTTGGATCTTGTTTGTTGAGCGTCATTATTGTGACTGTGAACAAAGCTGAAGCGTGCTTGCACGCATAAGGATATTGCGACGATATTGCGATGCCGAAGCATGCTTGGGTATGCACGCAGAAGGATATTGCGACGCCGAAGGAGATGCCAAAAGATATTACGGGTGATACTATTTTAATTTATTATATGAATGTGTGTGCGAGTGCTAGATGACCGAGAACGAAAGAGTGAAATAAAAGATGCGGAGGACCGGAACGCGAAGAGCGTGGGCAAATTTGACATTTCCCTTCCGTTTCCCTTTCCATGATCGATTTTCTATAGATGAAACGATAAAAACAAATATCAAGATTTTGAAGGAAGAGGGAATGTCGTCTTTCGTTTCCAACTAATACAGCGTGTCATACCAAATAACAGAAAAAATGCACAATAACAAAAAGACGATTTCCTTTCCAACTTCCGTAAGCGTACCAAACGATCCCTCATAGTGTTAGTAGTATGACAAACAAAAAAAATGTCAAAAAAACCAATAATTCAGACATGATACTTATCATTCTGGTAAAAAAAAAAAAACATATCCATTATATACTAAACCGCCTATTCTTACTTTTCAAAATTGTCATGCTTACTATTAGTATTTGTATTTTTTTTTATTTCTAGCAAAAAATACTGAAAGCGCGTTTCTTTAATTAGAATCATCCGTATTGGGTTGGATGATCATCATAATTAAATAAAAAATAAAAATAGTCAAACTGTATGCTATTTTTTCAATTATAATTATTCGATTCAAAATTAATAGTTATAATTAAAAAATACACTCCCTATTTTTTATTTATTTAGTTACTTCCTCCGTTAAAATGATCCTGACAAATAGGTTGATTTTAATAAACCTTATACAAAAGTTTTGGCATTCACATTAAGATTATGAATAAAATTGTGAGTGGAAGTCTTCGGTTTTGATGAAAAGTGGATGGGATTAACTTGTCTACCTCGTACCTTATGGCCCTCACCTACGTCGCATCGAGTTGTCACGCAAATAGAATAATTAGAAACAAAAGAAGAATGTATGGTTATTAATCAAGACATATGCAGCTTAATTATTATATTATAAAACAGAAAATGGAATATTCAATTCTTGTATGGGATAATACATATAGATTAGAGGAACAGATTTTCTCCACGCAATCTGATACTGACGCACTCAAAAAAAGTCTATATATTTCATTTTATATATCATCCTTTTTTCTTAAGAATTCATGGATGATTCCTTTTCCATTTGGATGGATCATGTTACTAATATTTCATTTTATATCTTTAAAATTAGGTATATGTTTTGAAAATAGTTGAAGAAATTTAAATTTGGGCAAACAATAATTAATTTTGAAAAAATTTAAATTTGAACAAATTATAGTTTGTAAAAATAATAACTTAGAGTTTTTACTGAAATTATGATTTGAATGTAAAACTACATTAATGCAAAGACTTCTAAACATATGATTTTGGATCAAAATTACATTAATACAATTTAAATCATGATTTGTAAAAACCTAACATAAAACCAATCACAAACTAATCAATAAATTAACAAAAATACTAGTTCAAATTTTATTTATCTAACTCTATTCAAATCGTAATTAAACACACATATACACCTATATCTCGAACTATATACTATACTGAATAGGTGATTGAGTTCTATAGTACTGGAACTGCACCATGTGATTTCATCATTGGTATTTCTTTTCCTTCTACTTCACCCAATAATCAGTAATATTTACAATACTATTAAAAAAATAATATTATTTTCATTCGTATATTTAATAATAAATATTTTTTGTTTAAAATTTAAATTCAACTTAGTTATAATTGAAAACCAAATTACGTGACTTTCATACAGTGATTATAATAAATCACACGATAAAATATAAATAAAAATAATACTAAATTATTTAATATTATATTAGTGCCATAAATAAATTCCCATTCTTCCATTACTTATTTTCTTAATAAAATACTTATAATAACTTACAGTTGTCTTTGCAACTTCTTTTTTTCTTTTTATATCAAATTCCTTACTTAGCTTCATACTGGCTTTCACATACACCCACTAGCTTCTTCTAAAATTAGCTTATTTGGCAGTTCCACCAGCTATTCAAGAATTTGTCATTTTGTATCTTTATAGCAAGCTAAGATGTCTAATATATATAGCACATGTAAACAAATCGAAAATGCTAAAGAAAGAACAAAATTCTGGAGCAACTTCGCATGGTCTTTTACTGATGGAGCTTAGACTGCAAGATACTGTAAAAAAAAAAAAAAATATATATATATATATATATATATATATATATATATATATATCACTGAATATAATTGAAGTCGTTCCTCCCATAATGAAAATGATAAATTAAACCATATAAATATATGCATAAATATAACATATATATATATATATATATTATATGTTTAGACAATAGTCAAACTATTAAATTTTGAACTAGTATTTTTGCTAGTTTGATGACATGTCTCATTTTAAAAACTAGACAAAGGAAACTAGGAAATGGTCATCATTAAAGAGGAAAACAAAATAAGTGTCTCGCCACATGGACACATGGAAATGATGTTGTCTGGGTTATGAGCCTAATCAGCAATGTCACATTTACACTTAACGATCCACGTTAAATGATAACACGCTTTAGCATTTCTATTAATTAGGAGAAAATGGCTGATATTGATTGAAGAAGTAACTTGTATAACAGTTTGATTTTTCGGGAACTAATGAGTATAATTGCGAATGTTCAAGGACCAAATTGTTAGCAAATTTATCTTTTAGGGACTAAAAAGTGAGTTTAGCTTAATTAATATGTTTGAGATATGTACTTATTGAGATTGAATAATTTAAAATTATCTTAATTTTATGTTTAGATATTACTAATCGTTATGAGACTTTGTATTAGTGTGTATGTATGTATATATATATATATATATATATATATATATATTTCACATAAATAAGTATAAATTAAAAATATTAATTTTAAAATTTCCTCAATAAATGAGTTTAGGATTCAATATTCAAAAGTTTATGAAAAAGAAATAAAGATTGAATTGACAGTAGTTGAAATATAAGACTCACGATAAAAAGAATTTTTTTTTTCTTATATCCAATAAGTTATCGTGTCTTACACATACTCTGGGAATAACAATCTCTAATTCTTCATTTCTAATTTGATATCTTCATTATTTAACGTATCTTCCGTAATGAAGAAATAGACTTACAATATTTATTGAGCATTTATCAATCAATGTGATGAAAGCAAACTCTATTAACATCAGTAATCAATATAGAATTCTGCATGAGAACTAATTGATTTTGAAAACCTAGGCAGAAGATTTCCGTCACTTTCTGGCCACCCAAACAGTTGGAATAAACGGGTAATTAAAACCATGCATTATTGGACCTCAATGGACTCCGTCTTCGTACTTCCATCTCTCCAATAATGACAAAAAAATCTTCGAAGTATAACTTTTTTTAATTTGGGATTAAACAAAAATTCACGAAGACAGCGAAGAGGGATATTTTGAATGATTGAAGCTAGTGTAAGAATTAAGAAATGACGAAGGAATCAAACCAAGTGGATGTTACCCAAAAGAAAAAAGAAAGTGGAAACTAAATTTATTAAATTGATGAAGGAAATCAAGATACGTAATCAATCTTTAATTTCTAACAACTTAATAAAAAGAGTTAATCTCTTACAAGAAAGTGAATTTAACTTTTAATTTTCATTAAAAAAATATTCACATTTTGTGTGTGACAATATATAAAACATATTTGTCTTTAATAAAGGATACTCGTTGGATAAAAAAAAATTCCAACAATCTCTTCATTTACACTATTAAAATTGAATCTAGCACCTTGATATAATGCATTGATTGTTTATCGCATATAAAAAAAACCATATCCATAAGTTTGGCATAACTTCTTCTTCAAATTCATATTTTTTTTGTTACATATAAACACTGATTAGTTCAAGTAATTTGACACTTTTTTTAAAACAAATTTTTGAGTTTGAGTCTTATGAATAAATAAAATCAGTATTAGAAAAATTTTATAACTTTATGATCTGACCTAACTCGAACTATATTAGTCAGATTTCTATGAATTTTTAAGTCCCATTTTGTTGCTGGAATCATTTGGTGAAAATGAAAATAAGAATGGTTAGATATTAAAAAGAATGAGAAATCTATGTAGGAATAAATGAAAAAAAATATATATATATATATATTTTTTAAATGACTATAATATCCATTGATTCAAAAAATTACGCAAGCATAATATATAATAACACTGTTAAAAGAAATTAAGCAAAATTAATTAATTTTTGTTTTTTTTAAAAACATAAAAACCATTGCATTTACAATTTTTTTGGTCTTGATAACATGATGAATATACAATAAATTCTTTAATATATTACACAATAATATATTAAATATTATTTTTCAAATGTAATATTTAATATATTAATTAATTGCGATGTATAAAAAGTTATAAATTATTAGGATAAGAATATAAATTTTTATTTTTACGAAGGTATCATAGTAAAATGATTTTTTCGTGAGAGTTAGAGAATGTCAATTCCCTCACATGAACAAAATGCCTATTTTCTTATTTGAGGGAATAAAAATTTATAAGGAAATTAAATTTTCAGCAAATAAACATGAAAAATAGGTTTTTCGGTACTTCTAATATAACAGTTTTATGTCATTCTCATTCTCAAGAAATATATTTTTTCATACTTTTAGTATAACAATTTAACGATTATATCCTAGTAATTTTTTTAAAAAATTATACTATTATCCTAATTTATAATTAACCTAATTCAATTGTCCTATAATACATGTAGCATTTACATTGATAGTAAAATTTTAGAGGCGGTATTTATTTTAATTTCTATTGTCATTCTCTGTTGTAATACATTATCTTTTATTTATTTTCATGTATTATATGAATGAAATAGTTAATGTACCATAATTTAATCTTTTTTAACATTTCGTAACATTAGATTGTGTAACTTAATCCATTACAATTTATATCATTTTTTTATTTAAATCCTCTTTTAGTTAATACAAAAAAAATTAAATGCAAGGAATGTTTTTATAAGAGTAGACAAAAATGATCAATAATTAATTTTATTTATTTATAAAAATAAATAAGAATGTTATATCTTCAAGAAGTCAAAAAAATATATACTAAAGTTATTAAAAAGATTCTTAAAACTTCAAATATACATGTAAATTGCAAATTCGAAGTTGTTATTTGTGAGCAAAGAAGTCAATGGTCAAAATATCAAAAATTATTTCATATATTTTGTTATTAAAATGTTATTAAAAATATTAGTGACTTGTTAATTATTAATTATAAGTATGATCTAGTTCCAGAAAGTTTGCTTTCAATAAATCTTATATACAATATATAATATATTTTATATTTTATTATGTAATATTAATATTGTGTAATATATTAAAAAAGTATATTCAATGTCTTTTTAAATTTATTTACTAGTATTCTCTTATATAATATTTATATAACTTTTTGCATTCTTAGATATTATAGTAAATTTTTTACAATTTTTTTATTCCAACATACATTTTTATTTTTTATAACTAAACAAGACAAAGAAATAATATTTTAATTTTAAAAGTGAATACCATCCAAACGTTGAAGGAAACTGCAAACCAACAAGATAAGAGATAGCGTTGACTTAGTTTTTTAAAATTGTAATTGATAGTTATCCCCTCCTTATTTTTTATTTGCTATAGCCTACGTGTCCTGAACTCTTAATTGCTTACGATATTCCGTCCAGGTGCCTATGTTTTACTTCTAATTTTGTATGTCGATGCATTACAATTAGACCAATACAAATAATTTTTTTCTTTTTTGTATTAACTGCCGTCAACATATTCTCATTTCATATATTGACTGAGTTAATTTATTTAAAAAAATAACTTAAACATATAGTCTTTCACATGGATTTTGTTTGTTTAAATTTCTTCAATTTTTTTTTGTTCTTTAAAATATTAATAACAAAGAAATTAATTTAAGTCTAATTAATTCTGTAAACAATTTTCACAAAATTAAGTTTCTCTAAGTAATCAAGAACAAACGTATTTTATGTTTAACCTTCATGACGAGAAGTGAGTTTGGGCACTCTCCTCTGATCTGATTATAAGGCTGAGAGCCTTTCTAGTATTCACTTATAATATTTTCTTCTATTAAATAATACTATTAGAAAGAAGTCCCACGTTAGTGGGGATGGGGATCACCTTTAGCAACAGTTTTTTCTGTTGCTAAAGGTTTCAACAACAAAAATTTCTGTTACTGAAACCTTTAGCAACAGAAAAAACTGTTGCTATAAGTCCAGAAAAAAAAAAGAAATACAGAGGCGCCGGATCCCGTTAGTGGGTTAAGAGAAGACATAATGATTTGTAAGTGAGGTGCTGACAAAATATAAGGCAAGGATTACACATATAATTAATTGGGCAACAATATTATTTTGATTTTTTATGTTTATTTTAAGTTTTATTTTAATCCTTTATATTTTAAATATTTTATATTAATCTTCTATTTTTCAAAGTTTTATTAGTTTGATCATTTATCTGTTAAAATTGTTAGTCTATGTAACAAATTTGACACATCATCTGTTAAATGTTAATATGACCTATCTATATAGATGCTAATTGAATATTTTGAAAATGCCTTTGTGCCTCCTCCCTTATACTGTGTGTTAGACATTTTAAGAATTATACATGAGACAATAATATTCAGTCAACAGTTAATATTTTTTAAATTTTATAATTATTCTAAAATATTTATACTATTTAGAAAACTTATTATATTAAAATTAAACAAATTAATAGTTGTTATGACTTGCATTGTTACAGATGTTTGTGTAGGTAATGTACAAGGTACAAACATTTATGAATAAGAACATATTTTTTTAAATAATATGATTTATTCAATCATTGACTAACTTTTTATTACTTATATAACCAACTTTAGGTAAAAAAATATGTTTCTATAATTTCATAGAAATGATAAAATGAAACAATTTATTAAATATATGTGTACGAAAAGACTATAAAGTTTAAAGATAACGCAAAATAGGAAACAAGTTGAAAAACATAAATAACAAAAAGAGGAAAAGAATCTTTAAAAAATGAAAAGTGAATATCAAGTGAGGTAAAAAAATAACAAATTAAAATAACCTGAAAGAAATAATTTTCAATTCTTTTAATCCCAGTATATTAATTTATAAATTTCAGAATTTATTTTATTTTTCAATTTTCTAAAATTTATATAAAATTTTTATTTTATAAGTTTTTGTATTTGTTTACTTTTATAATTCTTTAAGACTTTAATTCGCAAAGACTCAAAACTATTGAAATAAATTAATGTTCAGTTAATGATATTTTGTTTTTAGTTATATTATTATGTTTTTTAAATGTATGTAAAGTTTGAATTTTAAAAATATCTTGTGTAATTTTTTGGGAGGACAATGTATAAAAAATTTACATATATATATAAGAAAAAATTTAAAATTTTAGAGGGGGCCAGGGCCCCACTTGGTCTCTCTTAACTCTGTCCATGATAATGATGTCATACTCATGTGATGTGTCCCTTAAAAACAAGGTTATCACTTATCATCACATTTCAGAGGGTTAGAATAGTCAAATCGATTTTTTTTGTGGGATAAAATTATCTAGTGTTTAAATATCAAATTATAAGCGTCGATTAATTTAAATTTAAGTAAGATAGAACTATAGTAAACAGTAAAGTTTTTTTTATCAAATTTTAATGTAACTGAATTTTTAAAAATTTAAACTTAAAATTTTTAATTAAATTAAAATAACCTCTTACTAATTAAATTGCATGATATAGTCAAACTCAATTTTGATGTCCCCAAAGTCATTTGGCATAAACACATCTTGTCAGATAACTCAAATTTAGTATGCTTAACAGACGGGTTCACTAAATAACCAGCAGCCGGTATCTAAGGCCAATTTTCATTTCACACTAGCCCTTACATTCTAGCTTTACGTGAAGGAAACCACTTATATAAATTTTTTTATAAATAAGACATGTGTAAAAAATGTCTTAAAGAATTATTTATTTAATGTTGATTTGTGAAAAAAATATTATTTTTTAAAAGATCATATATTTATTATATTTTGATAGAAAAATTATACACTTTTTTCCCATACTAAATTGCCTAGTGGGCTTCCATCCTTGCTAACCTTTAAGGAGCCCTGTGGATAATATATTGCACACCCTAATCACCTTCATTAATTATCAATACTCAAATAAAAGAGTCGAGATGTTGTAATCAAGTATTTTTCTTATATTATATTATTATGATAATCTTTAGGCGCTGAGTTTTTCATGCAATTTGAATCTCTTGTTTATGTGAAACGCACTAATGTCCAAGAGGAAAATACTTTTCGCTTCTTGAGATATTTAATTTAATTATTATAAAATATTTGAGAAATAAAGAGTAGTTTTAATTTTTAGCTTCTAATGACAAGATACAATGAAAGTAGACTGACTTTCACATAATATAGTGAGGCAATCTATATAATAGATTAAAATAATTTTACTGTAGAACATTAATTATATGTATGTCATTAAATACTGTATAATAAAATAATAAATTAAAATGAAACATTAATTACATGAATTTGAAAAAATTACATTAAAATAAATTTAAAAAAATTGTTCTTATTAATCACACAATATTAAATTACATATATTAAAATGAATAAATTAAAATGAAATATTAAATGAATAGATTATGTAAATTACTAAATTCATTTTTATGAATCACAACATTAAATGCATTAAGTAAAATTAGGGTAAATTCAAATGAAACAATTCCGTAAATAGATTAAGTAAAATTAGGGTCTATTAAATTCATTAAGTAAAATTAGAGTAAATTCATTCTTATAAATCTCATATATTGTTATGGACAATCAGAAAAAGCTCTGTTAATCAGTGGAGCAACAAAATTTGAGAAAATGAATTTGAAATGGTAAAACAACTCTTTTGAAATATGATTAAGGTTCTCACTATCAATGCATATTTCTAGCATCCTTGAATTTAAATTTTGTGAAAATTGCAACTATCATGCAAATTGAAATTTGATTATATAATTGCATTAAATGAATTTGAAAAAAAAATATTCTTATTAATCACACAACATTAAATTACTTATATTAAAATTAATAAATTAAAATGAAATATTAAATGAATAGATTATGTAAATTACTAAATTCACTCTTATTAATCACCACATTAAATGCATTAAGTAAAATTAGGATAAGTTCAAATTCAAATGGTAAAACAACCATTTTAAAATGTGATTAGGGCTCCACTATCAATACATAGTCCTGACATTCATGAATTTAAATTCCGTGAAAATTGTAACTATCATGCAAATTGAAATTTAATTGTAAATTACTAAATTCATTCTTATTATTATTTAATTATTTAAATTATTTAACAATACCACAATAAATTACATATATTAAAATTAATAAATTAAAATAAAATATTAAATGAATAGCTTATGTAAATTACTAATTATAAATTAGTTGTGATTAATGAATAGATTTGTTGTGATTGTGGTTATAATAATTTAATAATAGATTACTAGATTATATAGCATTTAATATATTCAATTAATTATATTCAAAATTCATGTTATATAAATAAAGGATCATTCCAACTATCATGTATTCCTCTTATATTTGTATTGTTTATTCTTTATGTAGAATCTACTTTCATTTTGTTAGTTCTTTTTATATGACTAAATTTATTAATGTTGCTGCTATTAATACATCAAGGGATAATTGGAGGATTAAGGTTCGAGTAGTGAAGTTGTAGACAGTTTCATCATTCTTTTCATATGGCTAAATTGCGCGTATGTGGTTTATGCCAAGATATAACTCACCTGAAGAAGTTAATAGCATAGATATAGTTCTATAAGATTCACAGGTATTTTCTCTGCCTTTTCCTTTTTTTGTTTTTTGTTATTTGGGCATAAATTTTGGTTTCTTATAGTTTTCCTTTATCAATTCTTTTTCTTCAGGAATCTCGCATTAATACATTTGTCAAACGAGCTTTTATTAACAAGTTCAAGTACATTATATTCGAAGATGGTGTGTATGTTATTACGCAATTCAACATTACTTGTAATACCCAAGAAAAATAAAATATAAATATTTGTTTACAAACTACTGTTACTATTTCAGTATACAGTACTATTCACCTGTATAATACTATTTACGTATACGATACTGTTCATTTATACAATTGAAATGTCAAGTACTAGATGTGGTTTGGTCATAAAAGAAAACTAGGAAGAAATTCATAGGAGAAAATGACGTTTTATGGGTGAAAATACCCTCAGGGACTAAAGTGAAAGGACTGATTTGAAAAGAAACTTAAAGGTTTAAGGTGAAAGGATAGTTTTTCCTTTAAGTTTTCAATAGTAATAACAGAAAAATTTTCGATCGTACACGTGAGGTGCACAGTAACTGCATTATTAGAAATGTCATTTTCATAAATAGTAAATTGAATATTTTATTAGCGTATAGTGTCAAATAGTACCCTTGACTTTTGCTATAAATAGGCCCTTCCATTTCACTTCTAAACTCACACCTTCAACTTCTCTTCTTCTCTCCTTAAGTTTCTCTTACTCCAAAGCTAGGCGTCTGAGATTTTGGGCCTTTCCTTTTCAGCTTAGGTAAGGATAGTATGCCCTTTCTATGTCTTTCAAATTTTAGAAGTTAATTTCTTAAGTATGCTCTGTGGTTGCGGCCTTGGCTGATCTTCCACATCAGAAAAACTGTCCTTAGCTGTTTATATGTTATTTTGATTCTCTGATTACCGAAATAGAATGTAAACTGTGAAGAATACATGTCTAGGAAAGTTCTGGCTAAGGAAAGACCTGGTTTTTAAGTGTGTCCAGTGTGACCCTCCACTCTTTCCTGGGAACTTACCTGGTGTACTCTTTTACAGATTGTATTCTCTATTTCTGGTATGAATAGTATCCGTACGTGTGAATAGTAACCGTACATATGAATAGTATCCGTACATAAAAATAATATTCATACGTATAAATAGTGATCGTATGTACGAATATTATCTGTATGTATAAATAATATCCATACGTATGAATAGTGACCGTATATATGAATAGTAACCGTACGTATGAATAGTAATCGTACATATGAATAGTGACCGTACGTATGAATAGTAACTGTATGAATAGTAACCGTATATATGAACAGTAACTATACATATGAACAGTATCTGTACGAAAACAATCCTGACGTATTTTCTCTAATCTTTCATGAAAATCTCCGTAGCAGAACACCGAAATTCACCTGAGAACTCTTGTCTGTAATGACTTAGAGAAGCGATGTTCGTACGGAATCCAGGTGAGTGAAACGACCCCGTTTTAATAGAGTTTTAGCATTACTGGTGATAAAAAGTATGTCGTAGGACACTCCCAAGATTCATAGGGGGAAATTGGATTCAAAATGACGAATCTAAATGAGATAATTAATCCATAAGTATGGATAAAATGAAATAAGTATCTTATGATGATGTGAAGTTTGAATGTTTTCAAAAATGGATTAATTGTTATCTTGATATGTGGTTTATAAATCCATAATATAGTTATATACTATACCTGTTATATGGATGAATATTATATTGAGCTTCTGATTATGATATGAAATGCTATTGATTGTGATTGAGCGGGACAGTACCCCCTCTCACGGCAAGGCGGAAAACCCGGTTGACAGGGTGTCTTGACCAATGAGTGTGGAGACAACGATTCCCTCAGTAGGGATATAGCCCGGATTGGTGATAAATCCGTGAGGCGCCCTAGCTAAGAGGATGAGGTTGTGCGTCATGGCGGAAATATACATAATTGGTGAGCCGGCCTGTGTGCGCTCTCCGGGATATATTGCCATTGACGAGTACTAGTAACGTTTGTTGAATTGGATGAATTTTTATCTTGTATGTAAGAGGATGATGTTGTGCGTCATGGCGGAAATATACATAATTGGTGAGCCGGCCTGTGTGCGCTCTCCGGGATATATTGCCATTGACGAGTACTAGTAACGTTTGTTGAATTGGATAAATTTTTATCTTCTGTCTATTGGTTGAGTATGAGCCTTTGGATATGCTTGCATGACTGGTAATGTATTTGAATTTTATTAATGCGAGGCCGATTCGCTCATTGAGTTTAAAAGCTCACATTGTTTGTACAACCTTTTTGTTCAGATCAGGTTGCCATCGAAGAATATCTGCTAGAGGAGTAGATCACTTTGGACCTTCCCGTTGTCGGGTAGACCTCTCTTCTGTTATAGATTATGTTGCTCTGTAATTGTCTAGGACATCTAGTTCAGGGGTTCGACATTTGGCTTGTATGTCAGTATAATAATGTATTTTAAATTGATAATCTATGATTTTCATATAAGAAAATTTGATATATTTATCGGAAGGCTTACAGTGATGAGAGATTCATCATTGTGCCGGTCATGTGCCCAGAAAACGGGTCGTGACAAAGTTGGTATCAGAGCAAAGGTTGTTAGGTCTCCTAGTGATTACAGAGCAAGGTAACCTTAGTTGTCAGGTTTAATTTTAGATAGATGTGGCTACACTTTTGAACTTAGTAAAGGAAAGGTTATTACTTGTTTTGATTCCGTTGTTGTCGGATCAAATTTTTATATGGTGGATTTTATAAGCTAAATTCATGATTGAATTTGTGTAGCTATATTATTTTAGGGTACCAGCCAATAAAAGAAACCACTCGTATTAAAAACAAAAAAAAAAAAAAACTGAAGGATTACATTGCAAAAAAGAAGAAGTTTACTCATGCATTTGTAATCTAAAAGCGAGGTGGTCTTGGATTAGGAGGGTTGTATTGTATCATCACCCCTCGACCATTCCTTGGAGCAAGGGACATAGCAATGTCGCGGAGGGTAGTGTAAATCCCATTCATACAATCAACACTTCTTTGTTGTTGATTGCAGAAGCACTGGGTAGACCAATAGAAGAACCTGTCTATTCTTGAAGTCATTTCTGCATGATTGCGTTTAGTTAACTTCTCCAGGTCTCCTATCATCTTTTTCAGATTTTTCACCTCCTGCTCTAGACAGGCGATTTTGTCCTCCGAGGTATGGCCCGTGCTAGTCTCCTCAGCTTCCTCGATCTTCTTCATTTTCTTCTCCTTCTGCTTCTCTGGAGACCCCTCAAAAGGTCTTTTGCCCTTGTCTTTGCCCAGACTTAAGTTTAAGTCGAGCTCTTCTTCCTTAGCCTCTACTGTGAGATCAATGTACTTCCTTGAGGCCATGATTTGGAAAAATTTAGAAATTTTTGTAAGAGTATGAGGCGAGAGGAATACTGGGGGATTGTAGGCTCGGAGATTATTACTCTTTGTGGTGTGGTAACTGAGAACGCTGGGATGGTTTTTATAGAGAAAAATTAGGACTTAGAGACAAAGAAGATATCTTTTCACCGCACCCCTACACGATCAACCTATGGATTTCTGCAAGCTAGAAGCCAGAAGTCTAGGGTAGGCATGCACACCAACAATGCGTCGCATTAATGCCAAAACCACGAAAGTCAGTATTCGGTGGATTTGCGGCCGATTTTACTCGGTTTTCCCATTTCTCCCGTTGGCATTTTCCGAAATTCAAAGAAGTTGATAACATAGCCATCAAAGATTGCCTTAGATGCTTTTATGATGAACTGAAATACATTTCTCCGTTTTATTGTGTTGTTCTTAATAGCCTTCAGTTGAGTATAATATACATAATTGATTGAATCATGTTGTAATTACATGTATGTATGTTATTCATGCATAATGAGTGAAGGCTACGATCAAGGAGAATATGTGATGATCCTACATATACTCATAGAGATGTGAAATCAAAATGACTTGGATAGAATAAAATGTGTAGATGATGATATATCTTCATGGTTACATATACTTACATATAATGCTCTCGTGGGCAAATGAAAGGCAGTGATTTCCTTACATCATGATAATGCTTAAGGCATGTGACCGTAAGCAGTTAACTTTGTTTTAAAATGTATATATTGATATACATATATTATGTGTAAATCCAGAATAAAGACACCGATCGGAATCTAAGATAAGGCTAATATGAGACTACCCGATCATAGAGGGACATCGTGATATGGGATTACAGGATAAAACAAGTTAGAGGGAGAAAATCTCAGACTGAAGAGCGTAGTTAGTCAGAACTTTGAGAAAGGTCAAGATTAGCCGAAAATTTTTTTTTTTGAGGAAATCTTTGACTTATGTTAATTGCATTAAATTATATTTACTATTTACTCGCATGTCCGACATTAATTGCTGGCATTGCGACGTATGTGATCTGTAAACCTTATAGCAAGCGGCGTGTAGGTTGTGGTGGCTTTAGCTCCAGGGGCTTCGGGTTGTCTATAAATCTTGTATGCCCGTTACCCTACTCATCGCACCAAGCAAACCTACTTCTTTCATTACATACCTATTTCTCAATCTCCATTCCTTTCTCATTCGAAGTTATTTCTGAAATCCCTAGAGCAATGGCCGATAATAAGTCTTTCAACTTGAATTTTGAGACTGGCAATGTAGAGCTTGATTTAAATCTAAGTCTCGGAAACAACAAAGGGAAGAGACCTGTAGACAGGTCACCAGAAATTAAGAAGAGAAAGAGGGATGTAATAGAGTTGGAGGAGGACAGTACTGCAACATCCTCAGAAAATAAGCTTGCATTCCTGGAACGTAAGATAGAGAGCCTGGAATACAAGATAGAGGACCAGAAGCGACTAATAAGTCGTCTCTTTGAAAACCAAGAGAAACTGATAAACCGTCGTTTCGGGGAACTGGCTAATCGAGTTGATAGACATTCAATGTTTGCAACTCAAAATTTTCGTGACCAACAAGCAAGGTGTATTGACTGTATGAACGGAGTGACTTATGCTCTTCGCCAAATTTCTCAGGCGCTTCCTCCAGAAACTCTTTCTAGGCTGCAACGATTAGCTTCCTCCTTAAGGTCTGAAGCACCTTCCTCTTCTAGACCTGGAGCACCTTTTACATTTCAAAAGCCTCCTCGTCCTTAATTTATTTTTCTTTTGTTTGTACCTAAAGCTACATTTGGTGTAAGCTTCACGTATTAAAATTATCTATGTACTAGAAATAAAATTTAAGTTAGTATCTAGATCTTCTTTGTTGAAGTGATTCATTTTACTGAAAGAACTTGAGGAATGAGAAGATATTGGACTTGTTATATTTCATACTTGATTCTAAAGCATAGTATAGTAATATCTTTGTGACTGAGCAGAGTTACTAAAATGATATTTCATTGCACTTCTGAGCTATGGAGGAATGCTGAATAAGTATTTTATGAACCTATAGAACTATGGGTTTGCCTCAATCATTGAAGGGATGCGACTCTATATGAGTCATTGAGGTGAGAGGAATTTTCATATATATATAATTATGCGTAAGAAGTATGTTATTTACTTATCATATTTTCTAGGATTGTTCTTCCTAGAGATTTATGTAATGATTTCATTTTATATAACGCCTTCAGCTGAGAGTATCGCCTTAAGGTAGAAGGATCGCCTTTGGGCAAGAGTATTACCTATGGCCAAAATGATGCCTTCAGGTGGAGTACTTGTATTCGTAAAAGTTATAAGCTATGTGTATGGTAGCTTGTGTTCTGATATTCAGTATGAACTAGAAAGACCATGTGTCACTTTTGAGAAGACACCTATTTGAGGTTTTACATAGAGACAGAGTTCGTCTCTAATCAGATGGTTTAAGTTTGGTAAAGGTTATGAGGATGAAACACTTTATGGTACAAAAGATTGTGGAAAAAAATCAAACTGATGAGGAAGAGAATGTTTACCGTTTAGAAAAGGAAAGTCCAATGCAAATTATTGATAATGCGGTTTAGAGTTCACAGTCAATGGTATAATGTTCTTGTAAATCTCACCAAGGGTGTGATAAGGTTTTGGAAGAAAGAGATACAAAGAATGAGATATAGACGAAGTAATCACACTTATTTCAGTCTTGAAATGAGTTTTGAATTCGGGGGACCGAATTCTCTTAAGGGGGTGATAATGTAATACCCAAGAAAAATAAAATATAAATATTTGTTTACAAACTACTGTTACTATTTCAGTATACGGTACTATTCACCTGTATAATACTATTTACGTATACGATACTGTTCATTTATACAATTGAAATGTCAAGTACTAGATGTGGTTTGGTCATAAAAGAAAACTAGGAAGAAATTCATAGGAGAAAATGACGTTTTATGGGTGAAAATACCCTCAGGGACTAAAGTGAAAGGACTGATTTGAAAAGAAACTTAAAGGTTTAAGGTGAAAGGATAGTTTTTCCTTTAAGTTTTCAATAGTAATAACAGAAAAATTTTCGATCGTACACGTGAGGTGCACAGTAACTGCATTATTAGAAATGTCATTTTCATAAATAGTAAATTGAATATTTTATTAGCGCATAGTGTCAAATAGTACCCTTGACTTTTGCTATAAATAGGCCCTTCCATTTCACTTCTAAACTCACACCTTCAACTTCTCTTCTTCTCTCCTTAAGTTTCTCTTACTCCAAAGCTAGGCGTCTGAGATTTTGGGCCTTTCCTTTTCAGCTTAGGTAAGGATAGTATGCCCTTTCTATGTCTTTCAAATTTTAGAAGTTAATTTCTTAAGTATGCTCTGTGGTTGCGGCCTTGGCTGATCTTCCACATCAGAAAAACTGTCCTTAGCTGTTTATATGTTATTTTGATTCTCTGATTACCGAAATAGAATGTAAACTGTGAAGAATACATGTCTAGGAAAGTTCTGGCTAAGGAAAGACCTGGTTTTTAAGTGTGTCCAGTGTGACCCTCCACTCTTTCCTGGGAACTTACCTGGTGTACTCTTTTACAGATTGTATTCTCTATTTCTGGTATGAATAGTATCCGTACGTGTGAATAGTAACCGTACATATGAATAGTATCCGTACATAAAAATAATATTCATACGTATAAATAGTGATCGTATGTACGAATATTATCTGTATGTATAAATAATATCCATACGTATGAATAGTGACCGTATATATGAATAGTAACCGTACGTATGAATAGTAATCGTACATATGAATAGTGACCGTACGTATGAATAGTAACTGTATGAATAGTAACCGTATATATGAACAGTAACTATACATATGAACAGTATCTGTACGAAAACAATCCTGACGTATTTTCTCTAATCTTTCATGAAAATCTCCGTAGCAGAACACCGAAATTCACCTGAGAACTCTTGTCTGTAATGACTTAGAGAAGCGATGTTCGTACGGAATCCAGGTGAGTGAAACGACCCCGTTTTAATAGAGTTTTAGCATTACTGGTGATAAAAAGTATGTCGTAGGACACTCCCAAGATTCATAGGGGGAAATTGGATTCAAAATGACGAATCTAAATGAGATAATTAATCCATAAGTATGGATAAAATGAAATAAGTATCTTATGATGATGTGAAGTTTGAATGTTTTCAAAAATGGATTAATTGTTATCTTGATATGTGGTTTATAAATCCATAATATAGTTATATACTATACCTGTTATATGGATGAATATTATATTGAGCTTCTGATTATGATATGAAATGCTATTGATTGTGATTGAGCGGGACAGTACCCCCTCTCACGGCAAGGCGGAAAACCCGGTTGACAGGGTGTCTTGACCAATGAGTGTGGAGACAACGATTCCCTCAGTAGGGATATAGCCCGGATTGGTGATAAATCCGTGAGGCGCCCTAGCTAAGAGGATGAGGTTGTGCGTCATGGCGGAAATATACATAATTGGTGAGCCGGCCTGTGTGCGCTCTCCGGGATATATTGCCATTGACGAGTACTAGTAACGTTTGTTGAATTGGATGAATTTTTATCTTGTATGTAAGAGGATGATGTTGTGCGTCATGGCGGAAATATACATAATTGGTGAGCCGGCCTGTGTGCGCTCTCCGGGATATATTGCCATTGACGAGTACTAGTAACGTTTGTTGAATTGGATAAATTTTTATCTTCTGTCTATTGGTTGAGTATGAGCCTTTGGATATGCTTGCATGACTGGTAATGTATTTGAATTTTATTAATGCGAGGCTGATTCGCTCATTGAGTTTAAAAGCTCACATTGTTTGTACAACCTTTTTGTTCAGATCAGGTTGCCATCGAAGAATATCTGCTAGAGGAGTAGATCACTTTGGACCTTCCCGTTGTCGGGTAGACCTCTCTTCTGTTATAGATTATGTTGCTCTGTAATCGTCTAGGACATCTAGTTCAGGGGTTCGACATTTGGCTTGTATGTCAGTATAATAATGTATTTTAAATTGATAATCTATGATTTTCATATAAGAAAATTTGATATATTTATCGGAAGGCTTACAGTGATGAGAGATTCATCATTGTGCCGGTCATGTGCCCAGAAAACGGGTCGTGACATTACTGGTAAGGACAATGGTAATTATTGTACTGCCATGCATTTAAGATAAATTTCCAGTACTTCTCTAAAGTCGGTCGAGTTGAAGATGACATTGCTATTTCAGGCATGGATTTGTTTTATTCATTTACAGATATCTTATCTCGACATGTTGATTAGAATTATTTGATTAGTTTGTGTCCTCTCCGTAAACTCATTATTTTTATCATATACAATTGATTATCCCCACAATATGAACTCGCAATTGTTCAGTGCACCTTTTATATATTTTACATATGTTATTGGCAAGCTAACTGCTGTCAGAGTTGTCGACGATATATGCAAGAATAGCCCAAAGAACAAAATGACGTACATTAAACTGTAAGATTTAGAATAATTTAGCTATGTTTTTAATCTGTAATTTATTTTGGCTGTTTATGTACATTATATCCTTTTGGTGTAATAACATGATTTGTACTATATGGGAAAATTTTACTAATTATATTGCATCGTACATGGCCTCTGATATTAATGGACCAACTATTGTGATTGTTTAATGTTGTAAAATGATTTTTTAGGTTAATTTCATAAACTTTATTCTTTATAGTTTAATTTGGTATAAGTTTTTGTTGTAACATAACTATAGAATTCTAAAATGTTAGGGTCATGACAGATATCAAATTTTCTGAATGCTTCAAGGCAATTTATCAACTCTAATAAGGTGGAATGTTCTGATTATGTTTTAAAGTAATATTATTTTATCCTTGATAAGTTATTACTGCTTATCTATATGAATTATTATATCTTTATTTGAAAGTTTTTTTCTCATTTACGATTGTAGGTTTAAATTAGATTGTGCTATTTCAACTCAAATGCCACACCAACTTTCTACGCAGTCATGTATGTATAATACTAATGAGATTTTGCAAAAATATTCAAAAAAATTCCTGCAAAATATTCAAAAAGTTTTGTTAAAGGTCAATAAATTTCATTTCATATTTTTTCTTATTATTAATACATTGATCTCTATTTATATGACTCCTTATAGTAGTGTGAAAACGGGACAAGGCCCATGGGTCGGCCTGTAACTACCTGTAAATGAGCAGTCTTGGGCATCATATTCTTTTTAATACTTTATAGCAAAGTTGTTTTATATTTTTTTTATAATAACTCATGATTTTTGTATCTATTTCTTTTTCTATATTTCATTCGTTATTATTATTTTCGCACGTGTATTTTTTTTTTGAGCTTTTGCTATAAACATGAGCAATTGCTTTGTTCAATTAGATTATATCTTGCAAATTTTGGTTTTAGTTATGGTTAACTTTACGTTGTTATCTCAAGAATGAAAAGTATAAAGGGATTAAAGATTCTGATATTTGACAAGCATGAGAATCCAGTGACAAGTACTACTAGCGTAGTGTATAAAAAAGTATTCCAAAATCTATGTTAGAGGTCAATAACTTTTATTTCAACTCTTTTTTTATCATTAGTATATTTATCTAAATTAATTCATGTAATACTTTTTTTTGTTCTTTTCATTTGTTGTTATTCACATTCAATCTTCAAGGCAATTATATCTAATGAATCAGAAGTATATGTGTTTTAACATGGCCTGAATGTTTCATTATTTTTCTAGACATATTTCTTTTTTATATGTATATTAATTATTTTTATTTATTTATTTGATAAGCAAAAATGGTGATATTTATATTAATCCGTGCATCGCACGAATGATAACACTAGTTAAATACTAAATACACTTTGTATTATTGTTTGATTTGAATTTTTTTAATTGCATGAACCAATAAGAGTTGATATAAATACTTTATTAATTAATAATTAACAAGATAGATAATGAAACAGTGTGCTGACATTGAGAGGATATACTCAAAATTGAGAGTTGTATATATAACCTTAAAACACAAAGTCTAATAATTAGTAATTATAGGATTTTCAAAACAATAGGAAATCCCAATCGGAGAATATTGTTGAGGCAATATTTTCAATCAGAGATTTTTGATTAATGCCAATTAGCATGACCTTAAAACCATGCACATTAAATGCATGAGTATAGAATCAGAATTTGGATTTCAGAAGAGAAAACATTTGAAGACTAAGTCATAATTTGTAATGAAGATCAATTACTCATGTAAATTAAAGAAACAAGATTTCTTTGTTCAAAACAAGTAGAGAATTCATTTGTGAAGAATCAACCATAGATATTGCAAAACTATTGAAGATATTTCAAAGTCAACCTTATCAAAACAAAATCATGTTTAAATACGGATCACCTGAAGTTGAGGATAATTAATTTCTTAATCTGGCTTAAACAATCTTCTATACAAGGTACTTGATTTAAAGTGAATTCAAGACATCTTTTGAAAAAGAAGCTCCTCCAACAACTAGTCAAAAGAGTTATATAAGCAATCCTTCAAGACATTTCTGACACATGAATTGAGAAGAATTATACTAGCCTACAAGAATACTTGAGTTGTGCGCTTATTCTATACATGTTGTGTGTGAGGGAATTACACTTGCTTTAACATCTTTTTTATGAGTAGTCTCTATGTGAAAAAGGTTCTCTGTGAACCAACCTACTTCTGCTAAACCTTTTACTTGTCCATTGAGTAGATGTTGTGTTAGGGCTCTGGTAAGGTCCCTATTTTGTGAGGAGTAAAAGTCGTGGGATGAGGTTTTCTGGAGGAAAAATTTCTTGTTGAATGTTTGCTAAGGACGTGTGAAGACTTAGCGGTCTGTGTAAGCGTAAAAACAAGGCTTTGTTGAGCTAGTGTTGAAGGTTGCTAAGTTGTTAGCATAAAAGTAGGAAGCTGAACCTCAACCTAGTTGCTTGTGTAATTGTGTTACTCTTGCCTAAAGCTGTCAAAATAGGCCGGGCCCGTCTAGAATTTTTTTAAAAATGCTATGTTTCCGTGAGCTGGTAGCCAAACGGGCCGATTAGCATAATTTTTTTTATGTCAATACTTTTTTTTGGTTGTTAACTAAACCCAAGACATGAAAGGCAGTAAATAAATTATAGGCAGACTCTGACTCTGATTATATTATTATTCCCTTTCCTTGTTTTGTGTCTTCCTCTTTCTTGCTTTTTCCACATGAAAAAACCACTTTGATTTGATATTTCATTGAGTGCTCTCTATGACTCTATAGTCTATCTCTCTCTTTTCTCTTCTTCCCACCACACATATTTATTATATTCAATTAATCACTCTATTCAGTAATTTCAATGCAACAACTTTCTTATTATAATATGATGTCTAATGTGAGAACCGAGAAGGCAAGAATTAAGAAAAGGAGGAGAGAATGAGAGAATGAGGAAATCTGTAACTAAGCTGGATTGAAAGAGAGATGGACGCCGACAACGACGCAGAGATGGATGAACGCAAGATGGATGGAGACGAAACATGACAAAGGTGAAGATTTGAGATCTATGTGCCTATGTTCTCTAGAAATCGAAGAGAAGATCTCTCTCTGATCTATGTGGCTGCCACCTATTCTCTCCTCCCTTAGCCCCTCGCTTAAATATATATATATATATATATGGGTTATACGGGTACCCAGGTAGCCGGCGGGTTACACGGGTCGAGCCAATTCGACCCGATCTTTTGCAAGTTCGCTTTTAGCGAGCCTAACCTGCCTTAAAAGTGGGCTAAGTCAGGTCGAGCCCATTTTGATAAGTTTACTCTTGCCCTTAATAAAATCTTTTTACTGTGTGTTTTGAGGAGTGGACATAAGATTGTCGTTGAGTGTTGAGGCAAAGTTTTTGATTAATGTATCAATTAGGGTGTTGGCATATCTAAGGCATTAAATGCAGAATCAACACAGAAAAGGAAAGACAATATGGAAGATCAACAAAAGTCAGAACATGTGCAGCTATCCAAAATCAAATATGTGGAATCAATTAAAGTCATAAAATCCGAAGTAATTGAATGAAGATCGCCCTAAACCAGGAAAGAAGTCGCTAAGATCATTTGCAATTTGAGAGATGCTGCAAATGGAAGAAAGTAATCAAGATATCATATTAAAGCATGGAATCATCTCAGAAAAGAAAAATGTAAAACTAGGAATGGTACACAGACATTTGTGTTAATATCCTAATTTTACTAAATTAGGATCTCTTTTCATGATCTTTCATATCTCCTTTAGTGCTTATTTGTTGCATTTTAGTAAAATTACTCTAATTTCCTTTAAGTATTTTATTTGTTTTTAATTTTTAAATTTGAATAGGTTAACTTTTATTTTCACTAATAATTGTTACTTTTGTGTATTTTTGTAGGGTTGAGTAAAAGCATGTGGAATGATGAAGAGATAGAGAGCAAATTTGGTCCCTTTCTTGAGAAAAGTGTTGTTGGCGTGTTTTCGCTAAAACAAGAACTTTTTCTAATTGCAACGAGACGGTACAGGCAGTTTCAAATTTTAAAGCTTTAAATAGAATTTTTAGATTCTTTTCTAGATATTTTGAGTTGAAGACAAAAAAGGGGCACTATTTTGAACCAAGAAGCAAGGGAACTTGACCTCGGAGCACTACAGGCGCCATTTTCCACCGATTCCCACATTGGATTCATGCTTCCTTCATCTATTTTTTTTTTGTTCTTTTACCACCATGAGTGGCTAGTTTTCTTATTTAGGGTTACTATGAACCTTATTTCAGATAAGGATGATAAACTCTCTCTATACTTATGTGATTTATCTATGAAATACATGTTTTCTCATTAATTTATGTTTTTCTTTCCATATTTCTGATCAATTTATGGTTTGCTTAGTGCTTGATCTGAACTTTGGCTAAGGAAGTGAGAGTAGACTATGTATGAGAAAAGTGATGCTTCGATCCTAAAATTAGGAAAGGGGATTTGTTAATTACATAGGAATGTAATAATTAATCTCAATTAATCAATAATAGGATTTGATCGTAAATAACCTAACTAGCATAAGAGATTGTGTTTTGTTAAGAAAGCTTAACTGAGGCTCAAGAGAGTTTGTTTAATCACTTTAGGATCCTTATATTAACTTGTAGTTCTTGGCGAAAGTATAAGAAAGAAAGAGATAATTTATCCTAGGAAGGAAGAGGGGGGATTAACGACCCTATGTTTCTTTTTGTTTATCCATCTTTGATAATTTGCTATGTGATTACTTGTTTTTGTTGTCAATTTATATTCGAGTTCTCGGTTCTATTTTAGAACTATCTTCGATCCATTTTGAATCGTCTAACTAATACATTTGAATTTCTCGGGTAATTAGCAAGTTAGTTCTCGTGGTAACGATACTTTTACTCACTTTTTCACTATATTACTTGTGCGACTGGTATATTTGCCAAATCACCAACAATTTGTTACCATAAATAATTTAAGGTACCTGATTTTTAGATGATTACAAGGAATCAAAGAATTGACTTAGAGTATTCAAGTCTTACTAAGATGAAGGCTCCTCTTCAATAACTACTTATAGAAAACTATAAAAGGAGCATATAGAGTCACATTGAAGTACCCTTGTGAAATACAAAGAAGATAATGTTTTTGAGTTTGAGAAGTATGCTTATTCTTTGTAATAGTTGAGAGAGTTATTGCATTGTTATAAATTCTCTGAGTGAGTTACCTCTTTGTCTAAATGGTTCTCTATGAACCAATCAACTTCACCTATTCTTGTATCTATCCCTTGAGTGGACATTGCTTTAGAGCCTTGGTGTGGACCCTAGTTGTTTAGGAGTAAAAGTCATGTGACTACGCCTTTCTGGAGGAAAAAGTTTTTTATTGATATGTTTGCTAAGGACGCGTGAAGCCTAACTGTGTAAGCATAAAAGTAGGGCCCTTACTAAAACTGTGTTGGAGGTTTCTAAAGTGTTTAGCATAAAAGTGGGAATTGAGCTTCGGTCTAGGTTGCTTGTATCTGGTGTTATCGTTTACCCATAATAAAATCTCATTACTTTATTTTTTGAGGAGTGAATGTAGGTGTATCGTGAGATACTACCGAACCACTATATATCGTGGTGTCTTTCATTTACTGCTTTGTTTAATTTTGTCCAATTTCTTGTTTTTCAATCACCAAGTTTTAATTAGAACTCTGGTTTATGCCAATACGATGCCGAATCGCCCATAATTGAATTCGTGGCAATTTTGCGGTATAGTGATCCCCAGGTCATATTCACTCAAGGAGCTTAACTTCTAATCACTAATTAATTGTTCTAAATACTAATTACACTAATTAACTACATGAGGGGGTTGTTGACAGATTAAGGTTAAAAACAAAATTTAAACTACAGTAGTAAACAGCAACAACAACAGCAAAACCAAATCTGGATAGAACAGAACAATATCACAAACACATGTAATCAATCTATGGTTTTCCTAGAAGTGTAATCGTCCTCATTCCATTCTCTAAATTTGTTCCAACTCCATCTATTATTTCAGTTGTCAACTAATATTTTTAGGAAAACCTCCTAGAACTAGATTACACTAAGATTATAGTTAGGAAAATCTTCGCCAATCATAACCTAATATAACCCGATTAAATTCTAACCAAAATCTTATCCCGCAATCGCATATTGACAATCCATTTTAGTTTAACTTACTAATCTTGCATAACACTTGTATACATACAAGTCTAGCAAGCCTTAACCTCTAATAAAACTATTAAAAATAGAAATCAAGTCTATACATTCCTTCTAACCAGAAAAATATACAGATATGAAAACAAGAGGTAAGATAGGGACCAAAATGAAATAGATTGAATCAAAAACACTTATCTATTCATGGAATTCAGATTACATCCTCTAGATCTACCATTGATTGATTAAAAAAGGTGTTTTAGCCCTCCATAAGGACTAAAATGAAAAAATACAAAAAAGAAAGTTATAGAACCTAAGCTACAGAAGAAGAGAGCAAGAAGAAGCTAATGTCTCTTTAAAAATGAATTATCTTGTCTCTTCATCTTTTGCCCAGGAATAAGGATGAAAATGCATTGGTTTATCCCCTTGGAAGTGTCTCTTTCTCTCTTTTGGTTGGCAGTGTTTCAGCAGCAAAAACCAAGGGTCTTTGCATGGAAAGGGATGCTGAACAATTGACTTTTCTAGCCTCTAAAGCTGACCTGCGAATTTTTCCATTTTTGTGTAAGTTCTAATCTACATAAAATACATGCATGCTGCTTTATCCATATCAGACCCGTGAGACCCACTTGACAGCAACTTAGTCAATGCCAAATCATCAATCTATGCCCAGTCAACGTCTACATCATTCCAGCATGCCACATTAGCGAAAATTCCTCCAATAATGGTAGTTCTATAATATGAAATTGGCTATTTAATAAATCATGTCCTAAAAATATAAAATTGAGACATATTCAATCTATAATTAATTTGCACTCAATAAATTCTAAAACATAATAAAATTAGAGAATTTGTAAGATAAAAATGGCAATAGGACTAAGATAGGGACTCAATTGTATATAAAAATGCCTGATATCAAACTTGGATCTAACAAAGCAGGACCCTTAAACTGATTTAGGAAAAGAAAATTCTTGAAAAATAGTTTATTGTCAATTCACTCCCCTCTTGAGTATCCATTTGCACTAACATTGAGATACGACTGAACCACTATAAATCCTGATATCTTTTATTTACTGTGATGACTATTTATTTTATCACTAACTTAAATCACTAAGTTTTCATCAAGACTCTAATATGCAAAGCAGGAACCTAATCACATTTTCAAGAAAATAAAAATCATAAAAAAATATTATTATACTCAATTCACCCCTTTCTTGAGTATCCATTTACACTAACAGATATATATATATATATATATATATATATATATATATATATATATATATATATATATATATATATATATATATAATCAAATATATGAAGTCTTTCCTCAATCTTCAGCATAGCAAAGTTTGAAGAGTAGGGAATAACATTAATTAGTGTTCACTACAAAAAAAAAACAGAAATTACAGACGAAAATTTCAATCTCTAATATAGAAAAATTCCATCTATGATTTATCAGAAGCGGAATCAGATCTCTAATTCTGGCATCTCAAATTTTTTAGTCGTCCATATATTCCATCTCAGATTTATGGGACGAAATATTTCCATCTCAAAACAAGAAATCCATCTCAGACAAACTTTGGGTATCTGAGACGGATAAGTGTCCGTCTCAAATCTGGAACTAAATTTTCGTCCCTAAATTTGTTTCTATTCTGAGATGAAAAATTTCGTGTCTGTTTTGAGATGGACTTATAGACAGATAGTCTATCTCTAATTTGAAATGGACATTTTGTCCCAAAATTCTGTCTCTAATTAGAGATAGATAGATCTGTCTTAAAATTTTGTTCCTAATTAGAGAAAAATTGATACCCAAAATTTGGCCTCTTATTTGGGAATATTTTTTTAATTTAATGAAAAAACCAAAAACCGTTTGGAAAAAAAATTGTGATTTCAAATCAGTAATCCAGCAAACCAGTAAGTGATATGAAATGAATTGTCTACATATACAGAAAAAAAAAAAGAAATAATCGTTTATAACCACGAATGTACTATATAGAAAATAAACAAATACATCAGTTCTCAGTCTATAAAACCCTAATTTAAGGGATGGGACGAGGCTGGATCTCATCATCATCAGTCAAAGGACCTAGATCTCTGTCTATGGACCCCACAAAGTGGTCCATCATGCGTATGTACCAATCCAGCATGGATGCTTAAGTCTGTATCAGTGCCGACTGCTCCTTTAACCACTGGGTTACCGTGGTAAGTTTGTCCTCAATACTACTAAGGCGATCCTGCTAGGTCTTGAGTTGCTCCAACGCAGGCTCCATGCGGCTTTGCAACTCTTGCTCAAAGTTAAGATGGAGACTGGATGACTCACCAGAGAAGCAAACTCGATAAACCAATCTGATAGGCCTTAGACCCTATGCCAAAGATATAACCTTTCTTGTTCTTCCCTCCTACCACCTGCAACCACAAGGTGGTGTCATCGACCTCGTCATCTCCAACTTTAACACTTCACCAGTTATGGATACCTGTGAGGATCTCAACTGCGTGTACTCCTCTTGGCAAATATCCATAAATTAGGGCATTATAAACATATAAGTTTAATCCTAAAAACACTAGTAAAAGATTATTAGTAAGAAATGGCAGCTCAATATACTCACAAAATCTTCTTGTTACTGGTCATCCAAAAACTCGCTTGTGTTCCTCTTCTTTGTGAGTATACATAAACAAGTCCAACAATATGGGTTTCCTCCCGATTTAAGCTTCCTGCATTTAAAAACAAGATTATCAAAGAAAATAATAATTTATCTTTTGTGACCGTACATTTAAAAAAAAAATCAAAAGGAAAGAAGCGAGTTAAGTGTGCTTAATTACTAGGCAATGCATGTTCTTGGAGGTCATAATGCTGCCACTTGTGTGAAGTGTTCCTGCAGTAGTGGAGGCTCTATTCTGTCGTGCCTAGTTGCACTTTTGCTTGTACTCTTTGGTGTTCTATTTCTGGATCAACTGTTGCATTAAATCCTTGTTGATCCACTTAGGCTTCTGTTCCTTCTCAAACCATTTATCCTAAGGCGCAAGACTTGGCCATACTTCACATCCTAGTTTTTTCTAACAAGGGCTGCATGTTTAGGTTACCATTTGTTATGTTTCTGCAACAAGTCAACTATTAACTTTCAAATAGAAAAGTACAAAAAAAATGTAAAAGAATCACAGAATAACTTACTGCCCATTCTTCAAACCATAAATCCCACAAGGCATCAGAAGTACTGGAATGATTATATGTCGAAGCCTCAACTTCCCCTGTATGATGGGGGAAATCTCTTGGATGGCACAAATGACCGAAAAGAAACTAAGTAGTTTGAATATGTTTTACATTAGTAATCATAAAACATATTATTATACTATGAATTTAAAAAACTAACAAATCACAAAAATGTAACTTACGTATCTCCAACCAGTCGTATCTAATGTCTGTCATCAATCGGATTGATCCCGTTGTGCTGCACTGTGAATTAGATGCTACATGGGGTTTGTAGATAGTAGAGAGGAGGGACGAGGCAGGTATATCGTGAGACGTCCTCCTTCGTACCCTCCATCTCTACTTGTGTGACCACTCGAATCAAACAGTTAATTAAACTAATAGGAAACCCCATACATGACTATAACATGTTAGTCAAAAACTTAAAATTAGAGAGCTAACTATATATTGTCTAGGTAATTAATTTATACCATCGTATAAATATCTTATTTAATTAGAGGTGTCTTCTTTTTCTACATTGACATCCTTTTCACTCTCCCCTTTAGACACTGTGTCACCTTCGTCTTCTTCAGAGTCATCTTCCTCATTTTCATCCTCTTCCTCTTTGTCATTGATGAATACTTGATCATTCACATCCTCATCAACCTCCTCATAGTGCCCATCATCGCGTAAGGCTTGAAGGTCACTTTCGTTTTCACTATGGCAAGCATTATCAAACTCATTTCTTCTTCTTAAAATGCATTGATACTGACGTAAGTTCTTTGTGCATCAATAGTTCTTCTAGCCTTGACCTTAATCACTACTAGCTAGTCGGCCTTATTATGGTTTGCAGGATGTGCATAGTAGCATACCTGCAATGCTTGTTGGGTAAATATGAATGGGTCATACGTGGCTAGCCTCCGAGACCTGTGAACCTCAACAGTTCCCAGTTCTCGATCTATTCTTATGCCACGTCCAATAGTTGGATCAAACCACTTACACCTAAATAACACCAAACATTTTGGCGATAACCCTATGAACACTAACTCAACCACCTCTTGGAGTACACCGTAGTAGTCACACTCAATGTCCTTATAATCAGACATCTTGATGCACACACCATAGTTGTATGTGCGTTTATGAAGGTTAAACTTTTCAGTATGAAACTTATAGCCGTTGATGAAGTACATAGCTTTTCATCACTGGATCTTGAACTGAGTTTGTCGGATCTAGTACCTACAGGGAAAAAGACATAGATACATCATATTATAGGAGGAACGAAGATTGCATATTTCAAAAGACACACATATATTATAGTTTATAGTTAAATTGCATACTTACATATGCACGAAACCAAGCCAGAAATTGTAAGTCTATGTACTTGTGTATTTACTGAAGATAAAGTTACACTTCATCACAGTTTATTAAAATGTATTTTGTGGAAACCTTGACCTCTTGATCGATTAAGAAACGTGTATTGCAGTCACTACTCGTATAACCATGATAATTAAAGATGAAATATTGGTCAAAGGGTTCCCCTATCATCATTTCTGGGGACCCCAGTTGTTCTAGTGACGACAGTTTCTCAAAATAGTGGGAACAAAATGTGATTATCTCTTCAGTGATATATGCCTCACAGATAGACCCTTCTACTCTAGCTTTATTCTTAACTTTCTGTTTTAACGTGTGAAGGAACATACATCAAGTTTATGATCAAAGCATAAAACATAGAATGTTATATGATACAATACATTGCAAAAAGCATATTAGATTAGATTAGTGTTTACCTCTCGAAAGAATACACCCAGCGATCTTGTACTAAGCCACCAACCTTCACTTCATATGGAAAGTCCATCAGAAGGTGCTTCATGGATTCAAAGAATCCAGGAAGAAATATCTTATCCAACTTGTATAGTATCACTGAAATGTTATCCTTCAACTGCGTTAACCTCTCCATCGTCAATGTGGTGGAGCAAATGTCCTTAAAGAACCGACTAAGTTCTACTAGCGATCTCCACACAGCCTCTGGAAGATCTATGAATGCAATGAGAAGTAATTGCTCCAAAAAGATATGGCAGTCATGGCTTTTTCATGCCATGGAGCTTATCTTCTTTCAAGTCAATACATCGTGCTAGATTCGAGGCATACCTATCAGGAAAGTTGAGCTTCTTAACTCACTGACACACAACACGTCTTTGATCTAAAGTGAGGGATAGCGTGCCTTGGATTTGAATTGCTTGTTACCTCGAACCATTAGCTCTAAGTCCTTACAATGGCAGTATTCTTTGATGTCCATCCTTCTTTGTTCTACCATTGACATCCATTATAGTATTGAAAATGTTGTCAAATACATTCTTCTCAATGTGCATGACATCCAAGTTGTAGTATGGGAGTTCCTAGAAAATACTTTTTTTTGTTCAATTGTGTCACCCCATACCCTTGAAAGGTGACAGCTTGACCACATTCACATACTATAGGAATGTCACATGCTCGGCTCCAGAATACTGTCTCATCTAGTCAAGGAGGTGATGATGGATCTCTCATCCTAGTTTCTCTTAAAGGCAGTCTTATTTCTACAGTATGGATAGTCCATTAGCAAAAATTATCAGTGACAATCGAAGAACTAAGTCTTTCGGCCCTGCTTCAGCGTAACACCTTTGAACATTCTATGCAAACTGAACTTTTCAGCTGTCATCTAGCTAGATAGTATTCCATCAGCTGGAAAATCATTTATGGTCTACATAAGTGCTACACGCATATTAAAATTCTGTTTTAGCAAAATATCATATATCAAAACACCCTCCTCCCACAACTGCTTTAAGTCATTGACTAAGGGCTGCAGATAGACATCTATTTTAGCCTTCGGATTGTTAGGCCTAGGAATGATGAATATCAAGAACATACATTATTGTCACATGTACCTTCCAAGAGGCAAGTTATAAGGCGTAATGATGACGGGCCAACATAAATACACTTTTCCAAATTGGCCAAATGGCGTAAACCTATCGGCATATAACCCAAGCCTTACATTTTGAGAATCTGAGGCAAAATTTGGGTATGTTTGGTCAAATGTTTTCCACGCAAGTTAGTCGGACGGGTGGAATAACACTTCAGTCTCACGATGATTTTCATGGTGCCACTTCATTTCCTTTGCCACCACTTCAAAAGTGAACAACCTTTGCAGTTTTAGGATCAGAGAAAGGTACCACAGATGGTTATTTTCCACTCTTCTTCGAGTGCCACGATCGTTCTTTCTAGTGGTATACACGGCACAACCACAATACTTACACTATGTTGCGTCTACATTGTCCTTATAGTAAAGCATGCAACCATTCCAACAGTAATCGATTTTTGTGTACTCGAGTCCTAACCTAGCAACCAATTTCTTTGTCTAATAAAAGTTATCGGGTAGTCGATGTTCAGGTGGCATGACCTCATCGATAAGTTGCAAGATTGCATTGAAATCTCCATTGGTCATGCTGTAATTTGATTTGATGCTCAACATTTGTACAGCAGCCAACAACTTAGAATGGCTACTATACCCTTCCTATAGAGAAGCTTGTGCAGAATATAACATATTGTAAAATATTTGGGCAGCTGTATTGAGGGTCTCGTCTAATGTTTCGGCAAGCTTATCTCCAATTGTATGCCTCGCTGTATCACAAACCATTTCCTCATACCAACCCTTTGGTGCCTCAAAGCCCTCAAGGTTGGAAGGTTAATCATCTAAGGACAGATTCACCGTTGACGATGATTCATCGGCCTGTGGCAACCTCTCCCCATGGGATGTTCAGTAATAGTAATTTGGTTGAAAATCCTTCTGGTAGAGGTACAACCTCATGTCATCAGATTTTAACAAATTCCTACATTTGCACTTCACACATGGACACCTTATCGTCCCTTCCATAAAAAACACTTGTAACTTCTCCGCATGACTGATGAACGTCTCAACCTTGTTCAAGAACTCACTTGTAAACCTAACCCTATTAGGACTTACCCTGTTGTTCATTTACTGACGGTTTTGTGGCATATCCATTTTTTCCATCTAATTTTTCAAGGTATTCTAAGATTAACTAGGCAAGTTTAAATAAATTTGTATTTTAATATTTGAGATTTATGTCTTTCATATTTCTCCTTATAGTCTTAATCAGCCCAGTGGTCAGCACTTTAGTACACACATAAGTGCTAACCATAAAAAATAAAAAAGAAAAAAGAAATCCATAAAATTCGTATCCAATATGCAATAGCTCATTATAAATACTTTAAAAACACTAAATTTAAAATAGATCATAAGTCAGCAAAAATTTTGGTAGAGTTTCCCTTTAAAATAGAACATCTCCAAATTTAAAAGAAACCACATGAAATCAAATAGGGGGATCTTGAACCAGCCAGCAACTCAGTATTAATATAAATAGAGCATGAATATATATCTACGAATTATCAAATTTTGACAAACTAATCTTAGATTCTTGATGCAATACTTAAAATTTGACACCCTAGTTGTTATATACGATGTGATAAAGATACTGCTTAAAGGAAACAACCTAATGGTTAGCACTTCAGCACACACAAGTGCTGACCAACAAAAGAAAAACATGAAGCAACTAAATTGATCAACTACTTGCAAAAACACTAAATTGGATTTCTATACACACCAAAGCCTAGCATAAGAAATGGAAACAATAGGAATAATTTGAGGCCTACCAACCTAGACTCCAAAAAATTATGCAGGATCTCACCAAGCCAGAGAAATGAACCAACGAGCTTTGAACTGGGAAAAAATCCGTTACTACATTGCAACATTTTCAAATCATGAGCATACATTGTCTCACTTATAAGGGTTGCATATTTTTATAGCAATTGCTAAAATTAACCAATAGTTTAAACATCATTCAAATAGTAGCTTAAATCTCATGTAAATCCTTAAACTATTATGAAAAAGTTTAATATTCCAGTAAATCATACTTTGCAACAATTAAATTATTCATCATTTTAACTTTCAAATAACTTTTCGAATAATTTAAGACAAAGTTCATCCATGTTCATGTTTGTTGGTACTAGTTATAAAATGATATTCCTGTTTCTAGCCAAATATATTTCATGTTTTTTTTATTAGTATGGTTTTGGAATATTAAAATTTTAGACTCGAATCTTTTAATTCTAAAGACAGCTTTAATATATATTTTCATAATTCATGGTTTTATATTGTTCGTGTTTAATTTGAAATTATATATGCTAGCATAATATTGATGATTACTACAGGAAAAACCAAAATTAGAGATGGAAATTATTTCGTCTCTAATATGAGACGGAATTTCATTTTTGTCTCTAATCTGAGAAGGAATTTGAGATATAATTTATTCTGTTTCTAATATGAGATTGAATCTAAATTTCATCTCTAATATGAGATGAGATTTAAATCAAATTCCATCTCTAATTTTTGTTTCTAATTATGTCTCTAAAATTTAATCTGAAAATTTGAGACCAAATTTGAGACCAAAAAAATTCGTCTCAAATTCCATTTTAGATTAAAGGTGAAATTTAACTTCCGTCTTAAATCTGAGATGAAATTTAAATTCCATCTCAAAATTCTGCCTCAAATTTTCTAAGTCCTACATTGCCTAGTTCAGAAAATCAGTCTCCCACATTTTCCTATATATATTGTTGTCTCCATCCTTTTCTTATATAGAGTGTTTTATTGAACATTTTTGTCTCGAGAAGGCTAATGAATAAATGTATCTTCTAATTTAGTATTATTTAATATGCTAAAATTTTTTGAGAGGCCAAATTTGACTTGGTTAATAATCTACTAACAATTTTTTTTTTCTGTTCAGAGATTTAGAGGCGGATTTTAGGGATGAAAAATCCGTCTCTGATTTGAGACGTAAAAATCTATCTCTAATTTCTTTTCTAATTCTAAGACGGAATTTTATTTTCGTCTCAAATTTTTTGGGACCCCAAGATTAGAGGCGGAAAAAAATCAGTCTCTAAATCCGTCTTTGATCAATTAAAGACAAATTTTTATTTAATCAGAGATGAATTTTTCCTTCTCTAGTCTTATTTTTTGTAGTGGATGTTTTCAATTATTACATCATATTTGTAATTCCAGCCTTTAATAATAAATATATTTTTAAAAAATAATTATTATAATTATCCTCAATATTATTGCATGCAGCCCCAATATATACAATATAGTAAGTCCACAACAAGAATTATAATTTTTTTAGGTATTATGATAAATGATTAAACTTCCTCATGAATATATAAGGATGTTTAAGTATTTAATCAATCTGCAGATTCTTTTGTTTTGATTAATGATGAATAGAGGCCTAATTCATAATTAATGCTAGAAAATTAAACCTAATTTAAATTACAATATTAATCAGTCTTTTAGTGCCGTTCATCTTTTTGGTCATCATCATTATTAAGAAAGGTTGTCTTTTTAGCTTAAATTATTTGACCTAAAAGTAACGATTAATTTTATATCAGTATACATATTAATAAGAACTAAATTTAAAATATTTTTTTAAACAAGGCAATAAGGTTAAATTACTCCAAAAATATGAGTCAATTTTAGAAAAGCAAATAGAGGTCCAATTCAAATAATTATCTCCAATGAGCCTCAGTCTCCAAAGGAGGCTACTCAAGAATTAGTCCTTAGAAAAAAAGAAGTTCATAAGCACTAGTTAAATGGAAATATTAGTAGAACGATGGATTTAAACTTTTTTCACACAGAAATATAAAAAACTTAATCCACATCTGTATCAATTATGCCAACTTGCGTCAACTTAAAGAGTTAATCTTATTATAATGGCAAACAAATATTAATAATATGTAACTAATTAGGTGCATTTACCATAATTTTAATTTGAATTCTAATTTTATCATTTTTTTTTTGAAATCAAGCATACATATATAATTAAGTATCATATGTGGGTTGAGAAATCTACACAGATGTAAAGCGCTACTTTTGGTAAAAGAATCAATGGGAAACAAGCATGTGATGTCAGTCTAATATCCAGGGGAGGAAGATCAAACCTAATAATTAAAATTATTTTATGTATCTTTTTTGGTGGATCCACACGCAAGAGTGTTTTGTTAAAGAGGGAAAATAGAGAATCTTGTGGCTGATGAAGGATCATGTATAAACCCAAAAGCACTTTTTTTTTTTCTTAATGGTACAACTATATACATTATGATTGAGTGTGTCAGTTTTCGAGAAAAATCCAACAAGGCTAGCTTTTACAGAAGCTTTAATTATATATGTGTCTCTCTATTGATCTCTTATCGTCACTTCTTTCACTTTTTGGAAGCTTTACACTGCAAAGTTACAAAATTATAGCTGGAACCAAGTTTAGTACTCCTCAACCAGAAAAATACAGGGGCCAAGGCTTATCAGTTTGACTGGTACTTTTTTCTTAAAACATAAAATTTCATATAATTCCTCAAACTATACCATAATTATAATTTTAGCCTCTAAACACTTAAACATAATACTTTGTCCCTGTCAGGAAAAATTGCAGAGAAAGAATAGAGAAGAAAAACAGAAAAATTGCAAAATCGCAGCAACCAATTTAATATAGAGATTCACAACCAAATACACACATATAAAGAAATGTGTTAAAAAGGGAAAAGCCATAGAAACTCATTTTAGATTAAGAAAAATTCATAATGGGATTGGAAAGACATACCAGAAAGCAGAACGAGCAAAACGAAGATGACAATGACGTAGAGAGCCAAACACATAAGTAGAGCCCGAGACGAGGTCACGCACCAATCGAGTTCGACTTGGAGATGAGGACACGTCACTAAAGGGGTTGGCGGGAGATGTTTACAGAGACCGATGGCACGAGCATGACAGTGGGTATCGGTTTGGGAGATTGAAGCAAGATAGTGTGTCTGTCTAGAAATTGAGAGAAGGTTTTAAGGTTTTTTTTTTTTGAAACGATGTCGTTTTTTTAGAGACGGAATTTTGAAATGGATAATGTCTGTCTCAAAGAGGTTCATGATGTCGTTTCAAACAAAAAATTTAGAGATGGATATTTTTCTTCTCAGATATCTGTCTCTATTTATTTAATTAAAAAAAAAAAAATAGAGATGAAATTCAAACAAAGGCAAAATTATTTCGTCCCATAATCCACCTCTGATTATTTAAAATTCCTGCCAATTAACATTCAAATCAGAGGTAAATTATGTGACAAATCAGGGGCAAAATTGGAGGTGGAAAAAATCTGTCTCTAAATTGTATATCTGATCCTCTGATTTTTTGTAGTAGTTGAAAAAAACAGATTAGTTGAAAATACTTTCAAATTTTCAAGAGATAATCGAACCACATTTATTTTGTAAGAGGTTAATTAATTATTTGCAAAATGAATTTAAAAGTTCAGTTCAACCTGGATCAATTTCTATTTCAGTTAAAGAAAGAAAAAAAGCATTGATAAATTTAAAAAACTAGTAGTAGTACATTGTTTTTGAAGGCTAAATGTAACTCATTGTATGTATGTATACAGTTTAAACACACATGAAACAGCTGTAGGTTACGTAATTGTCAGAGGGGTTAATTGGCCATTTCCTTATGCAGAGGCACATGCCCATCAATTGTGGCTATATTTGATTTTATGTGTCAATTTTTTAAAAGTTTATTTGAATTTTGAAATGTAATTTTAAATATTATAGAGTTTGTAATTCAAATAATATAAAATTAAAGTATTATGAGTTATCGGCCCTATTTATTATTAGAAAAAAGCATAATTTTAGGCATAATCAATTATTTGATTGGGTTTCTATTTATCATTTTAAATTACTTTTTTTTTTCAAAATTCTAGATTTGCGTGTGACGCGGCACTTAATTTGTGTATCTGTTGATTCAAAATTAAATTTATTCATCTTCAATTTAAATACATTCTCTCTCCTACAGAATCCCATTTACATGCATTAATTGCAGCAAGTGTTTCTAACTCATCATTTCAATTTTAAGGTAACGCTATTAATATAATTGACAAAAAATATTGATATAAATTTTATTAACTTAACATATTTATAATTAATATGTTATATTAATTAATTTTATTCTAAACATTTGATTAAGTTTTAATTTTGTCAGAAATGATATATTTTTATTTTTATTCTTTTATTCTATACGTTTTTATTTTTTATCTCAAATATTTGATTACGATAACTGTTGACTAAAATTTTTGTCCACATACCATATGAAAGAGTCTATATATTATTTGAATAAGTCTATATCTCACTTTGAAGAGTCCACATTAACTTTGTTAACGATGTTAGCTTATACAATATATTTTTATATAATTAATATTATTAAAATTAAATTTTTATTAGTAAGCATCATAACTGTTTAGAGAATTAGATTAAACTAGTAGGTAAGATTAGAAAGCTGATAAACCGATTACATGACCAATTTCAATTTAACCCAATGAACTGATCACAAATAAATGGGTTAAAAAACAATTGAATCAATAAAAAAATTGAAAAATTGATAAAACCAAGAGATCCAATGGTTGAACAAGTGTTAGTTTTTTTCCCTATTTTTTCATACATTTTTTTTTCAATTTTTTCATACACTTCATGAGTACTAATGAATTATCCTACATATATGTATTATTGATATATTATTTTGTAACAAATTTTAAAATTGATTTCACATTTATATCTTATTTAGATTAGGTATTATTGTTAAATATACACAAAAAATGCTTAATAGCTATAAGTTTGTAAATCTAAACATGAAAAAATTTATTAATTTATCATATTATATTTTTAATGTATAAACTTAAAAAAGATATATATTTTTTAATTACAATCGTTTTAATCATGATTCAACCATGATTAAAACGATAAATTTTATATTAATGTCTCAATCGATTTAATTACTGATTCAATTTTTAAAATTTGGAGCATTATACTAGTATTATTATCATTACAATTAAAAATAGAGTAAATTACACGCTGCTCACTTTAGTCTAATATTATATTTTTTATTCAAAGAAATTTATTATAGCCTTTTAATTTTTTTAAATGGTCAGTAACTTAATAACACACATTTTAATTTGAAAATAAAATACATTCCATTAACTTAAATACATTTTGGACACTTTTTTTTATAAAAAAAAGATAATACTTGTCATATCTTGTTCTGCATTAACAACAATAAAAGATATCAAAATATGTAAAAAAAAATATTAATTTCTCAATCGATTCAATTACCGATTTAATTTTTAAAACTTGGAGCACTATATTAATATTATTATCATTACAATTAAAAATAGAGTAAATTACACGCTGCTCACTTTAGTCTAATATTATATTTTTTATTCAAAGAAATTTATTATAGCTTTTTAATTTTTTTTAAATGGTCAGTAACTTAATAACACACATTTTAATTTGAAAATAAAATACATTCCATTAACTTAAATACATATTGGACACTTTTTTTTTATAAAAAAAGATAATACTTGTCATATCTTGTTCTGCATTAACAACAATAAAAGATATCAAAATATGTAAAAAAAAAAAATTAATGTTATAGAAGGTACTTTAGTTAAAATATATGTGGCATTAAGTTCTAGATTGAAAGTAAAAAAAATTAGAAGAAGTTACAAGGAAGAGATTGTATATTTTAAATGTAGAAGAGAGAGAGTGTGTGATTTCGTAAACTTGCAAGGATAATTTACTCTAATAGATGAACTATAAAAGTCAACAAAAATTAAATTAGAGTTACCGAATTCATTAATTTAAATATAATATTTAATTTATATGATTGGTATAGACTTAAAATTATGATAACGGATAATTAGAATGTTCAAGTAGTATTATTCATTCATATTTTATTATTTTGACACGTAATTTATTATATATTTTTTTTATAAAATTCAAAATGGTTGAATTGAATCTAAATTTTTTTAAAAAATCTTATTTGTCAAAATATGAGTAGAGGTAGGAAATATTTCAATGAGAGGATATTTAGAAATCAGGATTCAAGTAGGCGATGGCAAAATTGGTATTTGGCACAATCATCCTGCGGTTCTATATAAGTACCATAAGAATTGAATCAACCATTGGTATCAAACTCCAGCAATCTCTGACTTCTCTGTATTTTCTCATTCACTAAAACTCTCCGATCTGGTTTAATCTGTGAGATTAATGTCGGCAAAAGTATCATATATATGTAGATCATGACTTGCTTACAATGAGCGTACGTAACGGCAACGAAATTGGAGTTATCAAGCTCGCCAGCAATTAGGCCAGATCGATCGCTGAACGAAACGAAACGGGTAAATGTTAAAACATCTCTGTTTTTCTTTTCTTTTATTTTTTCCGACTCCTTTTTCTGCCAAGAAGAGAAAAGAAAATGCTGCATCGCAACTTTCTTCTCAACCAAACAGCTTACAGCGTGTGTTGTCGTTTAAGTTTAATTCGGAGTCATTAGAATTAGATGTATTGTAGAATTTAATTACTTGTTAGGATTTTTCTGGAAAAGGTATTTCAATTTGCTGTCGTTTGAATCGCGTAGAATCTAGGTGTCATAATTGTGTGGAGTGTGATTTGGAAGTTGGAAGGATCGAGTCGTTACTGCGTGATTAACAAGGTTTTGGTCGTAGATGGAGTGTAAATGTAATCACTCGCAAAACTTTTGGTACTAGATGGAAAACTTACAAGTTTTGGGGTGATCTTGTAAATTGTCCGCTCATCTTCATGCTTTTACTTTGCAATTTGGAAAGTTTTTTTGGGAAAAGGAAAAGTAGGTAGCCGTTGAATCAAATCTACCTTTTTTTTTTCATGTGTTAAATGTAACTTTTTTGTTTTAAAAGCTCAGTGACTTCTTTTTTTTTTTTTTTTCTCACCTATTTAAAGGATAAAATTTTAAATAAGTATCAATAAATTTTTTTTTACACCTGTTTTAGGAGCTTATTTAAAAAAATTTTTTTAGATAAATCATAATATTTTTTTTTGCTTACTTTTAAGAACTTATTTGAGGAAAAAAATTTTTAGATAAATCTTAATATATTTTTTTATATTTATTTTTAGAGACCTATTTAAAAATCTTTTTTAGATATATTCTAATTTTTTTTAATTTGCTTTGAGGGACTTATTTAAAATAAAAAATATATTTAACATAAAAAACTGGTAGCCGTTGGATCAATTAGATCCAACGGTTACCTGCTTTTCCGAAAAGCAGATGAACTCGTTCCGTGTCATTTCGTGGAAGGCCTGAAGGCTAGTCGGCTAGAGGGACAGAGGCGGCTAGGCGGGAACCTCAAACCCTTAAAGCCACGTAATTGCATACGCATGTGTTATTGCCTATTGGACTCTTTTTATGACCAAATTTAAAATTCAAAATGCAAAACGCTGATAGTCAAAGAAAAGCAAAGAAAAAGGTTTATATTCATAGTTTTTTTAAAATCGTAGTATTTGCATATAAATCATTCATTTATTGGATTATTGAATTTTTGGTCTAGTTGTCAGATTTTCTTTCTTTGCTGGAGTCATCCATATGGAATTCAATTTCGGTTTATTTGCAGAAATGATTGAGGTGAAATTTCATAAAAGAAATATGACATTTGGTCTGCTATCGTTTTTTTCCCCCTATAATTTGATTACTGTGTCATGTGTGACCATACCGTGGACATTTATAATTGCTATATTGGATTGCTGACGATTGTAATTTCTATATTTTACCTGACATTACTGTTCCAAGTGTTATTTATGTACATAGCTTTTACGGTTTCTTGAACTGTTTGAGTTTGATGACACGAAAGTGCTAGTTAGAAAAATTAATTGATGGAAAGTGGAAACCCAACCAACCGTGTCAATTTTATTTAAGTCATATTTTTATTATTATTCTTAAATATATATAAACTTTAACAAGTGTAAATACTTTCTAGCTAGTCTAGTCAATTTCTAGTAATTTAAAGTCTTCATAAATTTTGTCAGATAATATAAGATTATTGTCATAAGAGAGTCAAAGACTTGGTCATGGGCTCTAACGTGTTAGTTTGGGGAATGGAAAAAATAACTTAAAAGAATTTAGTAGGAAGAGTTTTAAATAATAAATTATTTTTAGGTAAAAATACTATTCTGGCATCTAAATTTTGACTTTTAATTTAATTATAATTTAAAATATTATTTTGTGTCGACTATAATTTATATATATTTTTAATTAATTTTAATTATACTACTCAGTTTAATGTCATTTAAATATTTAACGACATATATTAACTTAGCATATTGTATTATATATGCCAATGCCAAATATTTTACTTTGGGTATGCCACATTAAATACTAATTTAAAAAGACCAAAATGTAATATAATTTTTTCCTAACTCAAATTATTGTTTTTTTAAATTACACTGTATTTTAATCATTTTAAATTAGTATTTGATATAATGTGTTTGGAGTGGTTTATTTAGTTTTAATGTATGTAAAATGAAATGTTACATCAATATTTATTATTAAATATTTAGAATGTATTACACTTAAAAACATAATCAAAATAAATTAAAAATTTATAAATTATAATTGATACAAAATAAAATTTTAAGTTACAATTAAGAAATGAGTAAAATTTAATCACTCCAATGCGGTCGTGCAGCAAAGGCAGACTAACTTATTGGAATAAACATAATTTTTAATATAAAATTGTGGTGATCCAGCCTGAATGGAATTGTGTAGCGTCTCTCACAGATGATTATGTTATCATGCAGGAAATTAGCAGTTGAAATTAGCGGATTCAATATATAGTGTCGGTGCAGAATGGCCACAAATAACACAGGTGGAACTGTGTGTCCATCACCCATGAAAGCTACGTCGAATGGGGTATTTCAAGGAGATAGTCCACTTGACTATGCTCTGCCTCTTGCCATCTTGCAAATCTGTCTTGTGGTGGTTGTTACGCGTGTTCTCGCTTTTCTTATCAAGCCATTGAGGCAGCCACGTGTCATTGCAGAGATTATTGTAAGTTTCCCCTCTTACCATGCCTCTTTTTGTTTTTGCTCCTCACCATATTTATTATTTTTCTCTTGGTTTCCTCTTCACATTCCTTTAGTTTATGATCTGCTATATTTGTTTCTTGATTCTTGATTATTTTTTTCTTAATAATTTCCCTTTATTATAGAATGTTAAAAAATCAAACCTAAAAATTTTCCCTTTTTTTATAATAAAAAAGACTTATTAACACTCAATAAAAAGGAAGCTTAACTTATATGTAGTTTCTTTATATTTTTATCATTCAGATCTCTATTAAAATATGATAAGTATAAATTGTTCTTGAAGAGACCAATTGTACTATGCTGAATTGTAATAAAAATATAATTATTTTTAAATATTATACTTGCCTGATTGAAAAATTTAATAACAAGAATTTTCGGTTTTTACCAAATACTCGGGAAACTTGGGAATTCTAGGATTTTTAGACATAAAGTCCAATTGGCAGCCAATAGGTTTTGTTATAGGTTCTCTATCTTCGTCTTTGTATCGTCTTTTCTTCTATGAAAGCAGTATTGACCAGAAAAAAGGTCCAATTGGCGAAGCTTTGACTAAAGCTTTTGTTAATTGTTTTTTGAAAACAATTTAATGAAGTAATATTGCTAAAAATGAAAACTTATTTGGATAATTTACTGATGAAAACAATTTAGAATCTTTTTTTTAAATAAATAAAAAACTGTTTAAGTCCAAATTGTCCCTTATTTTCCTATCCTCCACTTGTCATGTAGTATTGGAAGCATCTGGTTAATTATCACTTTAAAGGGTTGACATACATGTCGCATCAAATAATATGCATTCCTTATTCCATCGTCCATGGTTGCTGTTGCATCATTCTTTCTTACTTTTTCTCCACCAATTCAAATTTCGAGCGTTGAGTTTGCTTTGATATTGTATTTACTGATGTGATTTCTCCTTTCATACGTTGTAGGGTGGAATAGTATTGGGCCCGTCAGTTCTGGGACGCAATCAACATTATTTGAACGCACTATTTCCTTCCAAAAGCCTGACAGTTTTGGATACACTGGCCAATCTTGGTCTCCTTTTCTTTTTGTTCCTTGTGGGCCTTGAGCTCGATCCAAAGTCCCTTCGTCGAACAGGACAGAAAGCTCTTGGCATTGCCCTCGCAGGAATCAGCCTCCCTTTTGCTCTAGGAATTGGAACCTCATTTGCTCTCAGAGCAACTATCTCAGAAGGTGTCAGTAAAGCCCCTTTCCTTGTATTCATGGGGGTGGCTCTCTCCATTACTGCTTTTCCCGTCTTGGCTCGCATTTTGGCTGAGCTCAAGCTTCTCACCACCGACATTGGTCGAATGGCCATGTCAGCAGCCGCAGTCAATGATGTTGCAGCATGGATTCTGCTTGCTCTCGCCATTGCTCTCTCTGGTTCTGGACATTCTCCTCTTGTTTCACTCTGGGTTTTATTGTGTGGTTGTGGTTTTGTATTGGGTTGCATTCTTGTCCTCCCTCCTATTTTCAATTGGATGGCTCAACGTTGCCATGAAGGTGAACCCGTTGACGAACTGTACATCTGTGCCACATTAGCTGCAGTTTTGGCAGCTGGTTTTGTCACTGATACTATTGGGATTCATGCCCTATTTGGTGCTTTTGTGGTTGGAGTGCTTGTTCCAAAAGAAGGGCCTTTTGCTGGGGCTCTTGTTGAAAAAGTAGAGGATCTAGTATCTGGTCTTTTGCTTCCATTATACTTTGCATCTAGTGGATTGAAGACAAACGTGGCCTCTATTAGAGGGGCTCAGTCATGGGGTCTTCTCGTTTTAGTCATATTCACAGCTTGTTTTGGAAAGATTGTTGGCACCATAGTTGTTTCCCTACTGTGTAGAGTGCCTTTACAGGAGGCTCTGGCACTAGGCTTCCTGATGAATACCAAGGGATTGGTGGAGCTCATTGTCCTTAATATTGGTAAAGATAGAAAGGTAATTAATTTTAACTGAATTATTTTAAATCTGAAAATATAGAAGGAGCTCTGCTCCGCTTCGCTTGCGTACTTCTATTTAAAGTCTAATTATTTTTTGCCTGCAGGTATTGAATGATCAGACATTTGCTATCATGGTGCTTATGGCTATCTTCACAACTTTCATCACAACGCCCTTAGTCATGGCTGTATATAAACCGGCCAAAAGAAGGGCGAAAGCTGACTATAAATATAGAACCGTTGAGAGGAAAGACCAAGACACCCAGCTTCGACTCTTGGTATGTTTCCACAGTGCAAGGGACATCCCGTCAATGCTGAACTTGGTTGAAGCTTCACGCGGCACTGGAAAGAGAGAAGGGCTTTGTCTATATGCATTGCACCTCATGGAGCTCACAGAGAGGCCATCGGCTATACTGATGGTTCAGAAGGCCAGAAAGAATGGTCTTCCCTTTTGGAACAAAGGGAGACGTTCAGAGGCCAACCAAATAGTAGTTGCTTTTGAGGCTTTCGAGCGGCTAAGCCGAGTGTCTGTGCGTCCCATGACTGCAATCTCATCCTTGTCGGGCATTCACGAGGACATATTCGAGTGTGCTGAGAGAAAAAGGACAGCCATGATAATTATCCCATTTCATAAGCACCAGAGACTGGATGGATCATTGGAAAGCACTCGATCAGAGTTCAGGTGGGTGAATCGGAGGGTTCTAGAAAACGCACCATGCTCAGTGGGGATCTTAGTGGACCGTGGACTTGGTGGAAGCACTCATGTAGCTTCAAGCTATGTATCTTCTGCGACCACAGTACTATTCTTTGGTGGTCCTGATGATCAAGAGGCCTTAGCTTATGGTCTGCGTATGGCAGAGCATCCTGGTATTAGTCTAACCGTAGTTTGCTTCCAGGTGGGAAGCTTAGAAAATGAAGGAGAAATTGTGAGTGTTGAAATAAACATGGAGCCATCAAGCAAAAACGGAGTACCAACAGATGAGAAGTTCCTTCAAGAAGCTAAAAAGAATGTCTCACATAACAACTCAGTGAAGTTTGAAGAGAGGAGGGTGAGAAAATGTGAAGAAGTCATGGAGGTGGCTAAGGAATACAGTAGATGCAATTTATTTTTAGTAGGTAGGATGCCAGAGAGTGAAGTAGCATTTGCTTTGAAGAACAGTGTGAAGAGTGAGTGCCCAGAAATGGGGCCAGTAGGGAACTTGTTGATTTCTTCAGAGTTCTCAACCTCAGCTTCAGTGTTGGTGGTGCAGCAGTACCAGGGCCAGAAAAAATTGACTCCTGTGCCATCAAGCAGGAGGGTGGTTATACCTGAGAAAGACCTGGACAACAATTCCTAGTAATTCTCATTCCTCCCTCAATTTTAATGACATTGTGTACATATGTATTGTGCAGCACAATTTACAGATACAAGCAGAGGACAAGGCAGGTGTTGGCCACTTAAATATGTTGGGAATTTGAATGACTTGCCAAGAGGTTTTGAGATCAAAACCTTGGTGCCCTTTTATGTATTTGTAAGTATTGGCAATAGATGATGTCAAACTTCCTCTGGTGGCGTTAGTTTATTCAAGATCACAACTCTTATGACTTCCAACTTCTATGCTTTTCTTGCTTTGGTTTATTAATTATTAACTTCTTTATTTTGCAGTTTTACGCATTGAAGAGACTCCCTATAACATTGGGCTTCTCCACAATTTTAAATGTAAAAGAAACGAAATTAACTAATTTTAAATTAAGAATACCACATTAAAACTTGTATAAGAATTAAAAGTGCATTTAAGTATATTTCATCCTATACTTCCCACTCCTCCGCCCAAAGGGTTCCCATTCTTCCTCTTATCATCGTGGTTTATATTTTGTGGACCTTTGAACTTAGATTATAATCAAAAGTTTATAAAAAACAATTTTAATATATTTAATCTTAGCAATGTGTAAGTAAATTAGTACTTATGCTTAAGCTTATAGTCTTTGCTCCCAAAATTATTAATCCTGACCCTAATTTAATAGCATATATAGGTCATTGATGCCTGCCACTGACTTCACCCTGAACAGATGATCAAACTCCAGTTTCAACTTTTTAATGTTAATTATAAAAATTAAATTTATACACAACAACAACAAAGCCTTATCCCACTAGGTGAGGTCGGCTATATGGATCACGCCATTAAGCTTTATCAATGACCAACTCTTTAGGTATCTCATTTAAAAGAAGATCCTATTCAATAATTTCTCTAAGTGTTTTTTTTTTGTCTTCCTCTATCCTTTTTCATAGGGCTCCAAATATAAAAATTAAATTTATACACACTTTATATTATTATTATTATATTTTCTATTGAAAATATAGCATTATAAGAAGTTTTTTGAATTAATTATTTTAATTTTGAATTGTAAAAAGGAAAAGTACAAATACATTTATCATTTTCTTGATTGAAGAATCTAATATTGCAAAGTATTCTTCTTACTATAATCACCGGAGGCCATCTCACCTATTCATTGTGTTTGTATCTATTGATTTATGTCCCTGTTGTTTCTAGTTCTGTTTGGTTGCTGATCTCTGTAATAGACTATGTAAGATCTTCTACAATCTAATTTCCGTATTTTTACTCGAAAAGAAAAAAATCGCACAACGCCATATTTAAATAGTGAAAGCGTGAGAGTGAAGATAATAATTTTAATGCTGCAAATATCGAGTGTCAGAATTTGCATGCTGCCGAAATGAGTTAATTAATTTAATTAAGCATGTGCGATGTAAAGATGCCCCTTCACATAGAAGACACGTGAATCTTAGAGATCTTTAACGTCGCTCGTGGTCATATAATTGCATTGACATGACACGATTCCATCAATTTCGCCTAATTTGACAATCACGGTCAGTTTGGCTAATTAATTGGCTAATTCAGAGGCAAGTACGAAGTAAGAGTTGGAGGAACAATGAAAAGTCTAACAAAGAAGGCATATGATAGATACCTAGTAACTTGATAGCAGTGAAATCTTTCAAGCATCAATATGATAGATACCTAGTAATAAAATAAGGACCCAAACACCATATTTGTTCTTCACTTCTCCAATAGGTACTGTACTTTTCTTAAAATTATTTTTCTATATAAAATTTGCACTCTAATTAATCACTTTATAACCAAATGAGCACACTTAAAAATACCTTCAATCCTTCATGAAGAGGGATTGTTGTATTAAAAACCTAGTTTATCCAGTAATAGCCACGTTAACTTAATCGTGATGTTCCCAGAGTTATTATGGTGGAGGGTACAAGAAGAATCATCTCATTTCCTCTGACAAAGAGAAGCAACAGCAGAGCATCCCAAATATATTTTCAAATGAATTTCTGGCAGTCAAATGAATTTATTCGATCTATCACCTACGTGATTTCTACTATGAATAAATCAATATTTGTTGCCCTCAGTCATCGTTTCGTCATCCAATCCAACATGCTTCTTTAATTTCTAAGTTATTCAACAACATATAGATATGTAAGGAAGAAGCTAAAGAAGGCCGCACCTCCCTATTCATTACATCACATTTAATCTGAGTATCTGACATCTCCTCATGCCATAGTCTTTTCAGTTTTAAGCATGCAAAACTCTGGGCACTACCGCTACGCATTATTTTGAAATTATATTTTCTAAAGTAAGGTTAACCGCAACACTATTTTCTAATTGGTTATACGACAAGCGTCGCTGTCGCATAAAAACTTTCTATCGTCAAATAATCCAAAAAGCCGGAAGAACTGTTTTATCTTAATTTTCCTATGGTGCCATTAAGAATATGAATCCTATAAAATCCAGAGGAACTGAAACACAAGAGTCACAGTAATAGCCATCGATGATCACGATAAGAAAAGTAATGGCAAATTATTGGTGCGTTATCTTTTGCTTACTACTGTCATTCCATTCTGGTGTTTCTTACAAAAGAAGAGCAACACCACAGAAAAAACCTTGCAAGCGGCTTTTGGTGTTTTACCACGACAACCTACTCTCAGGCAAAGATGCTGCAAATGCAACATCTGTAGCGGCTGTTAATGGGACAAAGCTAGGGAATTCTGATATGGGAATGCTGGTTATATTTGATGACCCCGTGACGAAAGACAGAAACTTTCATTCTCCTCTGGTGGCTAAGGCTTCAGGGTTCTGTTTCTATGACACCAAAGATGCTTATAATGCTTGGTTTGCATACACACTCATCTTCAATTCAACACAGCACAAGGGTACCATCAAGTCATCAACATAATGGGAGCTGACCTAATAGGCGAAAAGACCAGAGATCTTTCGGTGGTTGGTGCCTGGTGGAACCGGTGACTTCTTCATGACCAGGGGAGTTGTAACCCTCGAGACTGATGCAGCCGAGGGTTTTAAGTACTTTCGCCTTAAGATGGACATCAAGTTGTTTGAGTGTTATAACTAGCAGACGAAGTTGTTTAGTACGTATATGCATGTGATCTTCTCATGTTCCTTCCTTTGATGTAAGCAACTATTGTGTTCGTGCTGGAAATTATAGTCTTTCACATCTTCGACTTGTCCAATCATTACGTATATAATTCATAACCAAAATAATGCTTCTAATTGTCAAGTGAATTTTGGATCTTTTTTTGAAAGGATAAGGCATAGTCTTCGGAAGTTGTTAGCCATCCTACTATTTTCATTCCAAAATAATAACCCTAAAATAATTGCACAAGATTTGTGCTATGGTCTTAAAATTATCAAAGATTCTATAATTCTCTTCTCCAGCACACTTGAAGAAAAAAACTAAAAAAACAAAGAAGATAGTTAAAAGAAAAGCAAAATGAAAGAAAAAATATTTACAAGGCTGAATTTGACTTAGGTGGCGCCTAGGGCTTATACAGGATATTGAGGATCAAAGTGTACATATTAAAAAAAAAATTGTTTTGATTTTTTACGAATAGTAATGCAATTTAGAAATAATTTGATTTTGTAAATCAAATAATTTTTATGAAATTGAGATTGTGTCTAAATTTATGAAAAAAGTGTCTAAATTTATGAAAAACGACCTATTACAAATTTTCGCTTTCCCTATTTTTTGAAAATTCTAATTTTTTTTAATTCTTGAAAAAATTGTTTAGAGTCGTTGGAATCTTACTTTTTGATGCCTTTTTTATAAGAAGGAAGAGAGATATAGTGTATGATTTAGCCTTTAGGAGGCATTGAGTCTCACGTCGCACCATAATTCATCTAGTTTTGTTTGAGAGGGTACTCAACTTTACCTTTTCAATTGAAATCTAATTAATTAATTTTGTTTGGTTTTGTTGGGAGCCATTGGAACCCTACTATATTTTGAAGAAAATACGAAAACAATTTCAAGTCAATGTTTATAAGCCTAATTAAGGAGATATTAAGTCTCACATGGCTTTTTAGCTGGTTCTAAAGCAACCTGAGGAGATACATAACCTCACAAGACCAGGTGTAGATTCCCTCAGCTCCCTTTCCCTCCATGTCTTCAGGCAACCATTGGATTAACCAACCCAACGACCATTGTTAATCCCACGTTTCTTTTTCTTTTTTTTTTTAAATTCCAAGCAAAATTCTCTCTTTAAAATATTGATATTACTGCATAGATGTTGTGATTTATGAATTGTTCTATTTTAAAGGAAGAAAATTTGATTGATCATCTCTACCCATAATTTTGTTTGGAATTTAAAAAAAAAAAGGGACATGGAGGGACATGGAGGGGAAGGAAGCTTGAGGAATCCACGTCCCACAAGACCACACCAAAATGATACTTCCTCTTTAAACTTTAATATGCCAAAGCAAAGTTGGGCAAATCACCTACATAAACTATGAAGTAAGGAGCATTGAGATGAAGTCACCCCCACGGAAGAAACAATGCAGATCCTACAAGGATGTGATTCAAAACCCTATCTCCTTGGAAGCATCAAAACAATTTGAAACTCTAGCACATAACAAAGAGCTACTTATAATCAAGTCCCCCAGCAAGAAATCCAAACCTCAAACCTCTAGTTGACTTTTGTAGCCAAGAATGGTTGGATACCGGACAACCATGGACAAATAATATTAACTAGAAGGCTATATTATTATAATTTTGATTTTTATAGTTTCACCAAAATTGTAAATTAGTCTTTATACTTTATTTTGATATAAATTGATTCTCATAGTTTCTCAATCCTTTGAAAGTGTTCCCTGCCGTTATAAGAGGTCAATCTGCTACTAAAATATGCCAACGTGGTAGATGATATGGGCTTTTTCAGGACATATTAGAAAGCCAAGTTATTATTTTTATCGAAGTAAGCATGCCTAATTAGCTGAGTAAAATTCCCAATTTTCCCAAATGTCTCTCTCCTCCTTTAATCCTAACTTCTCTTTTATGCAAACTTAGATTCTGGTCTTGCGATTGAAAGGAACTTCAGCTATGTATTGTCATACTGGAATCAAAGTTGAAGGCCCAACAACAAGCCTTAGTTTAAATACATCCTCAGTAGTTGATAATAGAACTAGGAACCATTTGCATCAAAGGAATCATTATGTCATGATCTGGAAATAATATAAAGAGACTTAACGTGTAATTGCAATGCTAGTGCTCTTTGCATTTAATTTATTAGCGACCAAAAACGAGTTTGCAGAAAAGAAAAGTTAGGGATAAGGAAGGAGAGAGACATTTAGGCAAATTGAGAATTTTACTCAGCTGACTAGGTATGCTTATTTGGACAAAAATAATGACTTAACTTGCTACATGTCCAGAAGAAGCCCACATCATCTACCATGTTGGTATATTTTAACAACCTCTTGTAACGGCCACTGCTAGAAAAACCTCAATTAGCGACGGAAAAATTCCGTCACAAATCCATCGCAAATTCCGTCGCTGATTTGAAATTACAACATAAGAAATCTGCGAAGGAAGAGTTCCGTCGCTGATTAAATTTCCGTCGCTAAAATTAGCGACGGAATTTTCCGTCACGAAATTCCGTCAGAAAGTATTTTTAATTTTGCGACGGAATTTTCCGTTGCAAAATTTCGTCGCAACTATTTTTTCCGTAGCTAAATTTCGTAGCAAAGAATTTTTATTTTTGAGATGGAAAATTCCGTCGCAAAAAATTTTTGATGGAAAATTTCGTTACAGACATTTCTCCCCTCTCATTCTTTTTTCACATTTCTCCTCAATTGTCAAATCAATTAAAAAATAAATATTAATAAAATAAATTTAAAGGATTTTTTAAATTGAAAATTATATATACTTCCTAAAAATTAAGTTTCATTTTAAAATAAATTTTTATATTTTATTTTATTAATTTAATATTTATATAAAATTATCATTTTTATATGTACTATATATATTTTCTCTCATTTTCTTCTCTTAGTTATCCTTAGTCTCACTTCTCAATACTCACTCTCTCTAGTCTTTCTCTCCTGGCCGATTTCGTCTAAGCTTCGATCTCCACTCCACCCCTAGTGAGTTCTCCTTTCGTGCATAGCTCATCACTTTCTTTGCATGGCATGATCACACTTACACACTTAACATTTAGCCCTAGCCTCTCTCTCACACACAAAAGTGCAGGCAAGAGAGAGACAAGCACACATAGGTGCCTTCGGATATCCATCAAAATCGAGTCAAGTACATGAATCATGGAGCAAGGGCATCCTTAGCCGTCTCGTGATCAGTGATGTGCACAGAAGGAATTATGACTTTGATGGCAGGAATCAATCATCGGTTGGATTTGGAAGGAAAAATTAAAGATGAAAAATATAAAATGATATAAAAATGCATGTATTTTGTAATCTTAAAATAATACAAAATAAACATATTATTTTTTAATTAAATTAATTTAAATTATTATATATAATTCATTAAGTCTATATATATATATATAATGAGGAGTGAGGACATATTATGTTTTAATTAAATTAGTTTAAATTATTATGTATATAAAATTAATGATAGTATATATATTTTATATTTTATATATGTATAAAAAATTAAAAAAATTAAAAGTATAATCATAGAATTTATTCTAAAATTTATTTATGTAGTGTGGAGGTTCCTAATTAGTGAAAGATAAGATAAAGAGTAATGTGATAAATTTGGAAAAAATAAGGATTTTTAATAAAAATCAAACAAGGACATAAGTGAAATGTGAGATATAAGGCTTCCCTATTTCATTTTTAAGGACCTATGTGAATTTTTATTAAAGAGTGAAAAAATTCTTTAAATACAACAAATGAAAAAAAAAATCTTCATTAGGACTATGATTGATAGGGCTCATGCTAACCATGAGTGGTTAAAATTTTATCTTGACTCTAAACTCTATCATCTCCCTAGATTATAATGAAACAAACCAAGGTCATCTTAATGAAATCAGTAACTTTTCTATATCTAATTTCCCTTCTTTAGAAAATGAAAGCTTAAATAACCTTACTAGCAAGGTTTTAAATTGCGGTTGCGGTTGCGGTTGCGGTTGCGTTGTGGGTCGCTGCGATTGCGGGTGTTGCGGGCACTGCGATGCGGTTGCGATCATTGCGGTCGTGATTTTTTTTTTTAGTTGCACAAAAAATACAAAATATGTATATAATTGTTATAACCTTTAATTTTAAATATATATAACATATTATATCTAATATTTATATTAATTCCATAAATATATAATCTTATTTTATGCAAACATGTTAATTTTAATACAAAATTTAAGAAGAAAAATAGATAATTAATGTGCTGATGAGTGAAAAGGCATATACAAATGTATTCACATAATTATCAAATAATATTACAAGATATTAATCATCAGTCATCACCACATGGTTGAATGGCGTGGAGGATCATAGCCTGTAGTTTCGCTTCCAGCATCTGCATCACCATGGCTTACTCCTTGTCCAAAAATATAATCAAAAATTCCTCCACCATGCTCCAATTGTTGATGAAAAGCTTGATAAGAAGGTTGATAATAATTAGGCTCCTGATGATTCATTGAAGGTTGATAATATGGTGGAGCTTGATAAGAAGGTTGCTGATAGGATGGCGGATAGTGACTTTGGCTACTTTGAGAAGATTCACCAATGCCAAAGTCACTAAAACTTTGTGAAAAACTGGAAGAGATTGAATCTTCAAGATGTTGTCTTCCACCCCTTTCAATAGTGTGATAATCATGAAAAGACGTCATATCAATACAAAAACCTCGCTCACGCATAGGATATGGAGTGTCTTGATATGGGTCTTGTTCTCTATATTCATCTGTCCCATGAACATTTTCTGCAGTACCACCACCACCATCACCACCACCACTACCACCACCACTATTATTGCTTGGTGGACTCAAACCACCATCAGTATCATGACTATAACCACCACCATCATCATCGTCATCTTCTTCTGCTGCTTCTATGTCCTCATCTTCAGAATCCATTCTAGGAAGCCATTCTGCATTTTGAAGTCCATCCAGTAATGGCTCTTCCCTCTCTTCAATCCATGGAGACAAAGGATAATCTTCATGGAATATGTAGTCAAGATTAATTGGGTTGAAACTATTTTCTATTTCTTCTGGACTTCTTCTCTTCATATGTCTCATCTTCAGCTTCATATTGTAAAAGGTAAAAACAAGTTTTTGTAATTTTCTATACTTGAGTCTATTTCTTGTCTTTGTATGAATGTAACTAAATGTACTCCAATTCCTTTCACAGTTTGATGCTGAAGTTGTTTGGCTGAGGACTTTAATTGCAATATTTTGAAGCTCCGGAGTACATGAACCATAGAGCAACCACCATTCAGCTATTTAGACAAAATAAATAAATAAATAAATTATTTAGAATACATCAGAAAAGATTAATAAGAAGAAAATTGAAAAAAAAATAAAACATTTGGAATTAAATTGAACAAAAAAATGTCAAATAGCTATAAAAATAATACATTGTGCTATTATATTGCTTCTACCTCTTGCTAGAATAAATAAGACCGTTGGATTAAACAAATTCAACCTAAATTTTATTTGTCAATCCCATTTCCCTCCAATCCTTCATTCCTTCCCTCCAATTCTTCCCCGCCAAATACATAAAATATTAGAGAATTTTAATAATATTTTAAAATATAATGCTGAATCTAATGTTGTGTACTACTTTCTTTATTTTTTTTATATACTATAATATTAAAGCAACGTCTTAGATTAATGAGCCCTCTTCCCTCACATCTTTCTAAGTTTTTTTAATATAATATTGAATCTTAGTCTTAGTTTCATGTTAGAATGTATATATTAATATCAATTTAATTATTTTTATTATTATGTCAAAAGTAGAATTATAGTCTTTTATTGTGTAAAAATAGAAATGGGCATATTAGAAGAAACTAAAAATTCTTATCATACCTGGATTCAGTCGAGACCATGCTCGTTGAGCTATTTCTGTACCAAACATCTCTTGTTTATCCCGAAAAATGAATAACTACACAACAATAAATAATATATAATGTAAATACTAAATACATAATATTATATTTTAAATATTTATTATAACAAATCTTTTAAAGTTATATACACTAACCTGTTGCATTGCTTTGATTTGACTATCTAATCTTCTTTCTAACTTAGAAATTACATTCTTTGTTCCCTCAAATGTTTCTCTATAAACAGATCCTCCATGTTCTCCATATTGAAATTGAGGATTAAGAAAATAACCTGAAACAAAAAGTAAAAGAAATTTCAATTAATATCAAAAATGTAAATTGTTCTAATAACTTGCAATAAAATAAATCTTATATATAAAATTTACCTGCAGAATGTAAATCAATATGTAGAAAATTCCACCGCTTATCTATTATAGCATTATAATGCGAGTGATAGCGACAATTTTTCTCTATAGATAGTTTAGCTCTATCAATAGCCTCGTAAATGAAACCCATAGTTGGTTTTTCATCACCATCAACAAGCCTTAACACTTTAACTAGAGGCTCAAATACTTTCAATATTTCATTAGTTTTGATCCAATAACGTTCATTCAAAACTGTTTTTCTTGCATCATACGCTGGTCCAGATTTTGCCTTCCCAAATTTGGACTTTTTGAATTCGTCTGAAGTGAACATATTTTTTAGTGCTTGTTTTTGCTTCACAAGAGATTGTAGTTGTACAAATTGTGTAGCAAATCTGGTTATGCCTGGACGAATAATCTCTTTGCCTTCAGTATATCTTTTCATAAGATTAACAGTCCAAGTGTGGTTGTATATAAAAGATGTGATCAGCTTTGCATCTTCTAACACCTCTTTTACATTAGACTTTTTTCCAATGTCTTCTAAGCACAAATCTAAACAATGGGCTGCACAAGGTGACCAACAGATATGTGGCCTTTTTTCCATCAATTTTTTTCCAGTTGCCTTCAAGGCCCCTTCATTATCTGTAACCACTTGGACTACATATTCTTCTCCTACTTCTTCCACAATTTTATCAAGTAACTGGAAGTAGTAATCAGTATTTCTACTGGCAACACCAGAGGCATCAATAGATTTTAAAAAAACAGTACCACTACTACAATAGACAAGAAAATTCATGATATGCATATGATTCATATTGTTCGTCCAACCATCGCACATTATTGTCACACCTCTTTCCTTCCATGCACCTTTGAGCCCTTCGATCCATTGTTTCATTTCTTTGTACTCTTCTTCTAAGTAGACATCAGAAATCTCATAAGGTGTTGGAAATTTAACAACTGAGCTACCGATACTAGCGGCGGTAGTGATCAAACTATGCAACCATGGAGAGTTAGATAAGTTCATAGGAAGACGCTCATATATTATAAATTTTGAGACCACTTCCCCTAACTTTTTTCTCAACGACTTTATGATACCAGTTGTAATTTTTGGTTGCTTCACACTTTGACTTCTAACAAGATTAACATCTGTGGACCTCAAACTAAATGAAGTCTCTTCTAAACTAGACAGACGTTGTCTACTAGCACCACTAACACCCGCCACATGACCACGAGAGCTTCCACCCTCATCATACACATTTCGTGCCCCACCTATTTGGTGCCTAAAGCTTTGTCTTTGTTCCCATTCATGATGAGATCTAACACTCTCTTGAGTTGCATGTCTCATTTGCATCTCATCATCAATAAATCCTTCCATTTCATCATCATCTTCACCTCGCAATCTTGCTTCAAATTCTTCTTTTCTTTTTCTTGAGTCAATTTTTTTTGATTTAGTATCTTTTAGAAGTTTCATCATTCCTTCTCTGACAGTTTTAGTAACTCTGGGGCAAGGAGCTACATTACCTTGAAAATGTGCAATATGTTCCTTGATTCGGGTAATTCCTCCTTTTACTATTTTTCCGCAAAGTTTACACTCTATGTTGTTCCGATTTCCAGGTACAGGAGTTCCAAAATGCCATCCAAGATCTGTACTAGGAGCACCTTCAGATCTTCCTGATGGAAATTCCTCCCTTGGCGGCATTATTTATATTTATGGTACCTATTGATAAAACATAACAAATTTTAGAATGTGATAATATATAAATGTATATCATAACAAGAGAGAGAGAGAGAGAGAGAGAGAGAGAGAGAGAGAGAGAGAGAGAGAGAGAGAGAGAGAGAGATCTGTTTTCTGTTTTCCATCTCAAGTTAACCAAATGTCAAAAGTGATACCTTCCTAATTAATTCAATTGTTGTCTAATTATTTTCTTTCTTATCTCCATTTTCCAAATTAAATTACCAATCCTAGCTCCTAACTGTGGTTCAAGTCTTTGAGTTATACATATTAAGGTTTAGAAATTGCACACAATTAATTATCTGGTCTCTAAAATTTTATAATTGTTTTAATTTAGTTTTTGAAAAATCAAATATCACAATTTAATTATCAAAAAAATGTATTTATCTCATTGATTTGTTGTTGTTGTTGTTAGATAATCAAATTTACTGATACAGACCCTCACGCCAAGCACAAAGCCAACAACAACCACCACAGATCAGAGGGATGAGAGAAAGACGAAGACCAACGCTAAGGAGTGAGGACGATGAACGGAATCAACGGATAGAGTGGAGTGGAGATCGAAAATGAATTGGTGGGCACTGCCGCACTGGGTAGCATGAGATCGAAGATGAAGAAGGGGTCACCGGTCACAGCACCAGATGGAGGAAAACAGAGGACCAGTGAGCGATGGCGGCGGCAGATGAACGATAGCGACTTCGATGGGTTAGGTAAGTGGTTTTTCACTTTCTCTCTTCTCTAAACTAGATCTAGGGCTTCATTCGGCTGAAATGGTCTGAAATGGTGTGATATGTTCAAATTTTTTTTAGCTTTTATACAGAAAACACAACGGAACGCCGTTACTACCACAACTTCGTTCCGTTGCGGCCGCAACTCCGTTCCGTTGCGGCGCATCAGTGAGATTTTTAATCACCTCGCAATTGCGGGGTGATGCGGATGCGGCCACTGCCGCAACCGCAATATTGCGGCCGCATCAATGCGATGCGGCCGCAATTTGAAACGCAGCTTACTAGTATGCCAATTTGAAGATGAGATAAATAATGCTTTATTTCTATTTTTTTAAAAAATAAAAATTAATTTTTTTTTTCTAAAAATAAATTTTAATTCGTATATTTTTAATTCTTTTTATTAACTTTTATATGTTGGAAAGTTGTATAGGAAAAAGTTGGATATTAATTAAAGTTATATAGAAAAAAGTGAGATATATCATATATGTGTTGGAAAGTGAAAATGAAAAAATTATTTAATATTTATAATTTGTATAGAAAATATATTTTATATTAAAAAAGTATTAGTTTAATTGTCAATATAATATATATAATAGTATTTTTTAGAAAAAAGAGTAATTCTTATTTATTATGTAAATTTAATACATATATTTATTTATTTCATTAGTACTGAGTGGATCACAATTGGACTAATGAACCTTGAGTTGATGCCTTTATTAGTTTAATAACTAGTCCAATTTTTAAAAAATTTTTAATAATTACAAACTATAGATAAAAATAAAAATCATGCCTCCTAAAAATTAAGTTTAAGTTTAAAATAATTTTTATAATTTTATTTTATTAATTTAATATTTATATAAAATTATTATTTTTACCTTTAATATTAATAGTAATTCTGATTTCCCTTTATCTTTAATACCTAGTATCAGCCAACTTATATATATTATAACAACATAGAGGCAATACAATGGAAAAGGCACACCAATTCATGACTCCTACGTCAGGTAAATGTTTTTATAAATAATAAACTAAAAATATTATTTATTAGTTTAATTAACATATAAAAATTACGTAATTTTTAAAAATACCTAAGTAGAAAATTATGAAGGGGAGGAAACTAGAGAAAATGAAAGAAGCAGGCGTTAAGTGACAAATCATATCATTTTTAAATATTAACTTTTATTAACATGTGAGATTTTAGTTTGGACTCTCTTTTTAAAAAAAATAATCTGAAGGACAAAAATTTCAATACCCAAGATCTCTTTTTCAATCTTCCCTCCTCAAATTTTCATGTTTCCCTCTTTAATTTCACACCCCCACATTCTTTTTTTCATTTTCCCTCCCGATTTTTGTGTTTCAATTTCACACCCCTAATTGAGAACCCTAGAACATACACACTGCCATCTACCTTAGGAGATCAGAGATTGAGAGAGAAGAGGAGCTGCAAGGGGTGGGGGTTCGGCCCTCCAACTCCAGCCACCTCCAAGCCGGAATCCTCCTTCCCTTTCCACCTTTTCTTTCCCTTCTCTCCTCCCTCGACCACCCCTGTTACCGTGGGCAAGAATAGAGCCGAGAGAGAGATCAGTAGCAACGAAAGAGAGAGAGAGAGAGAGAGACCATCCCGCCGGTGTCCAAGCCCCTCCATCCCTGTCATCTCCTCCTTCGTTTCTCTCTTTTGTCTGCGTGGATGCTTCACACCGAAATGGTGACAGGTGAGAGGGGATTTTCTGATTTCGAAACTAAATTCTTCCCTTAGTCTGCATATGCATGTTTAATTGTTGTTTAGGTGTTATAGCTGTGAAATTAAGAGGATTATAGTTGAAAATAGTGTTGAATGTTGAACCAAGGGTTAGATTTATTCTAGTTGAAATAGATTATGGATAGAGAACTTGGGCTGAGAAGAAACCTGGGAAAAAGATGATGAAATTTTGAGTTTTCTACTTAGTTATTCATGATAAATTATGTTATGTGTTGAGTTATGAATAAAATGCTTTTGCTTTAGCTTGTGTATATTGAAACTTTAATCATAATCTGGTTCAAACATGGGTTATGGGGATTGAATTATTATTTTATTTTAGAGTGAAGATGCAGGAGAAAATAAACAGAGACCGAGAGGTAAATAATTATATTATGCATAATTTATAAACCGAGAACTAGCACAACAAATGGGAATAATTAGTTATATTATAATTTTGATTATAGTTCACAGAAAAAACATAAGGGAGTTAGCTGATTATAGGATGAATATATTTTCGGTAAAACAAAGAAGTAAGCTAAATATAACTGTGGCACCAATAATTTGACAACGATTCATTTGTCTTGTCTTGAGAGAATGATAATGTTTAATATGTTTAATATGTTTAATATATTTTAGAGACTGGAAAGTGAGAATTCACAAGACACATGGCTAGATTGATTAAGTCTTCTTCTTTAATGTAATAATAATGTTGATAGTGGATGAGGATTGAGAAAGGATGGTAGCCTTCTCATTGACTATGGTTTGAGTTTATCACTGCTCAAATGTTTGGATTTAATCTAGCAGAGGTTGACTACTATAAAAAATGTTTTCAAGACCATTTGTTTAAAACCTTAGTGGTATCACTTTTATCCTTTTTTTAATTCTTTACTTCCACTACTAATTCTTACTCATTTAAGATTTAGATTTAAGACTGACGTGATAAAAAATGAGCCTACTTAAAGAAAATTTAAAATTATATAGGTCAATTTAGTTGTTAAAAAAAATTTAGGACTTGTGCTTTTGTCAACTAGATTGTCACTTGTGAAAAGGACATGAATTGAAACAGAAAGTGCCAATGCTAATAGTAAATATATTACACTAGATAATCTAGATTCTAGAATATTTAGCCTAGACCAAAATTAATTCTGTAGGTGGTTGTAGGTAGATGTAGACTATAGATAAATTTTGTGTAGTGAAAGATGTAATTGAAGATCTTTTGTATTGACAGATCTTTAAAAAAAAAGTCATTAATAGTGCACTCATTAGGATCTTATTATTAATACTATTTTATTATATTATTTTTTATAAAACAAATTAAGTAAAATTTGTGAGCTAGTAGTAGCATTTTAAAACATGCAAGCTCTTCAGTAATTGTGCACAGTTTAAATATTAAAATTATAAAAATTATTAGTAAAATGTAGAATGGAGAAAGATTGGTTTTGTAAGTCATAGATAGTATATTGTCTTTAATTGTTTTTTTTAACGAATTACGTGAATATTTAGCTATATATTCCTATTAATAGTGTGTGTCAATAGAACTAAACGAATAAGTTAGAGAAGACAACACTGACATTTAAGCATGGGCACTTTGTTGAATTGGATGCACCTAAAATTTATTCTATTAAAAATTTAGTTCTTTTAAGTTACAAAGTCACTTATTTTTTTTTTCTTTAATGCCACCAAGATGCTTAACATAATAGTTTTATGTGGCTTCATGATGGTATAACTCTAAAAATCTCTTGTAAACTTAGATTCTACCTGTCATAATATCCTTCATAATGTTTACTTAAATGTCATATTTTGTTATGTTCTTTTAATTTCTATGGGGTATGTCATTGAGAAAAATTGTTGTTTACTGTTTCATTTTAATTTGTGGATTTAGATGATGTTGTGGCAAGTTATGATGAATTGCGTTCACTTTGGATTTTAGTAGGATAGAGTCGGTCATTGATGAGCTCAGGGTTCATAAAGAGAAAATCAATACTCAAAAGGAGAAGATCGATTCATAGGCAACTATCATCAGTGATATGCATTCAATGGTTGACTGTTTCATCAATTCTGTTGATAGGCAATGGGGTACTCCTGCTGTTGATGATGATGATGAGATATAGCCCTCAGATCACACCCTATACTAGTTTATTTATTGAAACTTATATTTTGTATTGACTTTTCATTTCATGATGTTGGATCATGAAAAAACAAGTAAACATTTTTGTTATATGGAATTTTTGATGTAATTAAATGTTATAATTATAAGTAAACCTTATTGGTTGTATTTCTGTATGTTCACATGTTACCAAATAACTTTGAAATTATCATGACTGGCAAAATATATTAAAAAAAAGTCTAAAAATTAGCGATGGAATTTTCATAAAAAATTTTGTTGCTGATCAACGACGGAATTAGTGACGGAATTTTTATCAAAAAATTTGTCGCTGATCAGCGACGAATAAGTTTTTGTCGTAAATTAGCGACGGAATGATTTTCGTCGCAAAGTCTCAAATTTTATTTGCGACGGAATTTTTTCGTCGCTAATTCTGCGACGGATATTGAATCTGTCGCAAATGATTTGCGACGAGCGTTTCTACGACGGAATGTTTTCTGTCGCAAAATCCGTCACAAATATATTTGTGACGGAATTTTATTAATTTAGCGACGGATTTTTTCGTCGCTAATCTAAGTTTTTCTTGTAGTGGGCGGGGACCAATTTCAATAAATTAAGAAACTATAAAGACCAATTAATTTATATCAAAATAGAGTATAGGGACTAAATTACTATTTTTGTGAAATTATAGGGATCCAAAAGTATAATTATTTAACCTAATTATAAAAAGGAGTTAGGGCAAAATGTATAAGAACTTGAAATTTGAAACGATCATGGACAATATGTGAAAACTAGAGAACCCCACCCAAGCTGTTGAGCTAGGATGAGGATTCCTACTAGCAAACTTGTACAATCCAAGAAGCAATTAAAGATATAATCCTCGAAATGAGTCCTAGTTCACTAACAACTGCTTGATGGATTTTTCATGTGGGCAATCAAAAATCATGTTTATTTTTTATATATAAAGTTCATATTTCATATAAGTTAATTATGAGTTTTTATTTGAGCCCATTAATATGTGATCAATATTATATTGAGTTGTACTAATTAATTGGGCATTATGTTTACTGGGATGACTAATTATGGAAAGGTCGGCCTATTAAGATTTTCACAAGAAGAGTTTCTACTCTTTGTCTATATATGTGATGTTACAGCCCCATTGATGCAACACCATTTGAAAGCATATTAGGTTATGAGAGCAATTTTTTCTCCGTAGTTGTTTTTTTTTTCTGCTTATACTCGATCATCAATTGCTATAATGAGTTCCGCCGTTGTTCCAGGTACCCATATGTTTGCTGTTATTCATATATGCTATAAAGCTATTTGCAATATTAATATATGAGAATTTTTTTAAAATTCCTTCAATTGGTATCAAAGACTGGTTGTCATATTGTTCTATGGCTATATGAAATTAAGAACCATGTGTTAATTTATATTGGTTGGGGGAAATTACTATGATTTGGTTATTTTTTTTTTAATGAAAATTGGTTTTTCATGGCTTTTTCCCTTTTTTCCTCCTCTTTTTGAAACCAAAATTTAACCTTTTTGGGTTGCGGATATCAATCTTAATTTAGATTTATCGTTGTTTATTTAAACAATCCTTTTTGCTCAAATCTAGGTCACAACGCTACTAATAATTGATGAAATTAAGTTGTGATTATTGTAAATTACATTATAATTGGTCAAAAACATGATTTAATTTATTAGAATCATGTAAAATAACTCAAGATTTGAAGAAAAAATCTCTTTGCCATTAACTTTTGCCCTCCAAACATTAGAATCGGAAAATCTAGGTTATATCAATGCTAATTGCTGAAATTGATATGGGACTATTGTAGATTGATCTCCTTATGAGTCAAAATCATGTTTTAATTTGACAAAAATAAGCAAAAATTGTTTAGAATCAAGGAAAACCCATTTACGTAGTGAACTGGGTCTGAAACAAGTAACACGCTTAGCTTTTTTCAACTTTATTTTTTGTAAAAAAATTATATTTTCTATTTTGAATATTTTTTTTTGAATTTTATGAGTATGAATCTATTTTTCATGAATTTTGTAATGTCTTGAACCTTATTTTGGATATTGTACTCTCTGAAATTTGGCCTAAAAATTTTTATTTGGATTGTGGATAGTATTATCTGTTAAATATTTCTCACACTCTCCTAGGTAGAACTACATTTGTGTATTTTAATTATTTTAGAGAAAATTTACAATTATTTAATTACTGAAATTGTATTATTTTATTGTAAATTATTTTTAAATGATCTGTCAAATTATTTTGGATATCTAGAGATACTATTTAGATAATTTTGTAAAAGCATCTATAATGGTGAACCTCAATTGGATTCTTATTGTAGGTTCCACGATGCCACATCAGCTTAAACAAATTCCCACCATTTTAAGCAACTCTGTGCTCAAGTGGTGAACATTTTTAAAAATCCACAAATGGGTGTCACAATTAACTCTCCACTACTTTAGCATTTATTACTCTCCACTAACTCCACTAACATTTATTGTGAGTTAATTATTTTATTATTACTTTTTATATAAGAATTGTTCTTACGCGTGGCAGCCAACCTAGTGAACTACAGTAGTGAACTAAAATAAGAATCAATTCTTAAATTTAAGAACCTTTTCTTAAGAACTATCACTGTAGATGCTCTAAGGTTGTGAGCTCACCTATTGCGGGTCTAATCTTTTTTTTTTGGCAATTAATATGTGTATATATCATAGTTAAGAAAATCGGACCGGACTAGAAAATCGGTGAACTGACCAGTTGTTCGGTCCAAAACATGCTCAAAAATTGGATAGGGGTTGAACTAGTCAAAAATAGATCAGATCGGTTAAAACCTGATCAAACCGATCAAAACCCGAGAAAACCAGTTAGTTGTCACGATTGGTCGATTTGACGAAGAAGAAGAAGAAGACAGAGCCCATTGTCATCATTTGTAGCCGTTGCCAGCACTGCTAGAGAAGTGGAAAACAATGTCGTTTCCGTTGCTGGAAAGAAGAAGAATTGAGGAGTGGATCTAGAGAGTGATATCTCGTTGTCGTTTGTAGCCACTACCAGAGAAGAGGAAAACGACATCATCGCCATTGCTAGGAAGATCTGAGGACCAAGTAGATCTGGAGAGTAGAAGAGGAAGAGTCTTTGTGGAGTGGGAAGAGGAAGAGAGAGAGTCCATGGCTGAAGGCTAAAATACTGAGGAGTCACGCACATCTGAAGCAATCTGACTTTCTGTATGAGAGAAGGCAATCTAATAGGATATGTTTTAACGACCCGTTTGGTTCGCAATACAGAGCAAGAATGAAAAGGAAATGAGGAATGAAATAGAAAGGAGAATGGAAAAGAGAAAAGGAAAAGGAAAAAAAAGTTGTTTGGTTCGCAATGAAAAATACTATGCAATAGAAAAGAAATAAGTGAGTAAATTTACTATTTTACCCTTTGATATAATTTTTTCATTTTACTATAGAAACTCTCCAATTCCATCATAATTACTACAGATTTTGTTTTAATTTCACTATTTATACAAAAACTTTTCTATTTATTCACTTAGGTACCTAGCTAAATTTTTTTGTCCTTTACTTAATATAAACTATTTTGTTATTTCATCTAAGTCCCTAGTTTGAGAACATATTTTGTTCTTTGTTAAAATGAATCCCTATAAACTTTTCAATTTATTCACTTTTTCAATTCATCCCTCTCTCTTTCTTTCTTGCGTTCTCTTGTGCATCTCTGCGTCTATTTTCTCTCTCCCTCTTTCTCTCACTCCCACACACACATACATCTATGCTTTTCCCTCTCGCTCTCTCTCAGAAGCCCATTGTTCATCTCTCATAACCCTAAAGCCACAATCACAACCTTGTCAATCTATTTTGCTTCTTTCTCATCTCTTTCCGTCTTTGCAGTGCTTATCGAGGAAAACACACCTTCAATTTCAAAGATTCAAAGGACGGAGAAAAACCCACCTTCAATTTCAATGCCTACATGCTTCAAAAGGCTAATTCAGTAAACCAGCCCCACTTGATGAAGAAGATGCAGAGCCAAGTAAAGAACAGAGCATAACCATGAAATTTTGGAGAGGATGAAGGTTGAGTGTTCATTGTGAAAGTCAAAATTTGGGGCAGACAAGAAGCAAAACAAACGGACATAGGAAGGAGCAGCATAGAGGGCAATCAGGACATTTCTCTCCTTTTCCATCCAGTCTCGCCTTTTCCACTGCTTCAGTGAAGGAAACTCCATACATATAAAAATAGAAAATAGTACACGGTGCGAATAAAAGCCTTCCTCTGCAACTAGCCAACCAAACGTAAGCAAGTCTACTGTAGAATAGAATCCAGTCGCCTTTTCTATCCAAGACTGCGAACCAAACGAAGCGTAATATTTTATGTAATTTTGCTTTCTATCTCTCTGTCACTTTAGTCTTTTGTCAATATGCGTTTTACTTTTTTTTTTTCCAATTGCTTCATTCATTGATTATAAATGTGGAGAGAGCGTGCATGACTGAAGAAGCAAGAAACAAAAAAAACTTTCAAATTTTAATTTTATTTGATTAATTGATTTATTTAACATTTATTGATTATGAATTTATAATTTTTATCTTATATAATTTATTTATTCAATATTATATATGTATAAATAATAAATAATGTATGAATATTAAATCATAATTTTAATTAAGTTCGTAGATTTATGTTTATAATATGTAATTATATATAGTATTTTAATATTTTTAAAGTATCACCGGTTCAATTACTATTCAACATGATAGGATCATTGGACCACGAACCAGTGTCTTCACCAGTTCAATGACCAGTCTAGTTTTTTGAACTATGGTGTGTGTATATATATATATATAATTTATTACAAAATAATTATTGCTAAAAAAAGCGAAAATAGCAATTATGATAAAAATAAATAATTGGTTTTGAAATACCATTAGTGTATACACCCTATCAGAGTGACGTTAATATACGTTTCTTGTTGTAAATGATTTTTCCCTTTTCGCTGTTGCATTGTTGTATTTGAGTTGCTAAATTGTGCATTGAATTCCATGTTTTAATTTTTTTATGCCCTATCGATGTTGAATTTTAAGATGTGATATTCAAGTTATGAGAGTGTGCCTATGCCTTGTAATTAATGACCATATTAGCATGATTACAATGATATGAAGGCTTTAATTTATCATCAACCATTTAATTTCTAAGGAATTTATCTCCCATTTTTGTTTTTCCTCAGTTTCAATTTTGATGAGTTTCATTTTTATCGTTACCTTGAATGGGATGAACAATGAGGACTAGGTTGAATCAATGAAATTGAATCTAGCCATCATGAATATGGGTATGACCCTCTAATGATTTACCTCCTGTACCCACTGCGAATTCTTTCGATGTTGTGAGAGCCATGTACAACAAGTGGGAACACTCCAATAAAATGTGTTTGATGTTCATGGGATATCACATTGACAAAACCATCAATTGAAGAGTTCCTGACATTAAGACTACGAATGAATACTTAAAGGATGTTGGAGAAAAATTTGTCAAATTTGACAAAGCTAAAAAGGGTCATTATCTTTCCCTATTAAGTAAAACCAAGTATGATGGTGTGAGTGCGCGAGCATTGCATGAAAATCCTCCCCTACTACAATAAGCTAAAAGATATGAAATTAGAACTGGGAGAAAGCTTTTTGACTTTGTTGATTCTAGAATCTTTGCCTCCCAAATTTGCTGTTATGAAAACTAACAACACTCATCAAGAGAAATGGAATGTCAATGAATTGATCTCCATTGTGTCACAAGAAGAAGAAGAAAATATGCAAAAAAAGAAAAACATGAATCATTATGGTCAAGTTGTCTCTCATGACCTTGGTCATATTGACAAGAAAAAGGGAAAATTCAATAAGGGAAAAAAGAAGTTTAAGTGATCCTTTGATAAGGAAAAGAGTCATTTTGACAAAAGGACCTTTGATAGAATGTGTAAGTTCCACGTACAAAAAATATGGGCACAAGCAAGTTGACTGTTTGAAATTCAAGGCTTGGCTTGACAAAAAGCAACAAAAAGGAGTTCAAAAACAATTAGAGGCCAAGTAATGGAGAATTGAATGTTACCGTTGGAAACAGAAATAAAGTGGAAGTTAAGAACATAGGAGTAGTCCATTTATGTACCATCTATGAGGAAAAATTTGATTTGAGTTTTGACATTAGACAAATGTGGATTTTCTTTTAAGTTTGGTAATGGAAAACGTTTCAATTTCTTTTCATTCTTGTGTTGTATGTGGGCCATGGTAGCAATAATTTGAACATGCTATGTGAGACAAAGCAGATGCTATCAAGCTAATTTTACATGATAGATCTTGGTGATGCCTCTTTTGTTTTGGGCATACAGATCTATCTTGACAGACCCTAGGGTGTCTTAGGCCTGTGTTGAAAGGTGAAATGATCACCAAGTCCCAGTGTCATCAGAATGATAATGTCACATCCCAAAAATTGAGCATGTGAAAAGATACTACTCATTTGATATAATTCTCAAATATACGTTATATACATATATTCTGTAAGGTTTTACATTCAACCTTAATCATTCATTCCACACTACAGAATTATATTCATCTGATAAGCAAATATAGACATACATAGTCTGATATTTCTATCTCATCGCAAGCCTAGGAGACCTATAGAAAATACAGAGCTTTTCTAATATCCACATTAATAAGTGCTGGTGTCCCACCAGACAGAAATAGAGTGTAATCCCAAGGGGCTTCTAATCTTCCAACGGATACTCTTCTTCTTTGTTTTCTATATCTGAAAAATAATCATAGGGAGTGTGAGTTTATTTAAAAACTCAGTAAGTAAATAACTGTACTATATAGAATATCAAAAGTACAAATACCACATTTACTCATATAATTAATTGTCTTATACATCGAGTAGTATGGGACTCTAACCCTTTCAAACTCATGAATAAGATTTCATAGATATACACCGAGTAGTATGGGACTCTAACCCTTTCAAACTCGTGAATAAGATCTCATCGGTATACACCGAGTAGTATGGGACTTTAACCCTTTCAACTCGTGTATAGATTTCATAGATATGCACTGAGTAGTATGGGACTTTAACCCTTTCACACTCGTGTATTAGATTTCTTAGATATACACCGAGTAGTATGGGACTTTAACCCTTTCACACTCGTGTATTAGATTTCTTAGATATACACCGAGTAGTATGGGACTTTAACCCTTTCACACTCGTGTATTAGATCCCGTAGATCTTTACTCATTAATAAAATAGTGAGAATTCATCACATAGTACAATTGTCATGAAATAAATAATTTCTTCATACTCTTATTTCTACTGATCATCATATACTCCCATATGAAAAATTAATTGCTTATTATCCAAATAATATTGTAAATGGGACTTATATTGTACTTTGACTAGTAATATCAAATTAGCTGAGCAAGGTTATTCACTCACCTTGATGTTTGTCCAAGTTTACCTTGTTCCACACTAGAATTTGTGTAGGAAAATTTCCTAGTAAAATATATTACAAGGAATCATAAGAAAGGAAACAAAATCACGAAAATACGTAAAATTTTCTGACTGCTACAGTAACGGTTTGCTACAGTGTCGGTTCGCTACAGTAACGGTTCACTACAGTACCGGTTCGCTACAGTAACGTTGACTGCTACAGTACCGTTGACTGCCGACACTACAGTACTGCTACAGTAACCCGAAGAAAATTTTCCAGATTTTGTTTCGAAATCCCTGGTTGCTACAGTAACTCGGTTTTGCAGAAAAATCTTTCAAAAATTCATCCTTTCCTTTCTTGTTTCAAAACCAGAATTTCAACTCTTTTAACCGATTATAACTCAAATATAACTTCTAAAACAACTGAGATTCATGAATTATCATCAAAATCTTCAAGAACAAAACCTCCTCTGATCTTCTACATAAACTGAAATTTAAGGAAAATAATCGGATTAAAGCTTACCTTTGATCCTTACAAAGCTTTTGAACCGAACAAATAATCGAACTTCTGAAGATCAAGGAAAGGATTTGAGAAGAAAATGAAGAACTGAGAAAGAATCTTTTCTGCTTCCTTCGGCTGAGTGAAAAATATGAAGTTACTATTGAAACTTTATATTAAATATTTCTAATGGGTTATTCAATAACCCATGGGTATCCATAACCCAACATCCAAACTCATCCAGTCAATTTACAATAAATGGATTAATTGACCATTCTGCAACCACTTTTCCATGAATTTCACCATTCTTAGAATATATCCCTCATTGTGCAAATATTTAGTCCAGTCATTTAACTCAATTTTCATAAATAATATTCAAAGAGAACAATTAAATATGAAAATTAAAAATGACCAAAATAAATAACTAAAGTAACGTTGTAGAATTCTAAAATACTCTTAAGCGAATTATATTCTGAAATTAACGGGTATTACATTCTACCCCCCTTAAAAGAATTCGGTCCTCCGAATTAAAATCTTACCTCAAGTTTCAAATAAATGTGGATAGTTTTTCCACATCTCATCTTCTGCCTCCCACGTAGCTTCCTCGCGAGAATGATTTCTCCAAAGAACCTTGACAGTAGGAATTTCTTTGGTACGCAATTTCTTGACTTTTCTATCAAGGATAGCTACTGGTACCTCTTCGTAGGTGAGAGTTTCATCAAAATGAACTTCTTGGGGTTGAATGACATGAGAAGGATCAGGAAGATACTTCCGTAGCATGGACACATGAAATATTGGATGAACTCCCTCTAGGTTGGAAGGTAGGTCTAGGCGATATGCCACATTACCCACTCTGTCTACAACCTCATATGGGCCAACATACCTCGGACTAAGCTTTCCTTTCTTCCCGAATCTCATTACTCCTTTCATAGGTGAGATTCGTAAGAAAACCATATCACCTATTGCAAATTCAAGGTCACGTCGTCGGTTGTCCGCATAAGACTTCTGTCTACTCTGAGCAGTTAACAACTTCTCTCTGATCAGTTTAACTTTATTTATATCTTCATGTATCATCTCAGGTCCAAATATTTTGGTTTCACCAAGTTCAAACCAACCTATAGGAGATCGACACCGTCTCCCATACAAAGCCTCAAAAGGTGCCATCTGAATACTGGCTTGGTAACTGTTATTATAAGCAAATTCAATAAGAGACAAATGATCTTCCCAACTTCCACTGAAATCTATCACACAAGCTCTTAGCATATCCTCTAAAGTCTGAATTGTCCTTTCGGACTGTCTATCAGTCTGAGGATGGAATGCTATGCTAAGATTCACTTTGGTACCCAAAGCCTCTTGAAAGACTTTCCAGAACCGAGAAGTAAACTGAGGTCCTCGGTCTGATATAATGGATATTGGTACACCATGAAGTTTCACTATTTCTTTAACATAAAGTCGAGCAAGTTTTGCTACACTGAAAGTGGTATGAACAGGAAGAAAATGTGCTGACTTAGTAAGTCGATCCACTATGACCCATATTGAGTCATTTCCTTTTGTTGACCGAGGTAAACCTACCACAAAATCCATAGTGATCCTTTCCCACTTCCATTCGGGAATATCTAGTTTTTGCATCAAACCAGGTGGTCGTCGATGTTCAGCTTTAACTTGCTGACAAGTCAAACATCGAGCTACAAAGTCAGTCACGTCTTGCTTCATGCCCTCCCACCAGTAAACTTGTTTCAAGTCCTGATACATTTTCACAGCACCAGGATGTACAACGTAGGGTGAACCATGAGCTTCCATTAAGATTTCATGTTTCAAAGATTCAATGTTGGGGACACAGAGTCTCCCATTAAACCATAAGACTCCCTCTTCATCTACCAAGAAATTTGGTGCTAGACCTTGCCTTGCCTTATCTCTGACTTTGACCATATCAATGTCACCTTCTAAAGTTGCTTTTACTTTTTCAACAAGGGATGATCTAACTGTTAAATGAGCCAGAAATGTACCTGACTCAGTGATCTCGAAGAATACTCCATCAGCTTCCAACTCTTGTAGTTCATGTATTAGAGACCTCCTTATAGTGGCAATGTGAGCTAAACTTCCCATAGACTTTCGACTTAGAGCATCAGCCACTACATTTGCTTTACCTGGATGGTAAAGGATGGTACAATCATAATCTTTCAGAAGTTCCATCTACCTTCGTTGCCTTAGATTGAGATCTCTCTGCTAAAAAATGTACTTAAGGCTTTTGTGATCTGTAAAAATTTTACAAGTTTCCCCATACAAGTAATGTCTCCATATCTTTAGGGCAAACACTACAACTGCCATTTCCAAATCATGAGTGGGGTAATTCAATTCATGCTTTTTAAGCTGACGTGAGCCATAAGCTATGACTTTACCATGTTGCATCAACACACATCCTAAGCCTATCTTTGAGGCATCACAGAATACAGAGTAACCCCCTGGTCCTGATGGTAGGATTAAGACTGGTGCAGAAGTTAAACACTCTTTCAATTGGGTGAAACTTTGCTCACATGAATCATCCCAAATGTATTTAACATTCTTTCGGGTTAACTTATTTAATGGGAGAGCTGTCTTAGAGAAATCTTTGACAAAGCGACGGTAATACCTTGCTAAGCCAAGAAAACTATGTACTTCAGACACAGTTGTTGGTCTAGGCCACTGTTTAACTGCTTCAATTTTACTTGGATCTACATGAATACCTTCTTGGGAAATAACATGTCCCAAAAATGTTACATGACTCATCCAGAATTCACATTTTGAGAGCTTTGCGTACAACTGATACTCTCTCAAAGTCTGAAGCACTATTCTCAAATGTTCAGTATGTTCTTCATGACTCTTTGAATACACCAAAATATCATCAATAAATACAATTACAAACTTATCAAGGAATGATTTGAACACTCTGTTCATTAAATCCATAAATGCTGCTGGTGCATTTGTCAACCCAAAAGACATCACAAGAAACTCATAATGTCCATACCGTGTACGAAAAGCAGTCTTAGGTATATCATCACTCTTAATTCGTAACTGATGATATCCAGACCTTAGATCAATCTTTGAGAAGTATTTTGCTCCTTGAAGCTGATCAAACAAATCATCTATCCTTGGTAAAGGATACTTATTCTTCACTGTGACTTTATTCAGCTGACGATAATCTATACATAATCTCATAGAACCATCTTTCTTTTTCACAAAAAGAACAGGAGCACCCCAAGGTGAAAAACTTGGGCGAATGAACCCTTTGTTTAACAAATCTTCCAATTGTTCTTTGAGTTCTTTTAGCTCAACAGGAGCCATACGATAAGGTGGAATAGAAATTGGTCTTGTGTCTGGGACCAAATCAATACTGAACTCAATATCTCTTTCTGGCGGTAATCCAGGTAAATCTTCTGGGAACACATCTGGGAATTCATTAACCACATGAATGTCTTCTAACTTCTGTTCTTTCTTTTCTAAATCTTTGATAAAAGCTAGAAATCCCTGACATCCCTTTCGCAACATACGCTGGGCACTTAACATAGATATCATGTTGCAAGGTACATCACTTCGATCTCCTTGAAACACAAAATTACTCCTCCCCGGTATATTAAAGGAAATAACTTTGTCACGACAATTTATAGTAGCATGACAAGAAGATAGCCAGTCCATCCCTAGAATCACATCAAAATCTAACATATTGAGAACCATAAGATCTATCTCAGTTTCCATGCCTCCAACGATTATTTTACAAGAACGATAACATGTTTTAACCATCAAAGTCTCTCTCATCGGTGTGGAAACCAAGAATGGTTCTTTAAGAATAATCGAATCAATTGCAAATCTCTTGGCAAATAGGGGTGACACATATGAGTGAGTAGAACCGGGGTCAAACAAAATACGTGCAGCAAAAGTATTAACAGATAATATACCTGTAACTACAGCATTGGATGTTTGAGCATCCTGTCGGGTTAGAGCATATACTCTTGCATTTCCTCTGCCAGCAACTTGTTTTCCACGGTCACCTTGGCCTCTTCCAGAACCTCGTCCCATACTACCCCCTGTTGAAGGGGTTGGTGTTTGAGTAATAGAAGCAGAAATAGATTGTGGTCGAGGTGGCAAAGTAGACCCTTGACCTAGTCCTGTCATGAGCTGAGTGCACTCCCTTATAAAATGTCCTTTTTGTCCACAGTTAAAACAACCTGTACCAACAGTGTTTAACCTGCATTCTCCGAAGTGAAACTTTCCACATTCAGGACACTGAGGTTTCTTCCTTCTAGCTTGAGTACCTCCTCTACTAGAAGAACTAAAACCACCCCTGCTCTCTGAACGAGGCTTAGCCACACTGGCTGTAGAATAAGATGACTTAGTAGGAGTGGCTGGAGCATGTTGTGATGCAGTAAAGGGTTTCAAAGTCCCTGAGTCTTCCCCTTGATCAAAAGATCTTCTATATCTAGCTTTCTTCTTTTGTCGATATTTTTCTTTATTCTTTGATTTCCTTACCATAACCAATCTGTAAAACTCCGTCCACATAACTGGCGGTGTGCCTTGAATTCTAGCTTTCTTCCAGTTCCTCCACCATTTACCAGCCCTACCTTTTAACTGAAAGGAAGTGAATTCTACCTTTTGAGTAGGAGAACACCCTATAGCATCACAGATTGCTTCACAATCTTCAAGGAAACATTGTGGGTCCTCTTTGGGATCTTCCCCTGAAAAAGTAGGAGGCCTCATTTTCTGGAATTCAGACATTCTTACCTCTCTTACATTAACTCCTCCCGCTAACGGAACTGGTGGTACATTTTCAGCTTCAACAATAAGAGGATCCACTGGCAGGTTAGCTTGTGCAGCTCGACCTCTCATTTCAGCCTCAAATCGGTCAAATCGTTCATTCATCAAATGAATCACATGTGCAATAGTTGCATTACCGACATGAGCATCAGGTTCGACTCTTCTTGCTTGCTCACTAGTTGCGCCCTCAGTACTTTGAGCATGTAAACTATCACCACGGTTAGGATCATCTTGCACATGTACTGGTGGATTTATGGCCCTCCTTGGACCCATATGCTCATTATTATTAGAAGATCCTTCTGACATTGATCTGTCACAGATCTACACACATAACAAACAATTTTCAGACATAAACAAAATATCACTTACTAGCCCCACTGAGAAGTTATCTATAAAATGACGTTATACTCTACAAGGTCTTTTATGGAACCTAATCCTATGGTCATGCCGCGGCTCATGACAATAGGGAAGGGCCCACAAAGATCACTTTGCTCTGTACTCTATAGGGGACCTATAAAACCTTTCCTCTGATACCAAATTTGTCACATCCCAAAAATTGAGCATGTGAAAAGATACTACTCATTTGATATAATTCTCAAATATACGTTATATACATATATTCTGTAAGGTTTTACATTCAACCTTAATCATTCATTCCACACTACAGAATTATATTCATCTGATAAGCAAATATAGACATACATAGTCTGATATTTCTATCTCATCGCAAGCCTAGGAGACCTATAGAAAATACAGAGCTTTTCTAATATCCACATTAATAAGTGCTGGTGTCCCACCAGACAGAAATAGAGTGTAATCCCAAGGGGCTTCTAATCTTCCAACGGATACTCTTCTTCTTTGTTTTCTATATCTGAAAAATAATCATAGGGAGTGTGAGTTTATTTAAAAACTCAGTAAGTAAATAACTGTACTATATAGAATATCAAAAGTACAAATACCACATTTACTCATATAATTAATTGTCTTATACATCGAGTAGTATGGGACTCTAACCCTTTCAAACTCATGAATAAGATTTCATAGATATACACCGAGTAGTATGGGACTCTAACCCTTTCAAACTCGTGAATAAGATCTCATCGGTATACACCGAGTAGTATGGGACTTTAACCCTTTCAACTCGTGTATAGATTTCATAGATATGCACTGAGTAGTATGGGACTTTAACCCTTTCACACTCGTGTATTAGATTTCTTAGATATACACCGAGTAGTATGGGACTTTAACCCTTTCACACTCGTGTATTAGATTTCTTAGATATACACCGAGTAGTATGGGACTTTAACCCTTTCACACTCGTGTATTAGATCCCGTAGATCTTTACTCATTAATAAAATAGTGAGAATTCATCACATAGTACAATTGTCATGAAATAAATAATTTCTTCATACTCTTATTTCTACTGATCATCATATACTCCCATATGAAAAATTAATTGCTTATTATCCAAATAATATTGTAAATGGGACTTATATTGTACTTTGACTAGTAATATCAAATTAGCTGAGCAAGGTTATTCACTCACCTTGATGTTTGTCCAAGTTTACCTTGTTCCACACTAGAATTTGTGTAGGAAAATTTCCTAGTAAAATATATTACAAGGAATCATAAGAAAGGAAACAAAATCACGAAAATACGTAAAATTTTCTGACTGCTACAGTAACGGGTTGCTACAGTACGGTTTGCTACAGTAACGGTTTGCTACAGTGTCGGTTCGCTACAGTAACGGTTCACTACAGTACCGGTTCGCTACAGTAACGTTGACTGCTACAGTACCGTTGACTGCCGACACTACAGTACTGCTACAGTAACCCGAAGAAAATTTTCCAGATTTTGTTTCGAAATCCCTGGTTGCTACAGTAACTCGGTTTTGCAGAAAAATCTTTCAAAAATTCATCCTTTCCTTTCTTGTTTCAAAACCAGAATTTCAACTCTTTTAACCGATTATAACTCAAATATAACTTCTAAAACAACTGAGATTCATGAATTATCATCAAAATCTTCAAGAACAAAACCTCCTCTGATCTTCTACATAAACTGAAATTTAAGGAAAATAATCGGATTAAAGCTTACCTTGATCCTTACAAAGCTTTTGAACCGAACAAATAATCGAACTTCTGAAGATCAAGGAAAGGATTTGAGAAGAAAATGAAGAACTGAGAAAGAATCTTTTCTGCTTCCTTCGGCTGAGTGAAAAATATGAAGTTACTATTGAAACTTTATATTAAATATTTCTAATGGGTTATTCAATAACCCATGGGTATCCATAACCCAACATCCAAACTCATCCAGTCAATTTACAATAAATGGATTAATTGACCATTCTGCAACCACTTTTCCATGAATTTCACCATTCTTAGAATATATCCCTCATTGTGCAAATATTTAGTCCAGTCATTTAACTCAATTTTCATAAATAATATTCAAAGAGAACAATTAAATATGAAAATTAAAAATGACCAAAATAAATAACTAAAGTAACGTTGTAGAATTCTAAAATACTCTTAAGCGAATTATATTCTGAAATTAACGGGTATTACAGATAACTTCAACAATCTATTGTAATAACTCTATTGATATATCATTCTCTCGAAGTAATAAAATTTCTACACGTATGAAACATTTTGATATCAAGTATGAGTTTCATGAGAGAAAAGATTCAGAAGTCACATATCAACATTGTGTACATAAGCACAGAGGTTATGGTTGTGGAACTACTAACCAAGGCCTTGACAGTTGGAACCTTTCAAGGTCATGGATGTAATTAAGGGTTGATGATATTGTGGGTTAGTGGGAGCTCCATTTATGTTTTTTTTTTGTATTTTGGCGATTATTGTTTTTTATATTTGTTTTTTCTCAAGAGATTTATGGACTTTGCCATTTTGATGACCATACTATCTTGTTTAATGTCATACTTTATTAATGTGCAGTTTTATTCATGTTATGACATTTTGAAATGGTTGTTTTGTGAGAAATATTTTGATCCAGTCTCATTCAGTATTTCTGAGAGATCTTGTTTCTCAAAGAACATCTTGGATGGATGCTTGGACCATTGGTTAGGACTGCACAAGGATCACACTTTTGAAATGCATGTTCTTGAAAGTAATGGTTGGAACCCAAGAGGGGGGATGAATTGGGTTTTATAAATTTTTCACAAGAATTAATTGGAAGTTAAAATGATTTTCTGTAAAAGTACAATGCTTAGGATAATAAATAAAATACAGAAAATCAATGTGCTGTCAAGATAAATAATTATAAAGATCAAGGAATTAAAGAATAGATATCAATATGCACAAATTAAAGAGTAAGAGATAGAGAAAGCAAACTCGGAGATTTATACTGGTTCGGCTAATCCAAGCCTACATCCAGTTCTCAAGAGACCACTTGAGTATTTTCACTATAATTGCAAGTTTAATCCGGGTACTTGCAAACCACTACAACCACGCAAATTCGATTCGGGTATTTGCGAAACCACAATGGAGAATTTATGAATCCGGGCTCCTCCTCAACCCAAAGCAAGTTCTTCCAACACAGGTACTTGCGAACCTCAACTCAGAATAATATATGTGTTGATCAAAATCAACAATACAAAGAAACTCTCTTTAAAGAGTAGATGAATACAAATGAAGCTCTAATAACTATAATGATAGAGAATATGCAAGATTTAGCTCAAGAATGCTTTCCTTTCTCTCAAAGATGATAGAAGAAGTTAATATCACATTGTAGGACTTTGTTCTTGCTCAAAATCGTGTATCTAAGGTCATATATATAAGATTTTACAAAACTAGCCGTTATATAGCCGTTATATAGCCGTTATAGTGCAGTCCAGATTTTGAGCTTTCTTTAAAAATTCATAACTCCCTCATTTGAACTCCGTTTTAAACAAATAATATACCGTTGGAAAGCTCTTGGAGTCTAGTTTCAAATGAGCTAAGTTTTACTCAAAAATTATTTTTATTTTAAAAGATATAATCAAAATACTGACTATAGGTCAGAACAGAATAATTTTTTATTACAGTAAAATCAACTTTCAGTTTTTCAAACTATATTTTGAATAGTCATATATTTCTCATTTGGACTCCGTTTTGAATAAATAATATACCGTTGAAAAGATATTTGAGTCTACTATCAAATGAGATTAAGATACTTGAAAAACCGATTTTTCATTTATGAGATATGATATAAGGAGTGACCAAAGGTCAAAAAATAACTTTTGTAAAACTTCATATCTCACTATCTTTTTGTTCAAAAATGCTTGAGCCAATGTATGCAAATCTAGATCATTGAGTTGCACAAATATACTAGCCTATATAAAATATACCTAATTTAAACACATAGGCTATCTTGATGTATCCAAGCTTCTAAGACTTCAAATCTTCGAATTCTTCATTTCTTGGAGCTTTGTCCTTGTATGTTGCTTTCCTTGAGTGAGGCATGATGTTACTTTTCCTTGTTCTTCAATCCGATGCTCACTCTTCTTGTTTTGAACCAACCTATAAAATATATCTTACTTACAAACCAAATGGTTAGTTCAATTCATGATAAATAGCATGATTAATGTATAAGACATTACACATTAAATAACATAGTCATGCTTAAATACTTGTAGCATGTATATGATAATTAACCTTTATATATATCAATGCTACAATTCAAATACATTTGTCATCATCAAAACTTATGGCATATAGCCTTAGGGTCAACAATCTCCCCCTTTTTGATGATGACAAATCACCACAGAAAAATATGTATCACAAGATAATGAATGCAATGTTATAAGCACGTATACATATTTTTCTATTGTTTCTTCTCCCCCTATTTGACATCAACAAAAAGGTGTAAGGAACACAATATATAGAAGTTAAAGCACATACCTTCTTTAATTCAGGACGTCAGAAGATGTCAATATAGTATGGGGTAAGGATACATCAAAACTTATCATTGATTTCATTGACATGTAAAAAGAAAATTTTAGAAAAATTTTTCTCATGTCAAATGAAATAAGCCAAAAGATAAAACTTGAAAGAGTTTTAGGCTCCCCCTTAAACCTTGCATAATTTGAAAAAGAATAATGAATAATGAATATCCAATTTTTCAAGATATATTCTTTTTCAAAAAAAAATACATTCAATGAGACAAAGCTCCCCCTGAATTTCATAACATTTTTCCTTTGAAAAAGATTGTCCAAATCATTATAAAGGAAATTTAGTTTTTGATTGCAGAATTTTGAAGTAAGATTTTTGAAGAAATTTCTGCAATATTTTCATTGAAAATGATTTCTGCTTGTTTATGAAGAGGCATTTTTAGTAAATAGCAGAAAAATTAAACTCTTTGAAAAAAAAACATCATTTGCTGTCATATGATAGAAATATTTACAGCACACAGCAGAAGTATGATATATGGATTAGCAAAGCATGATATAAACAAGAATATTAATCATAATCCATAAATCGAATAATAATATTTTTCAAGATTTCTGAAAAACAATTTCTGCATATATGCATAAAATTATTTCAACATATAGCAAAAGTGATTTAAAATAAGGATACTCAAATCCTTTTCTTTTCAAAACAGATAATCAATATGGCAAAGCAATTTCGGCATTGTGGAAGCAATTCAAGATATTCACGATATTTTTCTAAAACATTTTGCTTCGAAGGAATTTAGAAACGTTTCATCTAAGGAAGCAATATATATGGATTAGTGTAATAAGATATATTCAAGCATATAGTTCATAATCCATATATGAAACATCAATATTTTTCATCCCTTTTGTTATCTACAACAAAAGAGATCTTTAAAATCTTTTCTTTTTCAAAAAGAATGTTGCTTCATATGATAAAACATATTAACATAACAGAAGCATTTTTAAAGTTCTTTTTCAAAACAAATTTGCTTCATAAAGGATAAGATAAATTTCAGCACAAAGGAAGCAATTTATATACCCATTCAAAATGAATTTATATATGTATCTTGAGGATGAGTACATGTAAAAATTTTGACAGCCACTCTAATGCTTAAGTTAGTAATGTAAATCAAAGATTAAAGGCAAAATTAACTGCTTACGGTCGTATGCATCAAGCATTATCATGATGCAAGCAAATTATTGCCTTTCATTTACCCACAAAAGCATTATATGCAAGTATGTGTATCTATGAAGATGTATCAGCCTCTACACATTTCATTTTATTCAAGACATTTTAAAATTTTTGACATCTCATTTTGTATGAGTGCATGTGGAATCATGAAATATTATTCTTGGCCGTAGCCTTCGCTCATGATGCATGAATAGCATACACAACATATGTTTTTAGATACATATAATCATAGCATGATGCAATCAATCATGTATATTATACTGAAAGCTCTCAAGAACAACACAACAAGTAGAGAAATACGGTTCTGTTTATCTCCATTTTATTAATCCTTAAAATTTTAATCAAAACAAATTAAATCAGCCGCAAATCCACCGAAACTTGACTTTCGTGGTTTTGCCATTAATGCGACGCGTTGTTGGTGTGCATGCGTACCCTAGACTTCTAGCTTCCAGCTTGCAGAAATCCATAGGATGAGCGTGTAGGGGTGCGGCGAAGAGATATCTTCGTTGGCTCTAAGTCACAATTATCTCTCTATAAAGACTGCCCCAGAGTTCTCAATTACCACACCACAAAGAGTATTCATCTCTGAGCCTACAACTTCCTGACATTCCCCTCTCTTCATACTCCTACGAAAATTTCTAAAAATTCCAAACCATGACAGCAAGAAAGTTCATTGATCTCACAGTAGAGGCTAGGGAGGAAGAGCTCAACTTAAATTTGAGTCTAGGCAAGGACAAAGGCAAAAGACCTTTGGAGGAATCTCAAGAGAACCGAAAGAAGAAGATGAAGATTGAAGAAGCTGAGGAGATAAGTACAGGCCATACGTCAGAAGACAAAATTGCTTGTTTGGAGCAGGAGGTGAAGAAACTCAAGAAGATGATAGAGGACCTGGAGAAGTTAGCTAAACGCAACAATGCGGCAATGACTTCAAGAATAGATAGGTTCTTCTATTGGTCTACCCAATGCTTCTGCAATCAACAACAAAGAAGTGTTGATTGTATGAATGGGATTTACACTACCCTTCGTGACATTGCTCAGTCTCTTACTCCAAGGAATGGCCGAGGGGTGATGATACAATACAACCCACCTAATCCGAGACCACTTCGCCTGTAGATTGCTCATCTATGAGCAAACCTTCCCTTTTTTTTAATGCAATGTAATCTTCGGTTTGTTTTTTTTTTTTAATTTTAATGCAAGTGGTTTCTTTCAGATGACGGTACTTAAAAAAAATTATAATAATAAAGAAAGATAAAGAAAATCAGCCGCACAAATTTTGTACAATAGAAGGATATATATATTTTGAAAAATATATATCCATTTTAAAGATAGAAAGAATTTTCTGACATGGATATATATATCATCATTTCAAAGCAAAAGCAAGTTACATACTTACTCAAGATAAAACATATTATAATCAGAGTATGTAGTAACATAATTGAGGTAATATGGATTAATAAGATATAATCAGATATAAACTATAATCCATAAACAATGGTTCATAAGTTACAGCTTATGTAAAAGAGATGATATGTATAATGCTCAAACCATGATGTATTAAAAAAAATAATTTAAGTATTTAACATATTTTTATATGTCATGTTGTGATCAAGTATGTAAGATGTCAGAAAACAATATGTCATTGCAATGAAAGTATGACAAAAAAAAATTTGTCATAATGTACAATTGAGATCAAGGAGTATCATTCAATTAAATAATGAAGAAGTAAAGGATAGAGATACTCATCAATTTTGGCAAACTTTTGTTGCTTCTTGAAGTTCCTCTTCAAGATTTTGATATCCTTGTTTTGCTCATTGCTCTTCTTTTGATCGATCCTGTCTTCTTACAATTTTAATGATCTTAATTGATTGATTATTTGCAAGATCTATCAAGCATTGGTTCAATGTAGGCTTCGTTGGTCGACTACTGATAGGAGCGTTGGTCGACCAACCAACTTCAAAACTATAAATCTTACTGATTTCGGAGAGCAGAGGAAAGAATGTGCTTTAGAGGATAATTTTGAGGACTAACTCCTGTAAAACACTTTTGGTGGAGCACTTTGATGTTCAAATAAATCTCGAGCTCTAGGAGCAACATTATGTTCAAGATATGCCATATTAATAAAAGTGCTATGCTTCCATGAAATGCAATTTTGCAATAAATTTGATTTCATTGAAAATATTTAAATAAGATTACAGCAAGGACAAATACTATGGGTAGGAGTAATCTTATTGTTGTGAAGACAAGAAAAATGTGCGTGTAATGGAAGCAAGTTTTCATGATGCGGTAAAAAGGATAGTTTGAGCAAAATTTGGAAGAAAGATTTTAGCTCAAAACAAAATTCGAATCTATAAGCTGCACACCTAACAATTGTTTTCAGATATAGCATGCATGAGTATCAAGGATAGATGTAATGCATATTAGAGAACAGACAAAAGCATTAGAGAGCAGTAAACATATCAGTCAAATTTCTTACAATGCATTCCAACTTATATGTTTACTTATCCATTGCCTCCTTTTGATGCAAGAGAGTGGAGTTTGAATGATGTAGCCATTGAAAAATTATTTCCGCTCCTTGCTTCGAGGCAAATCTGTAAATTAATCCTTTGTCTTTGATACCCAAATTTTTTTGGGTTTGCCTGGGTCATGAGGTCCTTTTTGAACCCATTTCATTTTTACACCATGAACAAGATTTTTCTTATAAAAACAGGAGTAATACTTGTGTCCTTTCAGTCCACAATAAAAACAAGTGCAAGGTGGACTTTTGGACATTTTTGTAGGAACAAAGTAGTTTTCGAAATATTTCTGATTTGACTTGTTAAGAACAAAACCAATTTTGTTAAAGCTACTACTTTGTTTCTCAACAGAAGAGTTTTGAATTTCTCTACCTTGAGAAAGTTTTTTAAGTGTGTTTTTAAGATCCTCATTCTCCTTTTTCAAGGAATCACACTTGGTACAAAAGCAATTTTTGTTGGTAGAGATATTTGCCTTTAAAATCAAATTCTCTTCTTGCAAAGTTCTGTTTTGATTTTCAAAAACAAAATTCTCTTTCTTGGAAATAGAAAATTCGTTTTTCAATGTTTCCAACTCATTTTCAAGAGAAGAGTTTTTCTGTTTTGAAATATTTAGTTTCTTTGCAAGTATAAGAGATTCTTCATGTAAATCATCAAAGGCATCTTGTAATTCTTCAAAAGAGTAGTCAAATGAATTTACCTCATCTTTATCTCTGGCCACAAGACAAGTGTTGGCTTCTTCATTTGTGTTCTCCTCATCGAAATTGCTATTTCCCCAAATGGAAGATAGGTAAGCTTTCTTTGATGATTCAGTTTTTGGTTGTGGTTTCTCTTTTTCTCCTTTTTCTTTTTCTTCTATCTCCTTGGTGATTTGAGATTTTTCTGTAAGTTCAACACCAAGAGCTTGTAATTGATTAAGCACAAGTTGTATCTCATTAATGGTTTTGCTATTGTTCATTTGAGCAATTTCAAGTTCATTAATGAAACTTCTATACCTTAATTCCTCAGCAATAAGATCTTCCTCATGCGCAACTTCAAGAATTTCCCACATTTCTTTTGCAGTTACACAGTTGGAGATTTTAAAAAATTCATCTTGACTCAATGCACAAGAAATAATCAATTTTGTCTTAGCATTGAGTTGCATTAAACTTCTTTCAGTATCATTCCATTCACTCTTAAGTTTTGGAATGCATTTTCCTTGTTCTTCCTTGACAGGCATACAAGAACCATTTTCTATAACATCCCAGAGTTTATGGTCTACTGAAATTAAAAACATTTTCATTTCATACTTCCAATACTGAAAATGATTAGCATAAAAAATTGGAGGTTCTGTGAAAGAACAATTTTTAGAAATAAACCAATCACTATATCCAACCATGCTAACTCTTAGACGGTTAAGTCTTTAAACAAGAGCCCAAGCTCTGATACCAATTGAAAGTAATGGTTGGAACCCAAGAGGGGGGTGAATTGGGTTTTATAAATTTTTTACAAGAATTAATTGGAAGTTAAAATGATTTTCTGTAAAAGTACAATGTTTAGGATAATAAATAAAATACAGAAAATCAATGTGCTGTCAAGATAAATAATTATAAAGATCAAGGAATTAAAGAATAGATATCAATATGCACAAATTAAAGAGTAAGGGATAGAGAAAGCAAACTCAGATTCGGCTAATCCAAGCCTACATCCAGTTCTCAAGAGACCACTTGAGTATTTCCACTATAATTGCAAGTTTAATCCGGGTACTTGCAAACCACTACAACAACGCAAATTCGATCCGGGTATTTGCGAAACCACAATGGAGAATTTATGAATCCGGGCTCCTCCTCAACCCAAAGCAAGTTCTTCCAACACCGGTACTTGCGAACCTCAACTCAGAATAATATATGTGTTGATCAAAATCAACAATACAAAGAAACTCTCTTTAAAGAGTAGATGAATACAAATGAAGCTCTAATAACTATAATGATAGAGAATATGCAAGATTTAGCTCAAGAATGCTTTCCTTTCTCTCAAAGATGATAGAAGAAGTTAATATCACATTGTAGGACTTTGTTCTTGCTCAAAATCGTGTATCTAAGGTCATATATATAAGATTTTACAAAACTAGCCGTTATATAGCCGTTATATAGCCGTTATAGTGCAGTCCAGATTTTGAGCTTTCTTTAAAAATTCATAACTCCCTCATTTGAACTCCGTTTTAAACAAATAATATACCGTTGGAAAGCTCTTGGAGTCTAGTTTCAAATGAGCTAAGTTTTACTCAAAAATTATTTTTATTTTAAAAGATATAATCAAAATACTGACTATAGGTCAGAACAGAATAATTTTTTATTACAGTAAAATCAACTTTCAGTTTTTCAAACTATATTTTGAATAGTCATATATTTCTCATTTGGACTCCGTTTTGAATAAATAATATACCGTTAAAAAGATCTTTAAGTCTACTATCAAATGAGATTAAGATACTTGAAAAACTGATTTTTCATTTATGAGATATGATATAAGGAGTGACCAAAGGTCAAAAAATAACTTTTGTAAAACTTCATATCTCACTATCTTTTTGTTCAAAAATGCTTGAGCCAATGTATGCAAATCTAGATCATTGAGTTGCACAAATATACTAGCCTATATAAAATATACCTAATTTAAACACATAGGCTATCTTGATGTATCCAAGCTTCCAAGACTTCAAATCTTCGAATTCTTCATTTCTTGGAGCTTTGTCCTTGTATGTTGCTTTCCTTGAGTGAGGCATGATGTTACTTTTCCTTGTTCTTCAATCCGATGCTCACTCTTCTTGTTTTGAACCAACCTATAAAATATATCTTACTTACAAACAAATGGGTAGTTCAATTCATGATAAATAGCATGATTAATGTATAAGACATTACACATTAAATAACATAGTCATGCTTAAATACTTGTAGCATGTATATGATAATTAACCTTTATATATATCAATGCTACAATTCAAATACATTTGTCATCATCAAAACTTATGGCATATAGCCTTAGGGTCAACAGTTCTAACACATGTTGCCTATACTTACTAAGGTCTTTTGTTGAGGTTGACTATCTTAGCGTGTATGATGTCAGTGTTCCTATCGGACATGAATTTTTGCATTGTCAAATACTTGATGCCTCTTGTTTGACTTGAGAATTATTAACTTAAATTAACATCTCATAATTGATAGATTACTTGTATATAACAACACAGTTGTATCATTAAATTTGAAAAATATTTTTCCTTTAAACCTATGATTTATGTTGTCCAAGTGGGAGATTGTTGGAATTTCCATTTGGAATACCATAAATCATGTTTATTTTTTATATAAAGTCCAGGTTTTATATAAGTTAATTATGAGACTTTATAAGAAAAAATAAAAAAGAGAGATATCGGCGAGTCCACTCAGAGAGTCTGTAGTGGTTTCTGTCGACGATGTCGTCGTCTTGGGTGTTTGAGAGTCCAGTGGTTGACTGGTTTCTTGGTTGCTTTGTTTTCATCCTAGCTACTGCTAGGTGTCTTCTTAGGCTTCCCCTCCGTCACTGATTCGTTCTATCCTCGTCTCTTGCTGTGGTTAGAATCTAGTGTGGAACAAGGTAAACTTGGACAAATATCAAGGTAAGTGAATAACCTTGCTAAGCTAGTTTGATATTACTAGTCAAAGTACAATATAAGTCTCATTTACAATATTATCTGGATATTAAGCAATCAATTTTTCATATGACAGTATATGATGATTGGTATATTTTTTTTTACAAAAATTCAAAGGAATAAAAGTACGTATAAATTATTTTATTTCATGGCAATTGTACTATGTGATAAATTCTCATTATTTTATTAATGAGTAAAGATCTACGGGATCTAATACATGAGTTTGAAAGGGTTAAAGGCCCATACTACTCAGTACATAACTATGAAAACCTATACATGAGTTTGAAAGGGTTAGAGTCTCATACTACTCGGTGTAAATAGATGAAATTATAAATACGAGTTTGAAAGGGTTAGAGTCTCATACTACTCGGTGTATATCTATGAAATCTTATTCACGAGTTTGAAAGGGTTAGAGTCTCATATTACTCGGTGTATGTCAATGAAATCTTATTCACGAGTTTGAAAGGGTTAGAGTCCCATACTACTCGATGTATAAGACAATTAATTATATGAGTAAATGTTGTATTTATACTTTTGATATTTTATATAGTACAGTTATTTACTTACTGAGTTTTTAAATAAACTCATACTCCCTATGATTATCTTTTCAAATACAGAAAACAAGGAAGAAAAGTATCCGATTGAAAATTAGAAGCCCCTTGGAGTTATTTTCTATTTCTGTCTGGTGGGATACCAGTACTTATTAATGTGAATACTAGGAACGCTCTGTACTTTCTATAGGTCTCCTGGACTTGCGATAAGATAAAAACATCAGATTATGTATGTCTATATTTGTTTATCAGATGAATATTGTAACACCTAATTTTGTCCATGATATTATAATTTCTTTTTCTTTTTGTAAAAAATAAAAAATAAAAATACTTAAAACAAAAAGGCAAAAAAAAAATAATAAAAATAACAAAAAGAAAATATTAAAAAAAATGATAAAATAATAAAAGTCCAAAATGTCACATGTTTTTTTTATCACACACACATGGTGGTATCCTTCCTTCACATGCATGGTTAGGAATCCCTAGCCAAGGTACTTCAATTATGTCCCTCCTTTCCTTTTTTTCAAATGGCAATCACACTACTAGTCAAGAAAAGAACATGAGGACAAGGTAAGAGTTACATGATTTGGAAGTTTTTTTCCACTAACATAATCATTTTGCACCCCCATCTCCCACTATAAATAAAGGACTTTCTTCTTCCCTTGGGGAGGAGGAAAAGAGAGAAAAAAAAAGGGAGGAAAAGAGAGAAAAAAAAAGGGAGGAGAAGAGAGAAGAGAGGGGAGAAAAGAAAGAGCAAAAAAAATACATGCTCTATTTTCTATCTAGAAATTGAGAAAGATTTGCATTCTTTTGGAGTATTGTGGAAGAAGAAGGTCAGTTATAAATTATTCACAAACACTCTGGGCATTGGAGGAGCAAATATGGTGATTGAAAGAGTGAAGTTCAGCTGCGAACAAGCTCAAAACTGAGAGGAGTGCAGTAAATCCAAAAAAAGGCAATTGTGAAGGTAAGTTGATTTCTCTCACGCATTTATTTTATTTTATTTTTTTTTGTATTTTTTTTTGTAGAGTTAGTTTTGCATGCCATAATTTAAACTTTGGAACTTAAAAGAAGATCAAAATACAAAAAAAAATCAGAAAAATCATGGAAAGAAGCAAAGTGACACGATGAACCGTGAAAACGTGGAAATTCCCAAGAACTTGGTTTTAATTCATTTTTTCCCGTGCTATGGACTGGAATGGACCTATAATGACCCAAAAACATCCTAGAAGAAGTTCTGGACAGATTTGGAAAGAAAAATTGAGACTTGGACATGATTCATGCAAACAGGGACCAAACTGAAAAAATTCAGAAGTTTGTAGTGGTTAATTTAATTCAAAATTAACACATTTTCTGGACCGAGGGACCTATATGAAGACAACTATGACATCAGATCAAGCAAAAGAATAAAGAAAAAATTTCGCATAGGGACCCAAATGAAAAGACAGAAAAATATGCATATACTAGCATGCATATTTCTTTCATTTTATTTATTTTATTTTATTTTTTTGAACTTTACATAAATATATATAGGTGTGCGTTATATATATATATTCATGTAAGATATATATATATATATATATATATATATGTACATACGGGTTTAATTTGTTGTGCATGTTTTATGTAAATATGTATGCGAGTGTATGTATATGTGTCTTTGCATGCATATTATTTCTTTTATTTTTTATGTATCTTACATGAATATATATATATATATATATATATATATATATATATATATATATATATATAAATATGTATGCGAGTGTATGTATATGTGTCTTTGCATGCATATTATTTCTTTTATTTTTTATGTATCTTACATGAATATATATATATATATATATATGTAATTGTATTTGTGTAGATTTTATCTGTCCTCAAAATCAGAAATCCAAAAATATTTTCCTTTATCTTTGTTTTCAAATATATAAAAAATTTTATTACTAAAATTATTATTTCCCTTGTTTTCATCCTCAAGATTAATTCAAAATTTCCAAAAAAAAATGTTTCCTTTGTTTTCATTTCCATTAAAAAAAGTCTTAAAAAAAGAAATGTTTCTTTGTTCCATTTACAAGATAAATTCCAAAACTCAAAAAAATATTTTTCCTTTAAATTTTATTCACGAGATTTTTTCTAAAAAAAAAAAACAACAAAATATTTTTTTATATAATTTCATAAAACAATTTCACAAGATTAAAAACATTTTCTTTCAAATGATTTCATAATAATTTCAAACATGCAAGAAAAGTACTTCCTTTATTTTCATTCTCAAGACAATTTCAAAAATCCAAAAAATATGCTTTCATTGAATTATTCTTTCAAACTCCCAAAAAAAATATTTAAAATTCAAAATCCAAAAATACTCATTTCGATTTCTTTCTAGATATCTCCAAAAAGAAAAATCCAAAGAATCAAAAGTCTTTAAACAATGGGAAGAACCAAAGATCAAGATAATTTGTTATCATAAATTCAAACACAATCACAACTATTCAATCTTGTTTGATTTATGGAAATAATTAATTTTGAACATCTTTAGTTCTTCCCGCAAAAAAATTTTAGTCTTTCCCCTGGCCCTTGCGGCATTTCAGATGACGAACTACGTGGACTTTGATCCCGATCAACGGGTACGTAGGTCCTAGGCTTTGCCTAGCCAAGTCCACCCTTGTACATATCCATTTGTTTTGATGCTTTTCTTTATTATGTTCTTATGTGGCCAAAGAGGATAATTTAAGGCAAATACGAAATAATTGCTCACTTTCTAAATCAGACGTATAGGGTGCCTAACACCTTCCCTATACGGTTCAATTTCCGAACTCACTTTCTTCAAAATGCAGACCATCAAACTCAAAGGTTTTTCCAAGTTTTTCCCAACAAATTAAACTTTGGTGGCGGCTCGTAATAAAATTGGTTTTCAATTTTGAAAGTCGATTTTAAGTATTCTTTTTTTAAAAAAGGAACGCCGGCCGGTCACATTTCAGGTGTGACAGTTTGGCGACTCCACTGGGGACTTTCGAGAGTTGATATTGATTTTCTAAGTGTGCAACCAAATTTTATATTTGCCTTAGTTACCATTTTGTTTCTTTATTTATTTTAGTTTCATTATCTATTTATTTATTGATCTTCGTCATTATACTTTTGTACATATTCACTTGTATATATATGGTTTATTTTCTCCTCCTGGTAGATTGGTTAATCCTTTCACACATTATGCATCAATACATCCCTTGCACACACTAGCCCTACACCCGGGCTGAGCGCAACCATAGGATAGAAGGAAGTCTAGTGATGTCGCAGAGGGTCTATCCCTTGCGGGGATCATGAAAGCTTCCGCTTAGACTGATCTCTTTTGTCAATACGGGATTCATAGAGAGTATAACTCTTGTGTTTTCAATATTGCCAATCGGAGATCCCCATGAGTTTCGACTATGGGGGCAGTCTAGGGACCTTTATATCCATAGGTTTGTAAATCCACCCTAAAACCTATACACTTAGTTGGCCTAGAAGAACAAAGATCCTTAAGCAAGTCATATGGGAAACAGCTTTGGTCATTTCTTAACTTTTTTTTTCTTTCTACTTTCCATTTTGATTTTTTTAAAAAAAGGGAAAAATGATTTGTATTCCTAATTCCATTCTTCTCCACTCCAAATGAAAGAAAACCTTTCTGCTTCCTAAACATCATTATAATTCCTTTGTCTTTTCAGTTAATTGGTGAAGCACGAGTAAAAAAAAAACACACAAAAAATAAAAATGGCTTTTTCCGACAATCGTTCATCCCGAAAACTCATGAAAGAAATGAAGGCCCACCAAGAGCGAGACGGTGATGCATTATCTAAAGGCTATCAGAGCTCATTGCCAGTGGAAATCAAAGTGACAGTTAAAGTCAATTGTCTTCAAGAGCTTATATTCCATCACGAGTTAATGTCTCCAACCGAAAGAGATTCATTGTCAAAGAAATTTGGAAGGATTGCGGATCTACTGTATGTGAAGCCTCAAGAGATGGCAATTTTAGTGATGATGAATTATTGGGATCCATCATTGCGAGTTTTCACATTTGAAGATATGGACACAACCCCCACAATAGAAGAATATGGACTTATGCTTGATATGCATTTGAACGACCACCAGCCAATCTACATACCAGGACGTGTTAATTCATCCTTGAATAAGATAGCTGCACTGTTTGGGGTGTCGTATGTTCAGGTAGAGAAGTCAATGGTAAAAAGAGGAGAGACTATTGGATGGGAATTGAGCTACATCTTAAGAATTCTGAATGAGTCTAAAATGCGTCATAACAGAAAGGCATACGTTAATCTGTTTTCTCTAGCAATCTATGGGTCCGTACTTTTCCCTTCAACAATGGGGATAGTGGACCAGAAAGCAATTGATGTATTCTTATCAGTACTACATAATGGAGTCAACCCCATCCCAGCAATCTTGGCAGACACATTCCTATCTTTAAGTCATAGTCGAAGAAGTGGAAAGGGAAATCTTCGGTGTTGCATACACATGTTGTATGTTTGGATGTGTAATCATGTCTTTGGGAAAAAGTACGGAGCTTATGGACCAATACCAAAGCCTATAGAAAGATTCTTACGTGCTCCTATTGAGCAAAAGAATAAATAAGAGTGGGTTAGAGTCTTTCGATCTATAAACTCATCGTCTTATACATGGAGCTTATCTGGGGCGGCAACAAGAGGTGTCTTATTATGGTGTAGTAATTTTCAATGTGTGCCGTTGATAGGGTCCAGAGGTTGTATAGCATACAACCCGGCCATGGTTCTAAGACAATATGGTCGGATGCAATACATCCCTAGGACACGAGGTTTAAAAGAAGTTGAATTTGAATATCAAGATTCTTATAGCAAAGAATTATGGGAACAAATTCGAGTTGCGTGGGAAAACATAGAAATGAAAAGTTGCGAAGAAGTAGGGCCATTCGGAAGATGGACTACTCCTGAATACCTGCAATGGTTTAAAGAAAGGGGGAAAGATATGGTAATAACTCGAATGATCAATGTGGATCAACCACCAAGCATTACAACAGACCCTCGAGACTACACCGAAGAAGACAATATGAGCAGCAAGCTCGACCATGCAAAAGTAACCGAAGAACTAAAGAAGATAGCTGGTGAGAAAAGGAAGAAAGAAGAAGAGTGTGAGTTGTTGATAAAGAAGATCCAGAAAATAGAAGAGGAAAGGGAAGCGCTTTGTGCTAACCTCATTCGTACTTCACAAGCCAAAATTGACATTTTAACGTCTGAGGTACGCCAATTGTCTGGGGCCATAGATGAACAACAAGGTCATATCGATATGTATCAGCAGAAAATAACATACCTTGAAGAGGATGCACAATGCTTGAGGGCAGAAAAGAGTCAAGCTTTAGACGAAGTTGCAGAAAGAGACGAGATAATTGCAAGGCTAGAGAGTAAGAATAGTCGCTTAGAATCCGAGGCAAGGCGAATCAATCACCTGAGGTCCAATATAGAGCATATCATACAACAACATAAAAGGGCAATAGACAAAAAAGAGGAATTAATAAATGAGGTTGAATTAAATATGACAAAATTGGCTACACGAGTGAAGGCAATTGAAGATCAAACTACGCCGTTTAGGCTCCCGGAAAGAGAGTTGATAGAATTGTACAATGAAACAAAGGAACTTTTAGGGATGTGGAGTTGTAATTGAATAATAATGTAGTCTATGAGGCAAATGTCGATGTATTTCAAATTTGAATTAATTGTTCTCTTAAATAGAATGTCGGTGTCATCCGAATTTTATAAATATGCTTTTTCGTTTGATTGGTATCATTTGAATTCGCTTGAATACTCTTCTTCATCAAGAAATGTTGGTGTTATCCAAATTTCATTCAACCATATAAAACCATCAACAATCTCATCACAATTCGACAGAAGTCACAAACCTTCATGAGTTTTTGGGAAAACGCCCTCTTATTCTCAAAAAATAAAAATAAAAATAAAAGTAAAACACTCGTGCTTCAATAGGGAAATGTTTCAAAAAGAGCAGTGATAACATGATTTTAAAAAAAAATTTTTTTGATCTTTTCAGAAAAAAAAAAAACTTCATCATTGCGCCTCCTAAAGGAAAATCGTCTAATCAGACCCTACCATCGACTCGTGTATACAACACCCGCTCACGAAGTAGTATAATGGAAAGCCAATCTGAAGACAATCAAAGAACAGAAAATGACACCGCTGCACGCATTGGGGCGTTGGAAGGACAACTTGCTCACATGACTGAAATGATCCTAGCATTGACAGAAGCAATGAAAGGAAAACAAATAGACCCACCCGTTATGCCTAGCACTATCGAAACACAGGCTGAGACAATTAACCCAACATCAGCACATGCTAATCCAAGAGAAAAAGTGAACGAGACAGTGGTTGTTCCTGCACTCAATAAAGGGATAGGTTCCCAAACCCGAATCACGAATGCACTTGGCCATACTGATCAAATCATAGGGGATAATGCCACGCAGGGATACCCTGGTGACGATCCTGTATACACAGTCCAGATCCCAGCCTCAAGTGTCGATAAAGAGGACACAAGTCTTAAGGAGCAAATTGGAGAAGTCAAAGACCAACTGCGCGCCTTACGAGGGCCAGTATCTTAGGGATCATTAGAATTAGATGAATTATGCTTAACTCCTGAGATAACGATCCCAAAGGAATTCAAGATACCAGAATTCTCCAAGTACGATGGCACCGGAAATCCGGTTTACCATTTGAAGTCGTACTGCACTAAGATGTGTGTCTGGTCCCATAATGAGAAGTTCTTAATTAATTTTTTCCCCGAGAGCTTAACTAGAGCCGCACTATTGTGGTTTATGCAACTAGACCACTCAAAGGTTCAAAAATGGAGGGACTTAGCAGACTCATTCATGAAGCAGTACAAGTTTAATTTGCAAACAGCTCTGACTAGAGAACAATTAAAAGCAATAACGAAGAAGAGTTCTGAAACCTTCAAGAAATATGCCCAAAGATGGAGGGTAACTGCATCACAAGTACAACCTTCGTTAATCCAGTCCGAATATTGTTCTTACTTTGTGCGCACCCTGCCAGACCCATTCTATAAGATTATGCTTGGGACACATGTCACAGACTTTGCAGACCTAATTGAGATCGGGGAAAGAATTGATGCTGATATTCGTGAAGGAAAACTCTCAAGCCCCCGTACAGAAAATAGCTTAAAGAAAGGACAATTCACAAAAAAGAAGGAATCAGATGTAAATTATGTTCAACCAGTAAAATCATACCCCCAACAGCAGTCTAATTTTTACCAAACAAGCAATCAAAATCAAGGTCAATCGGGGCCAAGTAGACATACTCAATTGGGCACACAAAGAGCTCCACGACCCGTAGATAATCGCCCTTGGCCAAATTTTGGCACCACAAATGCTGAATTATACAAAAATCTATTAGCTGCCCAACTCTTGGGGCCTCGACCGGGTAGAGTAATGAATCCCCCATATCCAGCATGGTATGATCCAAATACCACATGCGATTTTCACATGGGTGCTGTTGGGCATTCAATTGAAAATTGTATAGCGTTCAAGAGAAACGTACTAGATTTGATTGATTCAAACCATATCCAATTAAAGTCAGGAGAGAACTCTACCATTGCGAAGAATCCAATGCCTAATCATGAACATCAAGTGAATGTTGTCAAAGAAGAGACTAAGTCTCTAGAGGAATTGACTAACATGAAGATGTCGATGAAGTGGCTCTATGTGAACCTTAAACAAGCTGGGTACGAGTTAGAACCAGTGACGATAAGAAAAGATGAAGTGGTGGTAGCTCAAGAGTTAAAACATTGTGAGTATCACCAAGCAAAAATGAGGCATGATATTGAAGAGTGCTTAGAGTTCAACTCTTTGGTTAAGAAAATGATTGCTTTTGGGATAATAGTCCCTGTGAAAGCATGTGAAGTGATTTTCACAATAACAAAAACACCAAGCCCAGTCAGCAAGAAAGGAATCGAGTCAGCTTACTACACGATTAATTATTCCCCTCAACCTAAAATGTCAATTCAGAAACAACCAACTATGGTTATAAACATGCCAGCACCATTTCCCTACCAAAGCAATCGTGCGGTGCCATGGAGGTATGGCAGCTGAATAGAGCTTCCTTCCAACAGCACGAAGACAGTTAAAGTACCTAAGGAAGAACTCGTGACAAACATAGCCAATACAGGAGGGGTGACGCGAAGCGGCAGAATATACCTTCCTACTGAAACAAAGAAGGTAGACAAAAAGGGACAAGTAATAGAAAAGAAACCTGAAGATGATGAGGAAGAGTTCTTACGAATCATGAAACAAAGTGAATATGATATCGTGGAACAATTGAACAAGACTCCTGCCAAAATCTCAATATTTTTGTTAATCATAAATTCAGAGGCGCATCGCCAAGCTCTACTAAAGGTCTTAGGAAAAACATTTGTACGACCAGATGCGTCCCCAGAAAGAGTAGCAGATGTAATGAACATCACCAAATCTATGACCGCAATCTCCTTTTCAGCAGAAGAAATCGATGGAACTGCTACTAGCAAACCAAAAGCTTTGCATATCACCCTTAAATGCCATGGGTTCATCCTAGCCAAAGTTCTAATTGATGGTGGCTTAGCTTTAAATGTCTTGCCACTGTCCACGTTCGAGAAATTAGAATTATTACGAATGGAGGATAGTGACATGACAGTAAGGGCATTCGATGGAACTCGAAGAGATGTATTAGGTACAGTCGATTTACCCCTTGAAATTGGCCCGTGTACATTTATGGTAAACTTTCAAGTCATGGACGTAGATCCATCATATACCATGCTCTTAGGAAGGCCATGGATCCATAAGGCAGGTGCTGTACCATCTACCCTACACCAGAAAGTGAAGTTTATTGACGGAGGGAGAACCATCACTGTTAAAGGAGAAGAGGAGTTGATGGTAACAAAGCCAAGTTCTATCCCATATATTGAGGCTGCTGAGCAAGTAACCGAGATAGCTTTCCTAAGCTTGGAAGTTGAGGCAACTGAGGAACCCAACAAAGATATAAATTCTGTGACCACAACTATCATGAAAAAGAATGGGTTCGAGATAGGCAGAGGTTTAGGTACAAACCTACAAGGCATTAAAAAACCAATTATCCTTCCATCAAATACAGACCGACGTGGGTTAGGATATGAGCCTACAATAGAGGACCAGATGAATGGAAAACTCAACATAAACAAACAACGTGGTAAGCTAGAAGTCCCACATATAAGAGCTTCGTTTCCAATGCCATCCGAAGTGATCAACCAGCCTGAGAGTTCTATGGTGGCCGAGGATAAAAATGATATGCAAGGATCCAAGCCTCAGATTATGAACGATGATACTGGAGACTCATTGAAGAATTGGGAGATTGAAGATGTTCAAGATGTTTTTGATTTAAAGTAATTGTTTTTCAATTGCAATGTTGTTATTTTCATGAATAATGCTTTTATGGAACATAAATGGAAATTTGAAATGCTTCGTACTTGTGCTTCATTTGCTCTCCTTGTTTTCTTCCAATTCATTTCATATTCATTTCTTTACCTTCCAGGAATTTGCATTCCTCGGAACTCTTGTCCAACACGGGAATTCTTGAGACTCGGTTGAATGACTTATGTGTTACCATAGATACGCAAAATCATGAATCTAATGATGAAGAAATAGTCCAAACATTCGCTAAAATCCTCGAATCTACTGAAAAAGGGATAAGTCCTCATGAAGAGGTGATCGAAATAATAAACATGGGGACTAAAGAAGATAGAAGAGAGTTAAAAGTTGTCGATGGCCCAGAAAAAGAAGAAATGGTCAAGTTGTTCAAAGAATATCTTGATGTATTTGCATGGTCTTATCAAGACATGCCAGGGCTTGATCCAAGAATCGCGTCACACAGGATTCCACTTTTCCCAGACGTGAAGCCTAAAAAGCAGAAGTTAAGAAGACTAAATGCAGAGATATCCCTAAAGATTAAGGAAGAAGTAACGAAACAACTCGACGCGGGTTTTCTCCAAGTCGCTCGATACCCTCAATGGGTGGCAAATATCATGCCTGTGGCTAAGAAAGATGGTAAAGTCAGGATGTGCATAGACTATAGAGACTTAAATAGGGCTAGTCCAAAGGATGATTTCCCCCTCCCTCATATTGATATGCTAGTGGACAACACTGCATGCAACCATCGTTATTCATTCATGGATGGTTTCTCAGGCTATAATCAAATTCCTATGCATGAAGAGGACAAGGAGAAACCACCTTTATCACTCAGTGGGGGACTTATTGCTACCAAGTAATGCCATTTGGGTTGAAAAATGCTGGGGCAACCTACCAACGAGCCATGGTTGCGCTTTTCCATGATATGATGCACAAGGAAATTGAGGTATACGTAGATGACATGGTGGCCAAGACTATTGAAGGAGAAAGTCATGTAGCAGTCCTTAGAAAATTATTCGAGAGGTTACGCGAGTATAAACTCAGATTAAATCCTAATAAATGTGTTTTCGGAGCCTTATCCGGGAAACTATTAGGATTTATTGTAAGTCAAAAGGGGATAGAAGTTGATCCTGACAAAATAAAAGCTATTCATGAAATGCGACCTCCCCAAACAGAAAAAGAGGTTCGAGGCTTCTTGGGGCGACTGAATTACATTGCAAGGTTCATCGCTAATTTGACAGCAACTTGTGAGCCAATATTTAAATTGTTGAGGAAGAACCACACTGAGAAATGGGATGGTGATTGCCAAAAAGCTTTTGATAGAATTAAAGATTATTTACTAAGCCCCCCAATCCTTGTTCCTCCAACACCAGGCCGGCCTTTAATCTTGTATTTGACAATCTTAACCGAATCAATGGGGGCAGTGCTAGGGCAACACAACGAATCAGGGAGGAAAGAACAGGCGATTTATTACTTGAGTAAGAAGTTCAATGATTGTGAAACACACTATACAATGATTGAAAGAACATGTTGTGGATTAGTGTGGACAACAAGAAGGTTGAGACAGTATATGCTCTATTACACTACTTGGCTAATATCTAGAATGGACCCTTTGAAATTTATCTTTGAAAACCCACATGTAGCTGGAAGGGTTTCGAAATGGCAAGTGATATTATCTGAGTACGACGTCGTATATATGACGAGGAAGTCCATTAAAGGGAGTGTAATAGCAGATCATTTGGCAGAGCACCCACTTGATGAATACCAACCCTTGAAGTTCTATTTCCTGGATGAGGATATCGTTACTATCGATAAAGAGGAAGATAATATTGATGATGGAGCAGAAAGATGGAAAATGTATTTTGACGGGGCTGTTAACACACAAGGAAACGGTGTCGGAGCTGTAGTGGTATCTCCAGAAGGAAAGTAATTCCCGGTAGCCATTAAACTGGAATTTGACTGCACGAACAATGTGGCAGAATATGAAGCATGCGTCAGTGGATTACAAGCAGCCATTACCTTAGGAGTAAAAAACTTAGAGGTATTCGGCGATTCGGCTCTAATCATTTACCAAGTAAATGGAAAATGGCAAACTAGAGATTCAAAATTAGTACCATATCAGAAATACTTGATCCAGCTAATCGGTCAGTTTGAAGAAATCAGTTTTCATCACATGACAAGAGATAAGAACCGGTTTGCAGATGCTTTGGCCACTTTAGCAGCGATGATTCAGCTTGACTGCGGAGTGCAAGTCCAACCAATCCAAATAAAATCAAGTGATATGCCAGCGCATTGCTTGAACATAGAGGAGGAATTTGATGAACATCCTTGGTACCATGACATCAAGACTTACATGAAAGATAGGGTCTACCCAAAAGGAGCTACGGAAAACCATAAGAAGACAATTCGACGCTTGGCCATGAATTTCTTTATCAATGATGGTGTCTTATATAAAAGGAGTCATGATGGCACACTTCTCCGATGTGTTGATTCAAAAGAAGCTCAAAGAATTATTACAGAACTTCATGAAGGAATATGTGGGACTCATGCCAATGGCCACACCTTGGCCAAACAAATTCAAAGATACAGGTACTTTTGGATGACTATGGAGAAAGATTGCATAGAATATGTCAGAAAGTGCCACAAGTGTCAGATTTACTCTGATAAAATCAATGCACCTCCACTTCCGCTACATAATTTAACAGCACCATGGCCGTTCTCAATGTGGGGCATCGATGTAATCGGCCCTATTAACCCAAAAGCATCGAATGGACATCGATTTATCTTGGTCGCCATCGACTATTTCACTAAATGGGTAGAGGCCAACTCATATGCTAATGTGACTCAGAAAATTTTCATCAGATTCATGAAGACTAATGTCGTATGTCGGTATGGCTTGCCTGAGAGGATTATCACAGATAATGCACGAAATTTGAATGGAACAGAAATTAAAAAGTTCTGTGACCAATTCAAGATTAAACATCATAATTCAGCACCTTATCGACCACAGATGAATGGTGCAGTCGAAGCTGCAAATAAAAACATCAAGAAAATCATTGAGAAGATGACAGTAACATACAAAGATTGGCACGAGATGCTCCCCTATGCTTTACACAGCTACAGGACTACCGTACGTACTTCAACTGGGGCAACTCCTTACTCTTTGGTTTACGGGATGGAAGCAGTGACACCTGTTGAAGTAGAAATCCCGTCTTTGAGGGTGCTCATCGAAGCTAATCTAAGGGAAGATGAATGGGTAAAAGTTAGATATGAGCAACTGAATATGATTGAAGAAAAACGACTGACTGTTATTTGTCATGGGCAGTTATACCAAAAGAGGATGGCCAAGGCTTTCAATCGAAAATTACGTCCCAGAGAGTTTAAAGCTGGTGATTTGGTACTTAAGAAAATATTACCAAATCAAGAGGATCCCAGGGGCAAGTGGGCGCCTTCGTATGAGGGGCCTTATGTGGTTAAATTTATCTTCTCAGGAGGTTCATTGATCCTAACAGATATGGATGGTCAGGAGTTGTCAAGGCCTATCAACTCTGATGCGGTCAAGAGATATTATGCTTAAAGAGGTTTTCTTTTTGTAAAAAAAAAAGGGAATAAGCTCGCTGAGTCGGAAACTTGAAAAAAGACTCAGGCAAAAATTAGAGCTCAAACATGAAAAGTGATCTTTTAAAAAGGGTGCTCGCTAGACTGAAAACCTGAAAAGGCAGCCTAGGCAAAAGCTAGAGCAATGAAAAATCCTCAGAGTACTCAAAGTAATATAAGAAATGGGGAGTCAGACGTTTCAGCTTGGTTCCCTCAACATACAGAAGCACAAAGGGGGATATGCCAAAGTGAAATTGGGTTATGGCATCAGTTAGCATTCATGAGAACATATCTATTGTAACGCGTATTCATTCAGAGAGTCAACTCAAGAACAAAGGACATTCCATAGAAGAATCAATCTAGTTATGGTTTTTTTTCAGACTCCAATTAATTTGAATTATTTCATTATCCTTGTTACCTCAGCTATATGCTTCTCGCTCATACTTTTTAATAGATGAGAATTATTCTTCTAATAATGTCTCATTTGCCTAGAAAGTAACTCCACATAGCCATGACAAGTATTCCTTTTGTTCCACATAAAGCAATTGAAAATAATAACATTCAATAAAGAATCACATTGAACGACTCGTTTAAGCTCCCTTTAATATGTGAGATCTCTAGTTTTTTTTTCATTCAAAGAACAGGTTAAGTTGAGTTTCGATCCAATGGTATCACGAGGAAACAATTTCAGCTCTTTAACGTCAAAGGTTAAATTCCATTACAAAACCGGGGCAAATTTAAAACAACGACAAATTATATCCAGCAGCACAGTCAAGAACATGAGGGTCTGGTTAGATGAAAGTCTCAAGGAAGGAGACAATGATGAACAAAGATACCAAATAATGTCCGGCTAAAAATTATAAACAAGGCACTTTTGGGAGGCAACCTAATTTGTTTTTTTTTTTGGGCTTCTTTTATGATCTTAAGTCTGGTTTTATTGGTTCGAATGTTTGCTGAATCTAGATTGGTTTTGTCTGATTGTTTCTTTCTTTTAGTGTTCTTGAAATGCATCTTCCAAAAAAAAACCACTTGCATTAAAGAAAAAGGAGAAAGAAAGAGAGAGACTGAGGATTACATTATGCAAAAAGGGGGAAGAGAAATCATAAAGCATAACATATGTAACCTATGGACAAGGCGACTTCTTGGATGAAGAGGGAGCCTCGGGTTCGTTCTTAGGAGTAGTGGATTGTAGTGATATCTCTTGACCACTACCCTTCTTGAGAGCCTTTATGATTTCTTGGAGAAAAATATAAATCCTATTATGGGACTCAATGTTTTTCTGGTTTTGGCTACAGAAACACTGAGTCGACCAAAAATAATATTTGTCAATTTTTTCTCCCAAGCTGTTATACTAGTTTCTCGTCAGTCGCTCCAGACCCTTAATCTCCTGCTTCAGCCCTTCCACTTCCTTCTTCAAAAGAGCAATTTCATCTTCTGAAGTACGGCCTACGTCGTGCCCCTCCAACTCCTCATCAAGCCTCTTTCTCTTGGTATCCCTTTCTGAAGACTCCTCCATGGGTTGCTTACCTTTGTCATCCTGCCCCAAACGTAGAATCAGGTCTAGTTCCTCCTTCTCGGGCCGGATAGTAAGATCGATAAACTGCTTAGAAGCCATCGGGTGAACTTCTGAACTGGTGTATGTGCTTGAAAAAAAAAAGAGAGAAGAGAAAAGGTATAGACTTCTTAGTTTGAACTCGTGATGGTTTCATATTTCTGATCGGGTTTTATAAAGAAACGTTAGGGTTGAGTTTTCCAGAAATAACGCAAATCACCGCACCCCTACATGCCAACCCTACAGAGTCTGCAAATTGGTAACCCAAAGCTGGAACAAGCGAGCATGCAAACAGCACGTCATTAATGCAAGTTACCATGGAAGTCAAAGATTTGCACTTATTGCGGCTGACTTGTTGTTCTACCCACCATATTTCTTCATTTGAGCTGCTATGCCTTCTAAAGATGTTTTGAAATCGAAGAAATACATTTTTTTTATCTTCTTTGGATTCTTTTTTTAGGGTTTGCACCTCTTTGTTTTGGCTTTCATGCTGACTTGTAGAGACTATTATTGATTATTTTAAATGTTTTTATACATTTTTCCTAGTTTACACGTTTTCATTTTGATTTTTTTTTCTTTTCTTTTTTTTTCCTGTAAATCTCCCTTCTGCTCTGTTGTCTCTTCTTTTTGTGAAGCTACCTTCTTTCTGTCTCTGTCATGCTTGTGAAGAATACAACTCCGACTAGTGGATCCCGCCAGGACTGTGAGCCTTAAACGTTGTTGATCATCGGAGCAACCACTTGCACGCACAGCATTACACATATTCGGGCTGAGCACCCAGAATACTCTATCTTCAGCCACTACTTAACTGTGACACACTTAGCTTTGGAGACGACCGACCCCATCTTTTCAAAGCCCGGACACGACCGGCACCCATTTTTCAAAGCTCGGAGACGACCGACCCCCATCTTTTCAAAGCCCGGACACGACCGGCACCCATTTTTCAAAGCCCAAAGACGACCGGCCCCCTAACATTTCAAAGCCCGGAGACGACCGGCCCCTTAATATTTCAAAGCCCGGAGACGACCGGCCCCCTAATATTTCAAAGCCCGGAGACGACCGGCCCCCTAGCATTTCAAAGTCCGGAGATGACCGCCCCCCCTAGCAGTTCAAAGCCCGGAGACGACCAGCCCCTACTCCTTCAAAGCCCAGAGACGACCGGCCCCCCCTTTCCTTTCAAAACCTGGCTACAACTGGCACCCATCCTTTCAGACATTACATGATTATGTAGCATATCGTTTTTGTATACGTCATTAGCATCTTGACAAAATTAAGTGTTTCTTATCTTTACTCATTTCTTAAACAATAATATCTCGAATTTAATTTCTCATAATCTTGTTTAATAATGAGTAAAGAGGGGCAACTGTAACACCTAATTTTGTCCATGATATTATAATTTCTTTTTCTTTTTGTAAAAAATAAAAAATAAAAATACTTAAAACAAAAAGGCAAAAAAAATAATAAAAATAACAAAAAGAAAATATTAAAAAAAATGATAAAATAATAAAAGTCCAAAATGTCACATGTTTTTTTTATCACACACACATGGTGGTATCCTTCCTTCACATGCATGGTTAGGAATCCTTAGCCAAGGTACTTCAATTATGTCCCTCCTTTCCTTTTTTTCAAATGGCAATCACACTACTAGTCAAGAAAAGAACATGAGGACAAGGTAAGAGTTACATGATTTGGAAGTTTTTTTCCACTAACATAATCATTTTGCACCCCCATCTCCCACTATAAATAAAGGACTTTCTTCTTCCCTTGGGGAGGAGGAAAAGAGAGAAAAAAAAGGGAGGAAAAGAGAGAAAAAAAAAGGGAGGAGAAGAGAGAAGAGAGGGGAGAAAAGAAAGAGCAAAAAAAATACATGCTCTATTTTCTATGTAGAAATTGAGAAAGATTTGCCTTCTTTTGGAGTATTGTGGAAGAAGAAGGTCAGTTATAAATTATTCACAAACACTCTGGGCATTGGAGGAGTAAATGTGGTGATTGAAAGAGTGAAGTTCAGCTGCGACAAGCTCAAAACTGAGAGGAGTGCAGTAAATCCAAAAAAAGGCAACTGTGAAGGTAAGTTGATTTCTCTCACGCATTTATTTTATTTTATTTTTTTTTGTGTTTTTTTTGTAGAGTTAGTTTTGCATGCCATAATTTAAACTTTGGAACTTAAAAGAAGATCAAAATACAAAAAAAAATTAGAAAAATCATGGAAAGAAGCAAAGTGACACGATGAACCGTGAAAACGTGGAAATTCCCAAGAACTTGGTTTTAATTCATTTTTTCCCGTGCTATGGACTGGAATGGACCTATAATGACCCAAAAAATCCTAGAAGAAGTTCTGGACAGATTTGGAAAGAAAAATTGAGACTTGGACATGATTCATGCAAAATAGGGACCAAACTGAAAAAATTCAGAAGTTTGTAGGGGTTAATTTAATTCAAAATTAACACATTTTCTGGACTGAGGGACCTATATGAAGACAACTATGACATCAGATCAAGCAAACGAATAAAGGAAAAATTTCGCATAGGGACCCAAATGAAAAGACAGAAAAATATGCATATACTAGCATGCATATTTCTTTCCTTTTATTTATTTTATTTTATTTTTTTTCACTTTACATAAATATATATAGGTGTGCGTTATATATATATATATATATATATATATATATAAAATGTGCGTACATGAGTTTATATATATATATATATATATATGTATATGTGTACATACGGGTTTAATTTGTTGTGCATGTTTTATGTAAATATGTATGCAAGTGTATGTATATGTGTCTTTGCATGCATATTATTTCTTTTATTTTTTATGTATCTTACATGAATATATATATATATATATATATATATATATATATATATATATATATATATATATATATATATATATATATATATATGTGTGTGTAATTGTATTTGTGTAGATTTTATCTGTCCTCAAAATCAGAAATCCAAAAATATTTTCCTTTAACTTTGTTTTCAAATATATAAAAAATTTTATTACTAAAATTATTATTTCCCTTGTTTTCATCCTCAAGATTAATTCAAAATTTTCAAAAAAAATGTTTCCTTTGTTTTCATTTCCATTCAAAAAAGTCTTAAAAAAAGAAATGTTTCTTTGTTCCATTTACAAGATAAATTCCAAAACTCAAAAAAATATTTTTCCTTTAAATTTTATTCACGAGATTTTTTCTAAAAAAAAAACAACAAAATATTTTTTTATATAATTTCATAAAACAATTTCACAAGATTAAAAACATTTTCTTTCAAATGATTTCATAATAATTTCAAACATGCAAGAAAAGTACTTCCTTTATTTTCATTCTCAAGACAATTTCAAAAATCCAAAAAATATGCTTTCATTGAATTATTCTTTCAAACTCCCAAAAAAAATATTTAAAATTCAAAATCCAAAAATACTCATTTCGATTTCTTTCTAGATATCTCCAAAAAGAAAAATCCAAAGAATCAAAAGTCTTTAAAAAATGGGAAGAACCAAAGATCAAGATAATTTGTTATCATAAATTCAAACACAATCACAACTATTCAATCTCGTTTGATTTATGGAAATAATTAATTTTGAACCTCTTTAGTTCTTCCCGCAAAAAAATTTTAGTCTTTCCCCTGGCCCTTGCGGCATTTCAGATGACGAACTACGTGGACTTTGATCCCGATCAACGGGTACGTAGGACCTAGGCTTTGCCTAGCCAAGTCCACCCTTGTACATATCCATTTGTTTTGATGCTTTTCTTTATTATGTTCTTATGTGACCAAGGAGGATAATTTAAGGCAAATACGAAATAATTGCTCACTTTCTAAATCAGACGTATAGGGTGCCTAACACCTTCCCTATACGGTTCAATTTCCGAACTCACTTTCTTCAAAATGCAGACCATCAAACTCAAAGGTTTTTCCAAGTTTTTCCCAACAAATTAAACTTTGGTGGCGGCTCGTAATAAAATTGGTTTTCAATTTTGAAAGTCGATTTTAAGTATTCTTTTTTTAAAAAGGAACGCTGGCCGGTCACATTTCAGGTGTGACAAATATAATTCTGTCGTGTGGAATGAATAATAGAGGTTGAATGTAAGACCTCACAGAATATATGTGAATAACTCATGTTTGAGAATTTTATTAAATAAGTGGTTGTGGATATTAAGATTGTTCATGATTTCGGGATACCATTGAGGTTTTTCTTAAAAATAGTATCTTTTCACATGTTAAATTTTTGGGATGTGACAAATGTAATCATGAAATTTGCAACAAAAGCTTTGGCAAACCATCTCAAAATGGTTCTTCCAGCCCTCATCAGTGAGAACCAAAGCACTTTTGTTCCTTATAGGCTTATCACTAACAATGCCGTCCTTGCCTTCGAGATTTTCCATTTCCTAAAAAAGAAGAAGAAAGGTAAACAGGTTTTTTTTGCCTTAAAACTTGACATGTCTAAGGCTTATGATAAGATGGAATGGCCTTTTATTGAAGATGTTTTGAAAAGTATGAATTTCCCTATGGATTTTGTAAATATGATTATGAAGTGTATCAAATCTGTTTCATATTCGATCATTATTAATGGTAATCCAAGTCAGGTTTTCTTACCTCAAAGAGGGTTAAGGCAGGGTGACCCTTTATCTCTATATATTTTTATTCTTTGTGCAGAGGTCTTTTCTTGTCTCCTGGAGAAAGCAGAGGAGCTTCGGTTAATAGAGGGCATTAAAATTGCAAAATCAGCCCCTTCTATTTCGCATTTGTTTTTTTGCAGATGACAGTATTATCTTTGCAAAAGCAAATGCTAGATCTGCAGATTCTATATCTCACATCATCTAGGCGTATGAAGAGGCTTCTGGGCAGAGGGTTAATTTGCAAAAAACTGAGCTCACTTTCAGCAAGAATGTGCTTGAGAATGTTAAAAATTCGATCCAAGAAAGGTTAGGCATAAAAGCTGTAGAGAGCTACCAGAAATATTTGGATCTTCCAGTAGTTGTAGGGAAATCCAAAAAAATTATCTTTGCAAATTTACATGATAAAATTAGGAGAAAAATTCAGGGGTGGAAGGAGAAACTTCTCTCTCAGGCAGGTAAGGAAATTTTGATAAAAATAGTTGCTCAGGCCATTCCTATTTATGTTATGGGGTGTTTCAAAATTCCTAGTAGTATCTGTTTGAAGATGGAATCCATCTTAAATCAATTCTGGTGAGGGGAGGAGGATGGCAGAAGAAAGACACATTGGATTGCTTGGAAAACTATTTGTAGATCAAAAAATGATGGAGGTCTGGGTTTTCGAAACTTTCAAAATTTTAATGCAAGATATGTGATTGATGAAGGGGCTAGATGGAAAATTAATGCAGGAACTATGGTAAATATATGGAAGGATTGATGGTTACCTGAGCAAAATGTAGGAAAACTGTGGAGCCCAAAACCATCCAACTTTGATGTTTCTCTTGTATAACATCTGATTAACCAAGATTCGAGGGACTGGGATAAAATCTTCATACATGAACTGTTGCTACCCTTTGAAGCAGAACAAGTTTGTAGAATACCCTTATCGAGTAGGATTCATAGGGATGTCCTAACTTGGCCTTGGGAGAAAAATCATAACTTTTCTGTCCGGTCTGTGTACCACTTGATACAGATGAAACAAAACAATTAAGGGTTAGGGCCTTCTGTGTATAAAAATTCTTGGAAATGGATTTGGAAATTATTTGTACCAGCCAAAGTGAAAATCTTCATATGGAGAGTCTGTCATGAAAGCCTTCCTACTAAAAATAATCTGATCTCCAAAGGTATCAATACTGACCCGGTCTGTTTTTATTGCGGTGAAAAGAAAGAGACTATTCGACACCTTCTTGTCGACTGTGAATAGGCAAAGAGAATATGGTTCCTTTCTCCATTGGGAAGAAGTCCATGTATTCAACACAGAAGAACGCTTATCGAATGGCTTATGGAATCTGCAGGGAAGGAATCGAGCTACGTGCTGAATATTATCGCTATCTTTCTTTGGTGCATTTGGGGAGCGAGAAATGACTATGTATTCAAAGGAATAAAGTCAGATCCCTTTAATGTGAGAAGGAAAGCTATTGTCTTACTGGCCGAATTTTAGGCAACTTCGGAGAATAATCAGGTGAAGACGCTAGAGAAAAAAAGATGGTCTCCTCCCGCTAACGGCTTAAATAAATACTGATGCTGCTCTAATCAGTGAAAAATTGTGGAGTTTTGGTGTTGTCTGTAAAGATGAAAGAGGGAAGATTAAAAAAGCCGCATCAAAGATTGAAACCCGTGAAAACTCACCATTGGTTGCTGAAGCTTTAGCTGTCCGATAGGCTATTAAACTTTGCATTGATTGGGGTTTTAGGAGAGTAGTAATCGAGACAGATAATTTGATGGTGGCTTCTGAGTATAAGAGGAGGAACCCTTTCTCCCCCATCTTCAAGATCTTAGGTGATGTACTTGACCTTATAGTTGGCTTGGAGTCCTTTTCTCTAGTTCATTCAATCCGGATCTGTAATAATGTTGCCCACAATATTGCTAAGCTCTGCTGTTGTATTAACCCCTTGTGCTGGGATGGGCCCTTCCCAACTTCCATTATTGATTTGGCCCAGTTGGATTTGCAAAGCATTGTCTCTGATGTATGATCTTATTCATTTTAATAAAGATGTATTCTTTTCAAAAAAAAATTATGAGACTTTATTTGAGCCCATTAATATGTGATCCCTATTATATTGGGTTATACAAATTAATTGGACATTGTGTTTGCTAGGCCTTGTGTGAGCTGACTAATTATGATAAGGTTAGTCCATTAAGGTTTTCACAATGAGGAATCCCTACTCTTTGCTTATATATGTGGTGTTATAGCTTCAGTGACTCGACACCCTTTGAAAGTATATTATGTCAACAGAGCAATTTATTCTTCTTAGTTGTTTATTTTGTTTTCATTTTTCTACTTATACTCGATCATCAATTGCCATCATGAGTTCTGTTGTTGTTCTAGGAACACGTACGTTTGTTGTTATTTATATATGCTATAGAGCTATCTGCAATATATATATATATATATATATATATATATATATATATATATATAAGAATTATTTATAAATTCCTTCACTGATTCCTGGAAGCATGAAGGTGGGCATCATTGTTAAACACAAAGATAGCAACTTAGATCTGACTTCTAAATCTTCCCATTAAGTATTTCTCCCGGAACAGGTTTCTCTGCTTTTCTCTCCAACGGCCGTCAATACTTTTTTTTTTCTTTGTGCTTCCTTTCAAGGACCTAATTGAAGGAAAAAATTTTAGATAGGTACTAATGCTTTTTTTTTCTTTTGTGCCTGTTTTTAGCGACCTATTTGAAAGAAAAAAGTTCAGGGACCAATGCTTTTTTTTCCTTTCAAATAAGTCCCTAAAAGTAGACACAGAAAAAAAAAGTATTGGGACTTATTTGAAATTTTTTCCTTCAAATATATCTCTAAAAACAAGCACCAAAAAAAAAAAGAAAGAAGAAAGCATAGGTAGCTGTTAGACCTGTGATCTAACGGCCAAGGAGAGAAAAGCAGAGAAACCGATTCACTTCTCCCCCTACCTTGAAGAAAATTGAAACCAAATTGGGTGAATTAATCCAAATTGATATAACCAATAACCCCATTCTAACAAACTAAGTTTGCACAACTATGTATTCTAAGAGATCCCAGCAAACCACTCGAACAATACGTCTCTCTCAAGGACCACAAGAAAATAATCTTCTATGAAGGTAAGAATGTATTCTGCTTCCAATGCAGACTCTTAAACAGGTTAGAGTTGTAAAAAGAAGAATAAAACTTAAGAGAAAGGAGCAACATCACCAACTTTTGATACCCAAAGAATGGACACCTTCCTAAGGCAAGAGTCTCTCCCCTCAACAACACTGCCAATTCAACCTCACCTCCACAATTCCTTTGTTCAAAATTGTCAACCCGCTCAATCCCAACGACTTGTAGCATGCCTTAACAACCACACTTATGAGAACTGCCAACCAACCGCCACTCACCTGAAAAAACAATGATAGCCAAAATCCCAATAATGAGACCCTGAGATTCCTAAAACATTTGAAGAGGGGGCTGATCCTTTGACAAATTAAATTCTTTGTGACAACCGACACTTGAAACTTTGGAATCCACACTTACACCCAAAAATTGGAAAGTCAGTTTTGGAAACAAAGGGTACGTGTGGTATGAAGGGAAAAAAAAAAAAGCAAATGAAATGGGAATGAAAATAAAGTATTTTACTAAAATATCCTTATTTTAAAAAAAGAAAAAAGAAGTTTAGTTCTTTTTTTGAGAAAGATAATTTAAACAAATTCTCATTATCATTTCTATTACTTTATGCATTACATCATTAACGTTGTATTGAACCAGACATGCAGAGCATTAAGTTGCAAACCACAGCCACTTCCAGCCCATTTGGGGGATCCAATTCACTAGGATTGTAGATGGTTAGTCTTCCCCTTTGGCCCATTGGGCCCTCGCCTTTACAAAAAAAAATAGTTGTTTTGGAAATTAAAATAAAAACATGGTGGCATTATTATAATTATATGGATTCAAATAATGGCATTTATATAATACGATCCATTGTCTAATATATATATATATATATATATATTGTTAGCCACGGTGAAGCCACTGCTAAATCAAAACAAATATTGCAGCAGAGGGTAATTGTTTCTAAAACTCGATTAACCTGGATAAGGTTTTGACCAAACTAGTGACTTGATAACCTATATAGAGAAAGAAGCCAAAAACAAAAATAAAATAAAAAATATCTAAAAATAAAAGAAAAAGCAAAACAAAGCACACCGTAATTTTTTTATTCTATATATAGTGTGTATACCTCAGCAAAAAATATTAAAAAAAAAAACTGACAGGTAACGTGATACTGTCTTCGATTCGTTAAAGAATTGTTGGAGATAGATCCAATGGCCAATTCATAGTTCATGCACGTGCTTGGTGCTTCTGGAATTTGTAGTTTTCGACCACTAAACACACCTGTATGTGTGTCGTGTGTGTCTGTAGTTATGTCACCACTCATTACTAAAATCAAAATATACCTAACTCTCACTAACCTTCCCCACGACTGTCCTTGAAACTAAATACCAGAGGATAAATTTTAAAAATTATGCCTTACCAACACAAACAAAATAACGACATGGATATCCACCAAGAGTCTAGTTCTGAAAACGATGGAAGCATATCAATATGGCATCACATATTCTTTCTCCAAGAATTAATATATATATATATATATATATATAGTGACTGGTGATCTCAGTCCCCTCCACGAGTAACGACAATTATTAGGCTCTGTATAACCAATTAAAAGTTAAGTGTTTAGGCTAACCATGCTTTATAAAATAAATTTTCAATATAATGCTTAGTGCAGAGTTTTATGCGAGCATGCTTAAAGCTGGAGAGAAAATGGCATGAGGTGATGTAAGAGACTAAATTAACCTATATTTATTTGTGAATTAAAAAAATTTACATCACCAAGCATGTAATTCAATTAGTAAAAGGTTGTCTTAATTTAACTATAAATCTCTAGCTCGAGTCCCTAAAAATATAATTACGTTAAAACTTAGTGAGGAGAACTTAGTTATTTATTTTAATTTTATTTGACTCAAATTTGAATTGATCAATACTTGTAGTTTAATGATTGGACAATGATAGTTATTTTGTTTTAAAAAAAAATTGACAGTCTGCCATGCATGGTGGTAATTACTGGTTATCAAATAAATATAGCTTTAATCTCTTACATCACCTCATGCCATGGTCAGCTTTAAGGATGCATGCATTAAACTCTGTACTGTACGCATTATTTTGAAAATTTATTTTATAAAGCATGGATAGCTCAACACCTAATTTTTAATGAGAGAAATTCACTTATTTGTAGACAAAGTAAGTTGCTTGCCTTTTCATGAGTTATTGGATCAGAGATTTAATAGTTCATATTTAAGTTTTTTTTAAAATCATCAATTAAAATCTTAAATTTAATTGTCCATAAAAAGACAAATAATATATTTATCTTTAAAGATAAGTAGGCAATCTGATCTCACTTTTAATTGGTTATACAGCAAACTTTGTTGTCACCATAAAAACTGTTTCTGTCGCCATAAATGAAAGAAATCAATTTGCCTAAAATTATTAATTCTCAAATGAGGATTAATCCAAAATAATAAAAGGAGAACTTTGATTTTTATCGCCACGCAATCTCAAATTGCGGATTATCATGTCATAAATATGTTTTTAGTGTTCTTCATATATCTTTTCCCCAAATCCCAATGTGAAATAATATCAATTTAGTGTTAAAGATTTTCCTTGTCGTTTCTAGCTCTTTTTCCTCCATAAGAAATAACGAAGTCGACATAGTACGAAGCATGAGTAGGAGGAACAAAGAGTCCAACAACGAAGGAATATCCAGCACAAGATCATGACACTGATAAAGACACACATATTTTGATTTTCTATTTTGTTTCTGTTAAATTTTCTTTCCATAGTTTTTAAGAAGATTTTTTATACGGAAAGCTCAATCTTTCAGAATGTCAAGTTTTTTATATTAATTGGATCACCTTGAAGTGTATTTATGATAATAAAGAAATTAGTAGATATAAATCTAAAAACAAATCATTAATAAAAGCTCCACCTTTAAGATCAAATTCCTGGTTACATTATCATGTCAAGAAAGTGCAATCTTGGATCCTTATAAATAGACTTGAACTATGAGTGAACTGAGTCAGACCAAATAGTGGAGCTGCTCTGTCCTTCGCGTTCCCATCATTAACTTGTTTCCTTTTTCCATTATCAAAAACAGAACGTACCGCGATCGATGTCTTCGAAGGCTTCAAAAGTTGTTATGTTTTTTATGTTGCTTGCCGTAACTTCGGCCTTCCCTAGTAAGTGGAAGCCATGCAAAAACCTAGTCTTATACTTCCACGACATTATTTACAACGGAAGTAACGCTGGTAATGCAACATCCGCAATAGTGGCAGCTCCACAAGGTGCTAACTTAACCATATTGGCAGGCCAATTCCACTTCGGTAACATCGCAGTCTTCGATGATCCCATCACACTGGATAACAACCTTCGCTCCAAACCCGTTGGAAGAGCACAAGGGTTTTACATATACGATACCAAGAACACTTACACTGCTTGGCTGGGCTTCACATTTGTGCTCAATAGTACGCTTCACCAAGGCACTATAACCTTCGCTGGAGCCGACCCCATATTGCAGAAAACCAGAGACATCTCAGTGACTGGTGGGACCGGAGATTTCTTCATGCACAGAGGCATTGCCACCCTCTTCACCGATGCATTTGAAGACGAAGTTTATTTCAGACTTCGTGTTGATATTAATTTCTATGAGTGCTGGTGATGTGGAAACTAATAAAGGCCTTGTTGCTAATTAAGCAAGGATGCCTCGGGATCAGCTTAGTACCATGTTGTAGGTTCGTTTTTTTTTATTTTGTCGTGGTTGTGACTTCGATCGAGGAGAATGATGTTGTAATATTCTTGGTCAATAAACATCATTTTGTACTTCAAAAATCTTCCTGGCTTTAATAAATGCTTGTAATGTAGAGACTTTATTTATTTCATAGGTAAATTTCACAAGAAACAATCTTATTTAAAACACTATTAAATATTAAATATAAATATCTCTTTTAGTAAAGATTCAAGGCTCATTATCTTGTAAGGGACAAGCTCTTTCTATTAAATCCAACAAAGTTAGTGTAAGACCTAATTAAGAGTTGCACAATGGCATGCGCATGCAGTAGTTACCATTACGAGAATGACTAAAATTTGCAATTGAAATTTTGTTACTGATTCTAACTAAAATCATACTGATTGCTTTACCTTGACTTAACTGAAATTCTGAGGAAAAAGTGAAGAATAGCACTGTGCTGTCATATAATCCACGCAAGCAATGAAAATAATTTCTTGCTGAACTTTTTACTATCATTCAGTCACATATTGTGGAATTTTTGTTTTTAAGAATCTCGAGCCCCCACAAATATGTTTTGATATATTTCCGTCACTAGCTACCTCTTTTCTGTCTTCATCCTCATATCCTTTAGTTTATAGGGTTTGAACACAGTAAAAGATTAATTGAGAGCAATTAATATTTGAAAATTTTAAAAAAATTTCATGAAATTTGACTAAATAAAATATATTTGGAATAACTAAACACTTTAAAAAATATAAAATCAAATACATATAATAGATTCTAAATCTTATCGAATTAATTAGATCCAAAACTCCATTAAGGGCAATCAAATTATCAAACACCCCTTGGATTCGTTAAGCAATTGTTGGAATAAATCCAATGCAAGCCAAAAGGGAAAATGGCCAATTCATTGTTTACGACCACAAACTTACCTAAATGGAGAAAACGACTGCTCTTGTATCCATATCTCACCGCTAAAATCAAAATATACCTAACTCTCACCAATATTAACCCACGACTCTTCTGCTTAAAACTAATTATTAATTAACCAGAGGAAAGATTAAAATAATTATGTCGCATGGACCAACTAACACAAGCGAGTTAATCAAATTAAATAACGACATGGAGATCCACTAATTAAGAGTTTCAGAAAACGATGGAAAATGCAGCATCACATATTCTCTGTAAGAATTCATAGTGACTGGTGATCTCAGTCCCCTCCATTAGTAACGACAGTGGTGTAATTAATAGCCCTTAATTTTTCAGCCTTCGTGAACTAATAAAAGCTTTTACAGTCTCCAACATGCACGCATGTTGGTAATTACTTAGATGTCACTCACTCACTCACTCGATCGTCAGATACAAGATTCCAATTTTCCTTTTCAATGAATTAACGAGTGATAATAGAGTCTGCCGAGGGAAACATCACACTCCTATACGTTGATACTAAATTGCTCTTGTTGTACTCATTCAGAAATAGAGTTTGTGCGTTTAGTCCACTATATCTGAATGGTCTTCTTTCCATTGTTCTTAAGAAAGATTTTGATATGGAAAGTTCAATGAAGTTTTCTTATATTAATAAGATTACATTGAAATGTGCCTGCGAGGCTGCGACTACAAAATATAAATTAGTTTAAATAAATCTAAACAAAATTCATTGATAAAGGCTTGATATCTTTAAGATCAAATTCCTGCTTAATCTTGGATCCTTATAAATAGACTAGAACTATATACAAGTGCGGCAAGTCACACCAAGTAAAGCTACTTTATTCCTCTTTCCGTCGGGTTTTCCATCATTAAATTGTTTTCTTGTTGCATTAACTTATGGCTGCCAAAGCTTCAAATCTTCATTTGTTGTTATGTTATTTATGTTGCTTGCTTTAACTTCGGCCTTCCCTAATAAGAGGAAACCATGCGAAAACCTGGTGTTCCACTTCCACAACATTCTTTACAACGGAAAGAACGCTGATAATGCAACATTCGCAATAGTGGCAGCTCCACAAGCACAAGGTGCCAACTTAACCACATTCGCAGGGCAATATTTCCACTTCGGGAACATGATAGTCTTCGATGATCCCATCACATTGGATAGAAACCTTGGCTCCAAACCCGTTGGAAGAGCACAAGGCTTCTACATATACGCTTCCAAGAGCACTTTCACTGCTTGGATGTGCTTCACATTTGTGATCAACAGCACACGTCACCAGGCACTATCTTCGCTGGACCCAACCCCTACATATATAGGTAAGGGAAGAAGAAGAAGAAGAATAGAGAATGAATCTGCTATTGATAAGTACGAGCTATGTATATATACAGAGGAATAAGCATAACGTTAGTTTACAGACTAACTACCTTCACTAACTAACTTCTCATTCTGTTACTAACTATATATATTCCCTTATAACCACAGTGCAGAAAAGCAGAGACATCTCAAAGACTGGTGTGACTGGAGATTTCTTCGTGCACAGAGGCATTGCCACTATCACCACCAATGCATTTGAAAACGACGAAGTTTATTTCAGTCTTCGTGTTGATATTAAGTCCTATGAGTGTTGGTGAATGGAGAAGCCTGCCTTCTTGCAGATTAATGTTGGAATTTATTATTATAAAAATATACTTTAAAAATAAATAAATGTTATTGATGGATATAAATATTGCTACATACGTTGGCTTGGGAATATATTAAAGATGTTTATATATGTTTTATGGCTTTTCACCCTCCCGAAAACGATTTGTACGTTGGCTTTAATTAGATCAATGCCATTATATTGTTTAATGAGTTTTTATGCTAGCCAATGGTATTTTCGTGATGCCAACAACCATGTATATATATATATATATATATATGGTCTTATGTACAAAAGATGATGTGTGAAAGATATATAACTAGAAACACATAAGAGATGAGATAAAAATATATATAAGATATATTACTACTTGTGTACTATTTTGGACATAGAAAAAGGTGTTTGAGAAAAAGAGTTCATTATATATTCTTTGTACAGGGATTATAGATTAAACATGCGAGTACTGAGTTGTTGTATTCTAAAGATTAATGTTTAAAAAATTAAATTAAATTAGTTGATTTGACCAATTAAATCAGAAATTATCCATTGGTCCTGTCCAATCATCCCTTAAAACTATTTAGGGTGAAAACTAGTACAGAACCGGCCAAGTTATAGGTGGAACCGGTAGCTTCTTCTTCTTTTTATTGCCACCATATCCTAAAATGACGAAAGATCATTGCCCGCATCGTCATTGACCTTGACTTCGTGGTTTACGCGCTTGGTCTTCATGGAGGAGGAGGTGCCGCGTGGGTTCGGAGAGAGAGAGGACTGAGGGACCAAGCTTTAAAGCAGAGAGAAAACTACTGGTGAACAGAGAGAGAAGAGAAGGAGCTTTGGAGAAAGAATTGAAGCTTTAAATGTGAATAGTGCCTCCTATTCTTAGTCCCACATTGAGTGGATTAGTGAAGTGGGGGGCTTCCTTTGGCTATAAAAGGGAAGCTCTCCTATGTGTTTCCTTACCCCAAAACTAAAGCCTAATAATCCTTCTAAGGCTTAGTTTTCTTTTCTCTCTCTCTTATAAATATATTTCGGTAGTGTCCGAGGACGTAGGCAAAATTAGCCGAACCTCGTTAATTTCTGGTGTTCTCTTTATTTAATTTTTGCTCTTTATTTATCTGCTTTATATTTGCCTCCTATATGGTAGGCTATTTTGTCGGGTATTGTTAATTTTATTATTAGTGGAAAATAGCCCGAATTTTCACAACAATTGGTATCAGAGGGCCTTGGTTGCGAAAACTCTTGAAATTTTAGTATGCTCTTGTGGTTGCAGTTTTAACTGATCTTCCACAATCAGAAAAAAATTTTTGAGAATTCATTTGAAATTTTTTTTTGGGAGAAATTATTAGTAATATATTGTCTAATTGAAGTGCATGTCTAGGAAAGGTCTGGCTAAGGAAAGACTTGGTTTTTAAGTGTGTCCGTTGTGACCCTCCTCTCTTTCCTGGGAACTTTCCTGGTGCTTTTTTTTTTTTGACTAGAGTATTACTAGTAATTTTCATATTTGGAAGTTAAAATGGCAGATAATAAGGAGCAGAGAACCACTGTTTCCACCACAACGTCGGCAGCTTCTTCGTCGTCATTTTTGACGAGAATTGCTGCGCCAAATCCAAGATTAGCGGTGGAGATTTTTGACGGTACAGGTCATTTCGGCATGTGGCAAGGTGAAGTTCTAGACGCTCTTTTCCAGCAAGGTCTAGATATTGCTATTGAAGAGGAGAAACCAGATGAGATTGATGAAAAAGAATGGAAGACCATCAACCGGTTAGCATGTGGTACTATTCGATCATGTCTTTCCAGAGAGCAGAAGTATTCGTTCGCAAAGGAAACTTCTGCTAGTACGTTGTGGAAGGCATTGGAGGACAAATTCCTGAAGAAGAGCGGCCACAACAAGCTCTATATGAAGAAGAAATTGTTTCGGTTTAGTTATAAACCCGGTACCACCATGAACGATCATATTACTGCTTTTAATAAGGCAGTAGCTAATTTGATGAATGTTGATGAGACTTTCAAAGATGAGGATCTGGCCCTGATGTTGCTGTTTTCTCTTCCTGACGAGTACGCATTTATAGAAGCTATGTTACTTCATGGGAAAGAGAAAGTTTCCCTCAGTGAAGTGTGCAGTACTCTATACAGTCATGAATTAAGAAAGAAGGATCGAGAGGAAAGCAAGCAAGCAGAGGTGGTTGCAGAAGCACTAGTGGCACGAGGCAGACCACAAGGCCAGAAGAAAGGAAGGAGAGGGAGATCGAAGTCAAAAGGCAGACCGAGCAAAGACGAATGTGCCTTTTGCAGAGAGAAGGGGCATTGGAAGAAGGATTGTCCAAAATTGAAAAATAAGGGCAAAGATGATAGAAGCAAACCTCCATCAGAAGCAAATGTAGCTGAATTTAGTGATGAAGATTCAGATCTTTCACTGGTTGCTACAACATCAACAAGGCGATCTGACAAATGAATGTTTGACTCAGCTTGTAACCAACATATTTGTCATATTCGGGAATGGTTCACTGAATTTGAAGAAGTAGCTGGTGGTGTTATTTACATGGGAAATGACACATATTGCGAATCAACTGGTATTGGTTCAATCTACTTAAAGAACTATGATGGATCGACTAAAGTTCTAACAGAAGTTAGATATGTACCAAACATGAAGAGGAACCTCATCTCTTTGGGAGTCTTGGAATCCAAAGGATTAGCAGTGACGATACGAGATGGAGTTCTAAAAGTCATTTCTGGAGCTTTAGTGATGTTGAAAGGTACCCGAAAGAATAGTTTGTATTACTACGACGGTAATACAATTATTGGGACAGCTGCAGTTGCTACTCTCGATAATGATGGGTCAGTTGCAACTAGGTTGTGGCACATGCGGTTAGGGCATGCAGGTGAAAAATCCTTACAAATTTTGGCGAAACGAGGATTGTTGAAAGGTGCACAAACCTGTAAGATGGATTTCTGCGAACATTGTGTGATGGGGAAACAGAAGAGAGTGAAATTTGGCACCGCAATCCATGATACCAAGGGTATTTTGGATTATGTTCACTCTGATGTATGGGGACCTTCCAAGACAGCTTCTTTGGGAGGTAAACATTATTATGTTACTTTTGTTGACGACTTCTCTCGACGAGTGTGGGTGTACACTATGAAGTCAAAGGATGAAGTGTTAGATTTGTTAGCCCTAATGTATTATGCTATAAGTTTTGATGATGACAAATATGTGAGAATTATTGTATGATTTAATCTTTCTTAGCCCAAATAGTATGATTTAATTTTCTTGGCCCAAATGTATGATTTAATCTTATTGGCCCAAATGCATGATTCAATTTTTATTGGCCCAAATATATTTAATGCTTTATATATTTATATATAGTAATATAAATTGATTTTTGATAAAGTTTATTGGGTGTTGTAATATAATTTGAAAAAGAATATCTTTTACTGTAGCACTTTTGAAAAAGAAATTTGATTGTTGAAAAAGTATGATAAAGTTTATTGGGTGTTGTAATATAATTTGTTGTAATATAATTTGAAAAAGAATATCTTTTACTGTAGCACTTTTGAAAAAGAAATTTGATTGTTGAAAAAGTATGATAAAGTTTATTGGGTGTTGTAATATAATTTGAAAAAGAATATCTTTTACTGTAGCACTTTTGAAAAAGAATTTTGATTGTTGAAAAAGTATGATAAAGTTTATTGGTTGTTGTAATAAACTTTGAAAAAGAATACTTTTTACTGTAGCAAATTTGAAAAAGAATATTGATTATTGAAAAAGATTGATAAAGTTTTTTGGTTGTTGTAGAAAGGTTGAAAAATGATGATGAAGCTTACTGTAGCAATTTTGACTAAAGCAGTCACTGTAGCAGCAAGGTTTCACTATATAAAGGGGACTTCACAACACAATTTGCATCAAGCTTCAATTGTTTATTTCTCATATTATCTTGAGTTTCATTCTCTCTAAATTGCTAGAGAAATATTCTGAGCTTAATTTTTGCGTTATCTACACTTTGAGAGTGTCCACCATTATTTTCCTTAAGCCTTCAAATTTAGTTGCTCAAGGATTAATTCCTTGAGTTAGTGTTTGAGAGAAAACACATTGTAAGGGGGAGAGACACCCTTGAGGAAGAAAAGATCTCTATGTTGTAGTGACTTACAAGTGCCCAATTGCATAAACTTGTGGTCTATAGTGAAACACTCAAGAAGTTATCTTGAGGACTGGATGTAGGCTTGGTTTAAGCCGAACCAGTATAAATCTCGCTGTTTGATTTTCTCTTCCCTTGCTCTTTAATTATTTATATGTTCTTTACTTTCTTGCATTTTATATTCATTCATCTCTTAATTGTTTTTGATTAATTGTACTCTATATTTATTCATCTTGATCATACTTATTTTACTTTCATAAAAAGCTTGGCATTGTTTTTAAAACTTCTTAAACTTCCATCAAGTCTTCGTATTTTTTTTAAAAACCCAATTCACCCCCCTCTTGGGTGCTAGCCATTTCTATCAATTGGTATCAGAGCTTGGGCTCTTGATCAAAGACTTAATCGTCTAAGAGTTGAAATATGGCTGGCTTTGGTGATTGTGTTTTACCTGAAGGAAGTTCCTTTACAAAACCCCCTGGTTTTAATGGAAACCATTACACTTATTGGAAGTCTAAGATGAGAATGTTTTTCGATGCGGTAGACCTTGATCTTTGGGATGTTGTGGAAAAAGGTCCTTATACTCCTACTAAGGAGGTTGAAGGGAATGTTATTCCAAAACCCAAAAGTGAATGGAATGATACCGAAAAGAAACTTGTCCATCTTAATGCCAAAGCAAAAATGATCATAGTTAGTGCTTTAAACCAAGATGAATATTTTAGAGTTTCTAGCTGTGCAAGTGCTAAAGAAATGTGGGATACTTTAGAAATTGCACATGAAGGAACTCTTGGAGTCAAAGAGTCAAAAATAAGTACTCTCACCAATGAATATGAAAATTTCAAAATGAAAAGTGATGAGAGTATTAGTGAAATGCAATTAAGATTCACTCATATTACTAACCATTTGAAAGCTCTTGGTGTTTCTTATTCAGAAAAATCACAAACCACCAAGATTCTAAGATGTCTTACCCCGGAGTGGGAGGCAAAGAGGACTGCGATTATGGAAGTAAGAGGAGAGTCAATGAATTCCCTCACAGCCTTGTTTGGGAACCTCCAAAACTATGAGTCCAAAATAATAGAGATGAGGCAAGAGGAAGAAACCAAGAAAAAGAAGACTCTCTCCCTTAAATCATCTTCTTCCAAGAGGGTGGAAATCGATAGTGATGAGGGAGAAGAGGAACTTGAAATCAATGATGAAAACATTGGTCTCTTGGTCAAAAAATTTAGTAAATTCCTAAAAAGGAAGAATACAAGAAGATGGCGAAGAGACCAAGATAGCAACAAGGAAGGTCCCACTTGTTATGAATGCAAAAAGATTGGACACATCAAATGGGATTGTCCACAATTCATCAAGAAGCAAGAAGGAAAGAAAAGCTATGACAAAGTGAAAAAGAAAGCATATATTTCTTCTGTATGGGGAGAAAGTGAATCCGATGAAGAAGAAAATGAAGAAGCCAACCTTTGCCTTATGGCAAGAAAAGATGAAGAGGTAAACATTCTTGAACCTTTACACTCTCTTGATGAATTACAAGATGCTTTTGAAGAACTACACAATGAATCTTTAAAGCTTGCTAAAAAGTTAAGTTTTTCAAAGCAAAAAATTTCCTTACTTGAGGATGAAATTTCAAAATTGAAAGATGATCTTATTGCACTTAAAAAGGAAAGCCTTGTTTTTGAAGATCAAAACAAAATTTTGCAAGAAGAAAATGCAAGCTTAAAAGAATTGATTATCTCTCCAAAAGAAAATTGTCCTTGTTGTGAATGCATTGAATTAGAAAGGGAAAATAAAGATTTAAAAAATACCCTTGCAAAATTTACACTAGGAAGAGACAATTTGAACATATTGCTTGGAAAACAAAGATGTGTATTTGACAAAGCCGGCTTAGGATATAAGCCCAAAGCTAGTCAAAAATACTACAAGAATTTCTTTGTTCATGCAACTATGTCAAGTAGTCCCTTCACTACTTGTTTTTATTGTGGTTTAAAAGGACATAATTCCTATTCTTGTTGGTATAGAAAGAATATTTTCTATGAAAATAAAATGAAATGGGTTCCCAAGGGAACAACTAACAAAGAAGGACCCAAACAAATTTGGGTACCTAAAAAGAAAACTTGATTTTGTGAGTTAGGTGTGCCTCAAGACAAAGAGTGAAAAATGGTACTTAGATAGTGGTTGCACAAAGCACATGACCGGCGACCAATCAAAATTTCTCTCTTTGACACCAAGAGGAGGCAAAGTGACCTTTGGAGGAAATAACAAAGGTCTAATCAAGGGAATAGGTAAAGTGGGTAAAAATTTCTCAACTTCTATTGAAAATGTCTTATTTGTTGAAGGCCTCAATCATAATTTGCTTAGCATTAGTCAACTATGTGACAAAGGCAATAGAGTGATTTTTGATTCAAATCGTTGCATAGTTGAAAATATTAATGATAAGCAAGTTAAGATTGTCGGTCAAATGATCAATAATGTTTACGTTATAAATCTCGATGAAGATCCTTCTATAGACTCTACATGTTTAATTAGTGTTAGTAATGAAAGTTGGTTATGGCATAGAAGACTAGCTCATGCTAGTATGAATCTTTTGGATAAACTAGTCAAGAAAGAACTTGTAATTGGCTTACCCAAAATTAATTTTGAAAAAGATAAGCTTTGCGGTACTTGTCAAATGGCAAAGCAAGTTAAAAGCTCTTTCAAGACTAAGGATATTGTTTCTACAACTAAGCCTTTGCAATTACTTCATATGGACCTTGTAGGACCATCTAGGACAAAAAGCCTTGGAGGTAACTCCTATGTACTAGTTGTTGTAGATGACTACTCAAGGTACACATGGACTCTCTTTCTAGCTCATAAAGATCAAGCTTTTAAATCTTTTCTAAAACTTGCAAAGTTTATTCAAAAAGAGCAAAGCTTGACCATTGTGAGGATTAGGAGTGATCATGGTGGAGAATTTGATAACCATGACTTTATGGAATTCTGTGATGAAAATGGCATTGAGCATACCTTCTCATCTCCTAGAACTCCTCAACAAAATGGTGTTGTTGAGAGGAAAAATAGAACTTTAGAGGAGATGGCTAGAGCTATGCTTAATGAAGGAAACTTCCTCAATATTTTTGGGCGGATGCGGTTAATACTGCTTGTTATGTAATGAATAGAGCCTTGATAAGGCCAATTTTAAATAAAACCCTATATGAGCTATATAGAGGAAGAAAGCCCAACATTTCTCATCTCCATGTGTTTGGTTGCAAATGCTTTGTTTTAAACAATGGAAAAGATAATTTGGGAAAACTTGATGCCAAAGCCGATGAAGCCATTTTTCTTGGATATTCTAGTACTAGTAAAGCATATAGAGTCTATAACAAAAGAACTTTACTTGTTGAAGAATCTATGCATGTTGTTTTTGATGAATCTAACAATTCCCTTAAAGATTGTGATGATCAACATGAAGTGTTAGATTACTTCAAAGACCTTTCATTAGATGATGAAATGAGGAAGAAGCAAGAAATAATACCAAAAAATGATGATGATCATGATGAGGGTGCTAAATTGCCACAAAAAGAGGAGAAGCCTCAAGAAAAAGAAAAGCAACAAGAAGAAGAGAAACCACAAGAGGAACCAACAAGAAACAATGATGATCTTCCAAAGGATTGGAGGTATGCAAAAAGTCATCCTAAGGAGCTCATCATTGGAGATGCCTCTCAAAAGGTAATAACACGAAATTCTCTTAGGAATTTTTGTAACCACTTAGCCTTCCTTTCTCAAGTTGAACCAAAAAATATTGATGATGCAATTATAGATGAACATTGGATCTTAGCTATGCAAGAAGAACTAAATCAATTTGAAAGAAACCAAGTTTGGGAATTAGTTCCTAGACCCAATGATCATCCAATAATTGACACAAAATGGGTTTTTAGAAACAAACTTGATGAAAATGGAATAGTGGTTAGAAATAAGGCTAGACTTGTTGCAAAAGGTTACAACCAAGAAGAAGGCATTGATTATGATGAAACTTTTGCACCCGTAGCTAGACTTGAAGCTATTAGAATGTTATTGGCATTTGCATGCATAAATGATTTTAAACTATTTCAAATGAATGTGAAAAGTGCCTTTCTAAATGGCTATATCATGGAGGAAGTTTATGTTGAACAACCTCCCGGTTTTGAAAATCATGATAAGCCAAATGATGTTTTTAAATTGAAAAAGGCTTTATATGGTCTCAAACAAGCTCCTAGAGCTTGGTATGAGAGATTGAGTTCATTTCTTTTAAATAATGGATTTTCAAGAGGAAAGGTCGATACAACCTTGTTCTTCAAAAATAAAAAGCATAATTTAATTATAGTGCAAATATATGTTGACGATATAATATTTGGTGCTACTAATGAAAGTTTGTGTAAAGAGTTTGCTAAGATCATGCAAGGTGAGTTTGAAATGTCAATGATGGGAGAACTCAACTTCTTCCTTGGGCTCCAAATCAAACAAATGGATAATGGAATATTTGTTAGCCAAACCAAGTATGCAAAAGAGTTGCTCAAAAAGTTTGACATGGAGAATGCAAAACCAATTGCTACTCCCATGAGTACCTCAACAAACTTGGACAAGGATGAAAGAGGTCAACCATTTGATGTGACAAAATATAGAGGTATGATTGACTCTCTACTGTACTTAACCGCTAGTAGACCCGATATTATGTTTAGTGTATGCATGTGTGCACGATTTCAAACTAACCCTAAGGAATCTCATTTTAAGGCTGTGAAAAGAATTTTTAGATACTTGGTTGGCACATCTCAAATGGGTTTATGGTATCCTAAAGGATCCTCTAATTTTTTAATTGGCTACTCTGATGCGGATTTTGCGGGTAGCAAAACAGACAGAAAAAGTACAAGTGGAACTTGCCAATTCTTTGGTAGTTCTCTTGTCTCTTGGTTTAGTAAAAAGCAAAACAGTGTTGCTTTATCCACAGCTGAAGCTGAATACATTTCAGCTGGGAGTTGTTGTGCCCAAATCTTGTGGATGAAACAACAACTAGAGGATCTTGGTGTATTTCTTAAAAACATACCCATTAGATGTGATAACACAAGTGCCATATGCTTATCTAAAAATCCTGTCATGCACTCAAGAACCAAACATATTGAAATAAGACATCATTTTATAAGAGATCATGTTCAAAAGAAAGATGTCTCTCTTGAATTTGTGCAAATGGATTTTCAGTTAGCTGACATTTTCACGAAGCCTCTTGCTGAAGATAGATTCAACTTTATTAGGAGAGAACTTGGGATGGCAAATCCAAATGAACTTTAAAAATTATTTTTTTAATTGCATAATTTTTAAATCTTTCCTTTAATCTTTGATTTACATTACTAACTTAAGCATCGGAGTGGTTGTCAAAATTTTTGCAGGTGCTCATCCTCAAGATACATATATGAATACATCTTGAAAATTACATTTGTTTAATATGCATTGATTGAGGGGGAGCCTAACCTATAATTAAATCATCTATATCTTTAAGGTCACTTTATCTGAGATACAATGTTTTCCTTAATTATATATTTTTGGCATATCAATGATAAGTTTTGATGAAATTTTACCCCATGACGTCATATGATATTCTTGCTTAAAGAAGGAATACGCTTTAGCCTTTATATATTGCCTTCCTTATACCTTTTTGTTGATGTCAAATAGGGGGAGAAGGATATGGAAAGAAAAATATGTGTATATTGTATAATGATTATTACATTGTAACATATTTTTCTTTGGTGATTTGTCATCATCAAAAAGGGGGAGATTGTTAGCCCTAATGTATTATGCTATAAGTTTTGATGATGACAAATATGTGAGAATTATTGTATGATTTAATCTTTCTTAGCCCAAATAGTATGATTTAATTTTCTTGGCCCAAATGTATGATTTAATCTTATTGGCCCAAATGCATGATTCAATTTTTATTGGCCCAAATATATTTAATGCTTTATATATTTATATATAGTAATATAAATTGATTTTTGATAAAGTTTATTGGGTGTTGTAATATAATTTGAAAAAGAATATCTTTTACTGTAGCACTTTTGAAAAAGAAATTTGATTGTTGAAAAAGTATGATAAAGTTTATTGGGTGTTGTAATATAATTTGAAAAAGAATATCTTTTACTGTAGCACTTTTGAAAAAGAAATTTGATTGTTGAAAAAGTATGATAAAGTTTATTGGGTGTTGTAATATAATTTGAAAAAGAATATCTTTTACTGTAGCACTTTTGAAAAAGAAATTTGATTGTTGAAAAAGTATGATAAAGTTTATTGGGTGTTGTAATATAATTTGAAAAAGAATATCTTTTACTGTAGCACTTTTGAAAAAGAATTTTGATTGTTGAAAAAGTATAATAAAGTTTATTGGTTGTTGTAATAAACTTTGAAAAAGAATACTTTTTACTGTAGCAAATTTGAAAAAGAATATTGATTATTGAAAAAGATTGATAAAGTTTTTTGGTTGTTGTAGAAAGGTTGAAAAATGATGATGAAGCTTACTGTAGCAATTTTGACTAAAGCAGTCACTGTAGCAGCAAGGTTTCACTATATAAAGGGGACTTCACAACACAATTTGCATCAAGCTTCAATTGTTCATTTCTCATATTATCTTGAGTTTCATTCTCTCTAAATTGCTAGAGAAATATTCTGAGCTTAATTTTTGCGTTATCTACACTTTGAGAGTGTCCACCATTATTTTCCTTAAGCCTTCAAATTTAGTTGCTCAAGGATTAATTCCTTGAGTTAGTGTTTGAGAGAAAACACATTGTAAGGGGGAGAGACACCCTTGAGGAAGAAAAGATCTCTATGTTGTAGTGGCTTACAAGTGCCCAATTGCATAAACTTGTGGTCTATAGTGAAACACTCAAGAAGTTATCTTGAGGACTGGATGTATGCTTGGTTTAAGCCGAACCAGTATAAATCTCGCTGTTTGATTTTCTCTTCCCTTGCTCTTTAATTATTTATATGTTCTTTACTTTCTTGCATTTTATATTCATTCATCTCTTTAATTGTTTTTGATTAATTGTACTCTATATTTATTCATCTTGATCATACTTATTTTACTTTCATAAAAAGCTTGGCATTGTTTTTAAAACTTCTTAAACTTCCATCAAGTCTTCGTATTTTTTTTTTAAAAACCCAATTCACCCCCCTCTTGGGTGCTAGCCATTTCTATCAAGATTGTTTCCTTAAGTGGAAAAAGATGATAGAAACTCAAACTGGCAAAAAGATCAAACGACTCAGAACAGACAACGGTGGTAAATACCGGAGTGATCCGTTTGACAAGGTTTGTCAGGATGAAGGCATTGTTCAACACTTCACAGTTAGAAATACACCACAGCAGAACGGGGTGGCTGAACGCATGAACCGAACATTGCTGGAGAAAGTTCGGTGTATGCTGTCCAATGCTGGGTTGGGCAGACAATATTGGGCTGAGGCAGTGAGATATACAAGTCACCTTGTTAATCGTTTGCCATCAACTGCTATTGGTGGCAAAACACCTCTGGAGGCTTGGTCTGGAAAACCTGTTACTGACTATGATTCGTTACGTGTGTTTGGTTCCGCTGCATACTATCACGTTAAAGAATCAAAATTGGATCCGAGAGCAAAGAAGGCGCTCTTTATGGGGATCACTACTGGTGTGAAAGGATACCGTCTATGGTGTCTAGAATCACAGAAGATAATCTTTAGCAGGGATGTTACCTTTGATGAATCTGCCATGTTGAAAAAGGTAACAAAAGATAATAGTCAACAGATAAATGGTGCACCACAGCAGGTGGAAGAAACTCCAAAGCAGGTGGAGTTTGAAGGTAGAAGAATTAACCCAGCAATCAGTAATGAAAGTGATGAAACTCCTATGGCAGAAGAGGGGTTAGAAGAAGAGGAGGTTCCAACCCAAGAACCTTCACAGCAACAAGAACTAATTGCATTACAAAGGCCACAACGAGTAAAACACAAACCTGCTCGATTCGATGATATGGTGGCTTATACATCTATAATTGTCAATGATGAAATTCCCACCACCTACCAAGAAGCAGTACAAAGTTCAGAAGATGAAAGGTGGAGGAATGCTATGATTGAGGAAATGCAGTCTCTTCATAAAAATCAGACATGGAAGCTAGCAAGTCTACCGAAGGGAAAGAAGGCAATTGGATGCAAATGGGTATATGCAAAGAAAGATGGATTTCCTGACAAGAAAAACATTCGTTACAAGGCGAGATTGGTGGCTAAAGGCTACGCTCAGATGGAGGGAATTGACTATAATGAAGTTTTTTCTCCAGTGGTGAAACATTCCTCCATTAGAATCATATTGGCCTTGGTAGCTCAGTTAGATTTGGAACTAGTTCAACTTGATGTAAAAACTGCGTTTTTGTATGGAGACTTGGAGGAGGAAATCTATATGACTCAGCTAGAAGGGTTTAAGGTTGCTGGTAAGGAAAATTTGGTTTGTAAACTTGAAAAATCCTTGTACGGATTGAAGCAATCACCAAGACAGTGGTACAAGCGATTTGACAAGTTTATGTTGAGGCAAAAGTACACAAAGAGCAAATACGACCATTGTGTGTATTTGCGCAAGCTACAAGATGGATCGTTTATCTATCTTCTCCTATATGTTGATGATATGCTTATAGCTTCAAGAAATCAAGGAGAGATTGAGAAGTTAAAGGCACAGTTGAAGCAAGAGTTTGAAATGAAAGATCTAGGAGAAGCTAAGAAGATTCTCGGCATGGAGATAAACAGAAACAAAAAATTGGGGCAACTTTGTCTGACTCAGAAACAATATCTGAGAAAGGTACTGAAACGTTTTGGCATGGATGATAAGACAAAACCTGTAAGTACCCCGCTTGCTCCTCATTTGAAGCTTAGTGTTAATTTATCTCCAAAGAATGATGCTGAACGAGAATATATGTTGAAAGTTCCGTATGCAAATGCGGTTGGTAGCTTGATGTATGCTATGGTATGTACAAGGCCTGACATTTCACAGGCAGTTGGGGTTGTGAGCAGGTACATGCATGATCCTGGAAAAGGACACTGGCAAGCTGTCAAATGGATTCTGCGGTATATTCTGAACACCGTGGATGTTGGTTTAATGTTTGAACGGGATGTAAAAGCGGGTCATTGCGTAGTTGGATATTGTGATTCTGACTATGCTGGTGATTTGGACAAACGTCGATCAACTACCGGTTATGTGTTTACCCTTGCAAAGGCACCGGTCAGTTGGAAGTCTACTTTACAGTCAACAGTTGCTTTGTCTACCACAGAGGCAGAGTATATGGCAGTTACAGAGGCTGTTAAAGAGGCTATTTGGCTTCAAGGTTTGCTGAAAGATTTGGGTGTTGGTCAGAAGCACATCAAAGTGCATTGTGACAGTCAGAGTGCTATTTGTTTAGCAAAGAATCAAGTCTATCATGCACGAACGAAGCATATAGATGTCCGATATCATTTTGTAAGGGAAATTCTTGAAGAAGGAGAATTACTACTTCAGAAGATTCACACAACTGAAAATCCTGCAGACATGATGACTAAAGTTGTGACATCAATCAAGTTTCAACATTGCTTGGACTTGATTAATATTGTGAAGATTTGAAGATGAATAGCGCCTTAGGCGCATTTGAAGACACTACTTTTTGAAAATTTTTAAGCGAGAGTTTTTGTATTGGGACTTGAAATTCGGCAAGGTGGAGATTTGTGAATAGTGCCTCCTATTCTTAGTCCCACATTGAGTGGATTAGTGAAGTGGGGGGCTTCCTTTGGCTATAAAAGGGAAGCTCTCCTATGTGTTTACTTACCCCAAAACTAAAGTCTAATAATCCTTCTAAGGCTTAGTTTTCTTTTCTCTCTCTCTTATAAATATATTTCGGTAGTGTCCGAGTACGTAGGCAAAATTAGCCGAACCTCGTTAATTTCTGGTGTTCTCTTTATTTAATTTCTGCTCTTTATTTATCTACTTTATATTTGCCTCCTATATGGTAGGCTATTTTGTCGGGTATTGTTAATTTTATTATTGGTGAAAAATAGCCCGAATTTCCACAACATTAAATCCATGGTAATTTAAGAGAAGAGAAGAGGAAGAATATGAAGCAGTTGAGAGAGTCCGAAGATGGAAGAGTTCAGTGCTTCAGAACTCGAAAGTTGGCACGTATATCAAACCGAGAAAGCATACTGACCGAGAATGCACATTGACTGACCACATGGTTTGAAATTTTGAATTAAAAAAATGATTTTTTTAGTTTTTATATTTAATATAAATATATAATAATATTTTTAATAAAAAATAAAGAGTAATTCTTAATATATATATATATATATATATATATATATATATATATAATTACTACCTGTTCAACGACAGTTCAATTACAGTTGAACAATTAAACTTTAAACTGATGTCTTTACCAATTCAATGTTCAATCCGATTTTTAAACATTGCTAGATATAATAAATAAATATATATATATATATATATATATATATACTCTTGCATTGAGCGATATGAAAAAATTAACTTAAGAAAAGTGTAAAATTATCTTAATAAAAGAAAAGTTATTTGAAATTCAATCTATTATCACGTAATTTATATTTTATTACTAACATTTATTTCTTTCAATTTTTGTATTTATTCTTATTTTTCAAGTTGTTATTTCCACACTTAAGAGAAAGATGCTCTGGGGTCAACTTAGTATGAAATTTTAGGTTTGGTTTTCTTTTTTATCAAACGTGGTTGTGTTCATCTTCGATCGCGCATGGAGAATAATGTTGTATCTTCCAACGATAATATTGGTCACTAAACATCATTTTGTACTTTAAAGTCTTCCTCGCTTTAATAAAATGCTTGTAATATAGAGACTTAAAGAGTTACCCAAGGACATATGGTATATATATATATATATAGTAAGATAGACTATTTCTTTCAACTTTATTGAGTATAAAAGATAAATTTATCTTCAAATTAACACCAAAAATTGAACCAAAGTAATTTTGAGGAGCCACTACTATTGTCACCAGTTAAGTTTTTGTGTATGTAGTAGCCATAATGTTAGTAAGTCGTCCACATTCAAGAAACTAACGTCGCTTCTCTTGAATTATGTATTCCCACTTGTTCATATCTTTTTGTACGGCTAATATCGCTTCAAAATAACTTTATAACCTGCTATTTTTAACATAAAACAAATTGCACATCGATCCACACGATGAAATCTAAACCCTCCCCTCTAACTTTACACAAATATATAAAATGCATTGTCTCATTTTCTACCAAAGTAATTTGAAATCTCTATTTCTCTCATTTTATAATTGACATTTCATATAAAAGGAGAGGAATTAAACAGAAAATTAGGTAAATCAATCTAGACCATTTGCTATAAAATGGATAAAAAAACAAATGACCCAAATCACAAAATAAATTTTCATTTTCCATAAAAAAATAAGACAACATGTTTCCAAATAGTGCCAAAACTTTCTCTTTCATGACCTTTTTTTTTTCCACTTCTCATGCATTACTATTTTCTCTACACAGGTATATATACTCGCAAAATCTTGTATAATAATTAAAAATAAATATAATAAGTATAGAAGTCACAATATTCTATATATTTTTTTTCAACCAATAGAAGGAATTAATCTTTCACAAAATAGTGAACCAAAATTTGAATTTCAACTAAGAGAGGTATTCACATTTAATGCCTAACTGTCTCCAATAAAAAATATATATATTTCTTTCTGAAGCCGCGTATATATACAATATATGGTCTTAATTTGCACACAACGCCATCTATAAATCGTGATAACGAAGATAGTAGTATTAATGGTTCAAATATCAAGTGTCAGAATTTGCTTGCTGCAGAAGTGATGAGTTAAGTAATTCAACTTGTGCAATGTATATGGATACTTTAGTGGCAAAAGTCTAGTGTGAGACGGGGAGGGTATCATTATATGGCTGTGAAAAAATCAAAAGATGCCCATTCATAGAGAAGACACGTTAATTTTTATTTTGAGATAACTAAGCAACGTGCTCATGATCTCTTGCTAGTGCAAGGATTTTACAAAAGAGAATTTTGATTATTTCAATATTTTTAGAAATTTATATTGAGCTAACTAAGCTTTTAACGTACAATAATTACTTTTGGGCCCAAAGTAACATATTACTCTAAATATTGGTTTCAAAAAAATGTGTTTTAAATACTCTTCGGCTTCACAATTTGATATAAAAAGTTGTAGAATTTTGTTGGATCCGGCTCAAAATTCCGTTGGCCCACGAAGAGTGAAAATTCTTATTGCCCCACTCTACTTGTAGGGATGGTAACAGGGCAGATTGATGCGAGTTTTCACTATCTATCTTTACCCCACACCTCTAGCAATTACCTTGTCTGTATCTCATTGCCCCATAGGCATTTTTTATTCTTGTCCTATCCCCAAACGTGTAGGGAATTAAAATGCCTGTATGTGCTCCCGCCCTACTCAAAAACCTTGTCTCGTGGCTTTTGCCCCACACTTGTCCCATAACATTTAACAATATAATTTTTAAATAATAGAACATTCATAAATTTTTCATAACAAATTTCATTACATAATATTCAATAAAATAAAGTCAATTAAAACACAATATTTAACAAATTGTTAAAATATCCAACAAAAGCATAATATTAATCACACATCATATATGTTTTGGGGCAAGAACCATATGCCCCATACCCCCCAACCCAAACATGTCCATTTGAGAGTTCCACAAACTCACCCATTACTCAATTAAAGGTTGAATTACTTGAGCCAAACAAGGTAAGGTGGATCACGTTAGCTAGTTACTGTGTGAAATTGACATCCCTGTATTTCAATTTGCTTCTCACAAGGTGTCTAATAAGTTGGACATTCCCTTTGCTTTTGACAAAGTTGGTTGATGTGCAAAATAAAAAAAAAAAAAAAGGGGCGACACTGCACATGCTATGTAGAAAAGTGAAGGTAGTGGTAGATTGCAATTTGAAAAAAAAAAAAAAAAAAAACCAACAGACAAACATAAATAGCAATAACTTAGTGGATAAAAGCAAATACCTTCAGCTCCTTCAAGTCAAAAGCTACATTATATAACACACCTCCATTCATATATATATATATATATATATATATAGTTTTTAATTATAAATTTAGATTTTATATATATATATATATTATTCTTTTAATATTTTAAAGTAGACCGATTTAATCACGGTCTAAAATAGTCTAACCATTGACCTTTGAACTGGTGCCTTCATCCATTCAATGACCTATCTGATTTTCTAAACATTGCTTGAAAGAAAGATTGAATATTGTGAGAGCATCAACGTTTACTGCTTCTTCTGAATCTTAGTGAGAGAGAGTTCTTATAGAATATTACTCTATGTAAGCTTTGAGTATTGAACCAAACTATAATTCTAAATCTTTTTGCGCGTTGAAGTCCAGTGTAAGGGCTTGAGTAAGTTTCTAAGAATTTTGTACAGATCCTCTTAGGTAATTTGCTAGTTTAATCTTCTTGTGTAGAAAAAGCTGTAAAATACCAATAGATCTATTAGGATAAATTTGCTAAGATCTTGTACAAACATTACCGGATGCTAATGTAAAAGCATAGTATTGATTCTAAGGGATAAAGATTGTTGTCTGTATTGTTTTACTTGTTATTTCTCTTTATAAAATTATCTTATTGTGTGATTGAAGATTGGATGTAAGGAATTCTTTCTAGATGTACTTAAAACACTACATATCATGGTGTCTTTTTTTTTTTTAATCTACTTGTAACCTTCTTTCAAGAACCTACATTTATCCAAAGCACAGTTTTGTCAGGGTTGCTAAGTTCAACCAAGTTTTCACCAAATATAATCTTTGTGTCCGTAACTGATAGAAAAGTAAATTAAAAAGTATTTATGGGCAACTTGAAAGAGTTGTTTTTAGAGTATTCTAAACACACCAACTTATCTTTTAATACGATGGTTTTATAAAAACAAATGTTAAAAATATGATGAACTTAAAAAAAAACCTTGTACTCAATTCAAACCCCCTTTTTACCTACATTATTTGACTAACATCTGTTATAGAGGTGGGTGAGCGTATAGCTCCATTGATTTGGCTTAATTTGACAAATTGTAGTCAGTTGGGTTGGCTTAGTGGCCAGTAATGTGTCAGAATTTTTAGAAAATGTAGATCTATTCGGAATTCAAGAAAACACTATCAGTCCGATTATTTTATTTAAAAATTAAGATAAGATGTATGAAAAAGACTATTTCTTTGCCAGCTCAACTTATCTCAATATGCAACATATTACAAAACATAGTATATTAATAAAATTTATGGTTCCTTCGCATCTAATATATATAAGTATAGAAGAGTGAAATGAGCAATTTAACATAAAAGATAAGAGCCCAAAAAAAAAATTCAGTTTTAGATGTTATAAGAATTGTTTAGATATTGATCAAGAATTTATTTATACGAAAATAAATATATATATATATATATATATATAATTGATTTGCATGAATGAATTATGTGTAATCTGACTAATGGTGCAACAATGATTATATTTCTCTCACTAGATAAACCACCATATATAATATATATAATCTGGTTGAACCTGCCCACGAATTCTACCAGCTGGTTAGTACTCACCCCTAGTTCTAGTTTCTTAATCCAAATCATTTTTCTTGTAGAAGTAAAATAACTATTTAGCTACTCCATTTAATTTCAATCTTTAAATTTTTAGTGTTGCATAAATTAGTTCTCAAAAATATCTAGTCATTGTAAATTTGGTGTTAGTTTTATCAATTTTTCTTATTTTTTAATTAAAAAATTTCGTAATTTTTAGTTGGTTTCCCAAAGATGTATTATAACTTCAAATTAATGAACATAATAATTATATCTTAAATTGCTTAGATTTTAGATTGTTTAGATATTTGGAAAGGAGAGTTGCATCCACACTTCAAATTCATGGGACTTGTTTCTTCACTTTATAAAATTTGAGGACTAAAATTAAACTGTTCTACAAATTGAGAAACTAAGGGCCTGTTTGGTTTGAGCATTTCCTGTTTTCATTTTCACTGAAAACAAAAAATGAACTTGAAAATGCGTTTGGTTGAGTTAAGTGAAAACGTTTTCTTGAAAACATTTCTTAAAATAAGCCTAAATTTGAAAACACAAAAAAGATGTTTTCAGTGTTTCAAGAAATGCATTTCAGGAAATGAAGATTGAAATGAAAATAGGAAATGTTTTCACAAACCAAACATACCCTAACATTTTGGTGATTTGTTTTTTGGTCGAAATTTTGGTGAGCTGATCAAACCGGGTGCCCAACAAAAATTATAGACTCATGGCGATCCACATATCATACGTTCAATCTTGAATAGGCCCATGAGGACATTCATATTTAGAGTAAATTGCACTCTTCTCTCCACTAAATTTTCAAAATTACTCCCCTCCTTTCTACTTTTAAAATATACACTTCATTGTCCTATCACTGTGAAATTGCTATACTTTAGTCCAAACTTTTACTTTTTGCTCAAAAAGTAGTCTATTTTTTAATGGTTGGTAATTTAATACCACATATTTTTTGGACTAAAATATTATCTATTGTTCTAAGTACATATTGGATATTTATTTTTACAAGTAAAGAAAATATTTGTGACATCTTATTTCGAATTAACCAAAAAAAAAAATCACTATGTGTAAAAGTTGATATTGTCAAGTTAATAGAAGATATTTTAGTTAAGAATTATGTGGTACTAGATTATTGAATGTCAAAAAAAAAAATTGTAACAAGTCTCTTCGAGCAAAAAAATATAAAGTTATCCTAAAGTATAGTATATTTTATAATTACAAAAAAAAAATTGCATACATATTCCCTTCAAATCCCTCCAAGTCTTCAAGCAGTCGTAACAACCATCTATAATTCCATGGAGAGAAAGGAACCGAGAGAGAGGGAAAACAAACATGAATGGCGGGTGAGAGAAGAAAGAAAGAATCCTCTTGCTACAACATTGTTGCCTCATCCTCGAACTGTTATGGCACAATACTTGGTCCAAAATATTGATGACTATTCCTCTTTATTTCTTTCTTTTTTTTCTCGCGCCCCATTCATGTTTGTTTTTCTTCTCTTTTCATGGGATTAACGATGTCGTTGGATTAAACCAATCCAACAACTACTTGAGAACCTAGAGGGAATTAACACATGAAAAAATTGTATATTTTAAAGATACGAATGAGAGTGTAATTTTAAAATTTATATGTGGAAAGAGAGTGTAATTTAATTACTCTAATATTTATTAGTTATAGGCACCTACCACGAAGGCAATCTTTGCTTTGAGTGGGTGATTGTTGAAACAGAGTGGAATAGCGGTTGAACCCTGAAAAGTCCTAAAAGTTGGGCTTATAGGTATCAGACATGAGTTGGCTTAGAGTTGGAAAATGGAGGAGGGGTGCGAAGTTTACAGCAAATAGCAATGATTTAACTTTAGTTTACAAATATAAAGGTTGCTATCATTTTCATTTTCGCCTTTATAATGAGTTTATAGCAGTTCATTCACTATTAATGAGAATACGAAGGACAAAACAATCCAACGAATCATACTCAATTTTCCATTAATTTAGTCCATATGCTCCATTGAACAGGAATTACTCAACAACTCCACAAGGCCCTAATTCAACGCTCAACATGTGGCTGCTATACTGCCACACTGGTATCCCGGGGACAGCAACAACTACCAATACCAAACCTTCCTTGACTCCAATATTTGCTCTCTAATTTGAATACATTGCACATGTAACTGAATATTTAAATTAAGAAAATATACCATGAGTTGGAGATTGCAAGAGGAATTGGATGATCAAATTGACGAGTTGGGACTGTTTGATAAGATTTGAAAACAATGCAAATAAGAGAGATCTCCCATTTGCACCGACAGGTATCAAAGGCGCAGGAGCCTCTTGATCCTCTATATTTAAAGTTGAGATTTGTCCTACATTTTTTATTTTGTTTTTATTGCAATTTTATATTTTTTAAAATTAAATTTTATATGTTAATTTTATTGTAATTTATATTTTTTAAATTAATTTGTACATTTACTGTAATTTTGTATTTTTATAAATTAATTTTTTATATTTTTGTAATTTTATTGTAATATAAGAAGATAAAGTATTGTAGACTGTTGAATGTGTTAACTTTTGACTGAGATCTAATAAATAAAAATTAATGGTACAATTTTTAAAAAATAACAACGTTGGACAAACTTTAGCCGTTAGATGCAAAGCATCCGGATTTCCCATTTGCACCTCTCATGCATAAATTCGCGATAAACATAATGCAAAAAGAGATAGAGAGAAAGCTTAGGAGAAATTAGGCGTTACCCATTGAGATTAGACTATTTATAGTAAGTCAGTCGTACGAAGAAGTTAGACATGTTTTCATTGTAAATACCATTTGGTTAATTAATGACTTGCAGACTGAACAGTCTTAGTTGGACGCGTTCGATTAAAGTCACGTATTTTTACCGAATGCTAGGCTTACATGTCTTGGACTTTAGTTTAAGCAAATACATGCTACAGAATTGGACAGAGTGCAAGTTTTACCAATATATATTGCTTTAGTTCTTATTTATTAAAAAACACATAAGGTTTTAATTTATCAGAAGCACCAACCGCAATGTACCCATTTCCTGTTGCACCAATAACAGCTTTATCCACTTCTGGTCCCCAAAATTGAAGTGACTCCAATGATTTCCCTAGTCGTAGACTTAAAGCTATAAACAAACACAAGGCATTTGTTGGGTCAATTTTCTTCTGGGGCATGCTTCCTTTAAAGCCAAGCCTCATTAGCTAATTAATTAAAGAAAAACTGAAGGCATGTATGATAATAATATATATGAATAAATATAGTCCCACACGGTCACTTGGTGTATGCCCCTCGCAGCTCTATAAATATGAATCTCTCACGACCCAAACATCTTGCAGTGGCCGAGAGGCAATAGAGGAAGCAGCGAGAATGAAGCTGATTCCTGCTCTGTTTCTCTTATTGCTTGTCTCTGTGGGATCGTCTGCTGCTCCCAGCAGGTGGAGAAAAAGGGTTCACGAGCCATGCAAGAGACTGGTCTTCTACTTTCACGACGTCTTATACAACGGTCACAACGCAAAGAATGCAACTTCAGCAATCGTGGGTGCACCCGATTGGGGGAACTTGACCAAATTGGCAGGCCAGAGCCACTTTGGCAATGTGGTCGTGTTCGACGACCCCATTACAATGGACAACAATTTTCACTCACCTCCTGTAGGACGGGCTCAGGGGTTTTACTTGTATGACCAGAAGGATATATTCACGGCTTGGCTTGGATTCTCCTTCGTGTTCAACTCCACGCAGCACAGAGGAAGCATCAACTTCGCTGGGGCTGATCCTCTGATGAACAAGACCAGAGACATATCCGTGACCGGTGGGACTGGGGATTTCTTCATGACCAGAGGAGTGGCCACTCTCATGACTGATGCCTTTGAGGGTGAAGTTTACTTCAGGCTTCGCGTCGATATTAAGCTTTATGAGTGTTGGTGATGTTCCGGATCTGGACATTACAACACTCTGTATGGCTCTGTTAAGTTACTTCTCGTCTTTCTTCTTGTTACTGATTGTTGCAGCTTCATACTTCTTTTTGCTTTTAGCTTCGTTAAGCAGGACTATTTTGTTAAACTCACTATAATTCCCAACCAATGCCTCAAGGCATTGCTTCCAAATCTCTCTGTAACCAATAATGTTTTGTTTCATGAATCAAGTTTTGTTATGGGCCTGTCTTTTTCCTTTACTTCCTGTATTTTTCAAGAGTTTGATTCCTGGGTACGTACTTGGGCAATTAAATAATTATATGTTTACCCAAAATAAATTGAGACACTTAATTATTAAAAAATACAACTCAGTTTAGATTTACATTTAATGTTTAACGAATTACTGAAGTGTGCTGAGAAGCTTGTCTAATCGTGATACTGATAAGGATTAATTTCAGAAGAGTCAGTCAATATAGTTTATTAAAATTATTGGGGATTGTAACTGGTAAATAATTGTGTTAATTTAATATGAGATTTTAAGTTTGAGGGTTGTCTTTAAAAATATAATTATATTAAAATTTGATAAAAAAAATTTATCGTCTATTTTTGTAGTTTAATATTTAGACAGCAGATAATTATTTATTACAAAAAATAAATTGACGAAAGGAGAAAGAAAGTGAATCTACCGTGGTTTAATGTTTAGACGGTGAATAATTGTTTAGAAAACAAAATGGCGATGGGGAAAAGAAAGTGGATCCACCGTCACTTCAAAGACACAACGGAATGATCATTACTTGAATGATAGAGAGAAAAGAAAAAACAATTGAGGCAACTAATGGTCTAATAAGGAAGCAGAAAAAACGCAACTGCTTTATCCAAAAAATAAAAAACAAAACGCAACAGGCCCTTTCAAAGGTTGACTCTTCACCAAACAATAATTGCACGCAATTATAATATCAGTTTTTTACCCCTTTGGGTGTTCGAATAAATTTACCCAAAAAAAACTACAAGGTTTTCACTACTGTGGAGTGCGGATGACTGGAAGTAGGAAGAGGGTAATTTTTTTTTTTAACAAATTTTTTTTATTTGAGACAATTTTAGTTGAAGTACCGTTTAACGTTAAATTTGAATATCTTTCTTAGTGAAGATTTAAATATGAGTTTGTTATCTTATTAGAGGCTAACCTCTTTCACTGAATGTAATTATAATAGTGAAAGGGTAATTGTTCTACATGTATTATATATGTATTGCGTGTATATATTCACACAGGGCCATGACAGGTTTGTATTTTAAAAAAAAAAAACAAGCATAGCAGGAATTACAAAGCAAGATGTAGAAAACTGGATCAGTCATTGAACCAATTGAAATATTAATTTAAGGGTCAATAATTGAACCGTAGTTAAATAGTAGTTGAATCGCAGTTAAACTTATGGTACTTAAAATATCAAAATATATAATTAATATATATGTTAAAAATATTTAAATATTTAAATATATAATATTAAAATATTTAAAACATGTTACAGATATATATTTATATCAGTCATATATCTTCTCCTAATAGCTTTAATTTTTGGAGATTTCTTAAAACAATAAAAATTTAAAGAAATAAAAAAAATTCAAAAAAAAGAGACCAGTTGAACTGGTTGAACTAGTCAATTTTAAAGGTTTGACTATTTTTTATCAGTTTAAATACTCATCAATTCTGAAGTTCAAACCGGACTAAAAACCTAACCAATTTATCGATTTTTCAGTCAAACTGACATGTTCAATCCAATTCTCTTAACCATAGTTGCATGACCCGTCCTGAATTGTTGAGTCGACCCAAGGCCAAGATCGCTCTGTTCAAGGGTTCAGACTAGGTTGAAGTGACCTAGTTGACCCAAACTTCTTTTTTTTTTTTTAATGTTTAAATTTGTATAAAAATTTAAAAAAATATGTGTTTACTAAGAATCAAATTCTATCTCACACCTATAAGTTGTATCTTACCAACTTACTATCTATTTATTCTTATTTTATATGGGTGAAATATCATATATTTAAGGTGCTAAAATTATTCTAACCCAAAAACTAAAATATGCATAAGGCAAGATGACAAAAACTAAATTAGAAAAGACATTTAATTTAACAAAAAAAGTATATTATTACTAATTAATTAGGAGATAAGAAAAAATAATTATATTTATATAATTATTTAATATAAGAAAATTAAATCAACAAAAATTGAAGAGCATAAATAAAAAATTTTATATAATCATCTAATATGAAAAATAACAATCAAATATTTAAAAAAATTATTTGTAATTTTATGACTAATAACATTATTTATGAATATTTTTATTTTAATTATTTATGACAATAACTATAATTTTAAGATTTTAAGTGTAAAATTTGTGTATATATTATTTATTTTTGAATTTATTTGTAAAAATATAAGGTATATATATAATTTTTTAAATTCTTTAATTTTTTTTAATAATAATGATTCAAAAATTGAATGAATGATCTGATGACTTAAAATTTGTCCAAATCAACAACCGGAGCGAAAATGATAATTATGGTACTGTCCATGCAACAAAGTGCATTTTCTAACGATTTTCGGATAGTATTATGACGCTTATTGGGTTTGGGTCCAGGATCTATTGGTCCAGTTTTTTGGCGCGATTCCCGGGATTACTTTCCTGCAAATCACGCTTTCGTATTTGCTCTAGTCAAAAAATGGAGTTATGAACTCTGAAGTCGGAAGCGCATTAATTGATTATTAAATTAATTAACAGAGTCATGTATATTATATATCATGGTGCGAATGTTGGGAAAATGTAAAATTAGTTCCGAAATTAATCTGGCCAATAATAAAAAAGATCTAAATAAAGTGGTAAAAGATAAAAGTTATTAGACAAAATATTTTACATGGTTCCACTTTTAGCCTATGTTCATTGGCCAAAGTGAGGAGAAAATTTCGCTAACAACAAATAAAGATATAAAAGTGATTGAATTAAACAATTAAAATCACATTCCAAAATCCAAATACATCCAACTATTCACAATTTTTTTCACAACTCTACACACAAAAGTACACAAATGATACACGAAAGTCTTAACACAAGCTAAGCAAATGCTTCTTCACTTTCTATGACGGAAAGATATTATATAGAATGAACCATTCATCTTCACAATAACTGGGAAGATTTTTCAAACCTACCAAAACCAATATCTTCCACCATTTTCTCCTGTTCCATTAATGTTTTGAAAATTTTCCACCTATAGCAATTGTAGTAAGTAAAAGGCAGACAACTAGCCAAGGCCAACTTATCTCTTATGAAAATTCAAGACTATTTTAGCAAATTTCCACGTTGAGTTGAAGTTTGTCAAGTTCAAAACAAAACTCACTCCACCTTCTTCATGTGTTCTTAATAACGAAACTAAGTTGCTAGAAACACCCATCATTAATCAAGCTCAAAAAATTTTTGAACATGGCAATTGCTAGAGGCTTCATCAAAATATTAGCTACTAGATTATAACTAGACCTGATCACGTGTTGAGCATTTTTAAGTCATTATATAGAAAAATTTAGACTCGAGCCCTTAGTCCATTTTCATTTGGATATGGGTCCGAATAAAACAGGCCCTTTTATTTATTTATTTTTGAAGTTTTTTTTTTCAAAACATTTGTATGTATTTGTATTGGAGATTTTTCTCTCTTTCTTCTTCATCAAAAAAAAAATTATGTTTGATGAAATATATGAAGAAAAAATTAATTTAATTTTATAACAAATTTAATAATTTTAAGAAAACTAAGGAAATGTATATTATAGAATTTCTATATAAATCATTCTTTATATGCATCAAGTTAAGTATCTATTCACATTACAAATGTATATAGAATATTGTAAATACTATAACATATAATTTATATCATATATATAATATATTATTATTTAAATTAATGTTAATTTTTTATTTAATGTATATATATATATAATTTGGGCTGGGCTTGAGCTCAGTCTAGGTATAAAAAATCCCAAGCCCGGCCCATAATTTTTGAGCTTTATTATTAAGAAAAATGAACTTTTTAAATTTGGGCCCATTTTTTTTAAAATTTTTCTGAGGCAAGTGGGGCAGGCCTAACGGGTTTTTGAGCCCATCTAATTGTAACTAATGACTACTTCATGACACTTAAACTCTAAATGTCACATTATCCCCTTCGTTAAAATCCTTAGCAGAGCTCTCCTCCAGCGCCGCTTTCAGACCTTCTCCAATAGTAGCGTGCTTGACGGTGAGGGGTTGCTAAGGTAGCCCTCCGCCCACCTTCTCTTCTCTGGTATTTCTTCCTCTCTCCTCGATGAGAATTCTCCCCTTGGCCCATCGAAGTTTTCCCTTTTGTTTCGTCTGGGATTTGGTCACTGTCTCTTGGGAGTTGAATTAGGTCTTCCTCCATCATGCCTCTATCTATGTTTGTGCGAACACCTGCCATCCGACAACTTCAGCATCGAAAGGTCGCCCCGAAGTCTTGTCACGATGGTGTAAGAGCTGCAACACTAGCAGTGAATGACATCTATCTTGTGGATGAGGAAGGAAGATCATCCTGCTTGCAGGACAAAGTGGGTCGTGTGTGGTTGCAGTTAGGCTTGGTTGCTATTCGGATATTTTTTTTTGCTTTTCATGATCTGTGTTCTTTTTTTCTTTTTTTCCTTTTCATGCATTGGTTTCTGGTTAATCCATTGGCATATATTAGCTTGTTTTTATTTGTGTTTTCAGAAGACTAACTCTTATCTAGGATCGGGGTGTGTTGTCTCTTTTAGTCCACTAGATTTAGGGTAAAGGGTGTATTGCCTCTGTTTAGTCTCATATTTTTGCTATGTGTCTGGTTTGTTAGGATCATGTAATGTTCTCTGATAAGTTGCAAGCTTATAATGTATTTGACGACTTTTAGGTCCTAGTCTATCTTATGTAATCTCTGCCTTAATGCCATTTTAATGGAATCAATATCCATTTGTCAAAAAAAAAAAAAGCTCTAAATGTCACAATGGATAACAATCACTTCTTGATCTAATCTAAGCTAATCATATTCATAATTGGTTTCTTTGCAAATAACATCTTGAATGGCATCATAGCCATATATTTATCTCAATACACAACTGTAAGCTATAATGTAGCTTTACATCTAATGGTTTTTGAGTCTAATTTCAAATAAAATCAATTTAAACATTCATAACTTTCTCATTTGACCTTTATTTTAAGTAAATGACATACCATTAGAAAGGTTTTAGAGTCTAGTTTCAAATGAAACAAGTTTTGTTCATATATGCTTTTTCGTTTAGGAGATATGGATCAAAAGAGTGACCAAATGTAAAAAAAAAAAAAATCAACTTTCAGATGCTACCAGCTGACTTGTAGTTTTCAATTTTACTTTAAACAATTATAACATTATCATTTAAACTCTATTTTAAGCAAATGATATAATGTTGTAAAGCTCTTTGAGTCTAGTTTCAATTGAGACAAGTTTCATTCCAATATTATTTACCATTTAGGAGATATGACTAAAATAGTAGGCTTACAGGTGCTATTAGTTGACTTCCAATTTTCAGGTTTACTTTAAATATTCATAATTTAAGAAAATTTAACTTTACATATACAAAAACTGAAATACTAATTGATCACTAATGACTCCTAATGTCTAGTTCTATGGGCCTTCTTATCTGTGTGTATACTGAGTTAATGATTGTTCTCAATTATTTCATATTTAAGGAGAAGGAGCATGTTTATACCTAATAGATATAATTCTTAAAATTTGTTTAGGAAATAGGAACCTAGCATACTCTTTCTATTATTCTAGTTTTGTTGTGTTAGAATATATATATATATATATATCATAACCTATTGAACGGAAAGGTATATGTAAACTCTTCCGAGTTTACGTTCTTAGTTTACCCCTCTCTAAATTTAGGTAAACTTTCGAGTTTAACTACCTTGTTCCTATAATGTAGTGCTAATAATTTTTTTTTCAAAAACCTCTTATCATTCAATGGACTACATTTTCTCAAAGCTACCGATCTTCCTCGATCATATGCCCAAGCTGCATATGTCAATAATTTGACTATTGTCAAATTTTCACATAAAAGAGATTTGATTGTGTTAGAACTTGTAACAGTTAAACCCTCTAAAGTGAACAAATTACCGACCTTATTGCCTCTCTCATAAGAAGAAGATAATCTTTAGAGATATTTAAAAATCCACCTTCAATATATGAATTTAGGGCCTATTTAATTGATCTTAATTAAGTTATATAATTTATTTGGGCTTGAGTGAAATATATGGATTTTGATTTGGGCTTAATTGTAATGTGTAAAAACCCTAACTCAATTGATAATGTTGGACCATTATTAGTAGGTCAAACCATGGGTCAGCCCATGGGTATTCTACAGGGTTGTGAAAATAGCAAGATTGTTGTAAAAAACACTGACCATGATTGATGAAGACTACATTGGGTAGGGACCCTATATTATGGGTCATCCAAACAAAAACATATATAGATTGAATTGTGATATCTCAGTCATACACATTTTCTTTGGCCTAATAATTAATCGGATGAGTCTCCTGAGATCTAAATCTTTGTAAATTTAAAGGAAAAAAAATGTAGAAACCCACATCTTCTTACCCTATAAACTTATTAACATTTAAGTCGATTTCAATTATTTTTATCTTCATTGAATATAGTTTAAATTCTTACTGAATATAGTTTAAACCTTACTGAATATAGTTTAAATTCTAAATACATTACATTGAAGAATTTTGTATTTTAGCAGTGACATTATTTGATTTGGTTATAACAAAGAAATCAGTTATACGACATACCCTCTAAGTTGTGTCCAGCTTAGTCCTTATAACTTTATGTGTCACGTTGAAAGATGATGCCATAAGACCCTTGATATAATGTCATTTTCATACACAAAAACGAAAAATACATATTATACGTTGGTTGATTCTTACAAATAGTCAAATACATATAAAGTAATGCTTAAAAAATTATACCAATCTTATAAAACAAAAAAGAGAATGCTTAAGCTAAAATTTAATCAAATCTATACTTTTTTTATGAAAAATGATTACTTGCTGTAAATTGAAGTCCTAACTTCTTTCAAGTTTCTCTCTCAAGTGAAAAGTGACAATTTGGAAGTAGAATAAGAAATGCAAATTTTTAAGCCAATAGCATCTACTTTGAATTTAGCCGAGCTTTATATATATATAAAAAAATTATATTAGCACTAACTGTAAATGTGTATAAATTATTTTTTATTTTTTATTTTTGTATAGGTTTTAGTTAGACTTTATTTTATTCTTCAACTAGTATGTTGCTTATGTATTTTGGGCTTGCTGTTGTTGCCTATAAATATATTGGGCTTCTTGTTGTATTATTTGATCCAGATACTTTGAATAAAGTGAACCAGGTTTTGACCCGTATTATCCAGAAATTATCATGGTATCAGAGTGGGTCCAATGAGCCCTAATTCCCAAATCATCATCTTTTCAACATGTTTTCCGTCTCTATTATGATTCTTCTTGCTAGATTGGTTTCATTGCGCCACTCTGGTCTGTTTGCCCGCTACGTTGTTCGATTCTTCAACATGCTTCATTTTCATTCTTATGCGATTTCACTTAATCCTCTGTTCTACAACTCTTTTTTGATTCTACAACTCTTCTGATTTCAATCGCAAGCGTATTGTGTTTTTCAGCCCTATTCCATTAGAGACTAGCCTCATGGATGGTTTTGTCTCTCCTCTAAAGTCATCAATTAATCTTTCTAGCTTCGTCTGCGTGGACTACTTTGTCTTGAATGATATCGCCCTTCTTTAGCGATTCTTCATCCATGCTTGGCTCTTGGTGACCGCCTGTTGCTCATAGAATACCTGCTGTGATATCTCTACTCTAATGTCAATTTATTTTCTTTGAGAATACCTGCTGCGTTCTTGCATCCAAGAACCAAAGCATTGCAAGATTGAACCACTATGGAGGAAACACAATAGTCCTCTTTACAATTTGGAAGGAGTCATGCTAATGAAGACCCCTTGGCCCTTGCTAAATCAGACTACCCAAGCATGCAACTAGTAAATAACCCCTTGACTGGAAATAACTTCCTCACTTGGAACAAATCAATCAAGATAACTTTGGGAGCGAAAGATAAGTGTGGTTTCATCAATTGGACCTGCGAAGCACCAGCAATAGATGCTCTTGAATATATTAAGTAACTTCGAGTTGATTGTATGATAAGGTCTTGGTTACTTAATTCCATTTCAAAAGATATTTTGAAGGCTTTTGTTCATGCTCCTAATGCTAGGAAATTATGGGTAGATCTAGATTTGGGGATTATAATGGTCCCCAAATTTATCATTTACGTAGGGAAATAGGAACCACGGCACATTGGTTGCTCAGTGGTTTACTAGATCGAAAAAACTATGGGATGAATTATAGTGTTTTTTACCTGCTTTAGAATGTACTTGAAGAATTGTACTTGTGACCTAAGTAAGAAAATTGGTGATCTTAAAGATTCTTTAAGAGTTATGCAGTTTCTTATGGGTCTTGGGGATGATTATGATTCCATAAGAAATCAGATCTTGTTGTTGGAACCCATTCCTAACATTAATAAGACATATTCTATGGTCACTATAGTTGAAAGGCAAAGATAGGTTAGTAGTAATGTCTCTGAGAAGATTGAAAATTCTACTCTATTTGCTAAACTATCAAATGGAAAAGGATCTTTCAATAACAATAGGGCCAATCAGAAAAGAAATAGAAAGAATAAAGGGGATAGATTTTGTGAGCATCGTAATTCTAATTGTCATACAAAAAATACTTGTTTTAAGTTGCATGGATACCTTGAAAGTTTAAAAGAACTCAAGAAAAAGAATGAAGGGATGAAAAAAAAAAAATCTAGCCAATTATGCTGACAATAGCATGGATAACCCAACATGGAAGGACACAGACTTGAAAGACAGAACTAGCACAGCTTCTGAAAGGAAAGGTCAATCATGAAGATGCACAGGTTAACTTTGCCCATCTAATATGAGCTCTACCTTAACTTATTAATTTGCTCTTCAAGTTTTAGATAAAATAGATATAAATGCTTGGGTTATTGATACTAGTGCCTCTATGGTACTCGGACTGTGCTATACTTTAGTTGGTATGTCAGAGTAAATTTAAAAGGGATTAAAATTCTTGGAATGGACGACTCCGGATTAAGGGCCTTCACGTAGGGACTTAAGTGAAAATTCTTGTGGTATGGTAGTTTGAGGTGGAGAAACGTGGTAGGTATGAGATCATGCGCAACGTTACTATTTTGATGATTAACACATGTGTGTGATGGCCTAAGAGTGAGCTATTCGTGAAGACTCTTTTGTGTAGGGACCAGAAAGAAATAATATTTAAAATGTCCCTTGTAGGGTAGATTGTGAAGGAAATTTTGGAGTAAGTGTATTGGTGGGTAAGGGGGAGTGATTATGATGTATAAAATTTTATGTAGAGTGCAAATGATAGAACCTGTGGCAACTCAACATAGGGTTTTGGTCCTTGACGTGATTATTAAGGGTCGAAAACAAAAGCATCATCAGGTGATGAACCCTAGGATCAAGTGGTGGCAGCTAAAGGAGGAGAATCAACAGACTCGCAAGAGAAGATTGTTGGAGGAAGGGTCTTGGAAGTTACAAGAAAATGCTAACATCATGTGGGAGGAGATGACCAAGAGGGTTAGAAAGGTAGCTAAAGCACTTTTAGGAGAATCAAAAGGTTTTGGACAAAGAGATAAGGAATCTTGGTAGTGGAATGAGACCGTTCAAAAGAAGATTAAATTTAAAAGATAATGCTTTAAAGCTATTCATCTGTGCAATAACTCAAAAAATTGGGAAAGGTATCGAAAGGCTAATAAGGAGATTAAAAAAGCAGTAAGCGAAGCACGATCTAAAGCATTTAAAGAGTTTTACAAGGACTTAGGAACGAAAAAAGGGGAACAAAAGATTTACAAGATTGCGAAGACTAGAAAGAAGAAATCTAGAGTTTGGATCAAGTAAGATGTGTTAAGGATGAAGAAGGAAAAGTTCTGGTTACAGATGGAGATATTAAAAACAGATGGCAGGGTTACTTTCACAAGCTCTTTAATGACGGAACAGGGTCGACTTATAATATGGAAGATTTAACAACCTTAGAGAGAGAACAAAATTTGGCATATTATCGTAGGATTAAAGTTGATAAGGTCAAGGAAACTCTTAGAAAAATGGATAATGGTAAAGTCGTTGGTCCTGATGGTATTCCTATTGAAGTTTAGAAGTGTTTATGGATGAGGGTACTATCTGACTAACTAAGCTCTTTAATGAGATTTTAAGATCCAAGAAAATGCTTGAGGAATGGAGAAGAAACAATTTAGTGCCTATTTACAAAAACAAAGGAGACATCCAAAACTACGTAAACTATTGAGGGATTAAGCTTATGAGTCACACTCTAACATTATGGGAAAGAGTGATTGAACGTAGATTAAGAATAGAGATGAATATTTCTAAAAATCAATTTGGATTCATGCCAGAACGGTCTACTATGGAAGCTATTTATCTTCTAAGAGGGTTGATGGAAAGACATCAGAGTAAATAAAAAGACTTGCATATAACATTTATTTATTTGGAAAAAGCTTATGATCGAGTACCAAGAAAAGTGCTATGGACAGCCTTGGAACAGAAAGGTGTACGGGTTATGTATATTAGAGCTATAAAAGATATGTATGAGGGGGCTACAACTAGTGTGAGAACGTTTAGAGGGGAGACTAGAGACTTCCCTATTAAGATTGGCCTACATTAGGGATCACCTTTGAGCCCTTATTTGTTTGACTTGGTTTTAGATGTTCTAACGAAACACATCTAAGAAGAAATTCTTAAATGTATGCTTTTTGTAGATGATGTTGTTCTCATAGCAGAGTCAAAGAAAGAGATTAATTTTAAACTTGAGTTATGGAGAGCTACTTTGAAATCAAAGGATTTTCTCATCTGAGTAGGAATAAGACCGAATATATGCATTGTAAGTTTAACAAGCTACAAGCTAGAAACAAGTTGGAGGATAAAATTGGTGATCACATTGTATCACAAGTGTCAAAGTTTAGGTATATGGGATCAGTTATACAAGATGACGATAAAATTATTGGAGATGTGGAACATAGGATACAAGTTGGGTAGTTGAAGTGGAGAATGGCATCAGAGGTTGTTTGTGATCAGAAAGTACTTGATAAGCTCAAAGGAAAGTTTTATCATACTGTTATAAGACCAACAATTTTATATGGGAGTAAATGTTAGGTGATCAAAGGACAATAAGAACATAAAATTGGAGTAGCAAAGATGAGGATGTTACGTTGGATGTGTGGTCATACAAGAAGAGATATGATTCGTAATGATCATATACGAGGTAGAGTTAGAGTGGCATCTATTGAGGAAAAAATGGTTGAAAACCGTTTAAGGTGGTTTGGACATGTTCAAAGAAAATCGTTGGAAGTGCCAGTTAGGAGAGTTGAACAGATGGTTTGGAGCCTTATGAAAAAAGGTCGAGAAAGACCAAAAAGGATGCTTAGAGAAATTATTGAACGGAATCTTCTAGTAAATGAGATACCTAAAGAGTTGGTCATTGATAGAGCTCAATGGCATCGTGCGATCCATATAGCCGACCCACCTAGTGGGATAAGGCTTTGTTGTTGTTGTTGTTGCAAGTGATGGAAACTGAGATGTTTTACAGAATTTTGTTTTTGCCTAATTATTTTCTTGGTAAAAATAAGATGAGGGGCAAAATAGCTTTAGTGAGTATATATTTCCCCACTCAGCCCTAAATTTTCTCATTTCCTCACTTGCTCTCATACACCTCACATTATGGGACTTCTCTCTAGAGCTTGGGTGGCTCCCAAACCCTCCACCCACCAAGCCCCCTCATGGTTTCCTCTCCATCAGTGGCTTTCTCCCTCTGGTGACTATGATCTCGCCGGAATCTTCTCTCTAAAAATGTAAGAACTACACTTTTCCCCAACTCCTATAATTTAGGATTTTAGAAACCCTAGAAAGAATTATGAGAGGGAAAGTGGATTGGGTGTTGATTAAACTGAAATCTTGCTTGCCTTTAAACATATTTATGATGTTCTGAATTTGGATTTTGTGGAGGAAGAACAAATGGGATAGGTTGAAGGGAATATGTGATAAATAGAAACTTCATGTATGTGCTCTTGGGTTGTGTATGTGATTCTCTCTTTTAGCTTCTTCCTTGGTGTTTTGTAAGAGTTTTTAGTGGCCAACAAACATCTTTTGAGTACCTCTTAGAAGTTTGAGCTGCAGGTGAAAGTTTGGAGCCAAGAGAGGAGGATTTAGGGAATTTTTCAAAGGAAGACTCTTGGGTTCATTGGTGGGCGCCAAACTAAGAAGAAGAAGTGTTGGCGCTCCAGGCACTAACATTTGGAAGAGGATGTGAAGATGAAGGCACTACATGTGTGACCTCTTGAGGGCCTTGTGTGGGGCCATTAGCTGGAACTACTCAAAAAGTGGCAATAACATTAAAATTTGATTGGTTTGGTTCATAGGTGGCTTTGCAAGCTTGTTAGGGTAGTTGTTCGTGGCCCTTGCTAACTTATATCTTGTTTGGAACAAGGTGAGGGATTACTTTTGCTCTTTTTAAAATTGTGTGCATTTATACAAATGCTTACATGTGTTGAGTTGTTTCCCTAATACTTGAGTGCTTATATATGTAACTGGTATATCCCCTGAGATGATTTAATTGAGTTGATAACATGTCCAAGGTTGCAACGATAGATTATGATCACATGAAGGGTCATTGTGCTAAATTATGAAGATGGTGGGAATGGACAAACACCACTTTCTTCTCTTAGTTGGTGTAAACCTCATTATTAAAAATTGTTTGAATCCTATACATTGTTGGGGATTATACTTATTGACTTGGTATGAATTGTTATTCATCTTATGCAGTGTTGTTAATTTGCCCTTGTAAAGTTCACAAGGAGTGAGCCCATAGTGGCTTAGGGGTAGGCTCATGTGTGTAAAAAAAAACTTGTCTTGGGAATATTGTTGGGCATAAGGCCACTTTAAATTTCATGTAGCTACATAAACATGGAAAATTCAGATTAAGTCTTAGGTTGGGTTAGGTTGGGGTCGCTTGTGCACCGAAAGGTGAAAGTAGCATTTACCTTGGTTGTAGAAATTCCTTAGGGAAGAGAAGGGAACATACTCTTACCTTAGTAGTTGCGACTTAGAGTTAACCATCATTTTCAACTCGACATATAATCTTAACCATTCCCCTTTATAAGTAAGAACCCTTCATATAATAGATAATTGTTAGAAGAACAATCCTATTTTAGAAGCGAATCCCTTGGGAGTGAGTGAGGTGGAAGTTCTATTTTTCATCTTTATTTTAATCATGGTAGAATAATCATTCCCATTACTTATAGAAACCCTGTAGATGTAATTACCATGGTTGATATAGGTTATGGGGTGAACTACTATGCGTGGACCTCATTTCGAAGGCCGAGTTATGTTGTATACATTCATGTTTCATGCTAATTGCGTTAGAATATTTTAACATATGAATATGAATGGACATTACCTTATATATTGGTTGCACTTACGTTCTAGTGATGATTTTACTCTGTGGGTCATTAAGCCTTATGAGTTCCATGTGATGTTATTCCCTATTGTGCTTAACTTATTTCCCAAAGATAAGATGGTATGAAGTGTATTTAGTTATACTTTGATATTATATATGTTGGGAGTGTCGGGACGATCTATGTACGGGTAACTGTGTAGGAATTTTTATTGTGATGATCGTGCCCTGTGTGTTGATATATGGTATGTTGACCCTAAGACTATATGCCATAAGTTTTGATGATGACAAATGTATTTGAATAGTAGCATTGATATATATAAAGATTAATTATCATATATATGCTACAAGTACTTAAGCATGATTATGTTATTTAACATGTATGTTGCATATATTGAATCATGCTATTAAACTAACCATTGGGTTTGCAAGTAAGATATATTTTATAGGTTGGTTCAAAACAAGAAGAGTGAGCATTGTATTGAAGAACAAGGAAAAGCAATATCATACTTCACTCAAGGAAAACAACATGCAAGGATGAAGCTCCAAGAAATGAAGAATTAGAAGATTTGAAGTCTTGGAAGCTTGGATGCATCAAGATAGCCTATGTGTTTACATTAGGTATATTTTATATAGGCTAGTATACTTGTGCAACTCAATGATTTAGATTTGCATACATTGGCTCAATTATTTTGAACAAAAAGATAGTGAGATATGAAATTTTACAAAAGTTAGTTTTTGACCTTTGGTCACTCTTTATATCATATCTCATAAACGAAAAATCATTTTTTTCAAGTATCTTAATCTCATTTGATAGTAGACTCAAAGATCTTTCCAAAGGTATATTATTTATTGAAAACGGAGTCCAAATGAGAAATATATGACTATTTAAAATATAGTTTGAAAAACTGAAAGTTGATTATTCAGTTCTGACCTATAGTCAGTATTTTGATTATATCTTTTAAAATAAAAATAATTTTTGAGTAAAACTTGGCTCATTTGAAACTAGACTCCAAGAGCTTTCCAGAGGTATATTATTTGTTTAAAACGGAGTTCAAATGAGGGAGTTATGAATTTTTAAAGAAAGCTCAAAATCTGGACTGCACTATAACGGCTATATAACGGCTAGTTTTGTAAAATCTTATATATATGACCTTAGATACACGATTTTGAGCAAGAACAAAGTCCTACAATGTGATATTAACTTCTTCTATCATCTTTGAGAGAAAGGAAAGCATTCTTGAGCCAAATCTTGCATATTCTCTATCATTAGAGTTATTAGAGCTTCATTTGTTTTCATCTACTCTTTAGAGAGAGTTTCTTTGTATTGTTGATTTTGATCAACACATATATTATTCTGAGTTGAGGTTCGCAAGTACCGGTGTTGGAAGAACTTGCTTTGGGTTGAGGAGGAGCTCGGATTCATAAATTCTCCATTGTGGTTTCACAAATACCCGGATTGAATTTGCGTGGTTGTAGTGGTTTGCAAGTACCCGGATTAAACTTGCAATTATAGTGGAAATACTCAAGTGGTCTCTTGAGGACTGGATGTAGGCTTGGATTAGCTGAACCAGTATAAATCTCCGAGTTTGCTTTCTCTATCCCTTACTCTTTAATTTGTGCATATTGATATCTATTCTTTAATTCCTTGATCTTTATAATTATTTATCTTGACAGCACATTGATTTTCTGTATTGTATTTATTATCCTAACCATTGTACTTTTACAGAAAATCATTTTAACTTCCAATTAATTCTTGTGAAAAATTTATAAAACCCAATTCACCCCCCCTCTTGGGTTCCAACCATTACTTTCATGGTATATGGTGGTTGGACTCATAGGGGGTGGCCCGGTATGGTTATCCTGGTCTATATGACTGACATTGCTAGGAAGGTGTAATGTTTAAGGAGTTATAGGCATAACATCATCACAAATCGCTTGTGGTGAGTGACTCCACCCTCAAGATTTGCCACCCTCAAGGATGACACCTTGTGAAGGAAGAGTGATGAAAATATTGTAATATATATAGTGTGTTGTATATATAGATGTGAAGGAAAACCTTTGAGTTGGAAATCTTATGAAAGCATAGACTACCTTGGATGCACAAATTATATATATTGGCTATATTATTAAGTTGAATGTACAAATATTAAACCTTGTGTTGATGTTTTGTGTGATAAATGAATTATGGTAGCTTTCGTGAGTTATGACTTAGTATATGGCGTTTGTGCTATGATTAGATGTCTATTGCTAACCATGTTGATTGTGTAGTGATGAATTAATTGAGTCTGGTTATGGTTGCGCATGGGTTCCTGCCTAAGGTCCCATCCCTATGGGTGGTGCATAGATTCCATATTTATTTTATAGCAATTCTTCCTTCACTGAGTATTTTCATACTCACCATTTTTTTGTGTACCCTTGCAGGTCCTTGCTTAGTTGGTGAGTCTCCGTGTGAGGAGTAGCGGAGCCTTCGAGCCTACAACCCATTCTGGTTATACATTGATGGTAATAGCTTTGGTAAAGTTGGGTTTGTGAGTCGTTCTGTAGTGAATAAAACTCTTATGATCATTATGAATATTGTGATGGAATTATAAAGGATCAATTTACATTGTCTTCTGCTAATTATAAAGTTTGGTTGCACTTTGATTTGGTTAATAAGGTGATGAAAAGAAGATTTTATTTTTTATAATATATCAAGTGAATCTTATTTTTATGCATTCCATGAATTGCGCGTATGTAGTGTTAGGCTTACGGTGGTGGTGTGGACCCCACTGCCATATCATTCACATTTTCGAATTAAGGCGTGATAGGCTACATGGGGATATCTTTTGAGAAATAAATTTCAGGTTCCCAAAATTTTGAAATGCTTCTTTCAAATCATAGAGACACAGTTTAGTAAGAGGGTTAAATGTAAAAGGACAAACAATGATACTGAGTTTTTAAATAATGATCTAAGAAATTTCTTAAAAACCAAAGGAATTTTGCATCAAAGAAGTTGTCCTTATACCCCAACAGAATGGGGTTGTGGAAAGGAAGTATAGGCATATTTTAGAAATAGCAAGGGCCTTAACGTTTCAAGCTAGGTTACCTACTAAATTTTGGGGATAGACATTGCTTATGGCTATTTATATCATAAATGGAATCCCTTCTTTTGTGCTAAATTGGAAGAGTCCTTATCAGATTTTACATGAGAAAGAACCAGATTATTCTATGTTAAGGTGCTTTCGTGTCTTTGTTATGTAACAAACACTAAACCACAAAAAGAAAATTTTGATACAATGGCTTATACGTGTATTTTTATTGGTTTAATTCTAGGTCAAAAGACTTATAAAGTCTATGATTTGGAATCTAAAATGTTTTATACATCTAGGGCTATTATTTTCTTTGAGAATATTTTTCCTTTTTCTGATATTAAAGTTGATTCATCTATTTATTTACCTTTACCTTTTGATGAAAATATAAATGAAGATGTTGATTAAAGTCTTACATAGGAAACTCAACTTGATCAACAAGAGAATTGTGTTTCTACTCACTAAAATTTTCATGATAATATTAATGATTCTTCCATACCTTCTATTAGGCAAAACAATAGGAAAAGGTCCAACGCTGTGTGGCTGAAAGATTATTGGTGAACATGACTAGTTGTGATAAATCCTTAGGTTCCTTTACACACACACCACACATATATCTCTTTTGTATCTCCCCTAGGATATTTGAGAGTTATATGGTTTTTTTGTCTAATATAGATGCTGAACAAGAACCTTATAATTTCCAACTAGTTTCACATGATAGTAGATGAGTTAATGCAATGAATAATGAATTAGAGGCTCTAGAAAAAAAAAATCATACATGGGAGTTAGTATATTTACCTAAAGGAAAAAGTGCAATATGGTCTAAATGGGTATACAAAATTAAATATATAGCTGACGGTTCTACAGATAAATTTAAAGCAAGATTGGTAATAAAAAGATATAGCCAAGTAGAGGGAATAGATTATAAAGATAGCTTCTCCCCTGTAGCTAAGCTCGTAACTATAAGGGTTTTTATTACTATAGCCACTAAGAAAGCTTGGTCCATCCATCAACTAGAAATCAACTATGCTTTTTTGCATGGATATCTAGATGATGATATATATATATATATATATATATATATATATGTATATATGTGTCATCGTATAGATACACTAAGGTAAAACCAGGACAAGTTTGTCTTCTAAAAAGGTCTCTTTATGGTTTAAAGCAAGCTTCAACGGCATGGAATGAAGAGTTCTATTCTAAACTTCACAGGTATGGTTTTTAGCAAAGTTCATCCGATAATTGTCTATTTATTATGTCTACTGCATATTTCTTTTTCGCACTTATTGTATATGTGGATGATGTGCTTGTTACTGGTGATAATGAACAAGAGATCATTAATGTTAAATAGTTTTTGCATGAAACTTTCACCATAAAGGATTTAGGATAAGCAAAAATTTTTATTGGTATGGAAATAGCTAGAGGTGTGGAAGGAACCTATGTTAATCAAAGGAAATTCATTTTAGACATTGTTAATGATGCTGGATTAATGGCTGCTAAACCTGTCTCTAACCCTTTACCTAAAGGAATTAATTTTATTTCTAAAGGAAAACCCTTACCTAAAGACTTGTAGGAAGACTTCTATATCTTAATTTAACTAGACCTTATACAACTTTTGCTATTCAACAATTAAGTCAATTTATGCAGTCACCTACTATTGAACATTGGAATGTTCACTGGGCTGCTTGCAAAGAGTCTAGAAGATCACTGTTGAGTTCTCAATTTAGTGCCATTTTGATGCTAAATACCCTCTCTTTTGATCTCTTTCTTGTTGTCTTGTAATTCTTAGCTCATATTTTGAGTAGTTTAGATTAGTTTTAGTTTTCTTTGATCTTTTAATAAATGGAGTGATTTCATTATTCTTTTATGTGATTTAATGGGTTTATTTGTTATTTTTGGTATAAGTTGAGTTGGTAAAAAGTTCGTGTTAAAAGATGGAATGCTAGAGTTGAAATTCTGAAAATGCTGATGTGAATGCTGTCTCCCACAACTATAGCGGTAGAATCTACTGCTATAGCGGTGGAATGCTGAAAAAAGGATTTTGGAGCCTTCTTCTCTGCCAACCACCGCTATAGCGGTGGATCTTCACCGCTATAGCGGTAGAACCTGAAAAAACTCATTTTTAAGCTTTCTTCTCTGCCTCCCACCGCTATAGCGGTGGTTCGCGATCCTGCACTAATTTAAATGTGTCAGAACATATATTCTAGGGTATTCTGAGTTGGAGATAGAGGGGAGGCGCCGATTTCTGCTAGAGGAGAAGGAGGAATCCATTCCCGAAGCCGATCAAGCCCGAATTCCGTCAACCCAACCTCGGATTCATGGAGTTTGCTCATTCTTTTACTATTTTCTGTAGTTTTAAAGCCATGAGTGGCTAATTTTCTTTTCTAGGGTTACTATGAACCCAATTTCAGATTAGGATTTGTATTTCTCTTGAAACTTGTTATTCTTTTCAATTTAATACATACATATCATTCATGTTTACTGTACTTGTTATAAAATTGGCCACTTTATGACTTATTTTTTGCTTTCGTCGAACTCGGGAGAGGGAGATGTTGGTAGAACACTAAATGATTAGGGCGAGTGATAGAACTTAGGGGTTTTACTTGTTAATTAATAGGAATATTAATTAACCTCGTTTAATCAAATTAGGTTAACATTAATTCGACTTAAACTCACATAAGGGATTGTGTAGAGTTAAGTAGCTTAATTTAGGTTCGAGAGAATCACTTTAAGCCGTTAGAAAACCTAAGATTAATGTGTATAATTGATTTGAATCACAAGTGTTAGGGAGAATTAGCAATTCCTAGAACGAAAAAGGGGAATTAGTAACTTTAGGCCTTTTATTTGAATTATTTTCATTCGATTCTATTGCAATTTGATTTTACTTTCAATTAGAGCTTTCTAAAATGAAAAATTGGTTTGCCTAAATAATGCGTTTGAATTTTTAGAGTACTTAGCACGTTAGTCCCTGTGGAGATGATAACTCTTTACTCATTTTTACACTATATTACTTGTGCGACTGGTGCACTTGCCAGAACGCCCAACAATCACTAACCAGATGTTGTGTTTTTAGAGGAGATACTTTAGTCTCGTGGAAAACTAAAAAACAAATACTGTCAGTAGATCTTACACAGAGGCTTAGTATAGAAGAATGAGAACTATTGTTTATGAACTTTTATGGTTTTCATATATTTTTAAAGGTTTTCATATTTCAATTCAGTTACCAATTACATTGTTTTGTGACAATTTGGCAGCTATACACATCATAGCCAACCCTATTTTTCACAAGTGAACAAAGGTCTTGGAGATAGATTGTCACCTGGTGTGAGAGAAATACAAATATGGTTTTCTTGTTCCCAAGCATGTGAGTAGCAAGATGCAATTAGCTTATGTTTTTACTAAAAGTTTGTCTTCAACACAATTTAATTCCCTTCTTGACAAGTTGAGCTTGGCTGATCTCTACCATACCCAAGCTTCAGCTTGAGGGGGGTGTTAATGTGTATAAATTATATTTTATTTTTTATTTTTGTATAGGTTTTAGTCAAACTTTATTTTATTCTTCAACTGATACCTTGCCTATGTATTTTGGGCTTGTTATTGTTGCCTATATATATTGGGCTTGTTGTATTATTTGATCCAAATACTTTGAATAAAGTGAACCGGTTTTGACCCGAACTTATCACTAACATTATCCGAAAACTAGAAAGTATAGCAAGTTTTGTCTTTGGATGAAAAGACACATTCATAAATTATAAATATAAAGACATACGTTAACTTTTTTAAAACAAAAATTATATCTCAACATTATTTACGCCAAAGAAATAGAGAGGGATGAAATGCACCAACTAATAAAATTTGCAAAAGTAGATAAATAATTTTTTTAAAAGTACATATGAGAAACCCATCCAAATCTAGTTTCCTAATCTTTATATCGATGCATCTACTTGAGCCAATTTCTGTTGTGTCAACAATATTATCCTTTAGCCATGTTTCATTCCTCATATATATATATATATATATATATATATAAAAGACCCTTAGTATTCAGAAAATGAAGAAATTTTTTGTGAAAAAAAAATTAGGAGAAAAGTTACGAAAAGTGATAGACATAAAGAATATGTTATTGTTTGCCAAATATACCAAAGTGCCCACTATGATGAGATCAGTTGCGCGTAATCTTGAAGCAATTAGGAAAAAAAAAAGGTAGGGAGGAGAGGATCTTCCCCTTTTTTAGATAGGGAAAAACAAGAAGATTCTTAAATTGCTTGCAATTAGTTGTGTAAATTGTTAAAATTAAAAATATGTATTTTAAATTTTATACTGCAAGAAATGCAATTATGTTTTTTTTTAACAATATTAATGCAATGTTAATTAACTTTTTATTTTATAATTAACATGACAAATTTATGTCTCGAGTGTCATGTGTATCTTTTTTTAAAATATATTTTCAATGTTGTATTTAAATCTCTATGAAAAACATAGAAAAAAAAAACCTTACATTTTGAAATGTACAAATTCATTTGGATAATTACACTAACATCTCTCGATATTTGACTAAATTATTTTTAATTTTAAATATTACACTTAGCTTCCTTGACATTTTGACATATGTTAATATTGCAAAAAATCCTTTTCATTTTTCTTTATGTCAAATTAATTAATTTTCAATACAACATGTACTATAATTTTATTTTTAATGACAATAAAGATAGTTAAGTTAATGTTAATATTAATATCTCATACGCAACTGTGACTTTATTTTTAATATGATGGTTAAAATTGTTAAATAGTTTTATTTTTAATCCCTCATTCTAACCTAAAAAGACTTCGACTTTTAAGAAGAACAACCATGGATCAAGATATGTCTTCTTTCAACTCTAATTTGTACTGAATTCTTCCAAAACTAGATGATCATGTTCTAACCAAAAGTTTTGTGATTCATAAATAAGTAGGAATGTTCTAGATGAATTATGGTTTCTATGGTTATAGAAACACTAAGGGTACATTTGATATGTAGTACAAAGTAGGAACGAAAATGAAGTAAAAAAATGAAAAGGAAAAAGGAATGGGAAAAGAAAAAAAGAAGAGGAAAAAATTGTTTGATATATTATGAAAAATAGTATAAGAATGGAATGTTTATTGTGTTTGGTATATATTTTTTTGAGAGAGAAGAAAGGAAAAATAAGGAGAAAATGACTAAAGTACCCGTGTAATTCTTTGCCCTAATTTTAAATCAAGAACAAAAAACCTCCAATCACATTTCTGATGCCGTGAACCTCTAAGAACTCGTGTACCCTCCCACCCAGCGAAGCTCTCGTGAACACTACACGTGCCTGAACCCCCAGCTCCCTCTCCTTCGACATCAACGACTACATTTCCTCAACAGCGTTGCCCCTTCAACAAAGAGATTCGCGTTTTCTGTCCCTCTGATACGATTTCCTTACTCAACTATCTTGGATGAAATTCGCAATTTCTGTGCTCAAAATTTGTTTTGATATTTGAAATTTGTTCTGAAATATGCCGAAAATGTGTATGTGATTTAAAGAATCAGTATAGTATGTGATTTAAGCGAAACTGAGAGTCATCCAGGGAAGATGTGTGGGTCAAATGCTCTTGTGTAGGGCTTTCGAGGGTAGGCGAAGGAATTTTGCAGCTGCTCAAGAAGGGCAATTTTGGCAATAATCCATCCTTCCGCACCTCTAGTCGAGCAGGTGGAAAAAAAGGATGGAAAAATTGGAAAAAGGAAAGGAAAGAAGCCATATTAAGGACTGTAGAAAAATGCTACCAAATGCCTGATATCTGTGTCCATACTGGAATGGACCTTTTCCTCTTCCAGTGTTCCATGCTACCAAACGGCCCTAACACTTTATTGCAAGTTTCCTTTTTAAATATAATGAGCTACGGTGGCTTTAAAATGAAGCTTGAGCAATGCCTATAAATTAATAAAGTTTGCATGTGCAGTCGCACATCGAAGTTAGAAGTCTCAACTATAAAAGCCATCCATATTGATGCCATCACATCCAAACGTCACAGAGAACTTGCATCCCTATTTAGTAGCTAGAGCCTACAGAAAGTATAGAGCAGAGACAAATAATGTCGACTTTTGAACTAAAACCAGCAATTATGTTGTTGTTCCTCCTTTTTGCTTTGGTCAACACTAAGTCCAAAGGACAGCAAATCCAAGTTGTTAGAAGGCCATGCAAGAAGTTGATGTTTTACTTTCACAACATAATATACAACGGCAAGAATGCCAAGAATGCAACCTCAGCCATTGTAGGTAAGGGTTTTTCAATTTTTCCTATGGTTTAGGTTCTATGGCTTAGGCAGCTTTTGAGGTGAGTTTTGAGAAAAAAAAAATAGAATAGTCTAGTTTGATATTTAGTATATAAAAACAAACCAAACTAAAATATAGTAATGTCAAAACAAACTTAAACCTAAGAGTTAACCTGTGGTTGTTTATATTTGGACTAGCTTGAATTTTTTACTTTTGACTTGTTTAAAAATTTGGGGGGAGGGGGGATGGAGCTTGAAAGGCCCATCCATTTTTTTTTATATATTTTATTTTTTACAAAAATTATATTATTTAGTATAAATAACTTTGCTTTATCACATTTTCATATTTTATAACATTATATTCAATAAACATAACAAATTTAGATATAAAACCTATTGTAATTTGTTAAAAATAAATATAGAATTTTTGAATTGATTATAACATAGTTAATTTGAAAAGCAAATATGAAATATTAAAATTATGGATTATTTAAAAACATTAAATAAGTAATGTTTTACATATATAAATTTGTATTTTAATATTATATTATTTAAATATAAAAAAAGCGAAATGTACGCTTATATATTGGAAAATGACTCGTTTAATAAACAGGTTGAGCCATACATGTTTAAACTTTAAAGGTGACTTGTGGCGACTTAGGTCGACCCATTTGACACCTTTACTAAAATATCTTTGATTTGAGCAAACTGATTTGGATAGGTGGGACAATTATGGGCTCTTTTTTTTTTAAGTAAGTTACTAATTTAATTCTTAAAATATTACAGTTTCTTCAATTTAATTATTAAAAGATTACATGTAATAATTTAGTTTTTGAAAATTTGTATTTATTTCAATTTAATTATTTTCATTGCTAAATTCCAAAAGTTATTGTTGCTAAATGTCAAAAATTTCGTTGTTAAAAGTCAATTTAAAAAAATGAAAAATTAAATTAAAACAAACACAATCTTACATGAATTAAATTGAAAGACTTAATTGTTTAGATAGTAAATTGAGATAAATATTATCTTTTGAGAATCAAATAAATAATTTACTCCCTTCTTTTAGCTCAATTTTTTTTGACAATTTTCATAATTTAGACCAAATGAAATTAATACATCACCATCATTTGTAAACACAACTTGAAACAAAATGACATATGAAAAACAAATTTCCATACTTTCCTAATATATATATATATATATATATATATATATAAACATAGCTTGGTGCGATAATTGAATCAAACCAGAATGAAAATTACAAAACTAAAACAGTTAAAATTGAATACTAGTCAATTTTCTTCTATTTTTGTTTGGTTTGATTTGGTTGTACGTTGATTTTAATCGGTTTTGAATATTGATGATCACAGGTGCACCTACATGGAGCAACAACATCAAATTGTTACGGCACAGCCACTTTGGTGACTTGCTGGTGTTTGACGACCCCATGGTTAAAATCAAAGAAAATAAATCAAAGAAAATATTTCCAAGAAGGGAAGAAGAGAGATTTAGATAATAGAATATATTACTCTCATTGTTGAATATAATACACCTAAGAGTATTTATAGATATCATAAGCAAAAGAAATTAACTGAAAACTAATTACAATTTCAACACTCCTCCCTCATATTAGAGTTATGGTGAACTGAACCAAACCCAACTTGAAAATCATAACCCAAAAAAAAAACACCAAAACTTTTATAAGAAAGTCTTCAAACTGATACAAGCAAGAACCATGCTTTGTAAATCTACGCTCTGTCACTCAATGCGCAAACTTGTGAAGTAACTGGCAAGGATTACCTTGTTGTATAGAGGCAATATCCTCTAAATTATGTACACTTAGGGTCTATTGTATTCCTCAAGATCATCAACGACATAATCAACTATCACAGTTGAACTTTGAACTCCTTCAATCATCCTCAGGAATATTTGTTTCAATCTTGCCAACAATACCAGCACCAATATCAGCACTCAAAAATGTTGACAAAATGAATGTAATCTTCTCAATAAGAGAAAAAATATCAATGGCCCATAACCCACACAAATTTTTGGTTATCTAAACTATCATTCACTTCATGATTCAAAAAAATTTGAGACATTTGAGGCCCACATCCATTGACATAATTCACTTTCAAGATGTGGCACTTCACTATCAGACACAGACTCAAGCAGGAAGCAGTGCATGGGCTCATCCTCTTCACTCACATGAGAAAATATACGTCCCCTCTCAGGAAGCAGAGGCGTTATAGCTTCCAACTTGTATTTCTCAGCATGTTCCCTTAATACCTCATTTGTAGCATAAGCAAATGCATACACCACATAGATTGAAATGAATGCTAAAGCACTCTAAATAATTACCTTACCAACCATTATAATGGCTACTAGGGATATGAGACTGAAAAGAAAGAAACATATATCTCTGATGAAGCACTTCCCATCAATCTGAACTCTTATAATCCCAACAACTATACAACAAACAAAGATAGCGCTACCCAACACACTGTTGAGACCTACATCGCTGGCATCCTCACTTGCAAAAGCAGTAATGCTCCCAAATACATTAAGAGCTCCATTACCAAGTGGGAGTAGAGAAATCCTTGCAACAATGGCTGGCAACTTCAAGAGACCGGAAAGCTTCTCCAAAGAACAACAGAAGTTATCAGCAGCCATATTACCCAACAAATACAATAGAGCAGCCAACCATAGAAACAATATAAGGAAATTGGAAAACAAATATTAAAAGTTTACATTATAATAAATCCAAGAAAGGAAAAATAGAAGAAGAGGAACAATACTATGAGATTTAGGGAAAATGGGGATTTCTTTGAAATTTCTTGAAATTCTCTGAGGCAAGAAAACCATGATTTAACACTGGCTAAGTTTCGAATAGGGACTAAAAGGAAAATTTCAACAATAAAAGGTGAGAGATCAGGAAAATGGAGAGAAGACCACACCGGTAAAATTGACGAGAACACCATCTAAATAGAGCTTTAGGCATCGAAATAGAAATTAGGGCACAAAAAAGGATCCCTAAATCAATGGCTCTGATACCATATTAAAATCAAAGAAAATATTGTAAAGAAGGGAAGAAGAGAGATTTAAACAATACAGCATATTACTCTCATTATTGAATATTACTCTCATTGTTGAATACAATACATCTAAGAGAATTTATAGACATTATAAGCAAAAGAAATTAACTGAAAACTAAATACAATTTCTGTTGGAAATATGAGGCCCCACATCGGATAAAGTTGAGAAAGGCAAATAGTTTATAAAGCTAGAGCAATACAAGTTCAAAATGTCTTAGCATTTTGGACATAGTGGACACTTGACTTAGCATTATATACTCTAGCCCACCAAACAAAAATCAGTATCAGGCCCACTAAAAATTCTAAAATGGTATCAGAGCATGTATGTCTTAACAGCCCATTCATGATCCAAGGATGGCCCAATACCCCCAAGCTAAAAAATGTTCAAGACCTGTGGCCTTTGAGACTCAAGCCTAGGGACCAAAAAAAAAAAGTGGACCTCTGAGGCTAAAGTACAAACCCAGGCTAACTTTTTTTTGAAAAAAAAAAACGTAAGATGGCAAATCAAGTATCAACCAAATCAAGCCTAGATTGGTCCAGTTGGACTTGAGGGGGGAGGTGTTGGAAATATGAAACCCCACGTCGGATAAAATTGAAAAAGGCAAAGAATATATAAAGCTAGAGCAATATAAGTTCAAAATGCCTTAGGCATTTTAGATACAGTGGACACTTAGCACTATATACTCTAGCCCACCAAACAAAAATCAACATTTGGCCCACTAAAAATTCTAGCAAACACCCATCACGTTGGACAACAACTTGCACTGGAGCCCTGTGGGGCGAGCCCAGGATTCTACATTTACGACAAGAAGGAAGTATTCACATTCTCCTTCGTCTTCAACTTCACTCGCCACGTCGGAAGCATCAACTTCGCTGGGGCCGACCCTTTGATGAACAAGACTCGAGAAGTCTCTGTCATTGGCGGCACCGACGACTTCTTCATGGCCAGAGGCGTTGCCACGTTGATCACAGATGCTTTTGAGGGCCAAGTTTATTTCTGCCTTCGCGTCGATATTAACTTGTTTGAGTGCTGGTCATGCCGACTATGTATTGCCTCCATGCTTATTTGGTCTGCATCTTCTTTCTGTTTTCTCAGGATTAAGATCCATTTGCTGTTATATCTTTTTCGGCTCTCTTTTTTTTCAATGTGATGTGTGGCGCCTAGTTGTGAGTTAGAGATCCTTTATTCCTTTTCTTTTCAACAGATTCGACGTATGGCTTGATGAAGAGAAATATTTATTGTATCTTTGTAATATTAATATTTCTTTTTTGTTTTTTTGTTTTTATTTAGCATCGCTAAATTCTTCATAAAAATTTGAGATTTAATGCAATAAAAAATAAATAATTTTTAATATATATATATAGAAATGGCTATAGTATGGAATGGTCAGTAGCCAGTACAGCAAATAAAATTTCGAAGAAGAAAAAGATCGTGCTTATATTATTGATGCAATTTGCAGCTCCAGCCTCAATTTGCGCCAAGAAGAACGCTCTAGGGCACAAGGCCATGCACTAAGAAGATGGAAGGCTGTTACTTTGAAGAACCAGTATCCGGCATTACGGGGAGCCCAAGCCCAATAAGAATATTGTCCTACAACCATAGTTCCATGGGGCCTGTTGTTGGGCTCACCTACGGCCCAATTAGGTGCACTAAACGGCAGGAGAATTGCCGTTGGCAAACAGATAACCAACGAGAGCTCATCACTGAGGTGGCGCCATAGGAAAACTTTCTGTTAAGCTTATCCAAAGCAAACCAAGGAGAGCACGAGACAATTATTTGCAGTGAAGGACCAGAGCAAGAGCGATGCAACTGCGTGGCCTAACTCTCTCAGAGAGCATGTTGCGGCCACATTTACTCCCATCATTTCCGAAAACTCCCAGACCATTCACCTCTTTTCTTCTCTCTTCGAGTTCCCGCTCCAAGAAGCATAATTCAAAACTCGCTCTGGAATTCCCGAGTTTCTCGTTCTCCAGGTAATTTCCATGTCGCTTCTGCTGAAACTATAAGCAAATGGCAAATAAGTTCTAATATCCAATACGTTCCGCACGAATTTTGGGAAGTGGAATTAAATCGCGAATGTTACTTTATGGTTTATTAGTCACTGTATGTGTGCAGATTCGCAATGTGAAACACATATATTCCAATTGAATGGCAGAATGAACGCGCTTGGTTGACCTCGCAGGTATGCAAGCCAACGGTATGCAAACTCCTTCAAGGAGTGTCCTTCCTGCAGTCTACAACAAGGTTTCCATAAACTGGGGGACACCAGGGTAATTCTCTGCGCCAATGTTCTTTTATTTCTTTCAGTTTCCTGCTTCTTGGGTGGACGAGAGTGTATACTCCATATGAAAGGGGAAAGAGACATGCCACTTTCTAAACTAAGTAGACGTGGCCATCTAAGTAATTGTCGATTAACCTTATTTTTGGGCTAAAATCCAAGTATTGATTTGATATATTTCAAAGGCTATACATTTTTTTTGTCAAGATAGTCGCATGTGCTTTCTCCATATGGCTGCGTTGCTACGCCATATTGAAAAACCTATAATCCGAAGTCTTGATCATTCTGTAATTGCAGCCAATGTGAATGAATGGACCTTAGTTTCACTAATTTCTTGCATGTAAATAGCATTTCATTCTTTCCAGGTCCAGCTTCATGAACTGTTCATTTTTTTTCTTTCCATTTGATTTCTGTTCTTAATCATGTAATGTTCTATCATACAGGCTTGTTGAACTGATCATTAGTGTCAATTCCTATTGTCATTGTTAGATTCAACACGTTTAATGCTTGTTTATCTTGACACAGAAATTTAGTCATGTTTACAAGAACTGCAAAGCAACAGGCAACTGCAATAATTCAGATAAATCAGTTGCTGAGAACACCAATTGGGAGTACCACTTGGACACAGATATTTTTTCTTCTGATGATTCATCCAGTGGACTCTTGAAGCTTATGCTTTTGTTTGGGTTGCTCACACTTAATGACTCTTCTCCAGCTGCTGCTGCTTCAGATTTGGCCAGTGGGTTGGATTCAGTTCCTATCTTAGGAGATTTTGGTGACATAAGGACAGGTTTTGCTTCAGTGAGGAAAATCTCCCTTCACTTTTATAGTCATAACTTTTTTAGCTAATGTGAATTGACACATTAGAAGTGATTTATGGAACTTGAAGCTTCTCTTTACCCTCATTTAACATTTAATAGTTATTTAAAACTGGTTACAATGGACCTGTCTATGCTTTTTTCAATTTAACTAAAATCACTTGGATCTTAATGATTGCAGCTCAAGTACTAATTTTATTACTTCCTGTGTACTGTGTTACAGGCATTCCTGCTAATTTTTTTCTCAGAACTAGGAGACAAGACCTTTTTCATTGCAGTAAGTTTACACAAATCCATGACTCGTTAATTCCTAGCCAAAAGTGGAATAAAGAAGAAAAAAATGTTCACATTACCAAAGCATGACCACTCTTCTGTTAATTTTCATTCCAAAAATCTGTTGGCAAGATAAACAACTCTATAAATAAGCTTGTTTTTGTACCTCAGAACAAAATTACAACACACCCGGTTTCCTTTGATACAATCTTTTCTTTTTTCTTGTGATGTGATTTGAATTAAATTATATCTGATGCTCAGGTATAAAGATGATATCTAATATCAACAAAACAAATGTTATGACCCCCATAATTTAGATATATGATGTCTTGTGCAGGCACTATTAGCTGCTAGGAATTCAGCTGCTGTTGTTTTCGTTGGGACATTTGGTGCACTTGTGTATGTTTTCCGGTTTCACGGTGATTTAGCTGTCCCTTGTTGTTTATACTTTAACCAAGTGGAGTTCCTCATAATGACTCTGAGAGATAAGTTAATAAAAGTACTTTGAAAAAATTGGCACAACCTGGAATAGTAAAAGTGGCGAACAAATATCCTCCCTGGAGTTAAATTAGTGAAAAGTATCAGTAGGCTTTAAATGGTTTTCTTGGCTACCTTCTGGATAGAACAAGTGTTTCCTCTGTGCAGTAGTTCTTAAAATGTAGTGTGTATAGAACTGAAAAGTCTAAAAGTCTCAGTGGCATTCACTGCCTGTTTAGTTGCTAAGTTCAAAACCACTCACTGCTATTTTTGTAGTCCACCAATTATTCTATATATATTTTTAGATTTTTCAGTCATATTTTGATAGAGACCAGGCACCTATTAAACGGTATAGTAGAAGGCTGAAATCTGGAACTGAGAAGGAATTAAAAACCTATTATAGGAGAAGGTAGTTATTGGAGGGTTGGGGTGGTTATAACTAATTGCTGTTATGTTTTGAGGTTTATTAATAGAACCTAGTATTTGGGTAAAGGCAGGGAAATCCTCAGTGTATTGTGTTAAGGGGAGAGAACTAGCCTCTCCAAGGTGTGTGTGCGTGCTGTAATTTGGGGTATATTGTGAGCATATCTTCTGGTGTTTTTCTCTTATTTTCTGCTGTAATTCACTGTCCATTATCAATAAAGTTCCATTTTCTCCTTTTTTTGTATGGGGATGTAACATATTTCAGTGTTCAAATCATAAATATCTAACTGTCGTTGGCAGGGCAATGACTCTTGTCTCTGTTGTTCTCGGACGAACTTTTCATTATGTTGATGAAATATTACCATTCAGGTATTTTATTTATTTTCAGGATTTTCTTTGGCTAAAGTCTATGATATGACATATGCATACTGGTAAATCATTCAGCTGATGCCAGATTTTCTAGCTATGTTTTATGTTAACAGGAAACAAAGGTGATGAAAAATATATAGTATATGAACTTTGAAGAAAGACAAAGTCATGCACTATGCAAATGGGAAATTTTTATTTCTTGTATCAATAAATGATATATCTGTAATTTAAAAATGAGGAATTGTAATTAGGAACTCCCAGCATCTCATTTTTTTCTTGTAGAGTTTAGAATCGTATGACTTGAAAACCTACTTGGAATGATATCTTTATGGGAAACCATTATTAGCCAGAGCTTTAAACTTACTTGCACAGGACTTTCTGTAATTGTACCTTCACAGGTTTGGTGAGACTGATTTGCCTGTTGATGACATTGCTGCTGTTGGCCTATTGGTAAAATATCTGCTAGTTTATTTTTCTGTATTAGTGCTTATCATGCTAACATGTATATTTTGCATTTTCTGTTCCTAGATAAAACCACCTCTCAAATTATGATGTATTCCATTGACCCCAGGTGTATTTTGGGGTATCTACTCTACTCGATGCCTCATCTAGTGATGGCCAAAAATCAGAAGATGAACAGAAGGAGGTAACTGATATTGACATAAAATTATCATTGGTCCCAGTGTAATGACACTTTAATACTGATTTAAGCTGAGTTTCTTTGCTCTGAAATGATTTGCTCTTTGTAATGCTATTTGACATCCAATTGTGATAAAAGTTTTCATAGTATATATAATGGTTCCTTTCCTAACCAGGCAGAGCTAGCAGTTTCAGAATTTTCAGGAAATGGTGCTGGGATACTAGCTGCTGCTAGCACGGTTGTCAGCACTTTCCTCCTAGTTTTTGTTGCTGAATGGGGAGATAAATCATTTTTTTCTACAATTGGTGAGTGGCAAAGCCAGAATTTCTAGTCCATCAAGCATGCTGTGCATATGTACTGTGTATATAAAAGTCATTTTGAAAAAAAAAAAAAAAACTTTTTGTTATTGTCAAATTTTGGATGGTTCTATTACCAAAGTAAAATTAGCAACTAAAAAATTGATAGCACTTTGATAACAAGGATATGTTATCTTTGGCATCTATCAGACTAAAGATAGCGTCTTTGGCAATGCTAAATGCATTTGAAAGGGAAATAACTAAATTATCCCTTGATTTATAATATATGAAACAAAACCATATTTTGGCTCAATAATCAAATTTGCATATAGGTAAGTAGCATATTTATATTGGAACCTAAGAGAACCCAAAGATGAGTGGTCACTCATATTACATGGTCTGGAAAAAGTTTACAATTTCACTCCATGTTATCCCCGATATGCAGCCCTTGCAGCAGCTTCTTCACCCCTTGGAGTTATTGGGGGTGCGCTTGCCGGTCATGGTGTTGCGACTCTGGTAATTCTCTGCTTCAAACTTAATATAGACCTGGAATGGCAGTGTCTTGTAATAGATTCAAATTCTGGGTGTGACGATCTATTATTTTAAAAGTAACGGTGAATTGTTTACAAAAATCATAGAAACCAATATATTCAAAATAAAAAGCTTCCTGAACATTATAGAAATACTTGATGTGACAAAATCTTCATCTGAAGTGCGGGGAAAAAGTAAATAAATCAATAAACACCCTGTCAATATACTTATGCTTAGGCCTACTTCTGGATCATTTATTGAAAATACTTGTGCTCCGATTGGTTTTCGAATGAGGACTTACAATTATGAAATGGCTGATGAAAAAATGTTCTAAACGATCTTATCAATCTTTCACTTTTAGTAAATGAGATATCTAAAGAGTTGGTCATTGATAGAGCTCAATGGCGTCGTGCGATCCATGTAGCCGACCCCACTTAGTGGGATAAGGCTATGTTGTTGTTGTTGTTGTTGATCTTATCAATCTTTCTAATCAACATCAGACAAAAACATAACAACAGTAAGATGTAAATATATCAAGAAACAGGTATAATTGTTATGAGTAAAAATAGGGGGTGGAACTTGAAAGTGGCAATATATATCCATGATCAAGTCTAGATACATTGTCAATTACAACCTTCCCGTTTTCCCTGCAATCAAGCACATAGTTTTTTTTTTTTTTTCTTTCTTTCTTTCTTTCTGGTCATGCAATTAAGAATATAGTTAAGGTATGTAATTCTATCCCCTGAACAAACAGCTCATCCTTTCTTATCGCATTTCCGCCATATATTTTAGGCTTATTTTGGCTCACAGTATCTTTTATATGCAGCTAGCTGTGCTGGGCGGCTCTTTACTTGGGACATTTTTATCCGAGAAGGTAACTCCTGACTTTTTAGCCTTGGTTCCTGATAGGCTGTGTTCTCTGTGATATTAATTTTCAGCTTCAGAGTTCAGTGTCCCTCAAACTGCACAAATGGACCATATTACATAAATTTGGAGTCTCCTAGATTGATGTGATCATGTCAATTAAATTCATCAAATCATTTTAGTCAATACGGCGGCTGTCTACTTCATAGGATAAACAGTAAAACATATGATCTAAAATTGCTTTACTGACTTAGTGCTACGTATGACATCCAGCTTGTGGAACTCTTTTCCTGTGGTTAAATTTCAGCCAAAGAAAATGCGTATAAAATCCAATATGGCTGATATGAACAGCAGCAATATGTTAATTCTCTGGAGGGGAACGAATATGTTCGTTCAACATTAAAGTAATGACCAATGAAGCCTCCCTTGTTGGGATACCTTGTTATTAGCATAAGAATATCTCGCCCCTCTTTTGACCACATTTATATTCTTTAGATATTGCACTATGGGCGAAGCATGAGACGACCTTTTGTTATTATTATTTGTATGATATATTTGGAATATACCTTATGCGCGGCGAGAACTATAAACGCTATTTTTATTCCTTTTGAAGGTTATTGCCTACATTGGAGGTGTTCTCTTCCTGGTCTTCGCTGCAGTGACCTTGTTTGAAATTGTCCATTAGAGGTGACGATTCATCAACAGTTAAGAGCCTAAGTATTTGCGAAGATAACTAAGGCGTCAACAATGCACTGGCTCAAGAGTTATTCGTAGATTTTTTACCCAGTTCAATTTTGTAATTAACGGTGTAATTCTTATACACAATACACATGTAGTACAACTTATTTATCAAACATTTCATCTGGTAATTATACGGCTCGAGCAGATATGTGTAATACAAATTGGCTTCAAAAGGCTGTGTTTAATATCTGGTTCTTTGGCTCTTTGCGGTCTGATAGGTTAATGCCAGGTCAGTTTTAACTGTCGTTCTTTAAATATCTAAAATTGAGGGAGATAAGTGGCGAGTTCAACTTTTTTTAGAAGTACAATTATTTTACTATTAAATTACTTTGAAATATGTGTAAAATATTTTGATATAACTATAGAATTGTCATTAGATTTTTTCAATTGACAAAGATAAAATCAGAAATGGGAAAAAGGAAGGAAATGAAAGATTGGCGACGCACGTGAGTTGCAGTAAGAGGAGGAATTGAGGGACGTGGCACTGCCTCACCCATTCGTAAATCGTAACGTCTTTCAACGTAGAATCATAAACTACTGAAGAAAAAAAGGCATGGTTGTGGAAGTGGACACGACATCACTCCCCCACAAAACCTTCCTTTTCTCCTCCACTTTCTCATTGTACGGTTGCTTATCTGTCTGTTATTCCACTTTGTCCTTTTTTTCTTTATATAAAATATTGCAGATTCTAACAAAAAATTGTTAGATATGAAATTAATGACATGACATTCAACTCATCTGATGAAATTCAACATTAAGTCATTAATTAATCGTACTGATATGCTTGTTTCAATTTCAAAAATCAATTATTCTTTGTTTCTTAAATACGTTATTACGAGAAGGATTTTATTTTTTTGCATTCAGTATATTTAAAAAAATAATATCCTATTCTATCAAAGAAGAGGATATCTTTGATAAAAAATTTTAAAAAAAAAATCTCATCAGCTATTGTCTAGGATTTTTTTTTTTTGGTTACAAATGTCTATCACCATACTATTTTTCATATATGGGCTCAATTTCTATTGACACATCTAAATTCAGTTGTTGACGAAAAAAATACAATGAATGTGAAGTGTATCGTCTAAGAGTAATTGGTTGTGTCTAAAAATTTTAATTCAAGTGATATTTTTTTTGAATATAAGTTTTAAAGGATCTTAGTTGTTGTTTGACTTCTCCCACATCTCTTTTCTACTTTTTTTTTTTTTGGACTTTGTGGCTCTTTTGTAAAGTAAAAAATAATAATAAAAAAAAGTGGTTCTTACCTGTTAAGTCACGAAATTCATTTAAAGAAATAAATATTAAACAATTATTATATCCAAAATTTTATTAATGAATTAAACAAGGCAACAATACCATCTATAATTTTATTATTATCATCACCATGTAACATCCATAATCTTCCTCTAAAGTTAGCGACGACATAGATTGAAGACGAATATCAAGTAGAACTACTAAAAATAAAGAAAAATATATATAAAAGAAGAGAATCATGTGGGAAGATTGAATAGAGCAACTGTGCGAAACAAATGATACAACTTTTTCTTATTATTGAGCTGTGAAGATCTGAAGGGACCAACAGGCATATGCTTTGCAGTCACACCGGGCAATCATAATGCACCTTTTCTTTCCCCACAACCTTCAACACAATTGTCTTTTTTTTTTCCCACTATCGTTTTCTTTTGTTTAAGATTTGTTCGGGGACGGCAAGAATATAATAATTGTAAGTTTCAATACTGGGCTGGCCAGTGGTGTGAAATGAATTGAATATGACTCGTGCTTCAAAGCTGAAACACGGCACGTGCATCCTAGGTACCGAATATCAACTGGCATATTCTCTTCTTCTCTCTCTCCCCCTTTCCTCGTCTTTCCGCTCACATTCATAATCCACAAATTAATGATGTGTTTGGTAAGATTAAAACAACTAACTTATAAATTTGTTATAAGTATTTATAAATAAATTTATTATAATAGTTTATAACTTATTCTAAAATATTATTTCGAGTAGTTTATAACTTCTGTATTTTTTTTTTTATTTTACCCTTATCATTTTATCAAAATATCTATTATATCATTATCTAACGTACATTATATATATATAATGAATTTTATATATAAAATAATTTAAATTAATATAATAAAATATATAAATATATTTAATTAATTATATATATAATAATTTAAATTATTTTATTAAAAATTAAAAAATAATATGTTTATTTGTATTATTTTAGGATTATAAAATATATATCGTTTTATGTCATTTTTTATTTTTTAGTTATTTCAACAGCTATTTTTATCAAATACTTCTAATTCAATAAATTAGCTTATAAACTTTTAGCTTTCAGCTATTAGTTCTAAGTTAAAAATTAGCTTATAAACTTTTAACTAACTTATAAGTTCATTTTGACAAACACACTCTAAGATATTAGTAATAAATAATGATGGATTAAATATTCAAAATCCTCTTAAGATACATATATTTCATCAAATTTGATTTTTCTATTTGGCGTTGTATACCAATGTAGAGAACTTGGCGTACTCACGCCATTCGATCAGCATGGACTCACTTTATAAATTTAATTGATATGGAATTAAAGCATTGTGAGTTAAGGATTAGAGTTTAAACTCTCTTATCATAGACAAAAATTAAAATTTAATTTGAATTCCTTGAATCATAAGAAAAATAAAAAATAAATATTTATTTTCATTATTCTAACATTTTTTATTGTTCTTAATTAAAAATGTAGCATGTTCTTATCAATACTCTCTAGATCATTTTTTTGTATAAGTAAAATGAAGGTTAAAATATTCTTAACGTCCCTATAGTTTTATTGAAGAATGATTTTAGTTTTTATAGTTTGAAAATAATAAATTTAGTCTTTGTAATTTTTAAAATCATAAAATAGGTCCCCAATATTAATTTTTGGTTAATCAACTGTTAGTCATAGCTAATTAAGATACTGATGTCAATATTAAAATCTATGTCAGTGCTGACTGTGTACTACTTATACTGACGTGAACTAGCCATGTTGACTCCCTAAAAAAAAGTTTTAGTTTATTCACTTAGGTCCTTAGTCAAAATTTTTCTTTTGTCTAATTTTTTAATATACTCGTCTTCTATTTTGTCTAAGTCCTTAGTTTAAGAATATATTTTTCTTTGTCAAAATCATCCCCTACAAAACTTTTTAATTTGTTTACTTTAGTTCCTATTCTTCACTTTCATGCTTTTTTCTCGGTTTGATCCTCCAAACCAGTCCACAATTTAATTTTAGTCATCATATGATTTAATCTATCATTTCTACCTAAAAACAATATAAGAAATGAATTATAGTTCAAGTTTCAAAGCTTACATTTTATTCACTTAGGTCATTGGTCAAAATTTTTCTTTTGTCAAATTTTTGATATAAACTAGTCTTCTACTTTGTCTAGGTCTCTAGTTTAAAAATATTTTTTTGTCAAAATTGTCCCCTACAAATTTTTTAATTTGTTCACTTTAGTCCCGGTTCTTTACTTTCATATTTATTTCTCATGGTTTGGTCCTCCAAATCTGTCCACAACTTTATTTTTAGTCATGATATGATTCAATCTATCATTCATACCCAAGAGCAATACAAGAAATGAATTAAAATTCAAGTTTCAAAGTTCACCTTTTATTCACTTAGGTATAAATGATAGATTGTATTCTTTTGGATATAAATGATAGATTTAATCATATTATGACTAAAAATGAAATTATGAATTGATTTGGAGGATCAAACCATGAGAAAAAAGTATGAAAGTGAAGAACATGAATTAAAGTGAACAAATTGAAAAGTTTATAGAGAATATTTTGACCAAAACAATATATTCTTAAAATAGTAGTAGTGGTAAAAGGGCGGTCCGGGCCAGTCACGGGCTAGCCCATCACGGTCTTGACTTAAATGAGCTGTTCACGGTCTGACCCGTTTATAAACGGTCTTTATATAAGAAAACCAAGACCTCCCGCGTAAGACCACGGGCCTAAAAAGACTGACAGCGGTCTACTATTTTTAAAAAAATAAAATAAAATAATATTCAAATAATATAATTTTTAATTTTTTAAGTAAAATTTTAATATTTTTTTAGTAAAATAATATTTATACAATTAAAACATTATTTTTTTAATATTTTCAAATAACCAATCACTTTAATTTTTTATATTTTCTTTCAAAATTAACTATATTGTACTTAATTTTAAAAATTTTATATTTATTTTCAAAAAATTACAAGAGTTTTTATATCCAAAATTATTATATTTATTGAATAAAAGGTTATAAAATATAAAAATATGATAAAATATAATTATTTATACTCAATAGTATATTTTTTATAAAATTAATAAAATAAAAAAAGACCGCAGTCTACCCATGGTTTAGACCGTTTAACCCGCGGCTTAAATAGTCTTGACCGTTTAAACCCATTTTTAAACAGGCCTAACTTTCTGAACTCAAGACCACCCATTTATGGACGATCACGGTCTTGACCGCGGGCCACGGTCTTTTTAAACAGCGCTATAAACTAGGGACCTAGATGAAGTAGAAAGCTAGTTTATATCAAAAATTGGACAAAAAGAAAATTTTGATCAAATGATAAATTAAATCATATCATGACTAAAAATGAAATTGTAGACTGATTTGAAGGACCAAACTGTGAGAAAAAAGCATGAGAGTGAAGAATAGGGACTAAGTGAAAAAATTAAAAAGTTTGTAGTGAATATTTTGACAAAGAAAAAATATATTTTTAAACTAGGGACCTAGATGAAGTAGAAGACGAGTTTATATCAAAAATTGGACCCAAAATAAAATTTAACAAAGGATCGAAGTCAATAAACTAAAACTTTTTTTATGGAGTCCATATGGCTAGTTTACGTTAGTATAAGTGATACACAGTTAATGCTAACATAAATTTTAATACTTATATCAACATTCCAATTAGCATTGACTAACCAAAAACTAACATCGGAGGTCTATTTCATAATTTTGAAAACTACAAAGACTAAATTCATTGTTTTTAAATTATAGGGACTAAAATCATTATTCAATAAAATTATAGCAACCTCAAATAGTGGCGTACCCCTTGGTCAGGGAGCAAAATTTTCATTCACTTTTTTGGATATGATGACAATTTTTCTAAATTAATTTCAATTTGTTGCTCATTTGATGGTAATTTTCTTTTAAAAAATATTTCCATTACAAAAAAATCGTTCTTCTTCTAAATCCTAATTGTATAATCAATCAACCAATTTGATAGAATTAGACCTATGTACAAAAACCACAAATTTTAAGCTTTTACAAAGAGGTCCCTAATAATTGAATGATAAATTAACCATCATCAAGAAAAAAATTTTATGAAATTGACTTCACAAATATGTTACTCATGATCATGATTGTATAATTAATAAAATAATTTGACAGAATTAAACCTATGTACAAAAACCTCAAATTTCAAACTTTTACAAAGAAGTCCCTAATAATGGAATGATAAATTAACCATTATAAAAAAAAATTCACGAAATTAACTTCACAAATATGTTACTCATTATCCTAATTGTATAATCAATCAACCAATTTGATAGAATTAGACATATATACAAAAACCCTCAAATTTCAAGCTTTTACAAAGAGGTACTTAACAATGAAATGATAAATTAATCATTATCAAGAAAAAATTTCATAAAATTGACTTCACAAATACGTTACTCATGATCTTAATTACATAATCAATTAACCAATTTAATAGAATTAGACATATGTACAAAAACTCTAAATATCAAGCTTTTATAAAGAGGTTTCTAACAATGGAATAAGAAATTAACCATTATTAAGAAAAATTTTTGTGACTTTGGGGAGTGGGGGTCTTGTGACTGTTAGCAGCAGAGAATGAATGAGTTATTGAAAAGGGTTCAAAAAAATATTAAAGGGGTTCAAAAAAAATGGGCAAAATGAAAAAAAATTTACATGAAAATTTGTAAATTTCTGAGTTACATGTGTATATTTTAAACTAAAATGAATATGTTAATGTCTCCATTGACTAGCAGTTAAATTAATAAACTTATAAATAGAAAACACGATTTACACATATTTTAAACTCTAAATATCAAACATTTATAAAGAGATTTTTAATAATGGAATGAGAAATTAACCATCATTAAGAAAAATTTTGTGACTTTAGAGAGTGCAGGTCTTGTGACTATGAGTATCAGAGAATGAATGAGTTACTAAAAGTAGTTCAAAAAAATATTAAGGGGGTTTAAAAAAAAGGAGTAAAATAAAAAAAAATTTACATGAAAATTTGTAAATTTCTGAGTTGCATGTGGCTTTGCCACTGACCTCAAGTATATTTTAAACTAAAATAAATATGTTAATGTCTCTAGCAGTTAAATTAATAAACTTATAAATAGAAAACACGATTTACACATATTTTAAAACTAAAGAAATTGTCTATTAAGCTTAAAAATTAAAAATAGTAAAGTGCAATAACATATATATATATATATATATAACAACAAAGGACCTGAATTCTCACCTTTTAACTTTACATTACCCGACAAGACCCTGTTTTTTCTTCTTTTTTTTTTTGTTGGTGAAAGACTCTGCTTTTAGACTCTGTTTTTTTCACCTATACGTTAATATGATAGTAACCTTAGGTTTAGGGTTTGAGCTTAGTTGAAAAAAATCAGAAAAATAGGAGGTGGAGAGTGGAGAGTGGAGAGTGGAGAGTGGAGAGTGCTGAATCAGTGATCACATGGGACAAGAGAAGTCGAATTGGACTTTCGTTGGGAAGGATAAGGCGGTATTTAAGGAACACCTTCCGTTCATCCCAAGCGACAAACGTGTGGCGTTGGATCAAGTGGCATATCCTCCTGGGACCATTCATCGGCTAACGATAAATCATAATAAAACTAAGAAAAAAATGCAGATAATTAATTCTTCATTTCATGCAAGGAGACTTTGATTGACTAACCGTTAATATTAATTATGGTTACAAAATTATCATGTAATTTCTATTTGACTACATCAACTGTTGACTTGAACTAATCCAAACTGTCACATTATCTTTACTCAACCCACATACTAATTGCCAAAGTCAACAATAGAACTGACAATCACAGTCAGTATTGATCATTAGTTAACTAATGAATTATTTGACAGAATAGTCTTATTGCATAAAATGAAAAATTTAGAAGAGTTTTGTTGAGTTTTATAGCTTATAAAAATTATCTGTATAATAAAAAAAAGTTCTTAAGAATTATTGTATTTTTCTTTAAAATTAACGGAGGATGGATCCCATCCGATCCAATGGCTGGGAATGAAACAATCTACGCCATAAAGGAATCCATTCCGTTAATTTTCCCTCAGTTTCGATGTTTGGAGTTATTTGTTGAGTTCGACATGTGATCTCATCTCATCGCAGACGCAGCGCTACTCTTTTCCGCGGCCTTTGTCTTTTCCACACTCCAACGCTGCACACTGCACATGCGTTTCCTTCCTCTTTCCCCTTCAGCCCTTCTCTTTTTATTCTTTTTTCTACCAATTCTTTTCATACTCCATTGCATGCACTTTGTTTGATTTTTCGTTATCAAACAAAAATTTCAAAACTGTAAACCATTCGTTTGTGATGCCTTTATATCCAAGGTGCTCCTCTAATATCTAATCATGTTATTTATTTACTATTATTTTAAAAAATTTATACAATTTATTTTATTTTTAAGCAAAGATTAGTGATTAAGGTTTTTTTAGAGACATGCCAAAATAATAACTTTTCTTTTATTTGTATTATAAGAGTTGTGAATTGTCATGCCCATCTAAGTTGTAATCTGCATCATCTCGTGCTCTAGCAAAAATATAAAGGTGATCTTATTCGAAATTCATTTCAAATTGATTAATCTAAAGTTAAGAAAAATTAAAATAAAAAGAAGACTTCGTGAGGCCTTTTTTTTATTTGATTTGGACTGTTTGATTTAAGATGAACACTTCAAATGAAAAAGGTAGTTTTTACATTTTTGCTAAAATATGGGAGGATCCAGATGTAATTAATATTGAAATAATTTTTAATATGCTGCGATACTTACTTGATAATTACCTTTGTTAATTGTTCAAATTTTAAAATAATTTAAATTGAGTCCAAAAATAGTTTGATATAATAAAATTGACAGACTTAATAATTTAAGACATTAGAAAATAAACTAATACAAAATAGCTATTCCGACATGCTTAAATATTAATTAAATTTGTATTTTATTAACTTATCAATATGCTTTATAAGTAAATTGCGTACACTCAAGCATTCAAATAAAGCGTTGAAGCAGAGCTCAGTAAATTGTTGGATATTGTGACAAGCAATGATTAAAGAAAACTTAACATATTGGAAGATTGAAAAAGAATAATATTGAACAATTTAGCTTATTGAAGGGGGTTAATTTTTATTATTGTTAATTTCTTAAAAAATTTACAAAATAATGGAAAAGTAATTCAATCGGCTTCCATACCAAAATCTGTTAGAAAAAATGGTAAAAATATACTTGGAGTACTATAGTTTTACTTAAAAATAATTTTAGTCTTTATATTTTAAAAGTAAGGAATTTAATCTTTGTAGTTTAAAAAATCATGAAATTGGTTTCTAAAATTAGTCATAGGTTAGTTAACATTTTGACCAATACATATGACATTGACTAGGATATTTATTTCAGTATTAAAATCCACATAAGCTCTACACGTGTAAGACCTAAGTTGACATGGCGCCACATTAATAATTTTTTTTCTTCTTCTCTCCTCACATACGTATCAACAGAGTCACCTATGTTGGTTCATTCATCTATAACAACACTACCACCACTAGGCTTTTACCAATGTGGCTAGCGCCTCCTTGGCATCGACGCCAACCTCCTGTGGGCGGCGGAGGTCACCATCAAGACCTCTTGCCCTCCGACCAATCGCAAAGGGACCTATGTTGCCTTCTTTTGGAACATCTTCAACATGGGAGATGTTATCAGAGGCCTCATCCTTGTTGCTTGGTCTAGCAAAGACAAAACCAGAGTCCTTAAAGTTCAATTTGTCATGCGAATCCTTGTGTGAGTGTTTGAGCTGATGAGCCAACCTACCACCCCAAATAGCACAAGAAAGCATAGCAACCACCCCAATCCCCACGAAGCCCCTCACTCTTATGCTCTTGAAACTTAAATCCATTATATACTCAATCCCCATTGACCCCAACATATGTGCACTCTAGTAAAAAACATTATTGAACCCTCTTGTCCTCAATTTGAAAAGCACATCATTCACATTATTGAACTGGTAAGTGTAGAAGAAGTTGCTGGACTAAGCAGCATGGACTATAAGAAGCATATCCTCCAGTTTAAGAACAACTTCAGAACCTCGACACCCTTGGTGTACACATTAGAGTATACTATTTTTGTACACTTGTCCTGTTATCACAAACCACCTCGCTAGGTGGTAAAATTGCCAGTGATAGGATTGTCCCCATAGACATGAAACACATGAATCCTGTGTAGGTTCAATTGTTGATTGAAGCAACCTCACTACGGTTGTAATTTAGAATGAAGGGGATGAGGCCTCCAATGACACCTTCCATGTTGAAGATGCTCCAGAAGATGACGATGTAGGTCCCTTTGCCGTTGGCTAGAGGGTAGGAGGTCATGATGGCGTCGTCCTCCGCCCACAGGAGGTCGATGCCAATGCTGAGGAGGTTGCCAGCCAAGATGGCAAGGCCGTGGTGGTGGTAGTGGTTGTAGTAGAGGAAGAAGCTAGTGTAGGTGACTCTGTTGATACTATGTACTAAAAGGGAAGAAGAAGGAAAAAAATTGATGAAGTGGTATCATGTCAACTTAGGTCTTACACGTGTGGTGCTGACATGGATTTTAATGTTATGTAAGTATTATAGTCAGTGCCACATGTATTGATCAAAATATTAACTAATGATTGACTAATTTATGACTAATCCTGAAACTAATTTCATGATTTTTGACACTACATACACTAAATTTATTGCTTTTAAAATAAAGAGACTAAAATCATTATTAGATAAAATTATAAAGATTTTAAATATATTTTTACCTAGAAAAAATCAACAAATTGTTGAGGTAGTAAGTGACTTTATTTTTAAAAGAAGAAAAACACAGGTTGGAATATAAAAAAACATATTTATTTAGAGATCTTTAACATTAACTAATTTTAACTGGACACCAATGTAACTCAGACATACTCTAATTTCTCATTAAAAAAATCTATAGGAAAAAGGTGGAGGGAGAATCCTGCGTAGGGAGACAAAGATGGAAATATAAAAGGAAGATGTGAAGTGGGAACTGCCGAACAGGGAAGAGTGAAGGCGGCATAGGAGTAAGAGAAGCAAAACCAGAGGAGGGTATGGTTTGGCATCCACGGGAAAGAACAAAAAAGAGCATGGCAGGGCCTAGTATTTACAACATGTGGGCCACCCCTTCTGGAAGATTAATAATAATAATAGTTATTAATAAACTAGAGAGGAATTAATGAATAAATAACAGGGGGTGGGGTGGGGTCCAAGAGAGAGAGAGGGAATAGAATCAAAAGAGATATGAATGAGAAAAAAGCGGTGAGGAGACGCAGCCCAACAACAGCGCACCGAAATTGAAACAACATCGCGTCAACCCTCAACTTTGACGTGTAACTGCAACACACCACACCACCCCTCCCTTTCTTCCTCCCTTTCACGTCCTCGTTTCGCCACGCCACTGTCCTCGCCTCTTCCTTCTCCTCCACGCCTTCTCCCTCCTCCTTCCCCTCCCCACTCTCTCTCTACTCTCTTTCACTCCCTCCTTTCTTCCCCAATTAATCCCCTCATTTCTCGGCATTATGATTACACAGTATCCAACTCTATTCAATTCAATTATTTTTATTATTACATATTTAAAAATTAAAAAAAATAGATTTTACACTATTTTTATTATTCCGACCAATTTAATTTTTTTAATTACTATGAAATATTTTACTTTTAAAAAATAAATGTGTCTACAGTAACAATCAAATTAATAAATTCACTAACAGAGTAATTTGTACTTTTTTTTCAAAATTTGAGAAGCTTCTTTTGTTGAATTTATAAATTATAAATTGAGGAGAATAAATTACATAACCTTTAAAATTTAAATACTAAAATTATAATTTAACTATAATTCAACAAAAAATTATAATTTATTTATACAATAGGAATGCAATAACTTCGTGGCACATAGAAAGGAAAAACAAATCCATCAAAACCTGAGTTGAATCCTGGTTACACTTTTCTTTTTCATAATACTGTATGTTCATTATTAATTAATCTAAATGCATCATGATTTCTTACCAAATATATGTATTTAGGTAATAATAATAATATAATCCTACCGTTCCCTTGTTTTTCGTTCTGATGTTGGTGTGATTATCCTGTTTATTGATAGATGCATTTGATCTTGCCTGCGTAAACAGTAGAGTGAGATAAGTACGAACTAATGAGAGATTTTTTTGAAAATTATTTTGGACGCCACACGTGTACCGGAGAGACTGCCACGTGATGTAGTATGTACAAGTATGCCGTAGGAAAAAAAATAGAGAGAAACGTAACCCTAGATATTATTTGCCTATTACTTATTACTTTCTTGGACTCACTGACTCAACCACGTTTCTTCGGTCCTAACGTGCGCCGTGTCTCTTAACAAGCGCCCTCTCGCTTTGTCCGCACCGGTCCATGTCGGCCTCTCTTCCATTTCTCATCCCGATCAGTCCTTCTCTTCCTTTATCTTGCCGGCTTTCAAGACGCTGAAGGTCGTCCCTCAATCTCAACTCTACCTGCTTCTCAGAGAACACGCCACCATATCGATGCTCTAGGTAACGTTATCTTTCGAAGACCTCCGATGTTCAATCTTGAATCCTATGTTGTTTGCGCCAATCTGATTTAATGGACTGTATTCCCCTTTATTCCAACTCTTTACGCGTTTGAAGTTGTTATGAATTTAACAATCATCTGCGGTCCTTAGCGTGACTGTTTTCTTTCTTTGGCTGCTAAAATTGTTTGAATTGGAAGGGTTATGAACTCTAGCTGGATAAAAAAAGTTTACTCTTCTCCACTCTCAACAACGCAGTCCTTTTGGTGCTGCGTGGAAGATTAGGAATTTTGATTAGTTTGATGAGCAGAATGGCGAGAACTCAAAAGAAATGGTCGTATTCTTTTTCTGAGCAATTTCAAGCATAACAAACCTCCGTGAGGCTAGCTCCGATGAATTTGATTTGCTTTGTGCCTTGAAAGATTCTTTTTCATGAACTTACAGATTTCGGCCCAAATTCCTCATATTCGAGAACAGAGTACTTGCTAACTCGATTTGTCTTTATCCATATATCTATTCTTTTTGTTTTAGGCTCTAGATGCGTTGAACTAAATCTTGGACTCTGCATTTTGCTTGGGTTGAGGCACCCATCTCTACTTTGATGCCGTTTCTCTCGATTCATTTATATTTTCTGACAGTTTTTTTCTCAGGCCTATTCCATATATATAGATGTTTTGATATCATTTCATCTATGGACAGCCGCGATAACTCATTTTATCCTTTTGGTTGGCCTTTCTCTTTCGTTTTACTTCAGAAATGGCTTTTTATGACTCGAGAAATCAGAAGTGGGAACATATATCTATATATAGATATATAACTATCCACCTTTCCTTCGTCGCTTGTAGTTAAGTATGCAGTCTACCTCTCTCCCTGAGAATATCAAAGTACGAAATTGTTTTGCTTCTGTTTTGGCCAATAGCCAGTCGAGGAGTGATGGATTTCAACTTTCCGTAGGATAATTATGATAAGATTCAAAAGTTGATCCCCAAGAAATTAGTTTTCCCTCCTACACACAATTAGAACGGGGAACACGCATATAAGTATTTATTCTTTTATTTTTGTTTATTTTTAAATTAACGAGATTTTGGCCGTATAGTTTTCCCTGGGTGTTAAGCACCCAATCTTTATTCAATTGCATCTATGTATCTGCTTTCTCTTTCTTTTTGCTTGTGTTGCAGCTACATGTTTAGTTGTCTTAACTGTTTGGTTTTTGGGTATTATCTCGGCACAACTGTTTTAAGTGCTTGCACTTAGACTTAGGCATTCAGCTATTGCTGTCTTTTTTGCTGCTTCTTGCTGCTTTTTATTTCATGGAGTATGCATCATCTGGAGTAATAGAAGAGGCTGCTCAGCCTACTTTTGATAAATAATTATTCAATAGTATGCATGAATTATGAGTCATTGAGTTGCAATGTTATCTCCATAGTAATTTTTCTATTGTCTACGAAAGGTTATTTGCGACATGTATTTTTTAGATCAATTATAGCGCTGCAAACCTTGGTACTAAGTAAGTGGGACACTTTTTATGTAATTGTATGCAGAGGTGGAGTGTTCTGATTGCTTATTCTTTTTGATTCATAATTCCATACATGTTTGACTTGTTAGTCACATTTTTTATTTTTAATGCATCTACAAACTGCAGAGTACAAGCAAGCACTCACAATTGTTAAACCAAGCCATAGTATTTCTCTTATTGTACCTCGTGCTGCCCTTTCTTCCCCTACAATAAATTTGTTGATCTCTGTTTCTACCAATCCACTTGTTTCTAACAATTGCTTAGGATTGCATTTAATGTTTAATTATCTTGAAACTAATTTATTTGTCATGTTTTGTTCTTCCTCGTCGCCTTATTGCCAAGTCTAAGCAAGGGTTTTGAGATTTCTAATTAGGAAATGGGGACATTTTATTTTGCATTATCCGCAGCCACAACAACATGAAGGATTTTTTTTTTTTTCCTTCAAGAATTTCAAGGAGTCAGATATTGAAGTCCTTTTTTTTTTTTGCATTAAGAAATTTTGGATTACACTAATTAGTGAAGTAAAAGCTTCAGTCTTTCGGAATTGAGTTGTGTTGTATGTGACACACTTTCACGAACCCAAAATTTGGAATTCCCTAAGTTGACTCTGTTTTCATGTTCTCCTTAAAATAGACTTACGGAAGTGTAAAGTGTCAAACTATATCCCTTTCCTGTCTATAACTTAAGCTGTGGTTCATTTTGCTGGCTTCTGAATTATTATGTCCTTATGCATTGAGGATGGGTGTACCTTGTTCTTTTTATTAATATGCTAATCTTGTATGGGTGGGTCAATCTGTGTTCTTTATCTTTTATTCTAGTTTTCAACTTGTTTGGAGGTAATTAAGTTTATCATGCGATTTATGCGTTCTGATATCATATGGTGCCTGTTTACAGTAGAGGTGATATTAACTGATTAAAATGATATATGATCTCAATATTTTATCTTCAATTTTTTAGTGATGCAAACAACATCAAAATGTGATTTTACCACTTTTGTTCCTGATAAATTTCCAGTACTGATGCCATCTCCATTAACAGGATGATTGACATCCTAGCTGGGTTAAGGAATCAGATCTTGCTGGATTAATCTGCTCTCGTAACAACAGATAAAATCAATTGTGGTTTAAACTTCCAATATATTAGATGGATCGACGTGATACTTCGGGATTTGTTAGCGGGGGGTGTGTCACACTCTTGTAGGCACATCTAACCCTAATTTTGTAGATATATATATTTACCCGGAAGTCAGGCAGGCTGTTCTGTTAAAATTGATATAGGCTTAGGTATTATTTCTGCAATTGATTTATCATTTATGGACGTGAGGTTCCAGAACTTGGGTTTCACTGCTAATCATTCTGTAAATGCATTCAATATTTTGGGCAATTCTATGCAAGTTGAGGGAGTTGGAACCAATGGCACAGACACCATCCTACGACTTGATTCCCCTGCTTCTTCAGTTCCCTATATGTCCTCCTTTAGGGGAACAAAAAGGAAGTGGGATTTGATGGACAGATGCATGGGCCAGAGAGTTGGCTCTTCTTTGTCTCTCGGGCTTGGGCGTTCAACAAGTTCCTCAGATAGCAAGGGTAGTTCAGCTACTGCTTGCACTGCTATCTCTTCAGCCAAAGAGATTGATGAGGAATCCTCTATGGATATTGAACTGGACTTTACTCTTCATCTTGGCAGTGAGAAGGGACAGAGCCTTAAAAAACCTGCTAGTTTGAATTTGAAGACCTTGGAGTTGCAGCCCAAGGTTGATTTGGAGTTAAGCCTTTCCACTGGGGCCTGTGAGTCAGATGTTACTAGCGTTCAACCAAGTCCCTCACCTCTTCAATTCAGTATGGAGATGCCATTATTATTAAATGGGGCAAAAAATGCAGATGAGGGATCAACTTCTTGTAGTTGGAAGTCAGGTATTGTCTTACCATCATCAGAAACTTCATTAAATTCGCTGAATACAGGCACTACTTTTCTTTCAAACCAGGCTTCAAAGAAGTTCAACCAGAATCCCTTTCTTCTGGACCTCCCATCAACCACGCCAAAAAGTTCAGTCACCTGTACTTCCGGGATAACACAGCTGCAACAGCCACAAAATCGCAGCAGTAATTCTAAAACATGTCAAGTTGAGGGATGTGGAAAGGGAGCCAGGGGTGCTTCTGGACGTTGTATATCCCATGGAGGTGGTAGGAGGTGTCAGAAACCAGGCTGTCACAAAGGAGCTGAGGGTCGGACTGTGTACTGCAAGGCCCATGGGGGTGGCAGGCGATGCGAATTCCTCGGTTGCACAAAGAGTGCAGAAGGACGAACAGATTTCTGTATTGCCCATGGTGGTGGCCGGAGATGCAGTCATGAGGATTGTACTCGAGCTGCAAGAGGAAAATCTGGATTGTGTATCCGACATGGTGGTGGCAAAAGATGTCAGAGAGAGAATTGCACCAAGAGTGCAGAAGGGCTATCAGGTCTTTGCATCTCTCATGGTGGTGGGCGTCGATGCCAATCTCTTGGATGCACAAAGGGGGCTCAAGGGAGCACAATGTTCTGCAAAGCACATGGTGGGGGCAAACGGTGTACAGCACCAGGATGCACCAAGGGGGCTGAGGGAAGCACCCCCTTCTGCAAGGGCCATGGTGGAGGTAAGCGCTGTGCATACCAAGGTGGTGGAATTTGTACCAAAAGTGTGCATGGAGGGACCAACTTCTGTGTGGCACATGGGGGTGGAAAGAGGTGTGCTGTGCCTGACTGCACAAAGAGCGCAAGAGGACGGACTGATTATTGTGTTCGTCATGGAGGAGGTAAGAGATGCAAGTTTGAAGGGTGTGGAAAGAGTGCGCAAGGAAGCACCGACTTTTGCAAGGCACATGGTGGAGGGAAGAGATGCTCTTGGGGCCATCCTGGATCAGAATATAGCAACCAACCTGGTGGTCCATGTAATTCATTTGCAAGGGGGAAAACAGGTCTTTGTGCGCTTCATAGTGGGCTAGTGCAGGATAAGAGGGTTCATGGTGGTGTGTCCTTGGGTTCAGTTCAGGATCCTCATGTTAGTAAACCTGATGAACTAAAGCAGGTAGACATGGATATGGATATGATGAAAATAATGGGTAGCCTGGGCTCTGCTGCTGATGTTAAACAATATGGAGTAGCAAATGCTCATATCTCAGCTGCTGAAGGTGGTCACTTGCCGAGGTCGGCTGCTGTTCCTGAAGGTAGAGTACATGGTGGAAGTCTGTTGGCAATGCTGGCGGGGAGTTCTGGCCCAGGTTCAAGCAGCAGAAGTGGTCTAGTTAGTGATTCATCTGAGCCAATGAAATCTCACGCGTTGCCCCAGAGATGGATTTAAGTCTTGGAAGTTGGCAAATTTCACAAGCATCCTTACTCCCTCTAGATGTTTGATTATTGATAATTAGTTTTTATGTCCTCGTTTGAATAGAACCCCCAAGTCCCTTTCCCATTTTCTGTAAATATAATATTTGATAAAACGTTCAGCAGATTGTGAATTCATGTTCTACCAGTAAGTCATATTAGTGTGCCATGTATTCTACTTAAATAAAAGTCTTCACTGGGATCGTATTTATTGTTTGTGTTTGTTATTTTAGGTCGTGGTTACAAGTTAATAACTGTTTGACAGGCCTGCCTGTACTGTAATAGATTGTGGTTGCTCTTTTTGGCTACGTCTACCGTTGCAAGGTTACGTTTATATGTTAGTATTTTTGTCTCCTGGAATTCCTTTAGCTATATTGGCAGGTTTTAAATAAACGGGAATGGCATGGGTAAAGATCAATGATTACCTGTAATGAAGGAAAGCTAAGAGTAACATGGGCTAGGAGGAGATGGAGTAAGCGATTTGATGCGTTCATATTTTCCGTTAGGATTGGACTTGTTTCAGTATATATTGCTTTAAGAGCTGAAAATAGAAAAGTGGAAGAACAATGAAAGTAAGTAATGACCCTCCACCCCCTGAAAAAAAAAATGAAAAAGAAAGAGAAAAAATGTAAGTGAGGATTGGCAAGGGGTTTAGATATGATATATCCTCCGTTTCTACAGACCCTTTTTCTTTCAAACATACCATACCTCGAGGTTTCGGGAACTTTGACGTTGCCATTTGCTCTGTCATATCATTTTCACGAGCTAGGAGGGTTCATGCTCGAACTTGGCCATCTTAGAAAGCTTATCAACAGCACGAATCAAGTGGTGAAGCCTGGCCACAAACTCGATGAGCGTGAAAGTGAAGTTGGTCAGTGACAGAGCTGCCGTGCTCTCTAATGCTCTCAAACTGGGTACCAAGGCTGAGGTTGTCCCACTGTCTCCGTCAAAGGGATCCACCTCTCTAGATGGCCAAAAATATATTCTTCTTGACTGCTTCCTCGTCATCTCATGGTAAGACTGCGTTTGTGGCGTAACCCCTGTAGGAATGCTTTCGACTGGTGGGTTTGAGCTCTTTTCTGTGTCGAGCTCAGCCGTCTGTTCTGGTGTTTTGAAACTGATCGAAAGAGGCTTTGATTCCAAGAAGGATGTGAGTAAATAAGCGTGGAGTTGTGTAGAGCGTTGCAGTCGCTCAGTGGAGCTCTGAAGCTTGTTAATTTGAGAATTTTTCAGACTCCCCTTCATGTTGCTAATGTCTCTGCCTAGCTCCCTTACTAGCTCTGCAGCCTGGCTTGAAGCCTCTTGGATTTCTGACGCCAGTGTCATCCGAAGATTGTACGGCGCCTGCAAGTGAAAACATATCTCTCAAAACCCCAGCTAACCCATTAATCTCATATGTAATGGCAATGTTGTATTTTGTATGAGGTTCGAATTGAAGACTTTGTGCCTAATTGATGGTTGAAAATTTCTCAGGCGCACTTTGCATTAGGTATGCAAGGTTGTGAAATTTGTGGGTTTAGGTCAATTTGTAAAGGAAACACGGCCACGTAAATAATATATATATATATATATATATATATATATATATAATTAGATCATAAATAATCTTTTGAATAAGATTCGAGTAAAATTTCTAACAAAGTATCTACACACAAAGAATCATCTATATGTCAAAGTACATTGAGATGCAAATGAAATTCTAAGTATTCAATGAAGGAAGAAAAAGAGGGATGGAATAGAATGGTAAAGCAAAGGTAGAGAATACTTCTGTTCAATTAAAAAATGAGTTTGGGTGAAACTGAGTAGAGTTGTGAAAAATTTAAAATTAACGAGATGAGTTGACAAATAGAATAAAATAAAATAACGAGTAGATTCAATTATTTCATTCTAAAATCATAAGTTATGACTGAATTTATGAGAATTAGTATGAGTCTACTTGAATTAAGTTGATCATGAGTGCAAATTATAAGATTTTACTAATTAACTTATGCCTTTGACAATAGGTAAATAAGTCCTAGTATGAGTCTATCACTAACAAGATTCTTACAGTATTCAGGGATCCAATTCAATATAACATCCGAAGTCTTTGGCTTACCCCTAAATTTATTATTGAAGATTCTGAAGCTAGTGACATCAGTATGTGTACAGGTATAGCATGATGAGAGATGGGGTTTAGTGGCTGACGAATATTTTTTCTTGATTAATTTGAACGCGGCATGCACACTGCAATGGGCGCATATGCGAAAAAAAGAGACAGGGAAGGGAATACCTGAATTTCTGAGTGTAGAATACTATGAAGTGCCATAACTTGATGAGCACAATGTCGCAAAGCTGCCCCAACATTCTCATATTCTGCCCATGGATAGAACAGGTGAAGGAATCTCCCATGTGGTGGCTCCCATTTTGCTGAATTAGCCTTGTAATATAACCATGCATCACTCTTCAGCTTCAGTCTCATCCCTTAAAAATACTAAACTTCCAGAAAGGTAAATTTAGTACTATTACTAACACGAAATAAATACCAGTGTCTCAAGCTTTGGCCTGAGTTTAAGGTGTTCTGGCATCTTTGGAAAGCTGGTTCGTCCAGAAACTTATCCATAGCAGTTGTGCTGTAATTAGACTGCTCACACCCATCGTCTTCTAAATACTTCTTAACACATTCTGTCATTTTAAAGGTGAGAAATTTAATCCAGAATGCAGCTAAACACAAGACTACAAGCTAAAAGTAAAACCTCAAGATAGTTTTGACTGTGCTAATTGAACCAGTTATATCTTCATGCAACTATATAAATATATATATATATATATATATATATTTATATATATATATATTTGGGGGTTCCAACTTACCCTCAAGGGAATCTGCCACTGAATCAAAGTTAATTACGAGCTCTCTATGTAGCAACTCCCCAGCCCATATAGGAAAAACTAAGAGATTTACCAACACTGATATGGTTCCTCCAATGGCAATTGAATACAAGCGATCCACTGTAGTTTTAATGGGTTTCCCCATTCTGTAGCCAGAGATTATGATCAAGCAGTAGGTTAACAATACAACCCTGAACCCGTTCTCATATTGCTCAAGTGATGGCCACATCTTCATGAACGACGTAACAGCCCCTGCATATATAGCAAATATATATAATTATGTTCAAATCTTTGTTTCATCCTGTACCAAGAAAATTACTTGACAAGTGACAAAATATTTTAGCATGTGAAAGTAAACATACCGATAAAGAAGATACTAAGGCCAATGATAATAGGTTCAGCAACATGGCTACAAGACAGGGCTGTCTCAGCAAAACCAATAGCTAAGATTCCGGCAAGTAAACTCCCAAGTGCTCGATTAAATCCTCGGTTAAATGTCGCTCCTTCAACGTTAAATAATTATTACAACCATATAGACTACTTTAGTTATATTTATGCATGTTCCATTTGATTTTGTTTTCATGACATGTCGTTTCGATTTAACGTACCAACAGTGTATTCAAAGACTTGAACAGCAGTGAGAATGGCCCATATGATATTATTGCCAAACACTTGGTAAGGTGAGTCAAATAGTGCGAGTAATGACGCAAGAAGAGTAGCTACTCCAACTTTGACACCAAATATTGCTCTTCCTTTGTCTTCCTTGCAAATATCCCATGCACTCTGGAACCAACTCTTACACCACAACCCTCTACTTCCAGATTTCTTGCCTATTTTGGTAATTGTAGGAATGCTTATTTCTATGGTCCCCTCTTTACCATTCATTCCCCGCAGAAATTTCAAATTTCTGTTAAAGTGAACGAGGATGAGGTAGTGATTGTGAGGAGAAATGAGAATAATTTATAGGGAAGAGTGGATCTAAGTTGTTGCTACTACTGGGGAAGGAAGTTTGTCTGGTCAATATCTGATAAATGGAGGAAGAGAATTGATGCGACAATAATCCAATCCAAGACAAATAATGGAGCTAAGAAATCTCAGGATAATAAGATGCTTAGCCTCAATACTACAATGCAGAATTTGAATAATTGTTTGTGTATTTCACAAACGTGACCAAAATGGTAACTTACAGCAATTTATGCTCAAGTTGTTAACATAATCACATTGGAAGAACCTGAATTTTTAATGTCATGATTGGTTGCTCAAATTAGGTTATGGGAATAGGAATAAGAATGGGAATGGAAAAAACTTTTTTTTTCCTTCTTTGGTTGTAAAAATATGTATAGAAATAAATTACTATAATACTATTTGATGTAAAAAGTTATGCAAATATTATATATAATAACACTCGTAAATAAATTAAACATAGACATAGAATATAATTTTTTAATATATTATACAATATTAATTATTACTCAGTAACAGATTAAATATATTTATATTGTATATAAGACAAATCGAAAGAAAAATTTGTAGAGTTAATTCATAGATATAGTTAATAATCAACAAGTCAATAATATTTTTTTTAATAATTTTTTAATATCTTACAAAACATATAAAATAATTTTTAATATACTTTGAGGACACTGCAAATAATAAGGATTAACGGATTAGGTCACAAAGTTTAATAATAAAAAGATGTTAAAAAAATAAATTATAATAAATTAACTATTTTATTTAAATGGTACATGATAATAAATAAAAAATATTTATTAAAATAGAAAACGATCATACAAATTAAAATAAATATCGCTTCTAAAAACTTAGTATCAACAATTTAATTTTGAAAATTGGACGAAATTAATTATAAATTAAGATGAGAGTGTAATTTCAAAATTTTTATAAAGGTATGATAGTCAAATTGTTATGCTGAAAGTAAACGAAAAATTATTCCTTCACTTGAGCTAGGAAATGCATGAAGATTCCAACAACCAAATATAGAAACGTTGAAAATTTTCTCTCTCATTTCTGTTCCTTATTTCAATTCCAAAAACCAAATATAATCTAAATTTCCTTAATCGAAATCGGTCTTTGATTTCTGCTGCCTGTTCTGCTTTGCTTTGTACTCTCCTCAATTCGTTGTCATTCCTAATTAGACACAAAAGGCCCATTTTCTAGCCATTCATATGACAGGATGTCATGTATCCCTTATATATTTCTCAAGCTCTCTGAGACTTTGCTCTATTATTCTTTAATATATGGATGGTAATGTCCCATCCACCAGCAATCCAATTAGCAACTTGGTGTCTGTAAATTCTTGAAAGTATAAGACAGAAGGTATATTATAACTCATTTCTAGCAGTATTTGCCAAACTATACTCAACCTACACTTTGTTGATCGGCGTTCGTGATAACTAAGCACAGAGGACAACCTGACTTTCAAATAAAAGTATTATTTTTGTCTTTAAACTTTGACTTAAGTTTTAATTTCATCCTATAACTATATTTTATGTCAATTTTGTTTCATATTTTTTTAATTAATTTTAATTTTATCTTTGAACTTAATATCGTCTAAATTGTTAATGATAGAAGTGATAGAATAATTTCATTCAATTAGACGCATTCAAGTTAAATATACACTGACAATTTTATCATAATAAGTGTATATTTAACGTGGATGTTCTAATTGAGCAAATTGATGTTAATGTATGTAATAGAAGTAGTCGCATATAGTGTTTGTCATAAGTAATTTAAATAACATTAGATTTAAGGACAAAATTGAAACTAATTAAAAATGATGTCAGGTAAAATTAACATAAATTAAAATAAAGTTAACAAAATTAAAACTTTCACTACCAGAAAAATCAGGATCAGAGACAGAAAGTCCCATCTCTGATTGAAGAGAAGTATGTCTTTGATGGATTAGAGACGGAAAAAATTTAGTCTCTAAATTAGGCATCGCAAACAAATTAGGACAGAATAATATTTCATTTAAAAATCAGAAATGGAATGTTCAGAGACAGAAGTAGTTCCGTCTCCGATTTGGGAAGGATGTTTTCATCTCTGATTCCTTCTCCAATCAAGGGCAGATTTTTTTGTCTCCAATCAGGGACGAAATTTTTTCGTCTTTGATTCCATCTCTAATTAGGGACAAAAATTTCATCCCTAGTTTCACCTCTAATGTCTAAGTTCTATAAATTAAAAGATACATGCACAATCAAATACTTTAAACACATTATACCATGCAACTTTTTAAGAAAATATTTAGCGAACAAGAATGGAATTGCAAGCATTCATTGTGCATACATTTTTTAATTTATTGAATGGAAAAAATTAAATTAATACCTTAGTTACAAATGATTTGCAGGTTCTTTACCTTCTCCTTCTCCTATATATCTATTTAAATTGTTGATGCGTGTTAAAATGTACATAAAATTGGCTTCAAGCAAGTGGAATATGATAGCTATAATCATTGACCTAATTAATAACAATACATATCCTTAATTATGTCACTGATTACTACCATCATCTCTCTACTTGATGAAGCCTGTGTTATGTGTATTTTAACGCATATTAACAATTTAAAAAAGTGGTGCACCTTGACATAGATTATGATATGATTACTGGCAATCACTAGTCATTGAAAACAGATAATAAATAATTTTAATTTTAGGTGCAAATGAGGCAAAAACAAACTCAAAAGCTCTAAATGTATGGTCATATTCTAAATGCATGTATTTCACTAAACCTATTTGTAAAATTGATAAAGTCAAGGGATATTTTCCAAGATGAAAATAAGGGCTAAAAAATTGAAAGTCAGAAAGTATTCAAGCATCTTAAGCAAGGGACAAGCGTCTCCTATCGCAAAGGCTAACGTCTCTTCCAGAGCCAGTCAAGAAAAAGAGGGTAGAGAATAAGGAAAAGTTGGTATCATGACATACATATACAAAAACCAGGCAATGACTAGAACAAGATATGAGAGTGAATTTTTGGAATTAGATATATCATCAAATATAAAGAAATTTAAGAAGCAAATTTGTAGTAACAGTGACTATTAAATTTTTAAACTTGAAAGTTCAAACCTCAAACAAACCTACTCATTTCACAAGCACAAAGTTCAATCTAAGAGGGCTATGATCATAACCCATCGATGGTAATGCAACCACATAAGCTTCAAGGAAATGAACTTGGAAATTGTTGTAAAACATAGGATCAATTCTTTCTTGTAAAAGTGCAACCTTTCAAAGGCATATCTAAAACATGACAATCCTCAGGAAACATCTTGAAACACTACATATAACAGTCTATTATACTCTCTTCCCCCCCCCCCCCTTTTCTTTTCTCTTGTGAATAGAGAATTTGGTTGAAATAACCTATACCCATCCAAGGTAAACCTGGATCACAATTAAGCTTTCTAAGACTTCCTACAAAAGCTTTCTGCTAGCAAAATCTTGATTACCATATATAAAGGTAATATAAAGATCACTACCCAAACTAACTTCATTGTACAAAACATGGATAAAATTTTTACAAACTATAGAACAGAGATTTGAACATCATTATTCCATAAAATACAAAGACCAACAAACTTGCCAATAGCATCAACAGAAAAACAAAAATTATACTTCAATTTTCTTGTGATGTTTTCCATTTTTCTCCTCCGGTCTTTAATCTCCTTGAGGAAAAGAATGTGGGGCTTAAACTAGACTCAACTCCTTCAAACTTCTCACTATTAAGGAAGCTCCAATTCCTTATAATTTTGCCTCATTTATATAGTTCTTATATGTTTTGTTATTAGATTTTTTAATGAAAATATACCCAATCATGTGAAGTAGAACTATGGAAAGTATAAATTTCTTAATATTTTCATTAGAAAAATTAATAGAAAAGATATGAAATTTGCTTCTTAAATTTTCTTTTCCTCTGTCACTCGTGGTTTCTACAATCGGAATAACAAGAATGCAAATTTTTGAAAAAAAAAACTAAGCTTATCGATATGCTGATGGAGAGAACAAATCGAAGACAAATGATGAACTATGAGCACGTGACAGAGCTACAGAGGGGCTAGAGAGAGAGAACGATTGAGAGAGTGAGGGAGCTTGAGAGAGAAAATGCTCCTGGAGGCTAAGAGAATGGCAGACGCAGATGCAGGGAAGAGGACTTGGGGCTTTAGATTAAATCATTAGAGACGAAATTTTGATACGGAAGAATTTCATCTCTAATGTTAATGCAACGTCATTGCAATAAAATTACTCAGAGACGAACAGTGGGCATGAATCAAATCCGTCTCTAATATTTTGATTTATAAAAAGATATATAAAATAAGTTAGAAACGAAATTTTGACACGCCATAATCTATCTCTAATATTAGAGACAAAAATTTAATTAGGGATGAAAAATTTCTTCTCTGATTTCGTTTCTAATTCTCTGTTTTACAACTTCAAATCATAGACAAAATTTGACCAGAATCAATGAGTAATCTAAAACGAAATAATTTTGTCTCTGATCCCGATTTTTCTTGTAGTGTTTAATCAAAATTTAAAGATAGAAATAATACTTTTGCCGAATGTTATTTCTTACTAAGGAAAGCCTCATGATCCTCATTTGTTTATTTGCTTCATATATACTTCACACGTTTAGTGATTTACTCTTGTTTCTTCAGTATGGTTGTCAACAAAGAAGAGAGAATATGTAATATTCTTGAAGAGCAAAAGGTAGTTATTCAAAAAGGGACTCGAGATAGAGAGGAGGAATATGTCCCAGATCTAAATGAAGATTGAGTTTGATCTTCATAAGAAAGTCTCTGCAATAAGTAAAAGAATTATATCTGAACTTATTGCTCACTTATTGATTGGAATATAGCCTTTAAGGGTGTAAAGTGTAAAGTGTGCTGTAGTTACAGTAAACCAAGGGAGGGAAACAAAAATTCCCATTGCTGTCTGAATAATGATGGTACAGTTTGATTTCACCTGCCTATTCTATTCTTTTCCTCTTTCTTACCATTGCCATATTCTTCTAGGTTATTCTTTTTGAGTGAGTTGCCTCCATTAAAATACCACTTTTTATAGCCAAAACACATTGAACACACTGTGGAATTGGATTCCCATGATGTCGGAAGCTGAATCTTCCATATATCCTTTATTGTACGGACGAAACAAAGGAAAACTTTTGCCCTTCACCTCACGTGAGCATTGGAAGTTACATTTCCGCAAGTGGTCTCAAAAGTAACTCCACGAGGACCATCATAACTATAAAATATTTTAATTATTTTAATTTAGTTCTTATAAGTATAAAATCGTTCAGGCATTTTAATTTAATTTTTTTAAAATTATATTAATCTCAATTTACTTTTTTATTTGTCAAAATAACTATTGGCAATCAAAGAATTGAGAATTGTAAATTTTGAAATTAAACAATAAAAATATCAAATTGAGACAAATATAATTTTTAATAATTAAATTAAAACAGGAAAACTATATATAACCATCTTAAATTATAAAACCCAGATTTAATTAGCATTCGCTTGGTTCTTTCGAAAGATGCGTTAGAAGCATCCACGTTTATTAGGCTTGTTGCCTATTTGTTTTCTGTTTTTAAGAAGAGAGCAGAAGGCTTGTTCTCTCTCTCTCTCTCTCTCTCTCTCTCTCTCTCTCTCTCGAAAATTGCATAAAACCCCGCATGAACTTTGGGATCCTTGCAATTTACTTCTATATACTTTCAAACCTAGCAAAATACCCCTTCTAACTTTCAAATATTTGCAAGAGACGCCTTCCATTAAGTTGACTGTCAAGTTGACCATTAGCCAATAATTTAATTAGTTTTTTTTTATATCCAATCAAATTTGAAATACAATAGTTTGATTCAATTTTCATTATTTTTTGTGTAATCTTTACTTTCTCTTAATTTATTAATTTGTTAAATTTTTTAAGTTGAAAGGACAAATATACCCTTACCAGATCAGTAGCAATATGACACATTTATGACGGATGAGCATAAAAAAGTAAATTGAATGATTGACTAATAATTAACTTGACCATGAACTTAATGAATTGAGTCTTTTACAAATATTTAAAAATTAGAATTCATAGAGGTAAATTACAAAGACCTTAAAATTCATGTAGGTTTTGTGTAATTTGTCCAAAAATTTATAAAACAAAAAAAAAAGCAAAAACGTTCTCTCAAACTTTAAATTACTTGCAAGTTGTCCTAGAAACTTCTAGAACCAGTAATTTGGTTCCTAAAATGTCACATTTTAGTAAATACGTCAATTTGTCAATTTGCCTACATGTCCAAATCCATTTCTCTGGCGTGCACCTTTTAATGCTATGATCTACTTGAATGTAATGGCCAGTTTTAAAATGTCAAAAAGTTTTGTAAGTGACTCAAAATTTAATGGAGTTTGCTACATTTTCTAATTAAAAAATGATACTTATTATTAATATCTAAAAAGTATGACATGTCATGTAATACTTCTATTTTTTTAATTCTTTTTCACAATTTTAAATGTGTTTCTCCTAAAATATTGATAGTTGTCGAAGCCACCAAAAATAATTATTATTTCCTCTCAACAAAATACATTGTAAATAAAGTGAGTAGAGTCGAATCCACAAAGATTAAACTGGAACAGTTCTTGAATAGCCAGGAAAAGTTAAGATAAAGTGACCATAGGGAGTTCAAGAACACTAAATAATAAAGAACAAAGAATCTTATACGTGGGCAAGATTAAATCACGTATATTTGTAAAAGTATGTTGAAACAAAAAATTAGATGCGAGACATTAAGATGAGCCTAGTTGAAGTTAATCCTTAGTGCAATATTATTGGAATTGATCATAGATGTAAGAATAAATCAACAATTTCTTTCTACTAATCGGTTATAGCCTTCAGACACGCTTTTCATACTAATTCTTCCTTAGATTTTAGATTAAATGGTTTAAGCAGAACAATAATCTCTATTTAACAAACAATCCCAACAAGGGTGAAATTCAATTTATTAAAAGTATTAAGCAAGAGAAGAACCTGATCCCAGCCAACAAATCTCAAGCAAGATTTATTCATGAACCGGATTGTACATTTTCATTGTATAACCCAATGACACAATCAGATTATACAACTTTCTACTTATACTAGTTCAGCTAAACAATTACGGATTTAACTTTGCTCGCTAGAATTGTTAGTAAAAGCATCCAAGACCCTCTTGGTTTTTTTTTAAATTTATAAATGGAGTCTATCTTGGCCCAAAACTTGAAGAACAAAAAGCAGCTGCCCAACAATCCAAACATGATCACAACAATAATTGACTAGCGGCCCAACATGGATAAATCAATAAACATGATCACAAGAAGAAAAAAAAAAACAAAACACTCCAAGGCTTCACTGTAGTGCACCGTCTCTGCTAGAGTTCCTCTCAATAGCTGCCGTCGCTGCTGGTGAGAGGCAGCCCTCACTTGCCTTCCTCCCTTCTGTCACGACCCATTTTCTAGGCACATGACCGGCACAATGATGAATATCCCATCACTGTAAGCCTTTCGATAAATTCTTCCCACAAGTAAAATCGTTAGTCATTATCTCTATATTCTCAAAATACCATTTCTTAATAAATACAAAGAAAATACATCAGATTTTCTTAATTAAAAATAATAGATCCTCAGTACGAAATACATTATCATACTGAAATACAAGCCAAATACCAAACCCCTGACCTAGATGTCCTAGACGGTTACAGAGCAACATACTGTATAACAAAAGAAGGGCCTACCCGACAGCGGGAAGGTCCAACGTGATCTACTCCTCTAGCGGATGTACTTCGGCGGCAACCTGATCTGAACAAAAAGTTTGTACAAACAGTGTGAGCTTTTAAACTCAGTGAGCAAATCGGCCTTGCGTTAATAAAATTCAAATACATCACCAGTCATGCAAGCATATCCGAAGGCTCAAGCTCAACCAATAGACATAGTTAGAAATTACATACAAGAAAAATTCATCCAATTCAACAAACGATACTAGTACTCGTCAATGGCAATATATCCCGGAGAGCGCACACAGGCCGGCTCACCAATTTTGTATTTTTCCGCCATGACGCACAACCTCATCCTCTTAGCTAGGGCGCCTCACGGATTTATCACCAATCCGGGCTATATCCCTACTGAGGGAATCGTTGTCTCCACACTCATTGGTCAAGACACCCTTTAACCCGGGTTTTCCGCCTTGCCGTGAGAGGGGGTACTGTACCGCTCAATCACAATCAATAGTACAACAGTTCATATCATAATCAGAAGCACAATATAATACTCATCCATATAACAGGTATAGTATATAACTATATGATTCAAATTTCATATCATCATGAGATACTTGCTTTGTCTTATCCATACTTCTGGATTAATTATCTCATTATATTCGTCATTCTGAATCCAATTTCCCTCTATGAATCTTGGGAGTGTCCTACGACATACTTTTTATCACCAGTAATGCTAAAACTCTATTAAAACAGGGTCGTTTCACTCACCTGGATTCCGTACGAGTATCACTTCTCTAAATCGTTACGGACAAGAGTACGCAGGTGAATTTCAGTGTTCCGCTACAGAGATTTTCATGAAAGATTACAGAAAGTACGTTAAGATCATTTTCGTACAGATACTGTTCATACGTACGGTCACTATTCATACGTATGGTACTATTCATACGGTCACTATTCATACGTACGGGTACTATTCATACCGGAAATACAGAATACAATCTGTAAAAGAGTACACCAGGTAAGTTCCCAGGAAAGAGTGGAGGGTCACACTGGACACACTTAAAAACCAGGTCTTTCCTTAGCCAGAACTTTCCTAGACATGTATTCTCCACAGATTATATTCTATTTCGGTAATCAGAGAATCAAAATAACAGCTAACGACAGTTTTTCTGATGTGGAAGATCGGCCAAAGCCGCAACCACAGAGCATACTTAAGAAAATAACTTCTAAAATTTGAAAGACATAGAAAGGGCATAGTATCCTTACCTAAGCAAAAACGGAAAGGCCCAAAATCTCAGAAGCCTAGCGTCGGAGCAAGAGAAACTTAAGGAGGGAAGAAGAGAAGTTGAAGGTGTGAGTTTAGAAGTGAAATGGAAGGGCCTATTTATAGCAAAAGTCAAGGGTACTATTTGATACTATGCGCTAATAAAATATTCAATTTACTATTCATGAAAATGACATTTCTAATAATGCAGTTACTGTGCACCTTACGCGTACGATGGAAAATTTTCGTTTATTTACTATTTAAAACTTTAAAGGGAAAACTATCCTTTCACCTTAAACCTTTAAGTTTCTTTTCAATTCAGTCCTTTCAATTTAGTCCCTGAGGGTATTTTTACACATAAAACGTCATTTTCTCCTACAAACTTCTTTCTAGTTTTCTCTTATAACCAAACCACATCTAGTATTTGACATTTTGATTGTATAAATGAACAGTACCATATACGTAAATAGTAACAGTAGTTTGAAAACACGCATTTATATTTTATTTTTCATGGGTATTACATTATCACCCCCTTTAAGAAATTCGGTCCTCCGAATTTAAATTACCTCAAGTCATAAAAAGATGGGGATATCTAGAACGCATGTCGGCCTCGGCTTCCCATGTGGCTTCTTCGTGAGTTTGATTCCTCCACAAAATCTTGACGGATGGAATCTCCTTAGATCGAAGTTTCTTTACTTGACTATCGAGGATAGCTACCGGTATCTCCTCGTATGACAAGTTTTCATCTACTAGGATAGAATCATTCTGAGAAGGGTGAAGTATGTGAGAAGGGTCATGAAGGTACTTCCTTAACATGGATACGTGAAAAACAGGGTGAATCCCTTCCAGATCCATAGGTAGGGCAAGCCGATAAGCCACTTTTCCCACTCGTTCTAGAATCTCATAAGGCCCGATGTATCTAGGACTCAACTTTCCTTTCCTTCCAAATCTCAACACACCTTTCATTGGAGAGACCTTAAGGAATACCATATCGCCGACTGAGAACTCCAAATCACGTCGTCTGTGGTCAGCGTATGCCTTTTGTCTACTTTGAGCTGCTCGCATCCTATCTTGTATTGTCTTAACCTTGGTTAGGGCATCCTGGGCCAAGTCAGGTCCTAATGCTTTCGCTTCACCTACCTCGAACCAACCGATCGGAGATCTGCAACGTCTCCCATACAAGGCCTCAAAGGGTGCCATCCCAATAGTGGCCTGGTAGCTGTTGTTATATGCGAACTCTACAAGATACAAATGCTTTTCCCAGGTACCACTGAAATCTAGAATACAAGCTCGTAACATATCCTCTAGCGTCTGAATCGTTCGCTCTGACTGTCCGTCTGTCTGTGGGTGAAAAGCGGTACTAAGGTCCACTCGAGTACCTAATGCCTCCTGAAAACTTCTCCAGAAACGAGAGGTAAATTGAGGACCTCTATCAGAAATGATAGATATAGGTACTCCATGCAACTTTACTATTTCTTTAATATACAATTGTGCCAACGTTACTACACCATAAGTGGTTTTGACTGGAATGAAGTGTGCTGATTTGGTTAGTCGGTCAACAATGACCCAAACTGAGTCATAACCTCCTGTGGAACGAGGTAGACCAACAACAAAGTCCATCGTCACTCGTTCCCATTTCCATTCAGGAATCTCTAATCGTTGTAACGAGCCTCCTGGCTTTAGATGCTCAGCCTTAACCTGTTGACAGGTTAAACAACGAGACACAAATTCTGCTATGTCTTGTTTCATTCCTTTCCACCAGTAGATCTGTTTCAGATCCTGATACATCTTGGTGGCTCCTGGATGTACAGCATATGCAGCACGATAGCCTTCTTCCATGATGTCTCGTCTAAGAGTTCCAACATGTGGTACACACAACCGTTGTTCAAAATGTAAGACTCCTGTATCGTCGAGTGTGAAACTATTCACTTCACCAATCTTCACCTTTTCCATAATTTGGACAAGCTCAGGATCCTCCATTTGAGATATCCGTATCTGGTCAACAAGGGAAGATCTAGCCCTGATATGGGCTAAGAATGATCCTGTCCTTGTAACCTCAAGAGTAGCACCTTTTGCTCTCAGCTCTTGTAGTTCTTGGATCAAGGGTCTTTTTGTTACTGCTATATGGGCCAGACTACCCATAGATTTTCGGCTCAAGGCATCTGCTACCACGTTTGCTTTGCCTGGGTGGTAAAGAATATTGCAATCATAATCTTTTAGTAATTCTACCCATCTCCTCTGCCTCAAGTTTAAGTCCTTTTGGTCGAAAATATATTTTAGACTTTTATGGTCAGTGTAGATTTCGCAAGTTTCTCCGTATAGATAATGTCGCCATATCTTTAAAGCGAAAACTACTGCTGCCATTTCCAGATCGTGGGTGGGGTAGTTTTGTTCATGTTTCTTAAGTTGTCTCGATGCATATGCCACTACCTGGCCATGCTGCATGAGAACACATCCCAACCCTACTCTTGATGCATCGCAGTATACTGTAAAACCTCCTGGTCCTGAGGGTAAGACCAATACAGGTGCGGAGATTAACCTTTTCTTGAGTTCTTGGAAGCTTTCTTCACAAGCGTCATCCCATTGGTACTTTACCCCTTTCCTAGTCAGTCGTGTGAGAGGGGCGGCTAACTGGGAAAAATTTTGGATGAAACGACGATAATATCCTGCCAATCCCAAGAAGCTGCGAATCTCCGTGACGGAGGTAGGTCTAGGCCACATTTTGACCGCTTCTACTTTGCTTGGGTCTGCTTGGATGCCATCTTTGGAGATCACATGTCCCAAGAAAGTTACACGATCAATCCAAAACTCGCATTTAGAGAATTTGGCGTACAATTGATGATCCCTCAATGTCTGCAACACAACACGAAGGTGTTGTTCGTGCTCTTCTGAAGTCTTTGAGTACACCAGAATGTCGTCTATGAAGACAATGACAAATTTGTCTAAAAAGGATTTAAAAATCCTATTCATTAAATCCATGAAAGCAGCTGGTGCATTCGTTAATCCAAATGACATCACCAAGAACTCGTAGTGCCCATATCTGGTACGGAAGGCTGTTTTAGACACATCCTCCTCCTTGATCTTGAGTTGGTGATAACCAGACCTCAAGTCAATCTTTGAAAAACACTTGGCTCCTTGAAGTTGATCGAAAAGGTCGTCGATGCGAGGCAACGGGTATTTATTTTTGATAGTTACCTTATTCAGTTGCCTGTAATCTATGCATAGTCTCATCGATCCGTCCTTCTTTTTCACGAACAGAATAGGAGCTCCCCAAGGTGAATAACTTGGCCTTATAAAGCCTTTGTCTAGCAAGTCCTGTAACTGAGTTTTTAACTCTTTTAATTCTGTTGGTGCCATTCTATAAGGGGGTATGGAGATTGGGCGAGTATCTGGTGCTAACTCTATCTGGAACTCAATCTCTCGATCTGGGGGTATACCTGGTAGATCATCTGGGAAGACATCTACAAACTCCTGGACTACTGGAACGTCTTCTACTTTTAGTTCTTCTTTCTTAATATCTTTAACGAATGCCAAGTATCCTTTACAGCCCTTTCGCAATAAACGTTGGGCACACATTAAAGATATAAGATTCCCAGAAATTTCACTCCGTTCACCATGAAATACGAAAGAAGGCTCCCCCGGAATATTAAATTTAACTATCTTATTATAGCAATCCAGGGTGGCATGACAAGATGCCAGCCAATCCATGCCCAAGATGACATCAAAGTCTGTCATATCTAACAGCATTAGGTCTACTGTTGTATTTATTTCTCCGACTCTTACCTTGCAAGCTCGATAGCCTCGTTCTATTAGTAAGGTGCCTCCAGTAGGCGTAGTTACTAAAAACGGACATTCTAATCTAACAACTTTTTGCTTAAAGTTCTTAGCAAAGAATGGTGACACATAGGAATGCGTAGAGCCAGAGTCAAACAAAACATGTGCAAAATTTGATTCAATCAGAAGAGTACCTGCTACCACCGTATTAGACGCCTGAGCATCTTGACGGGTTAAAGCGAATACTCGAGCGTTCCCTCGGCCTGCTGAAGCCTGCCCTCGACCACCTTGTCCTCTGCCAGCACCTCTTCCGATTCCATTGCCTCCTACAGTTACAGGGGATCTGTTGGCAACAGTAGCCTCTGATTGATTAGGGCGTACTGACCCTTGGCCAGATCTCGTGTAGAGTTGGGGGCAATCTCTTTTGATGTGGCCCTGTTGACCACATTGGTAACAGACCCTAGTGTTGTTGTTGACAAAACAAGCTCCGAAGTGATTTCTTTCACATTTAGAGCACCAGGGCCTTTGTTGACCCCCTGTACCACTTTGTTGACGCTGTGGTGCACTAGCAGTAGAGGCTGCACGTCCAGAACTCTCTCCGTGGTAGCGTGATTTCTCATCTTGCTTCCTCTTTCTTTTGTTATTCCATTTTTCTTTTTGCATATCTCTTTCTTCCATCATACGGGCGATGTCGACGGCTTCTGTGTAAAATGAAAAATCTCGTATTTTCGATCCCACCCTGTCAAATAAAGACTCTCGAAGGCCTTTAATAAATCGTCGGATCTTTTCTTTCTCAGTTAGGACCATGTGAGTAGCATATTCAGACAACTCTATAAACAGATTGTCGTATTCATCGACGGTTCGTGATCCTTGCCGGAGTGCCTCAAACTCATTCATCTTTGCTTCTCGTATACTCTCCGGAATAAATTGTTCTCGAAAAATTCTTTTAAAATCATTCCATTTAATGGGTGGGGCATTTCTGGCCATGCCCTTCTTCCATGTTCGCCACCAGCGGTCGGCCTTACCTCTTAACTGAAAGGTAACAAGGGTTACTTTTCGAGGTTCAGGGCATTCTAGCGTGTCAAGGATTTTCTCACAGTCATCTAGAAAACGTTGTGGGTCTTCATTAACATCTCCTGCAAAGGTTGGCGGATTCAGCTTCATAAATTCCGAGATTTTGACCTCTGTACCTACCCAATCCTGAGGAGGGGGTGGAGGTGGCATCTGGTCTGTCTCTTGTACTTTTGCAGCATGTACTGATGCCTGTGAGCCATCTTCAGATGATTGTCCCATCAAAAGTTCCTTTAGCCCATTCACCTCGTTCTGCATTGCAGCTAATGCTTCCATCACTACAGTCGCGTCAATTTGTGATGGTTCTCCAGCATTTCTTCCAGGGTTTTCAGTGGATATTTCTCTGTTTTGTGCATGGTTATCTTCTGCACGATTAGGCATCTCCAGTCTTGCATTTGCTGACTGAGCAGCTGGAGGGACCAAGGCCCTGCCAGATCTTGTGCGGATTCCAGAAGCGTTTGATTTTCTTGGTGCCATCTAAACTTATTCTACAATTAAGAATAATATATATCGTCACTATTATGCTTCAAGTAAAGACACGAAAGAAATGGATTTTAATCTCTACAGGGCTTTTGGTGGATCTTCATCCTATGGTCGTGCTGCAGTCACGACAATAGGGGAAGGCCCACTAAAGACACCTTGCTCTGTAATCACTAGGAGACCTAACAACCTATGCTCTGATACCAACTTTGTCACGACCCATTTTCTAGGCACATGACCGGCACAATGATGAATATCCCATCACTGTAAGCCTTTCGATAAATTCTTCCCACAAGTAAAATCGTTAGTCATTATCTCTATATTCTCAAAATACCATTTCTTAATAAATACAAAGAAAATACATCAGATTTTCTTAATTAAAAATAATAGATCCTCAGTACGAAATACATTATCATACTGAAATACAAGCCAAATACCAAACCCCTGACCTAGATGTCCTAGACGGTTACAGAGCAACATACTGTATAACAAAAGAAGGGCCTACCCGACAGCGGGAAGGTCCAACGTGATCTACTCCTCTAGCGGATGTACTTCGGCGGCAACCTAATCTGAACAAAAAGTTTGTACAAACAGTGTGAGCTTTTAAACTCAGTGAGCAAATCGGCCTTGCGTTAATAAAATTCAAATACATCACCAGTCATGCAAGCATATCCGAAGGCTCAAGCTCAACCAATAGACATAGTTAGAAATTACATACAAGAAAAATTCATCCAATTCAACAAACGATACTAGTACTCGTCAATGGCAATATATCCCGGAGAGCGCACACAGGCCGGCTCACCAATTTTGTATTTTTCCGCCATGACGCACAACCTCATCCTCTTAGCTAGGGCGCCTCACGGATTTATCACCAATCCGGGCTATATCCCTACTGAGGGAATCGTTGTCTCCACACTCATTGGTCAAGACACCCTTTAACCCGGGTTTTCCGCCTTGCCGTGAGAGGGGGTACTGTACCGCTCAATCACAATCAATAGTACAACAGTTCATATCATAATCAGAAGCACAATATAATACTCATCCATATAACAGGTATAGTATATAACTATATGATTCAAATTTCATATCATCATGAGATACTTGCTTTGTCTTATCCATACTTCTGGATTAATTATCTCATTATATTCGTCATTCTGAATCCAATTTCCCTCTATGAATCTTGGGAGTGTCCTACGACATACTTTTTATCACCAGTAATGCTAAAACTCTATTAAAACAGGGTCGTTTCACTCACCTGGATTCCGTACGAGTATCACTTCTCTAAATCGTTACGGACAAGAGTACGCAGGTGAATTTCAGTGTTCCGCTACAGAGATTTTCATGAAAGATTACAGAAAGTACGTTAAGATCATTTTCGTACAGATACTGTTCATACGTACGGGTACTATTCATACGGTCACTATTCATACATACGGTACTATTCATACGGTCACTATTCATACGTACGGGTACTATTCATACCGGAAATACAGAATACAATCTGTAAAAGAGTACACCAGGTAAGTTCCCAGGAAAGAGTGGAGGGTCACACTAGACACACTTAGAAACCAGGTCTTTCCTTAGCCAGAACTTTCCTAGACATGTATTCTCCACAGATTATATTCTATTTCGGTAATCAGAGAATCAAAATAACAGCTAACGACAGTTTTTCTGATGTGGAAGATCGGCCAAAGCCGCAACCACAGAGCATACTTAAGAAAATAACTTCTAAAATTTGAAAGACATAGAAAGGGCATAGTATCCTTACCTAAGCAAAAACGGAAAGGCCCAAAATCTCAGAAGCCTAGCGTCGGAGCAAGAGAAACTTAAGGAGGGAAGAAGAGAAGTTGAAGGTGTGAGTTTAGAAGTGAAATGGAAGGGCCTATTTATAGCAAAAGTCAAGGGTACTATTTGACACTATGCGCTAATAAAATATTCAATTTACTATTCATGAAAATGACATTTCTAATAATGCAGTTACTGTGCACCTTACGCGTACGATGGAAAATTTTCGTTTATTTACTATTTAAAACTTTAAAGGGAAAACTATCCTTTCACCTTAAACCTTTAAGTTTCTTTTCAATTCAGTCCTTTCAATTTAGTCCCTGAGGGTATTTTTACACATAAAACGTCATTTTCTCCTACAAACTTCTTTCTAGTTTTCTCTTATAACCAAACCACATCTAGTATTTGACATTTTGATTGTATAAATGAACAGTACCATATACGTAAATAGTAACAGTAGTTTGAAAACACGCATTTATATTTTATTTTTCATGGGTATTACACCTTCCCTCTTCTTCTCCTTCTCTCCTCTCCCTTTGTGAGAGTGTTTCTCCTTCTCCTAGTAAAAGTCTTCCTCTCTTCTTCGGAAGATCTTTTTATATTTTTCGCTCTCTGCTTGTTGTCGGCTTCGGCGCATAGCTGCTTGATGGCGGTGAAGTTGTGGAGCAAGGTCTCAGTATGGAGGGGCGAAGAAGGCCGGTGGTTGCGGAGGCTTTACTGAGCTGCAAGCCGGACGACGATGATGATGGAGGTGAAGGAGGCTAGACAATGAATGGAACATTGTGTCGTCACCGGTGTAGGTGAGTGGATCTGTGGCCTCGGGCTTGAGTTTTGAAAAGGTTGGGCTGTACTGGTTAAGGGCAGGGAAGTCCACAAGTTGCAATGTTAGGCTTTCCTTCATCTTTGGCTATTCTCTCCTTACTTCATCGTTCATTCATGCTAACGAGATGTTCAAACATGTTACTGGAAATGCTTCTTCTCCATCAGCGTTATTGTCTCTGTTCATTTTAGTTTTTCTTTTCTTTTCCTAGTCTTTTTTTTTGTGGCTTCTGGGCTTTACCATATTTACTTATTGGGCATTTGTGACAGCTTGTATCTTTTCTTTGGATTGTTAGAAGATTAGCTCTAATATGGGGTTAGGGGTGTATTGCCTCTTTTTAGTCTACTAGGTTTAGGGTCAGGGGTGTATTGCTTTTGTTTAGTTTCATAGTTCAGCTGTATATGTCTAGTATTGATTTTAAGGTATGTTATCTTAAATCATATATCGTTCTTTCATAAGTTCAGGCTTGTAATATATCTGACTATTTTTAGGCCTGGTTTATCTTATGTAGCCCTGGCATGGTGCCAATTTAATGGAATTGATATTTATTTGTCCAAAAAAATAATGATCACAAGAAGGAGGAGAGCTACTACACACACATAGAGAAAGAGACGTGATGTATGAGGGTAGGCTGAAGTGTGTAGGTTTATATATATATATATATATATATATATATATATATATATATATATATATATATATATATATATATATATTATTTTATTACCATTTTGCCCTTTAGTCCATCTACAATTTTCTTCTTGGCCCTAAGCACACATGGGACCCTTTTTAAAACATAATTTCAAGTATCCAACACAAACTTTTTCTCTATCTTCAACCTCATGACCATCTCAACTATCACAAATAGGTACTTAGAGTTTAAATTTACCAAATTTCCCATCCACTACAAGAGTTTCCTTATTCCTTCACTTTGATCCCTACACAAGGGCCCTTCGGCAACACTCTACCATCACAATCATCACTTAATAGCCACTACCAACCACTAGCTTTAATTACACCATAAAAGTCACAAGAGTAAACTAAGAATTAAATTTCACATGAAAAGTTTGATAACTATGGCTGGAACCCAAGAGGGGGGTGAATTGGGTTAAATAAAAATTTTCTTAAAAGATAATTCAAAGTTCAAGCTAGTTTAAATGCTCAGTAGAAATTCATTGACAATACAGAAAACAGAGTAATTTCAAAATGAAAGAAGATATAGTGCAATTAATCAAATGCAAGACTTTAAGCAATTAAAGAGATAAGGGAAAGAACTAAGCACAAATATTTATACTGATTTAGCTTAATCCAAGCCTACATCTAGTCCTCAAGAACACTTCTTGAGTTTTTCGTTATGAACCACAAGTTTATGCAAAAGGACACTTGTGAGCCACTACAACAGAGATCCTTTTCTTTCCAAGGGTGTCTCTCCCCCTCACAAATTTGTTCCCTTACAAAAGCAGACTCAAGTAAAGAACTTCCTTAATCAATACACTCAGAGAAAAATGGTTTTTCACAGGAAACTCTCAAAACATAGTGAATAAGACAGTAATAAGCTCTTCAAAAATACATAGATTTGAAAGAGATTCACTTTAAGAATATAAGGCACACTTAATGTATTTTCTCTAATACTTTGAACCTCCTTAAGGCTGATATTTAAAGACCAAAGAGGAATAGAGCCATTGGAGATGAATCCCAAAATAGATTTGCATGATGTCAGCAAAAACTAGCCGTTGTAACATATTTTCTGATGTTGATGGTCGACCACTGTGGCACGATGGTCGACCAGTGAGTTACAGAATTGATTTACCAGTTACGGTGGTCGACCAGTCACATTACATTGGTCGACCAGTGTTTGCTCTCATTCATCCACTGGAGTTGGATGGTCGACCAGTGTCCAAGGGGTGGTAGACCAGTGAGATGCAGTCTTGCTTACTGGAGTCCATTGGTCGACTAGGATAGGTAGAGTAGTCGACCAGTGTGTCACCATTATTATAGTCTTTTGCTTCTGTACTCCGTTGGTCGACCAGTGCAGGTATGGTGGTTGACCAGTGTGATATCATCATTATAATCTTTAGCTTCTAGACTCCGTTGGTCCACCAGTGCAGGTAGGGTGGTCGACCAGTGTAAAGCTGAAATTCAAAAGTCTATAGAAAATGAAGTCTCATTAATTAGACATGCACTATTTTAAGTTGTTTTGTTATTCATCAAAATTAGATGTTGCTTTAAATGCAATGAACAATCTCCCCCTTTTTGATGATGACAACCAAATTAAAATAGGTGACTAATTGACATACTCCTCTTGAATCATATATCCTTTGGTAAAAAAGAAAAAATGAGAAGCTGACAAGATAGATTTAGCATTAGTACCATAACCATTAAATATAACACTATTTAATAAAATAGATAGATATGTTCAGGATATATAAGAGCATTAATAAAGTTAGAAAGTAGTAACCATAATAAAGCATAATCCTTAAAACAATAAATACTTCTCCCCCTTTGTCATCAACAAAAAGAAGGGGGGAAGGCCCTTATCCCTGAATCCCTATGGCTACTGCTCAATGCCTTTGGTGAAGATCACGAAGCATATCCTTAATCTGCTGGAGTTCAGAGGCTTGAGCAGAAGAGGCTACTTCCAATGATTGAAGTCTGGTATTCAGAGAATCCATTAAAGTGAGCATGTGATTTGAGTTGTCCAATAGATCTCACAGCATATGAGATGATGTATCAGTAGAAGTGGAAGGACTGGCTGAGGGATCTACTGGAGGAACTGCCTCTTCTTCTTCCTTAGAATCTTCTTCATTGCTAGTTTCTTCTGTTCGAGTACTTATGCCACTTTCTCTTCTTTCTCAAGCCCTCTTCATAGTCACATTCTCAAGAGCTCTTCTCCATTCATTTCCAACCAACTCAAAATTCATCCACCTCAAGGAGTTTTGATCAATGATGGAAGTGGGTTTCATAACGTTAAAGTGATTGTTGATTTTGCAATGCTTAACAATCTTGGAGACTATGTGAGCATATGGTAGAGGAGCATGTTGCTTTGAAACACTAGAGGCCATCCGTTCCATAATGAGATGAGGAATATTAAATTGAGTTCCATTTAGGATGCAGACCATAATAAAGAACTTGTATTCACTTCCTCCGGCCCAGTTTCCAGGTTTGTTGATAAAAATGTGAGTGATAACATTGAGCAATAACCTGTTATTGGCATCCATAGAGTTGATTTTGATTCCCTGACCAGAGTATTCAACTTCCTTATTGATAATCCTATAAGTTTCCTCTTTGTTATAATCAATAGAGCTTAGAGAATAATAACTATCAGAGAAAAGCAGATAGGAGTTGTCAGGAGGTGGAATCCCAATGATTTCAGTAAGTTAAGTTTCACTGAAGAGAATTTTGGTTCCTCTGACCTCAGCAGTACATATCCCCCTTTTTGAATTATATTCAAATGCAATATAGAATGCTTTAACAACTTCATCTAACCAATAACCCTTGTATTTCACAAAATTCTTCACACCCATATTTTCCAGACAATCAATGAAAGGCATATTTCTTTGATCAAAATAATCCCAATCTAAGTATTTACTGAGAAGAACTTTTCTAGATTAGAAGAATTGGGCATACCTTTCTTTGTGTTCCTGAGTGACCAGAAGATTTCCCATGGGTAGAGTACTTGGATTTTTGGTCCTAGTCTTCTTTGATCGTGAAGATGAAGCCATTGAAGAACTTTGAAAAATCCTTGGGGAACACGAGATTAGGGCAAAACTAGGAGAGGAGGCAATGTGTTGTTGTATTCGGGTAGAAGGCTTCGAAAAAGCCCTAGAACTTGCGATTTGAGATGAAAATGAGGATTAATTTTCAAAGACTTGAAGAAATTTTACTTGGGAGATGAAGAGGCTTGGTCAACTAGGAGAGCAGGGGAGTTCGGCCAACGCAACAAGTGAAGAATGATTTTAGAATCACTAAACCTTAATATATATTCGTGATATTAAATGAGCGTTGGTCGACCAACGTATGTTCACTGGTCGACCATCGAGGGGATGAGAAGCGAGGAGGAGCTTACTGTTAAGCATTAGTCGACCATCATGAATGAACTAGTCGACCACTCCTGACCAGAATAGCCTTAGTTAACCACTGTCTCTAGTTGGTCGACCAGTCTGAGTACCTTGGTCGACCACTTGTCTTATGTTGCAAAAGTATTCACTCAGTGTCCAACGTTTGTCACCTGGCATTGGGCGTTGGTTTAATGTAGGTTTCATTGATCAACCACTGATAGGAGCGTTAGTCGACCAACTAACTTTAGAATAAAAAATCTTATTGATTTCAGAGTGTAAAGAAATGAGCGAGCCTTAGGGGATTTTTATGAGGATAAATTCCTACAAAATATTTTTAGTGGACACTTTGAAGCTCAAGTTAGTAGGGTGAAATATTATAAAAAGGACTGAATTTAAACATATATGCAATGGTGAAACAATTTAAAGTTCAAATAGATTTGCCATGCCAAGTTCTCTTCTTATAACGCTAAATCTTTCCTCAAACAAAGGTTTTGTAAAGATGTCAGCTAATTGAAATTCAGTTTGCACAAATTCAAGTAGAACATCTTGTTTTTGAACATGATCTCTTAGAAAATGATGTCTTATTTCAATATGTTTGGTCCTCGAGTGCTGAACTGGATTCTTGGACACAAATGGCACTTGTATTATCACATCTGATAGGAATATTTTTAAGAAATGCACCAAGATCCTCAAGTTGTTGTTTCATCCATAAAATTTGAGCACAGCAACTTCCAGCTGCAATGTATTCAGTTTCAATTGTGGATAAGGCAACACTATTTTGCTTTTTGCTAAACTAAGAGACAAGAGAATTACTAACAAATTGGTAAGTTCCACTTGTACTCTTCCTATCAGTTTTGCTACCCGCAAAATTAGCATCTGAGTAGCCAATTAAAACATTTGAGGATCCTTTAGGATACCATAAAACTATTTTAGATGTGCTAATCAAGTATCTGAAAATTCTTTTTACAGTTTTAAAATGAGATTTTTTTAGGCAGGCTTGAAAACGTGCACACATGCAAACACTAAACATAATATCGGGTCTACTAGTAGTTAAGTATAGAAGTGATCCGATTATACCTCGATACTTGGTTATGTCAAATGGTTGACCCTCTTCATCCAGATCCAAGTTTGTTGATGTGCTCATTGGTGTAGATACAGGTTTTGTATTTTCTATTCCAAATTTTTTTAGCAATTCTTTAGTATACTTGGTTTGACTTACAAATGTACCATGATTCATTTGTTTGATTTGAAGCCTAAGGAAGAAGTTGAGTTCACCCATCATTGATATCTCAAATTTACCTTGCATGATCTTGGCAAACTCTTTGCAAAGCTTTTCATTAGTAGCCCCAAAAATAATATCATCAACATAGATTTGCACAATGATCAAGTTATGCTTTCCCTTTTTAAAGAACAATGTTGTATCAACCTTACCCCTGGAAAAATTATTTTCTAAAAGAAAAGAGCTTAATCTATCATACCAAGCTCTAGGAGCTTGCTTGAGACCGTAAAGAGCCTTTTTTAATTTGAATACATAATCAGGTTTTTCAAAATCTTCAAAACCAGGGGGTTGCTCAACATAGACTTCTTCCAAAATATTGCCATTAAGGAAAGCACTCTTTACATCCATTTGAAATAGTTTGAAATCATGTATGCATGCAAAAGTTAAAAGCATTCTAATAGCTTCAAGTCTAGCCACAGGTGCAAAAGTTTCATCATAGTCAATGCCTTCCTTTTGATTATAACCTTTTGCAACTAGTCTAGCCTTGTTCCTAATCACAATTCCATTTTCATCTAGTTTATTTCTAAATACCCATTTTGTGCCAATTATTGTATGATTATTTGGTCTAGGTACTAAATCCCAGACATGGTTTCTTTCAAATTGGTTTAGTTCTTCTTGCATAGCCAAGATCCAATATTCATCACTAATAGCGTCATCAATGTTTTTTGGTTCACTATGAGAAAGAAAGGTGGAGTGATTACAAACATTTCTAAGGGAGTTTCGAGTTGTTACCCTTTGTGATGCATCCCCTATGATGAGTTCTTTGGGATGGTTTTTGGCATACTTCCAATCTTTTGGAGGATCATTATTGTTGCTGATAGTGATCTCCTCAAGAGGTATTTTCTCTTCTTATGATATTTCTTCTCCTTGATGTATAGTGATATCTTCATTTGCATTTTCTTCATGATACTTCTTTACTTTATCATCCAAGGAAAGGTTTTTGAAAGAATCTAGCACTTCATAATCATTAGTACAATCTTTAAGAGAGGGGTTAGATTTATCAAAGACAACATGTATGGATTCTTCAATAGTTTGTGTTCTTTTGTTATAGACTCTATAAGCTTTACTAATACTAGAGTAACCAAGGAAGATTCCTTCATCGGTTTTAGCATCAAATTTTTTCAAATTTTCTTTTCCATTGTTCAATACAAAGGATTTACAACCAAAAACTTGGGGATAAGAAATATTGGACTTTCTTTCTCTGTACAATTCATAGAGGGTTTTCTTTAAAATTGGCCTTATTAAGGCTTTATTCATTATATAGCAAGCTGTATTAAAGGCATCATCCCAAAAGTATTGAGGAAGATCCCTTTCATTGAGCATTATTCTTGTCATCTCCCCTAGAGTTCTGTTTTTCCTTTCAACAACACCATTTTGTTGAGGAGTTCTGAGAGATGAGAAGTTATGTTCAATCCCATTTTCATCACAGAACTCCATGAAGTTATGGTTGTCAAATTTTCCACCATGATCACTTCTAATTCTCAAAATGGTCAAGTTTTGTTCTTTTTGAATGATTTTTTCCAATTTTAGAAAAGATTTGAAAGCTTGATCCTTTTGAGCTAAGAAGAGAGTCCATGTGTACCTTGAATAATCATCTACAATAACTAGTGTATAGCAGTTGCCTCCAAGACTCTTTGTCCTAGATGGTCCTACAAGGTCTAAATAGAGAAGTTGTAATAGTTTTGTAGTTGAAACAATATCTTTGGTTTTAAAAGAGCTTTTGACTTACTTACCCTTTTGACAAGCATCACAAAGTCTATCATTTTCAAATTTTATTTTAGGTAAACCAATCACGAGATCTCTTTTGACTAATTTATCTAAAAGATTCATGCTGGCATGAGCCAATTTTCTGTACCAAAGCCAACTTTCATAATTTACACTAATTAAGCGTGTAGAGTCTATAGAAGAATCTTCATCAAGATTTATAACATAAACATTATTGATCCTTTGATTATCAAGCTTAATTTGCTTATCATTGATGTTCTCAACCATGCAACGAGACGACTCAAAAATAACTCTATTTCCTTTGTTACATAGTTGACTGATGCTAAGCAAATTATGGTTGAGACCTTTAACATATAATACATTTTCAATGGGTGTTGAAGAATTCTTACCAACCTTACCAACACCTTTGATCAAACCTTTGTCGTTTCCTCCAAAGGTCACTTTGCTTCCTTTTGGAGATAGGAAATGAAACTTGGATTTGTCTCCAGTCATATGCTTGAAGCAGCCACTGTCCAAGTACCATTTTTCACTCCTAGTTTTGAGGCAAACCTGCAGAAAATTTCAACTTCTTTTAGGTACCCAAATTTGTTTGGGTCATTCCTTGTTAGTTGTTCTTTTAACAACCCACTTTTTCTTGTTTCGGTTTGGAGTCATTTTCTTGTAGCAGCAAGAGTTGGAACTATGTCCTTTTAAACCACAATAGAAACAAGTAATGAATGGACTATTTGACATTGTTGTTGGAACAAAGAAATTCTTGTAATATTTTTGCCTAGCTTTAGGTTTGTAACCTATTCCGGCTTTGTCAAAAACACATCTTTGTTTTCCAAGCAACATGTTCAAATTGTCTTTTCCTTGTATAAATTTTGCAAGAGTAGTTTTCAAATCCTCATTTTCCTTTTTCAAATCATTGCATCTATAACAAGGACAGTTATCTTTTGAAGAGTTAAGCAGTAATTTCATGCTTGCATTTTCTTCTATCAAAATAAAATTTTGTTTTTCAAAGTCCAGACTTTCTTTCTTGAGTGTGACAAGATCATTTTTCAAACTTGAAATTTCACTCTCAAGCAAAGAAATCTTTTGTTTTGAAATGTTTAACTTTTTTGCAAGCTATAAAGATTTATCATGCAATTCTTCAAAAGCTTCTTGTAATTCATCAAATGAATATGAAGGTTCAAAAGAAATTACCTCTTCATTGTCTTTTCCCATGAGACAAAGATTTGTCTCTTCCCATGAGACAAAGATTTGTCTCCTTATCTGAATTCCTTAAAGTGCCTAACTGTATGGCAAAATTTTCAACTTCTCTTGCCATGAAGCAGAGGTTAGCTTCTTCATTTTCTTCATCTAATTCACTATCTGCCCAGATTGAAGAAACATATGCCTTCGTCTTATTTTTCTCATGACCTCTCTTTTCATTTTGTTCTTTGTTGAGTTGTGGACATTCCCATTTTAGATGCCTAACCTTTTTGCATTTATAGCATGTAGGGCCTTCTTTGCTATCTTGGTCTTTTCTCTATTTTCTTGTATATTTGTTCCTAATAAATTTTTTGAATTTTTTGATAAAAAGGCTAAGATCTTCTTTATTGATCTCTTCTTCTTCATCACTTTCTGCTTCTGGTTTCTTGGAGGGAGATGACTTCAAGGAGAGAGTCTTCTTTTTCTTGGATTCATCTTCTTGCCTCATTTCCAGAATTTTTGGCTCATAGTTTTGAAGATTTCCAAACAGAACCGTGAGTGATTTCATAGATTCTTCTCTTACTTCCATGATTGTTGTTCTCTTAGCTTCCCATTCAAGGGTGAGACATCTCAATATCTTGGTGGTTTGAGAAGATTCTGCATAAGTTACACCAAGAGCTCTCAGATGGTTAGTGATGTGAGTAAATCTTAATTGCATTTCACTTATACTTTCATCATTCTGTATTTTGAAATTTTCATATTCATTTGTAAGAGTACTAATTTTTGATTCCTTAACTCCTTGAGTTCCTTCATGTGCAACTTCCAAAGTGTCCCACATTTCTTTGGCAATTGTACAGCTAGAAACTTTGAAATATTCATCTTGACTTAAGGCACTAACAATAATCATTATAGCTTTAGCATTTAGATGAACCAATTTTTTTTTTCTGATTCAGACCATTCTCTTTTGGGTATTGGAATACTTTGCCCTTCAACAATCTTCATAGGTATGTAAGGTCCATTTTCCACAATATCCCAGAGGTCTAGGTCTACTGCATTAAAGAATAGTTTCATCTTAGATTTCCAGTAGCTATAATGATTACCATTAAAACTAGGAGATTTTGTAAAGGAGCTTCCTTCAGGTAAAATACAATCACCAAGACTAGCCATTATATATTCTTAGACTGTTAAGTCTTTAATCAAGAGCCTAGGCTCTGATACCAATTGATAACTATGGCTAGAACCCAAGAGGGGGTGAATTGGGTTGAATCAAAATTTTCTTAAAAGATAATTGGAAGTTCAAGCTAATTTAAATGCTCAATAGAAATTCGTTGACAATATAAAAAACAGAGTAATATCAAAATGAAAGAAGATATAGTGCAATTAATCAAATGCAAGACTTTAAGCAATTAAAGAGATAAGGGAAAGAAATAAGTACAAATATTTATATTGGTTCAGCTAAATCCAAGCCTACATTCAGTCCTCAAGAACACTTCTTGAGTTTTTCACTATGAACCACAAGTTTATACAAAAGAGCACTTGTGAGCCACTACAACAGAGATCCGTTTCTTTCCAAGGGTGTCTCTCCCCCTCACAAATTTGTTTCCTCACAAAAGCAGACTCAAGGAAAGAACTTCCTTGATCAATACACTCAAAGAAAAATGGTTTTTCACAGGAAACTCTCAAAACAGAGTGAATAAAATAGTAACAAGCTTTTTAGGAATACAGAGATTTGAAAGAGGTTCACTTTAAGAATATAAGGCACACTTAATGTATTTTCTCTGATACTTTGAACCTCCTTAAGGCTGATATTTAAAGACCAAAAAGGAATAGAGCCGTTGGAGATGAATCCCAAAATAGATTTGAATGATGTCAGCAAAAACTAGCCGTTGTGATGTCGATGGTCCACCATTGCGGCACTATGGTCGACCAGTGAGTTCTAGAATTGATTTACTAGTTACGGTAGTCGACTAGTCACATTACATTGATTGACCAGTGTTTGCTCTCATTCATCTACTGGAGTTGGATGGTCGAACAGTGGAATGATAGTGGTCGACCAATCTTTAGAGCTTCAAAATATTTTTCTTTACTGGAACACGATGGTCAACCAGTGTCCAAGGGGTGGTCGACCAGTGAGATGCAGTCTTGCTCACTAGAGTCCATTGGTCAACCAGGGCAGGTAGAGTGGTCAACCAATGTGTCACCATTATTATAGTCTTTTGCTTCTGGACTCCGTTGGTCGACCAGTGCAGGTAGGGTGGTCGACCAGTGTAAAGCTGAAATTCAAAAGTCTATAGAAAATGAAGTCTTATTAATTAGACATGCACTATTTTAAGTTGTTTTGTCATTCATCAAAATCAAATGTTGCTTTAAATGTAATGAGTTCAACAAAGTTCTCCTACCTCACTATTATCCATTCGAAATTTTCCAGTCTGATCCCAGCGTCACATCAACACAAATAATAGTGTAGACACATCATTCAAAGCTTAACAAAATTGTAGGTATTACAGTAAGTTCAGAGAAAGCCCATGTATGGTGCACCAATAGTAAAAGATTTCGAGAAAGGTGGGAGAGTTTGACTTACCCACTTGGGGAATGACAGTCTAACTAATTGTGTGCACTAGTAAGTCATATGAGACATCCATCTTGGCAACATCCAAAACCTCTTATTTTCCATTCATAAGCTCCTTAATTGCTTTCACAAAAATACCCCTTATAGGGTACTTTTTTATAGTTGAAATATCTCACAATCCCTTAATTGGGACAGTCGATCAAGTCAGCAATAAATTGTGGAGTTAGCTCGATCTTTCTACCTTTCATCATAGATGTTACCCACAAATTATTTCCTTCGAAGATGAGATTTGTGTAAAACTCCTTTATAAGTTCAGGATAGATGTCTTTATTCAAAGAGATGAATCCTTCCATCCAATATTCTCTAGCTTTCTAAAACAATCAATTCCCACCTTTTTGAAAAACACATGATCTACTTGTGAGAGGTCGTATAGCTCCTGTGGTTGAAGTTTTGAGTATACCGTACTCGAGCTTCTTCATCTCTAAATGTCTCCCATATCTCTTTGCCACGTCACTCTATTCATGCTGCCACGCTCATTGTACCTGTAGTAAATACAACAAAGTAATCATTGGAGCAACCTTTATAAATTCATGCTCTTGAAGTTACCCTACTACTCATTGTAAAAGAAATTCCCTTGAATACTCAGTTTCCTTCTTACTTCCCCACTCATTTTTCTTGTCCCAACTTTGCTTCCACATTATTACATTCTTTCTTCCTTCCTCATGCTCTCTTTTTTCTTCTCATTGCATCTGTATCCCCACTAGGCAAAAAAGGTTCCAAGGAAATAGTCAATAGATTTGAGACAGAATCAAGGATGAAAAATTCGTTCCTAATCTAAAATAGAATTAGGAACGAAATATTCCATAAGTGATTTGTGATAGAATCAAGAATGAATTTTTCGTCCCTAATTTGAGACAGAATCAGGGACAGATTTTCCTTTCTTTTTTTGAAACGGTTTTAGAGATGAAATTTCCATCCTTGATCATAGATAGAATTCTTTTCCATCTCTAACGTCCAAAATTTACTTGAGACAACTTTTCTAATCTGAGACAAAACCTAATTCTGAGACGAAATTTTTGTCTGTCTCAAAAACTTTGCAATGGAACGATTGGAGACATACTTTTTTTCCATCTCAAATTGATCAGAGACAAATTTTTTTATCTTTGATTCTTGAATTTCTTGTTTAAGTATTGTTTGGTTGGAGGGGAATGAAGGAGAGGAGAGAGGAGGTGAAGGGAGGGATTTATTTAAATTGATCTTGTTTGTTTCCATTAGTTGGAGTGAAGGGCAGGGAAGGGAAAATAAAGGTGAAAAATTCCTCCATCTCTCTCATTTTTTTCCCTCCAAAAGTGAGGGAATTTAGAGGGAAGAAAAAAAGTAACAATGTAAAAAGACATAAGTATCATCAACAATTTTTTTAATACCAAGTTTGTCTTCTAACCTAATCCCCATAATTATTTATTAAAAACTCACTCTTCCATCTTCACATACAGCACACATCGCACAGCAGAGGCATCTCTTCCATCTTCATAGATGCAGCGCAACAACTGAAAGGTAACTGATTGATCTTTGTTTCTTCTTTTCCTCGTGCACGATATACGCCTTTTCTCTTTTGCCGTCTGCTGTCTCTGTTTTTCTTATTGATCTTTGTGGGCCATTTATGTTCTTTGAAGTAGTGAAATTGATTATGTGTACATAGGATATTATCACCAATGCTTTTTTTTTTACGGTCATAGTAAATGAAATAAGGGGCCATTTATGTGTACGTAGGATCTTTGTGGGCCATTTATGTTCTTTGTGCTCGCTTACTTGGTGATGCCATGATGGCAAAGTCACTTGAGTGCTCTTTAGAGGCGGAGCCACGTCAAGTGCACCCCCTAAGTTATTGGCTAAAATTATAGTTTTAAGTATAATATTTTGAAAATTTATATTTTGGCCCTTGAATTTTTGGCTAAAATTACAATTTTATGTACAATATTTTAAAAATTTACATTTTGGCCCTAAATTTTAAACTTCCTTTTCACTTTAGCCCCTAAGTTTTTGGCTAAATTTATAGTTTTAAGTACAATATTTTGAAAATTTATATTTTGGCCCTAAATTTTAAACTTCCTTTTCATTTTGGCCCTTACAATATTTTGAAAAATTACATTTTGCCCTTTGACCGAGGGTCCTAGATTTGCCACTAGTGCTCTTCACTGTTTAAAACAATGAAATTGTATAGAAGTTGCCACATAGTTTTAACAACAATTTTAACAATTAAATTAATATTGTTGACCTGTTGTCTTTTAATTCATTATAGTTGGCTATTTTAGGTGCTATATGTTTCTTGTAATTTCATCAGTGTTGTACTGTTGTCTTACAATAATCTTGGTTCCCTGCAATAAGTTTATGCATTTGACGATTAATTGTTTCACCAGAACGATGAAACCAAATATTTGGTTTCGTCGTTCTGATGAAACTCTCACCTACGAAGAGGTACCAGTAGCTATCCTTGATAGAAAAGTCAAGAAATTGCGTACCAAAGAAATTCCTACTGTCAAGGTTCTTTGGAGAAATCATTCTCGCGAGGAAGCTACGTGGGAGGCAGAAGATGAGATGTGGAAAAACTATCCACATTTATTTGAAACTTGAGGTACGATTTTAATTCGGAGGACCGAATTCTTTTAAGGGGGGTAGAATGTAATACCCGTTAATTTCATAATATAATTCACTTAAGAGTATTTTAGAATTCTACAACGTTACTTTAGTTATTGATTTTGGTCATTTTTAATTTTCATATTTAATTGTTCTCTTTGAATATTATTTATGAAAATTGAGTTAAATGACTGGACTAAATATTTGCACAATGAGGGATATATTCTAAGAATGGTGAAATTCATGGAAAAGTGGTTTCAGAATGGTCAATTAATCCATTTATTGTAAATTGACTGGATGGGTTTGGATGTTGGGTTATGGATACCCATGGGTTATTGAATAACCCATTAGAAATATTTAATATAAAGTTTCAATAGTAACCCTCATTTTTTCACTCAGCCGAAGGAAGCAGAAAAGATTTCTCTCTCAGTTCTTCATTTTCTTCTCAAATCCTTTCCTTGATCTTCAGAATTTCGATTATCTGTTCGGTTCAAAAGCTTTGTAAGGATCAAAGGTAAGCTTTAATCCGATTATTTTTCTTAAATTTCAGTTTATGTAGAAGATCAGAGGAGGTTTTGTTCTTGAAGATTTTGATGATAATTCGTGAATCTCAGTTATTTTAGAAGTTATATTTGAGTTATAATCGGTTAAAAGAGTTGAAATTCTGGTTTTGAAACAAGAAAGGAAAGGATGAATTTGTTAGAAATTTCTGCAAAAACTTCTGCAAAAAAAAACGGGTTACTGTAGCGACCAGAAATTTCGAAACAAAATCTGAAAAATTTTCTTCGGGTTACTGTAGCAGTACTGTAGTGTCGGCAGTCAACGGTACTGTAGCAGTCAACGTTACTGTAGCGAACCGTTACTGTAGCGAACCGACACTGTAGCAAACCGTTACTGTAGCAAACCGTACTGTAGCAACCCGTTACTGTAGCAGTCAGAAAATTTTACGTATTTTCGTGATTTTGTTTCCTTTCTTATGATTCCTTGTAATATATTTTACTAGAAAATTTTCCTACACAAATTCTAGTGTGGAACAAGGTAAACTTGGACAAACATCAAGGTGAGTGAATAACCTTGCTCAGCTAATTTGATATTACTAGTCAAAGTACAATATAAGTCCCATTTACAATATTATTTGGATAATAAGCAATTAATTTTTCATATGGGAGTATATGATGATCAGTAGAAATAAGAGTATGAAGAAATTATTTATCTCATGACAATTGTACTATGTGATGAATTCTCACTATTTTATTAATGAGTAAAGATCTACAGGATCTAATACACGAGTGTGAAAGGGTTAAAGTCCCATACTACTCGGTGTATATCTAAGAAATCTTATACACGAGTTTGAAAGGGTTAAAGTCTCATACTACTCAGTGCATATCTATGAAACCTATACACGAGTTGAAAGGGTTAAAGTCCCATACTACTCGGCGTATACCTATGAGATCTTATTCACGAGTTTGAAAGGGTTAGAGTCCCATACTACTCGGTGTATATCTATGAGATCTTATTCACGAGTTTGAAAGGGTTAGAGTCGCATACTACTCGGTGTATATCTATGAAATCTTATTCATGAGTTTGAAAGGGTTAGAGTCTCATACTACTCGATGTATAAGATAATTAATTATATGAGTAAATGTGGTATTTGTACTTTTGATATTTTATATAGTACAGTTATTTACTTACTGAGTTTTTAAATAAACTCACACTCCCTATGATTATTTTTTTTCAGATACAGAAAATAAAGAACAAGAGTATCCGTTTGAAGATTAGAAGCCCCTTGGGTTTATTCTCTATTTCTGTCTGGTGGGACACCAGTACTTATTAATGTGGATATTAGAAAAGCTCTGTATTTTCTATAGGTCTCCTAGGCTTGCGATGAGATAGAAATATCAGACTATGTATGTCTATATTTGCTTATCAGATGAATATAATTCTGTAGTGTGGAATGAATGATTAAGGTTGAATGTAAAACCTTACAGAATATATGTATATAACGTATGTTTGAGAATTATATCAAATGAGTAGTATCTTTTCACATGCTCAATTTTTGGGATGTGACAAATTTGGTATCAGAGGAAAGGTTTTATAGGTCCCCTATAGAGTACAGAGCAAAGTGATCTTTGTGGGCCCTTCCCTATTGTCATGAGCCGCGGCATGACCATAGGATTAGGTTCCATAAAAGACCTTGTAGAGTATAACGTCATTTTATAGATAACTTCTCAGTGGGGCTAGTAAGTGATATTTTGTTTATGTCAGAAAATTGTTTGTTATGTGTGTAGATCTGTGACAGATCAATGTCAGAAGGATCTTCTAATAATAATGAGCATATGGGTCCAAGGAGGGCCATAATTCCACCAGTACATGTGCAAGATGATCCTAACCGTGGTGATAGTTTACATGCTCAAAGTACTGGGGGCGCAACTAGTGAGCAAGCAAGGAGAGTCGAACCTGATGCTCACATTAGTAATGCAACTATTGCACGTGTGATTAATTTGATGAATGAACGATTTGACCGATTTGAGGCTGAAATGAGAGGTCGAGCTGCACAAGCTAACCTGCCAGTGGATCCTCCTATTGTTGAAGCTGAAAATGTACCACCAGCTCCGTTAGCGGGAGGAGTTAATGTAAGAGAGGTAAGAATGTCTGAATTCCAGAAAATGAGGCCTCCTACTTTTTCAGGGGAAGATCCCAAAGAGGACCCACAATGTTTCCTTGAAGATTGTGAAGCAATCTGTGATGCTATAGGGTGTTCTCCTACTCAAAAGGTAGAATTCACTTCCTTTCAGTTAAAGGGTAGGGCTGGTAAATGGTGGAGGAACTGGAAGAAAGCTAGAATTCAAGGCGCACCGCCAGTTATGTGGACGGAGTTTTACAGATTGGTTATGGAAAGGAGGTCAAAGAATAAAGAAGAATATCGACAAAAGAAGAAAGCTAGATATAGGAGATCTTTTGATCAAAGGGAAGACTCAGGGACTTTGAAACCCTTTACTACATCACAACATGCTCCAGCCACTCCTACTAAGTCATTGTATTCTACAGCCAGTGTGGCTAAGCCTCGTTTAGAGAACAGGGGTGGTTTTAGCTCTTCTAGTAGAGGAGGTACTCAAGGTAGAAGGGAAAAACCTCAATGTCCTGAATGAGAAAAGTTTCACTTCGGAGAATGCAGGTTAAACACTGTTGGTACATGTTGTTTTAACTGTGGACAAAAAGGACATTTTATAAGGGAGTGCCCTCAGCTCATGACAAGACCAGGTCAAGGGTCTACTTTGCCACCTCGGCCACAGTCTATTTCTGTTTCTATTACTCAAACACCAACCCCTTCAATAGGGGGTAGTATGGGAAGAGGTTCTGGAAGAGGCCAAGGTGACCGTGGAAAACAAGCTGCTGGCAGAGGAAATGCAAGAGTATATGCTCTAACCCGACAGGATGCTCAAACATCCAATGCTGTAGTTACAGGTATATTATCTGTTAATACTTTTGCTGCACGTATTTTGTTTGACCCCGGTTCTACTCACTCATATGTGTCGCCCCTATTTACCAAGAGATTTGCATTTGATTCGATTATTCTTAAAGAACCATTCTTGGTTTCCACACCGATGAGAGAGACTTTGATGGTTAAAACATGTTATCGTTCTTGTAAAATAATCGTTGGAGGCATGGAAACTGAGATAGATCTTATGGTTCTCAATATGTTAGATTTTGATGTGATTTTAGGGATGGATTGGTTATCTTCTTGTCATGCTACTATAAATTGTCGTGACAAAGTTATTTTCTTTAATATACCGGGGAGGAGTAATTTTGTGTTTCAAGGAGATCGAAGTGATGTACCTTGCAACATGATATCTATGTTAAGTGCCCGGCGTATGTTGCGAAAGGGATGTCAGGGATTTCTAGCTTTTATCAAAGATTTAGAAAAGAAAGAACAGAAGTTAGAAGACATTCATGTGGTTAATGAATTCCCATATGTGTTCCCAGAAGATTTACCTGGATTACCGCCAGAAAGAGATATTGAGTTCAGTATTGATTTGGTCCCAGACACACGACCAATTTCTATTCCACCTTATCGTATGGCTCCTGTTGAGCTAAAAGAACTCAAAGAACAATTGGAAGATTTGTTGAACAAAGGGTTCATTCGCCCAAGTTTTTCACCTTGGGGTGCTCCTGTTCTTTTTGTGAAAAAGAAAGATGGTTCTATGAGATTATGTATAGATTATCGTCAGCTGAATAAAGTCACAGTGAAGAATAAGTATCCTTTACCAAGGATAGATGATTTGTTTGATCAGCTTCAAGGAGCAAAATACTTCTCAAAGATTGATCTAAGGTCTGGATATCATCAGTTACGAATTAAGAGTGATGATATACCTAAGACTGCTTTTCGTACACGGTATGGACATTATGAGTTTCTTGTGATGTCTTTTGGGTTGACAAATGCACCAGCAGCATTTATGGATTTAATGAACAGAGTGTTCAAATCATTCCTTGATAAGTTTGTAATTGTGTTTATTGATGATATTTTGGTATATTCAAAGAGTCATGAAGAACATACTGAACATTTGAGAATAGTGCTTCAGACTTCGAGAGAGCATCAGTTGTACGCAAAGCTCTCAAAATGTGAATTCTGGATGAGTCATGTAACATTTTTGGGACATGTTATTTCCCAAGAAGGTATTCATGTAGATCCAAGTAAAATTGAAGCAGTAAAACAATGGCCTCGACCAACAACTGTGTCTGAAGTACGTAGTTTTCTTTGCTTAGCAGGATATTACCGTCGCTTTGTCAAGGATTTCTCTAAGACAGCTCTCCCATTAAATAAGTTAACCCGAAAGAATGTTAAATACATTTGGGATGATTCATGTGAGCAAAGTTTCACCCAATTGAAAGAGTGTTTAACTTGTGCACCAGTCTTAATCCTACCATCAGGACCAGGGGGTTACTCTGTATTCTGTGATGCCTCAAAGATAGGCTTAGGATGTGTGTTGATGCAACATGGTAAAGTCATAGCTTATGGCTCACGTCAGCTTAAAAAGCATGAATTGAATTACCCCACTCATGATTTGGAAATGGCAGCTGTAGTGTTTGCCCTAAAGATTTGGAGACATTACTTGTATGGGGAGACTTGTCAAATTTTTACAGATCACAAAAGCCTTAAGTACATTTTTGAGCAGAGAGATCTCAATCTAAGGCAACGAAGGTGGATGGAACTTCTGAAAGATTATGATTGTACCATCCTTTACCATTCAGGTAAAGCAAATGTAGTGGCTGATGCTCTAAGTCGAAAGTCTATGGGAAGTTTAGCTCACATTACCACTATAAGGAGGTCTCTAATACATGAACTACAAGAATTGGAAGCTGATGGAGTATTCTTCGAGATCACTGAGTCAGGTACATTTCTGGCTCATTTAACAGTTAGATCATCCCTTGTAGAAAAAGTAAAAGTAACTTTAGAAAATGACATTGATATGGTCAAAATCAGAGATAAGGCAAGGCAAGGTCTAGCACCAAGTTTCTTGGTAGATGAAGAGGGAGTCTTATGGTTTAATGGGAGACTCTGTGTCCCCAACATTGAATCTTTGAAACATGAAATCTTAATGGAAGCTCATGGTTCACCCTACGTTGTACATCCTGGTGCTGTGAAAATGTATCAGGACTTGAAACAAGTTTACTGGTGGGAGGGCATGAAGCGAGACGTGACTGACTTTGTAGCTCGATGTTTGACTTGTCAGCAAGTTAAAGCTGAACATCGACAACCATCTGGATTGATGCAAAAACTAGATATTCCCGAATGGAAGTGGGAAAGGATCACTATGGATTTTGTAGTAGGTTTACCTCGGTCAACAAAAGGAAATGACTCAATATGGGTCATAGTGGATCGACTTACTAAGTCAGCACATTTTCTTCCTGTTCATACCACTTTCAGTGTAGCAAAACTTGCTCGAATTTATGTTAAAGAAATAGTGAAACTTCATGGTGTACCAATATCCATTATATCAGACCGAGGACCTCAATTTGCTTCTCGGTTCTGGAAAGTCTTTCAAGAAGCTTTGGGTACCAAAGTGAATCTTAGCACAGCATTCCATCCTCAGACTGATGGACAGTCCGAAAGGACAATTCAGACTTTAGAGGATATGCTAAGAGCTTGTGTGATGGATTTCAGTGGAAGTTGGGAAGATCATTTGTCTCTTATTGAATTTGCTTATAATAACAGTTACCAAGCCAGTATTCAGATGGCACCTTTTGAGGCTTTGTATGGGAGACGGTGTCGATCTCCTATAGGTTGGTTTGAACTTGGTGAAACCAAAATATTTGGACCTGAGATGATACAAGAAGATATAAATAAAGTTAAACTGATCAGAGAGAAGTTGTTAACTGCTCAGAGTAGACAGAAGTCTTATGCGGACAACCGACGACGTGACCTTGAATTTGCAATAGGTGATATGGTTTTCTTACGAATCTCACCTATGAAAGGAGTAATGAGATTCGGGAAGAAAGGCAAGCTTAGTCCGAGGTATGTTGGCCCATATGAGGTTGTAGACAGAGTGGGTAATGTGGCATATCGCCTAGACCTACCTTCCAACCTAGAGGGAGTTCATCCAATATTTCATGTGTCCATGCTACGGAAGTAGCTTCCTGATCCTTCTCATGTCATTCAACCCCAAGAAGTTCATTTTGATGAAACTCTCACCTACGAAGAGGTACCAGTAGCTATCCTTGATAGAAAAGTCAAGAAATTGCGTACCAAAGAAATTCCTACTGTCAAGGTTCTTTGGAGAAATCATTCTCGCGAGGAAGCTACGTGGGAGGCAGAAGATGAGATGTGGAAAAACTATCCACATTTATTTGAAACTTGAGGTACGATTTTAATTCGGAGGACCGAATTCTTTTAAGGGGGTAGAATGTAATACCCGTTAATTTCAGAATATAATTCGCTTAAGAGTATTTTAGAATTCTACAACGTTACTTTAGTTATTGATTTTGGTCATTTTTAATTTTCATATTTAATTGTTCTCTTTGAATATTATTTATGAAAATTGAGTTAAATGACTGGACTAAATATTTGCACAATGAGGGATATATTCTAAGAATGGTGAAATTCATGGAAAAGTGGTTTCAGAATGGTCAATTAATCCATTTATTGTAAATTGACTGGATGGGTTTGGATGTTGGGTTATGGATACCCATGGGTTATTGAATAACCCATTAGAAATATTTAATATAAAGTTTCAATAGTAACCCTCATTTTTTCACTCAGCCGAAGGAAGCAGAAAAGATTTCTCTCTCAGTTCTTCATTTTCTTCTCAAATCCTTTCCTTGATCTTCAGAATTTCGATTATCTGTTCGGTTCAAAAGCTTTGTAAGGATCAAAGGTAAGCTTTAATCCGATTATTTTTCTTAAATTTCAGTTTATGTAGAAGATCAGAGGAGGTTTTGTTCTTGAAGATTTTGATGATAATTCGTGAATCTCAGTTGTTTTAGAAGTTATATTTGAGTTATAATCGGTTAAAAGAGTTGAAATTCTGGTTTTGAAACAAGAAAGGAAAGGATGAATTTGTTAGAAATTTCTGCAAAAACTTCTGCAAAAAAAAACGGGTTACTGTAGCGACCAGAAATTTCGAAACAAAATCTGAAAAATTTTCTTCGGGTTACTGTAGCAGTACTGTAGTGTCGGCAGTCAATGGTACTGTAGCAGTCAACGTTACTGTAGCGAACCGTTACTGTAGCGAACCGACACTGTAGCAAACTGTTACTGTAGCAAACCGTACTGTAGCAACCCGTTACTGTAGCAGTCAGAAAATTTTACGTATTTTCGTGATTTTGTTTCCTTTCTTATGATTCCTTGTAATATATTTTACTAGAAAATTTTCCTACACAAATTCTAGTGTGGAACAAGGTAAACTTGGACAAACATCAAGGTGAGTGAATAACCTTGCTCAGCTAATTTGATATTACTAGTCAAAGTACAATATAAGTCCCATTTACAATATTATTTGGATAATAAGCAATTAATTTTTCATATGGGAGTATATGATGATCAGTAGAAATAAGAGTATGAAGAAATTATTTATCTCATGACAATTGTACTATGTGATGAATTCTCACTATTTTATTAATGAGTAAAGATCTACAGGATCTAATACACGAGTGTGAAAGGGTTAAAGTCCCATACTACTCGGTGTATATCTAAGAAATCTTATACACGAGTTTGAAAGGGTTAAAGTCCCATACTACTCAGTGCATATCTATGAAACCTATACACGAGTTGAAAGGGTTAAAGTCCCATACTACTCGGCGTATACCTATGAGATCTTATTCACGAGTTTGAAAGGGTTAGAGTCCCATACTACTCGGTGTATATCTATGAGATCTTATTCACGAGTTTGAAAGGGTTAGAGTCGCATACTACTCGGTGTATATCTATGAAATCTTATTCATGAGTTTGAAAGGGTTAGAGTCCCATACTACTCGATGTATAAGATAATTAATTATATGAGTAAATGTGGTATTTGTACTTTTGATATTTTATATAGTACAGTTATTTACTTACTGAGTTTTTAAATAAACTCACACTCCCTATGATTATTTTTTTTCAGATACAGAAAATAAAGAACAAGAGTATCCGTTTGAAGATTAGAAGCCCCTTGGGTTTATTCTCTATTTCTGTCTGGTGGGACACCAGTACTTATTAATGTGGATATTAGAAAAGCTCTGTATTTTCTATAGGTCTCCTAGGCTTGCGATGAGATAGAAATATCAGACTATGTATGTCTATATTTGCTTATCAGATGAATATAATTCTGTAGTGTGGAATGAATGATTAAGGTTGAATGTAAAACCTTACAGAATATATGTATATAACGTATGTTTGAGAATTATATCAAATGAGTAGTATCTTTTCACATGCTCAATTTTTGGGATGTGACAGATTTTGAGCTTTTTGTTAAGACTTTGATCTACATATGTTTAAACAGTTTCTAATAATTTGTTATGTTACATTATTATTTTCTTTCTATTATTTTATCGCTTATCAACATATTTGTTTATTTGCTTACAAACAGTTTCATAACTTATTTTATTTTGCTTCTTAAATAATATATTATTAACATATTTGGACCATATAATAGTTTTATTATTATTATTATTATTATTATTATTATTATTATTATTATTATTATACTTAAATAATATATTATATGCATAACTAAATAATAAAAGATAACAAAAAAAATAATTAAATTAAAAATAAATTGAGTAAATTAATAAGTTAATTAAATTTTAACTTCTTTTCTTATTGCGGTAAGAATAAAATTAAAATTTTATATGATTTTTAAAACTTTTTATATATTTGAGATACTTTTTATCTTGTTCTATTAAACATATAATCAAAGGATTATAATAGTCATTTTGTTTTATTTTTCCCTTCTCCCCTTGCAAATTAAATAAAAGAAAGTTTATTTTCTCTCTTTTCTCCTCCTCTCAAACTAAACCAAATAAAGAAATTTTATTGCCCCTCCCCTCCACTCCGTTGAACCAAACACTCCCGTAATGTCAAGAAGTCCCTCTTGAATTCTTTGAATTGGAATTTGAATCCTCAAAAGAATTTTTCTTTTTCTTTCAGAATGGTCCCTTCAATTGAAAATTTTTTATTTTTATTTTTGGAACCACATTAGTCTCTTTTCAATTAAATCTCATTTTCAAAAATAATTCCAAAATTTTGGGATTTTGCAAATTGATCCATTTCTTTAAATGCATTTTAAAATTTTGGAAATTTCATTTTGGCTCTTTTCAAAATAAACCTTAAGAACTTCAGGATTTTTGGATAAAAGATTGGAAATGTTGCATATCAACTCTTTATCATAGATTGGCCCAAAACTTTTGAGATTTTGCAAATAAGTCCCTTTACTTTTTTCTTTTTTTTTTTATCTTTTCTTTTTCTGTATTATTATTTTTATGTATTTTATATTATATATATAATATATTTTTCATTTCTCATTTTTCATTTATTTTTTATATTATCATTATTATAATATATATTTTTCACTTATTTTTTATTGAAAACCTAAAATTTCTAGAGAGCAAAAAATTTGGCTTGACAAAATATAGTGTCTCCACCCAAAGAGCAATCATTGGCCAATTTTTTTTTTGTATAACCAAGGGTATCCAGACCATTTGGACTTGACTAATTCTCTTCGCACCGAGTCGACTCACTAAGAGGTAAAATGCTCTCAAAGATTGTGACTTCATACATAAGGAGAGATCAATTCTACAACTTTACTTAAGGAATGGGAGCGCTGAATCACTCATGCCAACAATCGTTTGGTGTCATTGACCAAAGTTAAGTTAGCATACTCCAATCACCGCAACTACCTTATTGCAACAACTTCCATTTTCAAAATACTCCTAAATAACTATAAAAAGCTTGTTTCCAAATGTTTCAGAAAAATATGTGCAAAATCAAATAACATAGTAAGAGTTTACATTTATCAACAATTATGTACTGAAAATTAGCTGAAAATATCCATAAAAGATGTCAAATTGTTCACTTATCAAATATGTAATTTTTATATATTAATTTTATTAATATGAAGGATTTTTTTAATGATAATTTTGTGAATAAAATATTGTACATGAAGTTTAAATATTAAAATTATGATTAAATTATAATTTAAGAAAATTACGCGCAACTGCCTCCCTCGTTATCTCACCAATGAATGCCAACGAAAAAAAAAAAATCTTATCCATTGATTGAAGAGCCCACATAAACACGCTTACAAATTGACCCTGGTCCTAGACTTGGAAACTGTAGCTGGTCAACACTTTTGAGCACGTAAATAGGGGTGGCAGCGTTTCCGACAATGTTGATAGGGTTAAACAGTCAACTCAAAATCTAATCTGTGCAAAAGAATAGTTTTGAATTTTGATCCTAAGAAATCGAAAAAGGTCGCCACCTTTTCGATGAAAAATATTGTACTTTAAGAAAGTAAATAATAGTGTAAAAGCATTTTCTATAACATTTAACGTTGACATACTAATTTTAAATTTAATTTTTTTAGTTTAAAAATAAAATAAAAAATATTTTAATTAGTTTATGAAAAATTTGATGTAAAATATTTTTTATTATCATAAATATAAGTTTTAAGATAATAATAAAAGAACATTATCTTTTCAAAATATTCACCGTTAGAAAATTTTTTGGTCCAATAAACACTAGGATTTTGAAAATTGAATTTATTATTGAATTGTAAAAAAAATAATTCAAGGTTCAAACATTTGATCGTGATTGAATTGATTGTATAATTATATATTTTTTATTTTATACATTAAAAATTTTAATGTAATAAGCCAATAAACTTAAAGGAACTAGAGAAACTATTAAGTATTTTTGTTTAAACTTATAATAAAATTTAAAAATTAATTATAAAATATTATATAATGTTCTTATATAGAGTAACATATTAATACACAAAAAATGCATGAAGAATGAAAAAAAATTAAAAATAAAAATTATAACTAATTCAATCAATTTTTAACTAATTTTTTATTAATCAATTTATTAAGTTAAACTGAATTATTCATATGATTAATTTATAATTTAATCAATAGATTTTTTTTTGGGCGAGACTACATAAAGGTGGAGCTTCCAACCATGAGATTTAAGGGATTGATGGATATTGAGATTTGTGTTGGGATTTAGTTAAATAAATTATTTTAATATTAAACAAAATTTTCTTATTTTTATAAGACAAAATAAATTTAAAAATTGAAAAAAAAATCTATAATCCCTTATATCTTTACAATCAAGTTTTTAATTAGAATATGTCAAATGTATATTTTTCCAATTAAAACACAATAAACATATAATCTTTAAAAAATAGTTGTATATTTTTCACAACTCAATATTATATGATTAGTTTCCAAAGAACTTTGTACATATATTATATTTTTAATAGAGAACCTAATAACAAATGTATAAAAAAAACTATGTTTAAGTTTGTCCTCAAGAATTATTCTCACTTAGCATATTGCAAAATAAGTAGAATTTGGTTGGTGCAATTCTATACTTTTTTATATTTATTAGAGTTTAATTGTTATTTTATTTTGTTTGATCCTGTTACTAAATATATAATATGTGTACAAAGTTTTTTGGAAACTAATACTGTAATATTGAGTCGTGAAAAATATACAACTATTTTTCAAAGATTATATGTTTATTGTTTTTTAATTAGAAAACTATACATTTGTCATATTTTAATTAAAAGTTTGATTATAAAGATATAGGGAATTATAGATATATATTTTTTCAATTTTTAAATTTATTTCATCTTATAAAAATAAGAAAATTTTATTTAATATTAAATAATTTATTTAACTAAAATTCAAGACAAATCTCAATACTCACCAATCCCTTGAGCATTTATTGTAAAGATATGAGCATTTATACACTTATTATCTAAATGTTTTTAAAATAATTTATAAATTTTAAAAATACTTTTTAAATATGTATCTAAATATTAAATAATTTAATTTAAAATAAGCTATAAAACTATTCACATAAAAACTTTTTATATCAATACTTAAATAAATTCTTTACCTAAACTTGTTCTAAATTGAGAGCTTGACTTCCTTGTAGTCTTGCCCTTTTTTTTTTTTCATTTTTGGGTGAAAAGTGAAAACCGGTTGATTCGATAGTCGTTACACAAAATAAAGAAGAGTCAAAGTGAAGTAAATGGCGCCAAGTGTCAGTTGAGGTAGGTTCTCCCTACGATAAAGTCTATTTTAGTCATTATGCGGCCACCCCGTTTTCAGACAATCAACCAAAGGAAGGACCAAGCAAAGGACATCTTCAGTTCTTCACTCTTCAGGCCGCAGTCTACCAGTACCCCGCTCCCTCTCAGAGTCACGTTGACCCTACGCAGACCCAGACCTATCGATGGGCACTTGCAGCAGCATGCCCTCCGCCCGGACCCAGCTCAATTCCGACGGTCCCCACTCCGACGGACCTCCCAATGGCCTCTCCGTCCTCCCTCCCAATTCCAAGCCCTCTCCTCCTAGACCCCCTCTCTCCGCCGCCCTCGGCAGCGTCCTCCGCCGCCCCATGGAGGACGTTCGCTCCACCTACATCTTCGGCCGCGAACTCGGTCGCGGTCAATTTGGCGTTACCTATTTGGTCACCCACAAAGTCACTGAGCAGCAATTCGCCTGCAAATCCATCGCCACTCGCAAACTCATTAACCGCGACGATATCGATGACATTCGCCGCGAGGTCCAGATCATGCACCACCTCACCGGTCATCGCAACATTGTGGAGCTTAAGGGAGCTTACGAGGACCGCCACTCTGTCAATTTAATCATGGAGCTCTGCGCCGGCGGGGAGCTCTTCGATAGAATCATAGCCAAGGGCCATTACTCGGAGCGCGCCGCAGCGAACTTGTGTCGCCAGATCGTCACGGTGGTGCACAATTGTCACACCATGGGAGTGTTTCATAGGGATTTGAAGCCTGAGAATTTCTTGTTCCTGAGTAAAGACGAGAATTCGCCTCTTAAGGCCACTGATTTTGGCCTCTCTGTGTTTTTCAAGACAGGTTACTTTCATTCATTCGTTCATTGACTTATCCTACTCTCTTTTCTCCTTCTCTTTTGGCACTGTTTGGTATTGTTATTATAGTGTTGGTTCTGAACTTGACAAATCAATTGAGAACAGGAGACATATTTAGAGATCTTGTTGGGAGTGCATATTATGTTGCACCTGAGGTGCTGCGTAGAAGTTATGGACCTGAAGCTGATATTTGGAGTGCCGGGGTTATATTATACATTCTGCTCTCTGGTGTCCCGCCCTTTTGGGCTGGTAGAGCTCCTTCCTATCTTTTGTAAGCTTTAAGAGCTTGAAATTTATCACTGATTCATATCATATTGGCGAATGATGTTTAGGCTGTTGTTCGTTGTACATGACGTTATTGGTTGTGCTTTCTGCTTGGTTTTGAGCTTCATTATTGTTCGTCAGTGTTTCACCCTGGAATTTTGCCTTTTTCTTTTTTAATCCGAAATCAGACATCTTATCAGAATTGTTTGCCTTTCCAATAGTTCTCATACTCTCTTCTAATCTTCTATATGAAGAAAATGAACAGGGTATCTTTGATGCTGTTCTTCGTGGACATATTGATTTTATATCAAAGCCTTGGCCTTCCATATCAAGTAGCGCAAGAGATTTGGTTAAAAATATGCTACGAGCTGACCCTAGAGAACGGCTTTCAGCTGTTGGTGTCCTTAGTAAGTCTGATTCTTCTTGTAAATTATTTATTTATTTATTTATTATATTGGGCTTTTTGTCAAAGTAGTTCTTTTATATTTTAATTATGTTCATTCTGAGGCCCAGACGTTGTTTACCACATAAATCTCTATATATACACTAGAGACATTCTCATTGGTCCATAATAATAATGTTAAATAATACCCTAGAATTCTATAGGATAAAAAGAAGAATGAAATTTATTTTTAAGTTTAAACCCATCTCCACGCAGTCCCACGCCCTCTCAAGAAAGGGAAAAAAGACCAAAGGTTGGGGTAAACGTGGCTCTCTGCCTTCTCTTCTTATTGTAGAAGTGATAGAAGATGTACAACACTTTCTGGAACACAAGCATGGCTTGCATATTACTATATCTTTAGAATTGTAAATTTGCACTTCAGAATTGTATCAATAGAGTAGTCTACGATGCCTGAGCATAGTAGTCTGCATATGCTTATTCAGTGATTTATATCATGGTTACTGTCAACTTGGTCTGTATGTTGGTATTGGATCCTACAATTGAGATTTGGTTAGTAGGCTAGTTTAAGGAGTATAATATAGGAAAAGACTTAGGTGCAGTTCTTTATATATTTGCTGTTAGGTTCTCCAAATAGAACACGACAATTATATATGATAGGTATTGAATAGGCTCATTTTGTTAGAGGAGTAAAAAGGGGATTTTAGATGGTAGAGTTAGTTATATAGGGAGGGAAGAGGGAGAGAGAGAGTGTGAGAGACGTGGAGAATCTTTTGTTTTGCATAGTGCGAGGAGCCTTATAGCTCTGGAGGAGCATTTGCGCTGGTAGGAGGCTATGGTCTTTGGTTATTTGCTAATTAGTTTCCTTTGTTGTTATGTATTTCCCCCATCACTAGTAAAAAAAACTTTAGTCCTTACCTTGGTTATATTTTGGTTCCTATTCATTGGTCCAACCAGCCAGATACCGAGGGGAGCTAGCATGACACATTCATCCCACCGAAGATGTCCAACAAAGTAGATGCGTTGGACGCTTGTATTGAAAGATTGGAGAGCGGAATAGAGGACTTGAAACAATCCATCTTATCAGAGATTAGCAAGTTGATGGGAAAGAAACTAGGTGAATCAGTAAGTCAAGATGGAGAGGGAAGCAACTCGACCCAGCCGCGGACTCAAACTCAGGATGAATGGGATGAGTTTCGATTGTCTGCTAAGAAGGTTGAACTACCAACTTTTTATGGCATTGACCTAGTCGCATGGATAACAAGGGCTAAGACGTATTTTGAGCTTCAACGAACTTCAGAGGAGGTTAGGCTGCAGCTAGCCAAGTTAAGCATGGAAGGACCAACGATACATTGGTATAACCTCTGGAGAGAATCAACAGATACACTGACGTGGGAAGTCTTGAAGGAGGCGATGATTATGAGATTTGGAGTTGGAAGATTGGATAACCCATTTGAGGAATTGAAGGAGCTTCGATAGACCGGAAGTATTGAGGAATATATCACCGAGTTTGAGTTGTTTTCATCACAATGTGGAAGGTTACGTGAAAATCAGTTCATGGGATACTTCATCGGTGGTCTTCAATCTGAAATCAGGAGCAGAGTTTGAACACACAAGCCTAAAAACTGCTATATTGCTCTGCAACTTGCTAGAGATGTGGAAGTTGAGTTTTTGGCGTGGGAAGAAAAAGACGAAGACGATGGGCGTAGAATGGTAAGGGAACAGGTTGGGTCATAAAGAATGGGCTAGATTCGAGTAAATGGGCCGCAAATGACAGTCATTTAAGCAATGGACAGGTCCAATCTCAAACATTGTTGTATGGGTCTTCAAAAGGGGCATAATTCGGGTCAGCAATGTGAAATCGTTCGCATGAAGGACTAAGTCGTTCATCGTCTCAGGGGAACCAGCTTTGAGGGTCGGTGTCGTTGACCATGGTGCATGAGTTGGTGGCGAGGCAGTCTGAGGGAGACCGAAGTGCGAAACAGGAGAAAAATCGAGGAGTAAGGCACCTTTCATACAAGGAGTTGATGGCTTGCAAGGCTTGAGGACTTTGTTTCCATTGTGGAGATAAGTTTCATCCTCTACATTGGTGTGTTGAGCGTCAACTTCGGCTTACTGTGCTGGGTGACCATGAAACAGTGAATGAGTAAGGAAAGATAGTTGCCTTAGAGCTTGAAGACGATAGAGTAGGCTGAAGGCTGACTGTTCTTTTCCTATTTCAGCCTTGAAGATAAGGCTGATCTTGAGGGGAGGGTAATGATATGTATCAGATAGGCTCATTCTGTTATAGGGGTAAAAAAGGAGATTTTAGAGAGTAGAGTTAGTTATATAAGGAGGGGAGAGGGAGAGTGTGAGAGACGTGGAGAATCTTTTGCTTTGCATAGTGGGAGGAGCCTTGTAGCTCTGGAGGAGCATTTGCTCTGGTAAGAGGCTTTGGTCTCTGGGTATTTCTTTTCTTGCTAATTAGTTTCCTTTGCTGTTCTGTATTTCCTCCATCACTGGTAATAAAACTTTAGTTCTTACCTTGGTTATATTCTGGTTCCTATCATATGGTCTTTGAAAAAGTAATTTTATATTTTTTACAACTCATCATTGCATGATTGGTTTTTCAAGCAATCTTATACGCATGTTCTACTTTTAGTAGAAAACTTGATAACAAAAATATGAAGAATTTTATGTAAGTTTTGTCCTATAATATATTATATGGCATTTACACACACACACACACACACATACACACACACACACATAAATACATGTTCTTTCTTGTCTTTTTCTCTTTTACTCTTTCTCTGACACATCTTTAGAACGTTTATGCTGTAATTTTCTTGGCATTTTGCTTATTCAAATCAACCACTCATAATAAGAGGTTCTATATATACTCCAGATCATCCTTGGATGAGAGAAGATGGGGAAGCATCTGATAAACCTCTTGATATTGCTGTTTTGACCAGAATGAAACAATTCCGGGCAATGAACAAACTAAAGAAAGTAGCTCTGAAGGTAAATTATCTTTTGTCATCATTGTTTGTAATGATCATCACTATTCTTCTCCATCTTGTTCCAGTTTTATCGAAAATCATTGTTATGATTCTTATTATCATGCTTCTGGGAAAACATTTTGGCTTACTGTTACATTGAGAGCCTTAAAGAGGAAATCGTTTGTGTTAATGGAAATGCCAAAAAAGGGGTAAAAGTTAATAAGGTAGAAGGGAATCATGACTGAACTAGATCAAGGATTCAAATGATGTGTGTTCTGCACTTGTGCTTGAACAGCATCTGCTTTGTCTGCTAGAGAAACTGTATCCTCATTTGCCAACCCAGCCATTGAAGTGCAATGGAAGAAGATTATTTATTTCACAAATAAGGTTTTTCTGCCTTTTATTTAAAAGAAAAAGATTTAGCTGTATTGAATGGATCTTAGCTGTATTGAAAAGAAAAGGATTTAGGTGTATTGAAACATATTATATATGACAAATATTTTATTTTATTTCAGGTAATTGCAGAAAATCTTTCTGAAGAAGAAATCATTGGCTTGAAGGAAATGTTCAAATCCATGGACACAGATAACAGTGGAACAATCACTTTTGAAGAGTTGAAAGCTGGTCTCCCCAAACTGGGTAGTAAGCTTTCTGAGTCTGAAGTAAGGCAGTTGATGGAAGCGGTAAGATTTATTTTCTATTCTTGTTTTATTATACCTTAGCTTTGGTGTGTTTCTAGAAGATTTGTGCTCCTTTTTCAATAATTGGGGTGACTGTTTGGTGCGTGAAAAAAGATTGCATCCAATTTTAAAACTTTGACCTGAAACACCAAGTAGGATTATAACCTGATATATAGGGAGAAGATAATATCTTGGATGAAATTATCATATGCTCAGTATGTTAGTTCATTTGTTGAGACAGTTGCAAATGAACTTTATTTGTCTAATATTGTTGGGATATGATCTGGCTGACATATTTATACCCCCCAGTTTGCTGCTACAATTTGAATACTATTTTATTTCTAGGTCTGTAACATGTTTAATTATTGGTTACCAACCATTTTTTGTAGCTTATAATTGGATTTCTTTTTGAATTTTCTCATCTTTTGTATTATCTTCAAGTTAAATTTAGCAGCTCTTTTGGGCTGATATGTTTTCTTTCATTCCTAAATTGCTTAAATCCCTTCTGTAACTTTCTCTATGTCTATTGTCTAAGGTGGAGATCTTAGATTTAAACTCATTCTAAAGCTACTCATGATTTCCACTTTTCTTAATTTTAATGTTTATTATAACATAATTATCTGGTTCTCAGGCTGATGTAGATGGAAATGGAACCATTGATTATATTGAATTTATAACAGCTACCATGCACATGAATAGGATGGAAAGAGAGGACCACATATATAAAGCATTTGAATATTTTGACAAGGACAAGAGCGGGTAATTACACTGAAGCTCTTTATCTGTTGAATGTTCTATTGGTTTATTTTTTTCTGACTTCTGTTTTTATAGGTATATCACAAAGGAAGAGTTGGAATATGCACTTAAGAAGTATAATATGGGTGATGAGAAAACAATAAAGGAGATCATTGCCGAAGTTGACGCAGACAATGTATGATTTATTTTTTCTTTTCTTTATTCCTTCGCATATTTCCATCTTTATATACGAACAAAACTAGATATAACACTACCACTTCTAGAATTTTGGAAGCAATCATCATGTTTATTTGGTAATACTCGAATATCATGAGTTAAAAAAAAACCCGTATTTCTCACAGGACGGAAGAATTAACTATGAGGAGTTTGTAGCCATGATGAGAAAAGGCAACCCAGAACTGGTTACCAACAACAGACGTCGTAAATAATATCTGCTTGAATTGCCTGTTTTCCTGGGTTCAGAGGCTTACTCGTTCAAGTTCTTGTTTCCTCACCTGTTGTGTGAAAATAATTCTTTCTACAATTTTACATGTTCTTTTTCTTTTTGCCAGCTAAGTGCTAGCAGGGAGTGAAATGAATATGTACAAATTCTAGAAACAGAAAGCAGGTAAATGACAGGGAGTGAAATTTTGTGTTTTTTTGTCCTTGGTTTGTGCCCTGTTATCCTGTAATTACATATTTTGTTTCTTATTTTCCTCATATGTCATTCATGCAATCATAGAGTGAGACTATGGATACTGAAGGTTCATGATTGAATCTTTGATCTTCGTATGCTGGCCACTGTACTTTAAACTGCTTGATGATCTCCAAGCGCTTCTGGTCAGTTCGCTTGATGCTGGTTTCCCCCTTTAGTTGCTACCATTTGAAAGAGAGAAAAATAATTATTTGCATAACAAAACCATTTTACAATCGTTGCAACTTTAAATTATTATTGGTGGTTGAATCTACATTAATCTGGTCTATTTAAATTTTGTTGCCTGGGTCTACTTGAATGTAAATGTATGTACAATTAAAATACAATGAGTATCCACATCCACATAAAGTGTCTTTGCTTAGATGGATGGTTAGAGCAAGAATGGTCAAATATACAAAACTAGAATGTTCCAAGCGGTAAGATTGAGCTCCCCCGCCGAAGAATTTTTACAAAATTTGGGTCCACAAAAAAATCGTATCTTGAATGAAATTAGTTTTATGTTCAAAAAATGTAATAATACTCGTAAAAAAATTTTTTATATTAGTAAAAAAAAGCTAGGCAAAAATGTGTTTTACATCTTTCACAGTTGGAATAGGTTACAATTTTGTCAATATGTCTTTTTGGTGCTAATTTTATGTAACGCAGGCCTGGATGTGTGAGTAAGACGTCATTAAATGTTACCAACGTATATTTTTAAGTTTTAATTTTGTTTTATATATTTATTTTGTGTGAATTTTGTCTTATTTATTTACAAAATGTGTTGATTTTATCCGTATATCAATTTTTTTTCTTTTTAATGTTACCGGTGTAAATAATAATTTGATATGGTACTTTGAATACATTCATGATCAAAGTTTAGAAAATCGGACCAGTCATTAAACCAGTTGAGACACCGGTTCAAGGGTCAGTAGTCGGACCGTGGTCGAATCGGGGTCGAATCGATAGTATTTAAAATATATTAAAATATATAATATATAATATTTAACTTACTTATTTGTCAATTAGTGAGCCCTTAAACCAAATATAGCTCCACTCTACTCTTAATGATGTGGTTAGTTTTGTAACTTTATGATTTTTATATAAACTTGAACTCCTTAATTTTAGATATATATTAATAGACATAGACTACTATATAATTTTAATTGTTGTTTATAATTCATATTTATAATTAAGACAATAATCAAATTATATGAGAAGAAAAAAGTACAAAAAAATTAATTGAAATAAGCTAAGAAATTAGAAGATAAAATGAGCAAAAATTAGGAAGAAGGCGAAGAAGTCCCACGGAGTCCCACATCGAATGGACTGCACTAGTAAGCTCCCACAATTATCCATATACACATGCTCCCACAAATTTCTTCTTTGCAGTAGTGGTTATTGGGTGCACGTGGGCCTTACAGACATTGTGCTTTTAAATGCATAATAAGTGTGGCTTTCATTCATAGTGGGCCCATGAGCGTTAGTTTCTTATTTTATTTCCTTCAAATTTTCGTTGACACCGTTTTTTTTTATCGGTTTGATGAAAAATTTGATTGGTTCAAACCGATCAAATTTGTTTTTTTTTAATCAAAATTGACCAGTTTTTTAACTTACAGGTTTTTGATTATTTTAACTTACAGGTTTTTGATTATTTTTAAACCGAATTAGATTTCGGTTTATTGATTTAACTGGTTGGTCCGGTCTAATTTTTAGTATATTGTTCATGATTCATTAAAAAAATTTACATTTAAAATCAAGAAAGACAATATATACTACAAAAGTCACATCAATGGGAGAGCAGACATTGGAATCTCATCCCCTCATTAACAACGAAAAATTAAAATTTAGGGGTCTGGTTTTTGTTGGAAAGGAAAGCGTCTTTTTATTATTGTGCCTTTTTTTATTATTTGGTATGGCTCACTGTAGCGGTTGGAAACGAAACCTGATATTCTCTCTTCCTTCAAAATCTTGATATTCATTTCTATCGCTTTATCAATGAAAAACCGGTCATGGAAAGGGAAAATGAAGAGAAATGTCGAATTTGCCCACGCTTTACTCTCGCGTTTTGGCCTCTTGCACCTTCCATTTCACACTTTCTGTCACATCCCAAAAATTGAGCATGTGAAAAGATACTACTCATTTGATATAATTCTCAAACATACGTTATATACATATATTCTGTAAGGTTTTACATTCAACCTTAATCATTCATTCCACACTACAGAATTATATTCATCTGATAAGCAAATATAGACATACATAGTGTGATATTTCCATCTCATCGCAAGCCTAGGAGACTTATAGAAAGTACAGAGCGTTTCTAATATCCACATTAATAAGTACTGGTGTCCCACCAGACAGAAATAGAGAATAATCCCAAGGGCTTCTAATCTTCAAACGGATACTCTTGTTCTTTATTTTCTGTATCTGAAAAAAAATAATCATAGGGAGTGTGAGTTTATTTAAAAACTCAGTAAGTAAATAACTGTACGATATAAAATATCAAAAGTACAAATACCACATTTACTCATATAATTAATTGTCTTATACATCGAGTAGTATGGGACTCTAACCCTTTCAAACTCATGAATAAGATCTCATAGGTATACACCGAGTAGTATGGGACTTTAACCCTTTCAACTCGTGTATAGATTTCATAGATATGCACTGAGTAGTATGGGACTCTAACCCTTTCAAACTCGTGTATAAGATTTCTTAGATATACATCGAGTAGTATGAGACTTTAACCCTTTCACACTCGTGTATTAGATCCCGTAGATCTTTACTCATTAATAAGATAGTGAGAATTCATCACATAGTACAATTGTCATGAAATAAATAATTTCTACATACTCTTATTTCTATTGATCATCATATACTCCCATATGAAAAATTAATTGCTTATTATCCAAATAATATTGTAAATGGGACTTATATTGTACTTTGACTAGTAATATCAAATTAGCTGAGCAAGGTTATTCACTCACCTTGATGTTTGTCCAAGTTTACCTTATTCCACACTAGAATTTGTGTAGGAAAATTTCCTAGTAAAATATATTACAAGGAATCATAAGAAAGGAAACAAAATCACGAAAATACGTAAAATTTTCTGACTGCTACAGTAACGGGTTGCTACAGTACGGTTTGCTACAGTGTCGGTTCGCTACAGTAACGTTGACTGCTACAGTACCGTTGACTGCCGACATTACAGTACTGCTACAGTAAACCGAAGAAAATTTTCCAGATTTTGTTTCGAAATTTCTGGTCGCTACAGTAACTCGGTTTTTGCAGAAATTTCTAACAATTTCATCCTTTCCCTTTCTTGTTTCAAAACCAGAATTTCAACCCTTTTAACCGATTATAACTCAAATATAACTTCTAAAACAACTGAGATTCATGAATTATCATCAAAATCTTCAAGAACAAAACCTCCTCTGATCTTCTACATAAACTAAAATTTAAGGAAAATAATCGGATTAAAGCTTACCTTTGATCCTTACAAAGCTTTTGAACCGAACAAATAATCGAACTTCTGAAGATCAAGGAAAGGATTTGAGAAGAAACTGAAGAACTGAGAGAGAAATGCTTTTCTGCCTTCCTTCGGCTGAGTGAAAACAATGAGGGGTACTATTGAAACTTTATATTAAATATTTCTAATGGGTTATTCAATAACCCATGGGTATCCATAACCCAACATCCAAACCCATCCAGTCAATTTACAATAAATGGACTAATTGACCACTCTGAAACCACTTTTCCATGAATTTCACCATTCTTAGAATATATCCCTCATTGTGCAAATATTTAGTCCAGTCATTTAACTCAATTTTCATAAATAATATTCAAAGAGAACAATTAAATATGAAAATTAAAAATGACCAAAATAAATAACTAAAGTAACGTTGTAGAATTCTAAAATACTCTTAAGCGAATTATATTCTGAAATTAACGGGTATTACACTTTCATTCTCGGCCATCTCGCACTCGCACACACATTCATATAATAATTAATAGTAGCACCCTACACTGCAACACCCTTTAGCGTCGCAAGCACGTTTTCAGTCTCTCACTGATTTGTCCTTATTGTCTTTCTTTCTTAGGTTTTGAATTGCTCACAGTCACAACAATGGTGTCACGACCCGTTTTCTGGGCACATGACCGGCACAATGATGAATCTCTCATCACTGTAAGCCTTCCGATAAATATATCAAATTTTCTTATCTGAAAATCATAGAGATGATTTGCATGTAATAATAGATTATCAATTTAAAATACATTATTATACTGACATACAAGCCAAATGTCGAACCCCTGACCTAGATGTCCTAGACGATTACAGAGCAACATAATCTATAACAAAAGAGGGGTCTACCCGACAACGGGAAGGTCCAAAGTGATCTACTCCTCTAGCAGATATTCTTCGCTGGCAACCTGATCTGAACAAAAGGGTTGTACAAACAGTGTGAGCTTTTAAACTCAATGAGCGAATCGGCCTCGCGTTAATAAAATTCAAATACATTACCAGTCATGCAAGCATATCCAAAGGCTCATACTCAACCAATAGACAGAAGATAAAAATTCATCCAATTCAACAAACGTTACTAGTACTCGTCAATGACAATATATCCCAGAGAGCGCACACATGCCGGCTCACCAATTATGTATATTTCCGCCATGACGCACAACATCATCCTCTTACATACAAGAAGATAAAAATTCATCCAATTCAACAAACGTTACTAGTACTCGTCATGGCGGAAATATACATAATTGGTGAGCCGGCCTGTGTGCGCAGTACTCGTCAATGGCAATATATCCCGGAGAGCGCACACAGGCCGGCTCACCAATTATGTATATTTCCGCCATGACGCACAACCTCATCCTCTTAGCTAGGGCGCCTCACGGATTTATCACCAATCCGGGCTATATCCCTACTGAGGGAATCGTTGTCTCCACACTCATTGGTCAAGACACCCTGTCAACCGGGTTTTTCGCCTTGCCGTGAGAGGGGGTACTGTCCCGCTCAATCACAATCAATAGCATTTCATATCATAATCAGAAGCTCAATATAATATTCATCCATATAACAGGTATAGTATATAACTATATTATAGATTTATAAACCACATATCAAGAGATTCAATCTTCACATCATCATGAGATACTTGCTTTTTCTTATCCATACTTCTAGATTAATTATCTCATTATATTCGTCATTCTGAATCCAATTTCCCCCTATGAATCTTGGGAGTGTCCTACGACATACTTTTTATCACCAATAATGCTAAAACTCTATTAAAACGGAGTCGTTTCACTCACCTGGATTCCGTACGAGTATCACTTCTTTAAGTCGTTACGGACAAGAGTACACAGGTGAATTTCAGTGTTCTGCTACGGAGATTTTCATGAAAGATTAGAGAAAATACGTTAGGATTGTTTTCGTACAGATATTGTTCATACGTACGGTTACTGTTCATATATACGGTTACTATTCATACGTACAGTCACTATTCATATGGTTACTATTTATACGTACGGTTACTATTTATACCAGAAATAGAGAATACAATCTGTAAAATAGTACACCAGGTAAGTTCCTAGGAAAGAGTGGAGGGTCACACTGGGCACACTTAAAAACCAGGTCTTTCCTTAGCCAGAACTTTCCTAGACATGTATTCTTCACAGTTTACATTCTATTTCGGTAATCAGAGAATCAAAATAACATATAAACAGCTAAGGACAGTTTTTCTGATGTGGAAGATCAGCCAAGGCCGCAACCACAGAGCATACTTAAGAAAATAACTTCTAAAATTTGAAAGACATAGAAAGAGCATAGTATCCTTATCTAAGCTGAAAAGGAAAGGCCCAAAATCTCAGAGGCCTAGCTTTGGAGTAAGAGAAACTTAAGGAGAGAAGAAGAGAAGTTGAAGGTGTGAGTTTAGAAGTGAAATGCAAGGACCTATTTATAGCAAAAGTCAAGGGTACTATTTGACACTATTCGTTAATAAAATATTCAATTTACTATTTATGAAAATGACATTTCTAATAATGTAGTTACTGTACACCTCGCGTATGGTGAAAAATTTTTCTGTTATTACTATTGGAAACTTAAAAGGAAAACTATCCTTTCACCTTAAACTTTTAAGTTTCTTTTCAATTCAGTCCTTTCACTTTAGTCCCTAAGGGTATTTTTACACATAAAAACGTCATTTTCTCCCACGAATTTCTTTCTAGTTTTCTCTTATGACCAAACCACATCTAGTACTTGACATTTCGATTGTATAAATGAACAGTATCATATACGTAAATAGTATTATACAGGTGAATAGTACGTATACTGAAATAGTAACAGTAGTTTGTAAACAAATATTTATATTTTATTTTTCTTGGGTATTACAAATGGCGTCCAACAAACAAGACCAAACCCTTCTCAATTTTGAGTCAGCATGTTGGCACCAGGCTGTCGGCCGGTAGGTGGCCGGCTGGCTGCAGGCCGGTCGACCGGTTGGCAGGGAGAATGTAGTTCGACGGGAGTAGTTTAGTCATTTTGTTCTAATTTTTCCTTTCTTTCCTCTTAAGAAATACATACCAAATACACAAAATATTTCATTCCTACTTTATTTTCTATCTCATGCCAAATATTTTTTTTTTTCATTCTCTCTTTTCCTTTCCATTTTCTTATTTCCTTTACTCTTTTCTGAATACCAAACAACTCATAAGTTTCCACTAAATGAGATATTAATAGAATACACATTTGAAATAGAGGTAAATGAGTCTATTTAATTTACTTCTAAGAATAAAATAATAATATCCATCTCAAATTGTTATGTGTCCAATTTAAGTACAGGTTAGTAACACCAAATAAACTTCTGTAGGTTAGTAACACCAAATAAACTTCTGTCCAAGTGTTTAGATACATTAATATTTTTCGATCAATGAAATTTCTCTAAATTGACACTTCCTTGTAAATAAATAAAACAAAATTGGAACTTCTCTCAACAGCTTGTTTACATCTGAACATTTTTTTTATTATTAACTTATTTTTTTAATTTTTTTATAAATATCCTTGTCAAAACTAGATGTGGAGACATTTTCTAATAAAAATTTAAACCTTAATTCACTGTATTGTGTAGAATTAGTCCTCTTTTCATATTCAATGTCTGTTAGTTATTATTGATTTATATAATACTAGTAATTATGATAGATTATTATTGTGTAAATAAGTTAGTTTATAGTTTATTTGATTAGTTTATAAACTTATTAGAAGTGTTTGGTAAATAAATTTATTTCAATAACTTATAATTTATTTTAAAACGCTACTTTGAGTAACTTATAGTTTTTAAATTTTTTTTATTTTAACCATTATTATTTTTTCAAAATACTCATTATACCCTTATACTTATTCATAACCTAAATATCCAAATTGCCTTCTATGTGGTCCTGTCAAGTCGTGCGTGCTCGTCCGTTGTTGTCCCTTGTAGTCCATCATCGTTCGTCATATGCTAATCTATTGTTGCCATCTACTACTATTTTTGAATGGAGCTTTTCTTCTGCTCGTTTTTTCTTCATTTTCATTTTTGAATGGTTGTGATAGGCTGCTGTCAGTCGACGTTAATGATGCAACTGTTTGTTGCATTTTTTGGGATATATTACATATAATAATTTAAAAATAAAAAATTTGATATGTTGATTTATATTATTTTAAAATTATAAAATATATGTTCTTTTATGTCATTTTACATTTATCAGCCATTTAAACAATTACTTTTATTAAACACTTCTAATTTAATAAGTTAGTTTAACATCATTCAATTTTCAGTTAAAAAATAATTTATAAGCTTTTAGTTAGCTTATCACCTATTTTTATCAAACACACCCTATATTAATAATTAAAACAAATTTGACATATAAGAGGAAATTGAAACTTATTTTAAATGTGAAATAAAAAAAATATTTTGCCAAACACAAACTTGGAATAATTTTTACTTTGGATAGTTTGACGAAATAGACTTAGATTATGTTTGGCAAAAATAGTTGATAAGTTAGTTGAAAGTTTAAAAGTTAGCTGAAAGCTTATAAGTTAATTTTTAACTAAAAGTTGAAAGTTATCAGATTAACTTATTAAATTAGAAGTGTTTGATAAAAGTAACTATTAAAGTAGCTAATAAATAGAAAATGACATAAAAAGACATATATTTTATAATCCTAAAATAATACAAATAAACATATTATAAAAAATAAATTTAAATTATTATATATAAAAAATTATTAAAAATATATAATTTTATTATATATATATATTATATAATATTTATATATATTTTAGCTTATATTTTATTTTATATACATATATATATATATATATATATATATATATAAATATTAAGGCACCATGTAGAAACAAAAAGGTGTTGACAAGGGTATAATAAAAATTCTAATAAAATATTAAAACTAAAATAAAAAGAAGCATATAAAAATTAAAAATTATAAGTTATTTAAAAATAACGATTTAAAATAAATTATAAATTATTAAAACAAATTTTTATCAAACGTTTCTTATAAATTTATAAATTAATTAAATAAGTTAGTAATCAAATAAATTATTTTTTTTTTCTTCCAAACAGAGCCTTGAAGTATCCAAGTACATCCTATTCCTAAATCTTAACTTGTAAACCCCTTCATTTTGTGCTTATCCACTTAGCCCTCCAAAGTAAGTGGGCTTTGTATGTTATGTCATTTTGGCGTAAACCGTGGAGGAAAGTTGTAAAGCTGTCAGCCACTGCGATGCTGTTCCTTTGCATGTTATGTAAGAACATACATGTAAGTCTCACTGTTATTATGAGAAATTCCGAGGAAGGTGCTCTGTATGTGCATCCTACGCCTTCAGCACCAAGAATAGCATGAAACTGCTGCTGCTACCTGCTAGAGCGACTATAAAGTAGAAAGTGATCCAAAATTACCCCAAAAAAGGAAACAAAAAAAAAGGGACATAAAAGAGGGTGAGATTGAGAAGGCAAAAATGCTACAATCATGTATGAATAACAGACAAGTTAAATAAATGAGCAGTCAAAAGACCCGCGAGATTCTGGATCCGTTTGTTCCAACCTTCTTCAACGTTCGACTGATTCAACGCTCACGCTCACGCTCCATCGCAAAACCGAAAGCAGTTATACTTGTTTCGCGATGAGCTCTGACGGTGCGGACAGAGAACGAGGTGTCGCAGCTATGGTACGCATCTCCTTTTTCCTTCATCGGAACCTATATCTTCTTGCAGTTCAACCCTAAGTGTGCTTTCTTTTCCGTTTTCGGCTCAACTTCGTAGAAATGAAATTCATTCGAAACCAGTTTTGGCTTTTCTTTTATAGATTTGATTCTGTTGCTTCGATTCAAATGACGTGTATGAAAATATTTATTGAATAAGCGATATATTATCAAATTTTCTCTAAAAAAGGGAGCAAATGACATTCGTGGTTTTAAACTTGCTCGGACAAGTTTATGAGTCTTTACATGCTGATGAAGTTACGTTTGTGCTGTGTGATTCGGAAGCTTACAATGTATGAAGGCCAATATAACATATATTTTCAACTAAGGTTTCTGAAAGAAATTTTGAAAAATTCGCTGCTGGAATTTGATAGAGTAGACTATCAATCTATCATTGTAAGACTGGGACGTTTCTTAAATAACAATTGAGCTTCTTGAGTATCTGATGTTCTCTCTATCTCTAATCACTCACTCTCTTTTTTACATATAAATTGCATCGCATATACGCTCGTGTAGGGGAAAAAACACAGAAGAAAAGAAGAGGCCGATTACTTCTATAGTTTATACTGTTGTTCTTAGTTTCCTATATTTGTGTCTTTGGCTATCCTTTTGGACCTGACATTATTGAATTAAAAGGACCTTGGGTATGTGTTTCATCAGAAAAGAAAAATGTGTTCCGTGTATTTAATTATTCTCTTTAAACAGGTGGAATGCAAATATCAACGTAAAGCAGTTCTCTTTTTGGCATACCAGAGTTTAGGCTTTCTGTTTGGTGACCTAAGCATCTCCCCTCTTTATGTATATCAAAGTATATTCTCTGGTAGATTGCAACATATTCAAAATGAGGATGCAATATTCGGCGCATTTTCTTTGATTTTTTGGACTCTCTCTCTTATGTCATTGTTCAAGTATGTCATTCTCATGCTGAATGCGGATGACAATGGAGAAGGTAAGGGCTAATTGTCTGTATGATGATGCTGTGAGTTTAGTTCCTTCATTTTTCTTGTCCTTTACTAATACTTTCTGCTCATCTGCAGGGGGAACCGTTGCTTTGTATTCACTCCTTTGCAGAAATGCAAAATTTTGTTTGCTACCTAATCTTCAAGCATCTGATGAGGAGCTTTCTACATATTATAAACCTGGTTGCTCAAACAGAAACATACCATCCTCACCTTTGAAAAGATTCATTGAGAGACATAAGAGTACGAAGCATGCTTTGCTTATCTTGGTTTTACTGGGGGCTTGCATGGTAGTTTGTGTTGGTGCGCTGACACCTGCCATTTCTGGTAAGGAAACATTCATGCTGCTGTAGATCTGTTACAGTGCCTGGTATAATGTTTCTGGTTGATTTTTTGCCTTAGTACTTTTTTTTACCACTCATAAGCTCTATAAGCTTCCATGTTGATCAGCATCCAATTCTTGCAGTTCTTTCGTCCATCAAAGGGCTGGAAATCCACGAAAAGGTTATGAACAATGGTAAGTCAGGAAAAATCCGGTGTTCTACTAAACATTATCTGCTACTCAAAGCTTAAATCATCTCAACAAAATAATCAATGAATTATCAAATTAATATAGATAAAGAAGGTCATACATGTATTGTAATTCCCCAATACTATCACATGCTGCCCTATGTCTTACAACAGTCAACAAGGAATGCAATTATTGCTGTGGCTGACATTTTTTAAGGTCCTTAACTTAGTGACTTCCCTCTCTTTTGCCCCAAGCTCATTATGTTATGTTTGGGTTGCAACCTGCATCAAGGATACAATCACAGTCTCTTGGTTTAAGGCTTTAATTGTAACATATGGAACCATATTTTCCTTGTGTTGCAGAAAAAATTCCAATTGCAATGGCAGGGGGAAAAAGTAAGTGGAGGGGGAAAAAGAGCAGTGGTAGAAGGGCTTTCCATGAATTTAGGCATTCTTAGTCTAAGTAGGGAACAATCAGTAACTTTCTGAACATTTGTTTCCACAAAGTGGATTGCTGAAACATTGTGCACTTGGTTCCTTCCCAACAGTTATTTAAATTATGTCACTTTCATTCTGGAGCATGTATTGGACTAGTCCTCTGTTCTTCCTTGAGAAATATTATGCAATCTATGTAATTATGCTACCAAAGCTTACATGTATACCATTACACAGGTATGGTGGTTCTTATTTCTTGTGTTCTATTGGTTGGACTCTTTGTTCTGCAACACCGCGGCTCCAACAATGTGGCCTTTATGTTTCCTCCCATAGTGATCCTATGGTTACTATTTATTTCTGTGGTTGGCGTTTACAATGTCATCAAGTGGAATCCAATAATATATCAGGCTCTATCTCCATATTATATATACAGGTTCTTTCAGGTTACAGGAAAAGATGGTTGGGCTAATCTTGGAGGAGTTTTTCTCTGTGTTACTGGTCAGTTTGTCTTTTGATATTCAAAGTCAGCTTAAGCTTTATACTTTCCAGATTCATTCAGCTGTTTCTTGTTTAACTTCAGGGACTGAAGCTTTGTTTGCTGACCTAGGATACTATGGACAAGCACCTGTAAGGGTATGTACAATCAATAATTATGAGTTTGACTTTCAATTTCAACTCCACAATTAACTTACAGGTGGTACCAATCAGTCCATGAGTGACTGTCCTACGGATAAAAACATGTTCAAAATTATTAAATTGTGGGTTCTGTTAGGGGGGTGGAGATATCCTTTGGATCTATGTGTGTCAGTGTGTCTCTTACTTTACTGTGCTTTTCACACTGATATGATGAAATTAATTAATCTGATGGATCAATTGTTTAATGATGCCCCCTAATTTATATACCACTGTGAGAAATATACACTGTTGAAGTTAAACCTGTGAGTAGATGATGCTCAGATATAATCTAAGTCTTCCAAAAGATAATGACAAGCAGAGGAGGGATTGGACAGTAAGATTGTTGTGGATGATATTTAGAAAGGATTTTTTTTTTTTTATCTGTATCATGATCAGCTTTCAGGCTAAAGCAGAATTTATAATATCAAACTTTGAATTAATTTACCCAATTAGGAGTTTATGACACATTTTTTTGCTTCATAAATGATCCTTGGCTTAAAAAATACAAGCCTTTATGAGTGTTTGTATCTTCTTGAACATAATATAAAGGTTATCAGACTGTCGCATTTGAAATGATTGCTGCTATTCTGTACTTTAAAGACTCTTCGCCTTGCAGGTTGCATTTTGTTGTGTCATTTATCCATGTCTAGTTCTTCAATACATGGGGCAGGCTGCTTTTCTTTCAAAGAATTTATCTGCAGTGCCTATAAGCTTTTATGCTTCCATTCCAGGTTAGCTAATGTAAATACTAGAGTTCTGTGTACCATCTTATGCAATCCTGAATGCATAAATTATGTTTTTTGCATTCAAATGGAATAATGTCTGGCGGATGCTACAATTTGCACCCTTAGGGCTAACTTGGTCATTGTGATTGTAACATTTAATTGATGTCCAGTTCAAGAATAATCAGTCATCTTCCTGGTTGCTTTTGTTGCTTTATATGTTTCTGGACTGAGTAATTATATTATATGCATCCTAGTAGAAATGCAAATTGATGGCCCTACTATTACATAAACTTAAGCTTGAAGAGGCAATGAGAGGAGAAATAAGGCTGGCTTCCCAATACTGAACCAACCTAAACACCTGAGACTATAGTTTACTACAGAAGAGGGAAGCAAATGGCAACAAGGGAAATGGATGAGGGAATAAATATGGCAATAGCGGGGATGGTAGTGGAGTGGTGGAAGAGAGAGAATAGTGGCAGGTCATTAGAAAGGGGAGGCAGAATTATTCGTTTGAGAGAGACTCTAGCCTCTTCAAATGCTTGGAAATGATCTATCTTTTCTTCATTTTTTTTCTGGTCTATTGTTTTCTCTGTATTGCTGTGTTAGTGTGTGCTGAGGACTGGATGGTGGTTAAATATCTAGCCTTTTGCTGTATTGCTGGTTTTCACAGTAATAATTGTGAGTTCTTTCTGTTTGTGTCTGATTTTTATTTGCTAAGTTCTATCAGTCTTTCTTTCTTCCCCCAACAACTTATTCAACTCATTCTTTCTGTTGTTCAATCGAACAAATATGAAAAGTTAAATAATTAAAAACTCATGTGCTGGATTCAGAAAGTAACGTGAACAGTTTCCAGCAAAGCTCAGCCAATTTTAGGGGGAGAGATTTTGATTGATCAGTTCAGCCACCTAATTTTCTTATCCAGCAAAAGGATATGCCAGGTCAATTGTATTTACCGTGGATGAACCGACATAGGTTTCCATCATAGCCTGTCATTTAATGTCCACAGACCATTTTTTATCTTTATTTCCTGGAACCTTAACTCTAGAGTATCATATGCTTGTTCTAACTTCATTAGCTGTTAGTTTGTTATCTTTCCTTGTGCGGAAGCAGAGGTATCTCATTTCTTGTTTACGATTTTTTTTTTTTATAGATCCATTGAGTGTGTGTGAAGAGAGGTGAGGGGGAGATTTTGAAACAATCTCTTGGTAAATCAAGATTTTTTTTTGGTTAATTACAGAAAGGTCCCTATGGTTTGGCTCATTTTCACATTGGTACCCTCTGATTCAAAGTGTTAATTGAGTGGTTTGTGGTTTATGCCATTAACACTTTAGGGCCTGTGGTTTATTTTCGTTAACTTTTGACAGAAAAGTCACGTGAGGTGCACATGACTTCAACAACCCCCCTCCCCCCCCCCCCCCAAAAAAAAAAAATTAACTCATGTTGAACCTTAATTTTACAAATTTCCTCCTTTCCCAAACACTTGAAGCAATTTAGGGACTAAATCTTATTTGTTTAATGTAAATGACCTCTAATTTGCCCATTTTGAATCCTAATTTTACAAATTTCCTCCTTTCTTGAACAACTGAAGCAAATTAGCCCCTAGATTTCGTTTATTTGATGTAAATAACAAATTTGCCCATTTAGAACCCTTTTTACAAATGTCCTCCATTGAACACATGAAGCAACTGAGCGTCTTAATCTTATTTATTTGATATAGATAACCTTCAACTTACCCATTTTGAACCCCAATTTTGCAAATTCCCTTCTTTTCTGAAAACTTGAAGAAAATTAGAACCTAAATCTTATTTATTTGATGTAAATATCCCCCAATTTGTCCATTTTGAACCCTAGTTTTATATTTTTCCTCCTTTCCTAAACACTTGAGGCAAATTAACACCTACATCTTATTTATTTGATATAAGTGACCCTCAATTTGCTAATTTTGAACCCTACTTTCACAACTTGTAAAGGTTCAAAATAGACAAATTAAGGATTTTTTTACATCAAATAAATAAGATTTAGGTGCTATTTTACTTGTAGTGTTTAGAAAAGGAGATAATTTGTGAAATCAGGATCAAAATGAGTAAATTGGGGGTTATTTACATCAAATAAATAAGATTAGGTGCTAATTTTATTCAGGTGTTCAAGAAAGGAGGAAATTTGTAAAATTAGGCTTCAAAATGGGCAAATTGGAGGTTATTTACATCAAATAAGTAAGATTTAGGTGCTAATTTACTTCAAGTCTTCAGGAAAGGAGGGAATTTGTAAAATTAGGGTTCATAATGAATAGATTGGAGATTTTTTTCGAAGTCACATACACCTCTTGTCTTTTTTGTTAAAAACTTAACGGAAGTAAAGCACATGGCTCCAAAGTGTTAATGGCGTAAATCACAGTCTGTTGACACTTTTTGAACTACAAGGTACCAATGTGAAAACAGACCACAAGGGCCCTTTTTCTTTTTTTAATTAACCCTATTTTTTTCCCCAAGTCCAGCCTAATAGAAATAATTGAGCTTATTAAAGGGTTTCATAGCTAGTTATAGCATTTCACTTCTGTGGTGTGAGATATGAATTTCTGATGAATTACATTTATTAGAAAGTTAACGAGGGGAAATTATTTTGGATTTTTCACACCTAATATATTTATAGTGACACAGCTTCTGGCAAGCTGAGGTTTGTTGGTTGATCTGAATATTGCTATGAATTTTGCACATAAAAAGAGTATGGGTTTAAGCTCAGACCACACTGGTAGGTGCGGCATAAGTTTAAGCCCAAGTCCAGTCCTGTGCAGATGAATGAAATCCAAATCATGCTGTGTTGGGCTCTACATTTTTTTTCCCTTTCTTCTCTTTTCCCTCTTGCATTTAATGATTTAGTTATAGTAAAGTACATATTAATGTGTGGCACTTTTTTCCATAATGGGAGAGCTTTCTTATGCTATGTAGGCTTGAATTTGGCTAGAAAAGATGCCAGCTAAGGTCCAGTTATGGACCTTTGGTATTTAGGACATGGAGTGGGAAATCACATAAATAGTAGCACTCAATGGCCCGATTGGTTTTGTTGGCAATAAGTGGGAGTACGGTAATCAAGATTGAGATTTTGCGCACGATTGAAGGAGGGACAAAATAGATTGAAACACAATATCAACCAAGAATTGTAAGATTATACTGCTTATGATAAGAGTTAAAAAATATATATTACATAGTTGAATAAAATTCTTAAGTAAGCATAACACTATCCAAGTCTTAACATATTTCCACAAAATGAGTCATAAAATGTGAAAGTCACACGATCTCATATTATACTTCCAAAACTAAGTGTTATTGTCATAAACTAAGTGTTATTGTCATATTCATAAATCATATATGTTGCTAAACCTGGGGACCAGAAAATCAACACTCAGTCAAACAAATCTCCTGGATAAATGGGTGATGATGAAGGGGTCCAACCCAGAAGCATGGAAAAGAGAAAACCATAGCAATGAAAACGAAGGAGAAGCAGTGGTGTTAGGCATCAAACCTGAACCATCTACCTTAAGCTCCACAACCATCAAATCAGCTCTGGCAAGCTCCATAGCCATTCCACCCTGAGCAAAACAAAGAAGGTTAGTGCACAAAGGAGGAAAGGGTTTTTAGTACCAAATGGGTCCCAGGCAGAAGGGTTCTGCCTATTTTGGGAGCCCCAAGTCCAATTTGGGATTATCTCCCCCACCAACCCCCCCACCCCTCTCCAAAATATATATATATATATATATAGCTCCTTCCAGGATCATAGGAGATTGCGCAATCCTGTGATTGTGCAATCAAGATCACGATCCTGGTCTACTTTGACATTTCTTGCAATTTGGCAAGATTGTTGGGCATATGATGGCAGTCTTGAGCAATCTTAAATCATGATTAGGATCTTGATTACTTTGAGTAGGAAGATGATGTGTGTATAAGTCGCATCATTAAAAGGTTTGTTTTCCCCCATTGAAAAAGCTTGGTTTGCACTGACTAGACTGTTTTCCCCCTTAACTAATTATACCCAAAATATGGAAAACATTTTCAAACGGCTTTCTCATTTAAAAACAAGCCAAGGGTCTGTAGTATATGCGAATAAACTTCATATTTGATCTGTCTTAACTTTTCATGCTGATATATGCTGTACATCTCCAGTGGCACAGCATCATATCTTAATATTGGTCACTAGTTTACAAGAAGGATACTTTGGCAAATGAGGCAAATTAGTTGAGCTAGCAACAGCATCTTACAAAACCAGATTCAGCCTTTCACTTCAATTCTTAGTCTCTTTAATTCTTCTGACAAGAATGCATTGTGTATGAGTAGTAGTGCTTAAGGCTCATTCCTCTGTAGCTTTGTATATTAACTTATTTGAGCATACATTTGTCGTTTTGTAGATATCCTTTTTTGGCCAGTATTTGTGGTGGCTGCTTTGGCAGCAATAGTTGCAAGTCAGGCTGTTATCTCTGCAGCATTTTCAATTGTCAAACAATGCCATGCATTTGAATGTTTTCCTCGTGTTAAGTTCGTATACTCCAGAAGATGGATCCGTGGGCAGACATACATACCAGAGATAAATTGGATTCTTATGATTATCAGCCTGGGTGGGACAATTGGTTTTGGAGACACAATCCATATAGGATATGCTTATGGTAAGTTGTGTTGAAACAGCCTTCAAATCCTGATTAACATATATCTCCATGCAGATTTCATTGTATTTGTTAGGCTATTTACTTTCATATGACTTTAGTTTTCAAGACAAGTTTGCATTCTTTTGATTTTGAAATTGAAATTAAAGCATGGTGTATTATATTATTGGAGCTATAGCCATTGCAAATGTTACCATAATCCAAGGAAATTTCTTAAAGCCTGCCCCTGACAAGTTTGTTATAGCATGGACGTCTCTTTGGATGCATTGGGAGAAAATGGCAGGTTTATCAGTAGTTCTTATGCTCAAATTGTTTTTGAATGAGGAATCATATAAAAGCCTGCTTATCCATCGAGTTCCACCCAATGATCTTGCTTGTGGTGTCAGGAGGTAGATCAGTTAGTTTTGCTTACACCTTAAAATCATATGTTATTTGCACAACCTTACTTGTTGGCACCTCAACATATTGATTGTGTTTTCTCAAGCAGTCTTGTCACTTAAATTTTCTGGTGGGGAATGACTAATAGCTCAGGCATTCTGATTACTAGTTTGATTGTGTTATAAATTACACCAATAAAGTTTGGGATAATCTATAATTTACTACTGTTTTCCATTGGTTGCTAATGTCAATGTCTAACATTGCAGGGATTGCATGTCTGATTGTCACATTTGTGACCACATGTTTGTCATCACTAGCCATCAACCTTGTATGGCATCAAAGTCTTGCAGTTGCTTTAGCATTCATTATATTCTATGGTTCAATAGAGATTCTCTTCCTATCATCTTATTGCATGAAAATCCCAAAAGGTGGCTGGGTTCCGCTAATGCTCTCTGCAGTTTTCTTGCTTGTTATGTATGTGTGGCATTATGGTTGTAGAAAAAAGTATTTATTTGACATGCATAACAAAGTTTCCATGAAATCGATCCTTACACTAGGTCCTAGTCTTGGGATTGTTAGGGTTCCAGGAATGGGCCTCATCTACACTGGATTGGCTACTGGAGTGCCAGCGACTTTCACCCATTTCTTGACCAATTTGCCAGCTTTTTACCAAGTGGTTGTTTTTGTTTGTGTTAAGACAGTGCCTGTACCTTGTGTCCCACATAAGGAACGTTACCTCATAGGTCGAATTGGTCCCAAATCTTACCGAATGTACCGATGCATTGTTCGAAATGGTTACAAAGATTTTTATAGCAATGAAAATGATTTTGAGAATGACCTAGTGCTGAGCATAGCAGAATTCATCCAATTGGAAGCAGAACGTGGTTCTGAAAACCTAGAGGGTCCTGTGGAGGGCCGGATGGCAGTGGTTAAGACGTCTGAAAAGTTTGGGACTAGACTGGTGATGTCAGAATCTGGTAATGCTGACGAAGGCAGTACTTTCAATTTTTCTGGAGCCTTGACAGTAAGTAGCAGCAAGTCATCCACACTAAAGAGGTTGCAAAACATGTATGAGCAGGAATCGCCTCAACTCAACAATAGGAGACGCATTCGATTTGAATTGCTAAATACAATATATACAGATCCACGAATGAAGGAGGAGCTCCTGGAGCTTGTAGAAGCCAAGCGTGCTGGGGCAGCTTATGTAATTAGTCATTCTCATGTAAAGGCCAAGTGGAATTCGCCATTCTTAAAGAAGTTTGCCATCACCCTTTACACTTTTCTACGAAGGAATTGTCGGGCCCCTTCTGTTGCCTTAAACATTCCTCACATTTGTCTGATCAAGGTAGGCATGAATTACCATGTCTAGAACAACTCTTGAGAGTATGGCATTATTTTGAGGGAATATGAATGTATATTATACGCATGCCAGAACACCCATAGGGCAGTGGCAACTAGCAAGTTTTGTTACTTATACGGAGTCAATAACACCCATGTTGCCTCTCGAGGATTTCAGCTTGGCATGCCCTGAAGAAGAACTTGATTTAGTTATCGAGATGTTTGGTTTTGTTATGGCGCTGGTGGGTTATGTAAATTGTTTGGTAAGGAGTTTTCTTTGGGGAGTCCTGCTTTTTGAGCTTCCCATATATACACTTCCTGTCCGCGTCATATTCTTACTGCTGCTCCTTGGTTTGCCATGTCTTATACATAAAATCACAGCTACTGTTGTGCTTATACTTGTTGAGATTCTTTTAATTATTAATTATGGTTTTCTGTACAATACTCTTGTTGTGCTTATTCCGAAAGGAGACACATCTGAATTTAAGTGAATTTTCTGAGGGAGCTGCAAAGGCATGTCCTAATGCCTTTATAAGCTAGTCAGTGTTAGTTAGATGGACTAGTTTTAATGTTTTGTTTTATATTTTTTTCATTTTTGGCTACTGTAAATTTATCTTTTAGTAAATTAACTAGGACACGAAACAACCCATAATTATACTCGAATTGCTAAACTGTGGCCCTTGTTAGTGTGGGTTAGTTAAGAATTTTATTTCATGTGGCTGGATTCCATTTATAATTGTATGAATTTGAATGTGCTTTTAAGTTATGTTATTAAATAATTACAAATCACGCAAAATTAAATAGTCCAAAAGGTAACAAAAATAATTAATTTACATTTGTGAAAGTTTAAAAGCAGTAGTTATGTAAATTTAGTTTAAATCAATAAAAGAAATTTCTGTGCAACTAACCAAGTGTGTTTAAATTGGTTCAGAAAGACTTAATTTGAAACAATTTGATTTTCAAATTTAATTTTAGTTAAAAGTGAATTTGTATGCTATGTTTATAAATTCTTATCTAATTTGTGATTTTAAGGAATGATAGCAGAAAACCAGGCAAAAACTATTTTGGGTTAAAGGGGTTTTAATTTTTAAGGACAAATTTAATAGAGCTGTCAACAGGGTATTCAACCCAATTAACCCATTTTCCAAATGAATTGGGCTAACTAACCCGTGAGTTGCTTGTTTAACCCATACATATATATATATAATATAATATTAATTACTCCACAGTTCTCTCTTCTACCATACACAACATCAGTTCATCATCCATGGCTCTCTTCTCCCACACTGAATGACTAAACCCTCAATCTCCAAATTGAACATTGCTCGACTTCGTCTGTTTCTGTCATCCCATTTGTCTTTGTCGTCTCCTTCTTCTCTAGCTCTCTCACACTGAAGTCTGAATCCTAAATTAGTAAATCCCCAAATTTCCCATTGTTCGACTTCTTCTGTTTTCGTTGTCCCATTCATCTTCATCATCTCCTCGTTCTCTGGCTCTCTCACACTGAAGTTTGAACCCTAAATTAATAAATCTCCAAATTTCCCATTGTTTGACTTCATCCGTCATTCTAGTGGCGGCCTTCTTTCATAGTCACTACTTGATTTCGTCCGTCGTCTGTCATCACTTGTCTCCGACTCACCCGTCATTCCAATGATGACCTACCCTCATGGTCATTGCTCGAATCACAGGTACAGGGTTTCATAAAGAAAACTTCAAGTTCATCTTCCTCTTCCTTCGTCTTTGTTTTTGTATGTGTCTCTTTTTTCCTTCATCTTCGAGTATTTTGCCTGTCACAGTCACTGTTGGTCTATTCAACTATGTAGAAAAAATATATATATATTGTGCGGGTTGGCAAGCTAGCATGGAGGCTTAGGCTGGTCTGATCCGACTCACTTTTTGCGTTTGCCGAGACAGGCTAATCTGCACGAGTCAGGCTGGTTCATTTTGACAACTCTAAAATTTAGTGTTAGATTTAAATGATTATAAAAAAAATTAAAGAATTATATAATTTAATTTCTCAATTTTAAAAGTTGACAGTAAACCCTATTAAACTTTTGACTTTATGCAATGTAACCCTCCATTATTTTTTCATTCAAAATCATAACAATATTTGTCCATGTAGGTTAAAAGAGACAACTACCCCAAAAAAAAAAAAAGAGGAGTTAATCCAACCTATTTCAAGTGACAAACAATAAATTCTTTTTTTGTCATTTTCTACATTTTTACAACTAAAAAGCCTATTAAGATGATATGTTGCAATTTTTTATTTTGTTAATTTAGCCTTTTGTTTTAGACTACATAAATAAATACTGTAAAAGTTTTAAACAAAAAAAATTAATAGAGGTGCAACAAAAATTCAAAGCATAGTTATGAAAATTGAACCAATCGATTGGATCGATTGATTTTTCGATAAACAGCCTATTGCTCGGTTTGGAGAAGCCTATGAACTATTTGCCTTAAATTGGTCACTGTTGAACCAATTCTTACAATATCAGACTTTGGGTTGGGCTCCCAATTTACCTTGGCTTGCTTGGGTCCACTTCCTAAAGGGTGGTTCACGTATATCTTGCTGTAAGCTTGGCTCAGGGCTTTACACAGCCTGGGTTGGTATAATTGTGTTCTTGGTTCTTGCATTGAATTTCTATGACAACAGACGATTTGGTAAGATTTGAACTAGTTTTCAAACTGGTGTCATGAGGATGTGTAAAGCCGCATCAACCATTTGAGCCAATCTTAGCTAATATCTACTATATGCAATTTTTATATATAATAATGAGAAACAAGAATGTAATATTATTATTTTACATAAAATGATTTTTAAATTATAAAATACTTAAACACATTGACAAAGATTTTATCCTTTAGGTTCATACTAGGCAGGTAGATAGATTGCTTCTTCCTACCAAAACAAGTGAAGACATAGATAAACTTTGTTGGAATTTCCTATGGCGTCAAACAATGGATAAGAAGAAGGTGCACTTGGTTTCTTGGCCGAAAGTGTGCTCCTCTAAAAAGTTGGAAGGTTTCAGGTTGAAAAAGGCTTAGGGAAATGAATTTGGCCCTTTTGATGAAGCTTGGATGGGGTTTGGTAAGTCGTAGAGATAGCTCTTGGGTGAAAGTCATTCGTTCCCAAATATAAGAGCGGTTCGAGTGATATTCCCACCGTTTCAAGTAGAAGGAATGGATCTAATATTTGGAAGATGGGTTTTGGGGACAGAATCAGTTCTAGTATGATGAGTGGTTGTTGGTTGAGTCCTCAGTTATTGAGAAAGCCAGTGGTATGACTATGAAGGAAATGAACCATGCCCTAGTCAGAGACCTTTATGGTCCCAATACCTGGAAATGGGATGATTTAGCTCATGTTCTTCCCTTAGAAATGCAGAAGAAATTAGAAAACCTCTGCCTAAGTAGCGATCCCAATGACCGAGATGTTATTTATTGGAAATCTCCAAAAGATAGATTTTTGTTGATTAAATCTACCTTCAATTACATTAGTATGCAAGATGACTAGCAAAATTCGACTATGTGGAAGTGGATTTGGTGATAGCCAGTACCCCAGAGAATAAAGACCTTTCTATGGCTTCTGGCTAAGAGTAAACTCATGACTAAGCCATAAGTCAAATGCTGCCTTTCAGAGGGGGTGAACTGCCCCAAATGTAGTGCAACTATGAAGATTTGTTACACTCTATAAGAGATTGGTCTTAGGCAGTTGAAATCTGGAAGAAATTGATCCATCCAAGGTACTGAGACCATTTCTTCTCCCTTGAAATAAAAAAACAGGTTCTTTATAACCTTCAGTTGCAAATAGCAGAGGAAGATCATGTTAAATGGAAAGTCCTATTTGCCATATGCTACCGGTGCCTCTGGAGACAGAAATGATTTGATCTTTGATAATGTTAATACTAACCCAAATGCATTTTTTATTTGATTACTGAGCTCTTCCAAGGAGATTGAGAATACTCTATCAGATCAAGCCTCCCTTAAACCTCATAAAAACCAGTTTGCAAGTCGATGCGTTGGTCCCAAGGGAGAGTGGAAAAAATGCAATACAGATGGTTCTGTTGATAAGAATGGTTTTATGATAAGGATGTGGAGTTTCCGGGATGCCTTTAGATCTTGGAACATCAGTTACATAAGGAAGATTGGCAATGGTCAGTTTAGAAAATTTGACCAGTCATTAAATTGGTCGAAATACCAGTTTAAAAGTTAATGGTCAGATCGTAGTCAAACTGGTAGTACTTAAAATATATTAAAATATTAAAATATATAATTAATATATATTAATATATTAAATACATAATTTTAATATAATAACTAAATTTTTGAGAATTATTTTATATTAAAAAAAATACTAATTATGATTTAAAGAAGTCTCTCACGTGAACCCTCTTCCGAAGGCAAAAAAAAAAAAATGTGTGATACTTTGAAAGTAAGAGCTCCTAATGTGTGAGTAGCTTTTTTTGTCTCATTTTTTTTAACATAACTGAGATGACAGTATTACTACTGATCAAAACCATCGAGACGAGAGACCAAAGCTAACAAAAGTGTTTTGGATAGTATGCATGTCACCCTTGACATGGACGAGGCGATACGCTTACAAACGAGACCGGTTTATAATAAAGGTAACCTACAATGAGAAATAAAAAATAAATAAAAATGTGTGGAGAATTTAAAATAAAATTGGGGTCACGGAAGTCAAAAAGTCTTTCGGGATGCCTTTAGATCTTAGAACATCAGTTACATAAGGAAGATCGACACCATGTATATTTTGGATGTAGAACCATGGGGCATTTTGAACTACCCTTGACGTCACATTCCCTGTCAGAAGTTATATGATTAGTATGGATTACGGGTAACTCACGCATCCGTAAATATGAAGCCATCATGCTTTATCATAAAAATCATTATATTTTTTTAAAATATTATATTACAATACTTATCAAGACTCAATCTTTGACTGTCATACCATTATCTTGTATCATATGAAATCTTAAATAACAATATTTATTTTAACCAAGCACTACACAAGAAAAAGAATCTTGCTTATGGAATTACAAACACATCTAGAGTTAGTTACAAATGTCGCTATAGTACCACCCGTTCCCAAAAGAGTTTCTCCTATAAGATAAAGGATCCTTAGTTTACCAAAGCCAAATAGACAATATCTATATCGTATTCTTCAAATTTTGCGCTCAACTTTCATTTTATGAAATCATATTCATCTTCGTCAAATTGGGACAATCATTTTCAAATATGAAAAACAATTTCATTTCAGCATTCCAAATACAATAAAACGTTTTAATAAAACATCTATCTTAATAGATCAAAGAGAACAAGACTAGAGTGTTTGTCTCACATAACAACGACAACAACAACAACAATATACGCTCGAACCAACATTTACGTTTTGACATTTAAACGAAAAGAGAAGTCAAATAAGCATCTGAATATTTGAAAGCACAATTATGAAAAATATAATATAATATATCAAGTAATAATTATTTATTGATTAGGATACCGTATCTATATTCTAGTTCAATTGACAGAAAAATTTCAGCCTAGCGCTAGCGAAGAGATGATGGTTAAACGTTGTTGCAGCTCCACGGCCCTCCTCTCTCTCTCTCTCTCTCTCTCTCTCTCTCTCTCTCTCTCTCTCTCTCTCTCTCTCTCTCTCTCTCTCTCTCTCTCTCTCTCTCTCTCTCTCTCTCTCTCTCTCTCAGCAGGCGAAGAAGGAAGAGAAGGGCTGGTATTTATAACGGAAAACTGAAAGGTAATTCATTATTGTAGATTCATATATGGGTACTATAGCTCTACAAAAATTTATTGTTGAGTTGTAAGGGAAGGAAAAAGTATTTTGAGCCCTAAAGATCTTAACAATTTGGTCCTTCTTACAATTTCAATTTAGTCCTTCCTACTGCCTCTTTCTTTCTTTTTCTTCTTTTGTATGCATAGCTTTTATTATATATATTTATTTGTTCCATTTAAATAAAAGCACTAGTAGGAAATTTAGATTGAATAACTCAAGCAAGTGTATTTTGTGATCCTTACTTTAATCCTAAACTCAATATCATTATTCTAACATAATCAGTTTAATTTAACTAAATTATTTTCTTGTTGTTGTTGTAATTATTTGCTAATATGCTCAAAACTCGTTTAAAAAATTTACTCACGTATCAATTAATTATTGATTCTCATGAAATTCCCAAAATTTTATTTATCCACCGTAAGAAAGAAAACAAAAATTTTGGAATATTACACTCGAAGGGCTTCGCAAGTTGGTGTTCAAATCCTTTTGGATAGAATATGATTCTGAATCATCATTCTGAAACATCCATTAAGCTAAACCGGAATGACTGCCCTCTGAATCATCCTCTCAAGCCACTCATCAAAAATATCAAACAGCTAATGGCTAACTAGTGGTCCATTGAACTTGGTCATGCATAACAAGAAGTAAACTCCCTTCTCACTTTCTTTCAAAGACGTCTCTTTAGCTTCACTCCGGTCTTAAGATTGGCGTTCAGAATCTTTGCTTTTCCCTCCAAGCACAGTAGCCTTCGGACTTCTGTGAGCCATTGTATTCACCTTCATTAACACTTAAGATTTAACCATTAGGATGCGTTATAAGCCGTTAGATCATAAGAGATCTAATAGTTGAAAAGTATCTTGTGTTTCGATAAGTGAATATTCTACCTTTTTTTTTATCTCAATATCTGAAGACTTATTTAAAAGAGAAAATTGAATAAAAGCACTAGCCATTTTCGGACGTAGATCTCCTTCTATGCAATTTTTTTTAAGTTTTATTATTTTTTAAAAAATCACAAAGAATTTATTTTTTTAAAATTTACAACAAAATTTAATTTAAAATTTAGAATTTAGAGTTTATAATAATATTTAATTTAGGGTTTAAAATTTAGGAACTAGTGTTTAGGGTTTAGGATTTAAGGGTTGAGGTTTAGAGTTTAGGATTTATGATTTAAGATTTAGGATTTAAAGTTTAGAGTTTAAGATTTAGAGTTTAGAACTTAGAGTTTACTCTAATATTTAGAATTTATAATAATATTTAATTTAATTTTTTATTATTATATTTTAAAAAAACAAATTATTTGTGATTTTTTTAAAAAAAGAAAAATAAGGCAAAAGGTGAGAGAAAAAATGACAACCAATTTGATCCAATAGCTATCATAGGAATACGCTCGTATCTGTTATCTCAATTTTCTTTCAGGTCTCTGCTCTGCAATTCAAATCCTGAAAACAGAGCAAGCGAGAGCGCTTTTGTTTGCGTGTTCATCTTCCAACCCAAATCGTTTTCTCATTTGTTCTTGAAATCAGAAATGTAATTGGATTCAGAGTTGAAAATGTTTTACGTTCTGACTTGTATCAGATCCTTTCACCTCCAATTTCTTGGGAGAACGAAAGAAGGAAGATGGGTATAAAAAAACAGAGACCAAAAGCTTTTAATAAGAGGTAGGGCGAAACAAAATCAATTGAAACACTGCGGACGGGTCTCAATTTGAATCCATATTTGGATTATTAAAATTTTTATTTTGACAAATTTAACAAGATTAATTTGAAAGAAAGAAGACACTTTGTGTGGAGCTAATCATTTTAATTTACCTTAATTGGTTATAAGAACATGAGTCTCTCAAACATTACAGTTTCTTCTTTCTAAACTTTATATGATCAATTCCTTAAGAAATACAGGTAACATGTTATTTTTGTTTTAATACTTTGGAAAATTATTGAAGAAGCACAAGTGGTTTGTTGTTATCTCGTTTTTATATCTTAATTCTTAATCTATTTTCCACCTTGTTCCTTTCCTTTTTGCTTGTTATTCTTGTCACATACAAGCTGAAGATATATATATATACACACACACACATATATACGCAAAATAGTTTTACAGCCAAATTGATGAATGATTAATTCAAGGGCATAAACCTTTCCAAACTTTGAAGACCTCAAATGTTGGGTAGTTTGGAAAGTGTAATGCTGAACTTACATTCTTTTAAACATATATGGCCACTTCGATTAATACTACTAATTCTGACTGCATACATGGAAAAAGCACCAAACCAAGGCTGATGTTTTATTTTGATCAAGAAGACTGATGCTTGTAATAAGTTTTCTGAAGTTTGGGTTTGAATAGTGTTAGATTAATTGAAATTGTGTACTCTTTTTACTCTTCTTAATTTGCTGCAACTTGCTATTTCAAGGGAATATACAATGCCACATTTTTAGGAGATAGACTCTACTTTTGTCATTGCATGTAAGTCCTTCATATATTTGTGAGTTCTTGCATCTGAAATTTATACCTCAAGAAATCTAAAGGATTCAAATTCAAAGAGATATTTGACCAATTTTTTCCTTTTCTTTTTTTCCTCCAAACTAGAACAAGGCCATCCAACTATGCTAAAGCCCCAGTAACACTAAATAGTAAGACAACCATAGAGGAAAGTACAAATAAGCAACTTATTGTGCTTACACACGACACACTAAGGTTTAGTAGTACATTGAACAACAAAGATAACAGACTACATTAATCAGAGATGTCCTAACGACAAGAAATGTGATTACAACATAAAAACACTTTGGCTTTTTGCTCAACAACTGACCACTTTAACTTCCTCAAGCAGATTGTTCATGGACCTGGGTTAGTTTCTTGGAAAGTTGCACAAAGGAACAAGTTGCTGATGTCATGTAATGACAATGAACAGCAAAGAACAAGAGATGATAGAAGCAAATATTAATATCAGAGTGTAATGTGATCCTTGCATCAATAGATATAAGAACAAAGTTAATGGCAATACACACGGAGGAAGACGGGGGAAAACAACAAACAACCATCCTTATTTGAGTAAATAGTAAGAGACATGAAGATGAAGATTTTGTGTTGTTAATAATAGCAGGACACAGAGAAAAAAAATCTATTCGTCCAAGAGTATACTTAAGAGGAGGGTGAATTGAGTATATATAATTTTTCGTGAAAGAAAACTTTTTTTAAAAAAACTTATTAGGGTCAAGTTATATTACTAGAGTCTAGTTAAATATCTTTTTCAACAAATAATTAATAATGCAAATGTAGAGAGAGTGAGAGAGAAAAGTCATTACGATATATAGTGGTTCAGCAGAATCACAAAGATTAACCTATATCAACTCCTCACAATACACAGTTATAAGTATTTTAATAGGAAAACAAGTCACCAATACAAAGTAATCAGACTAAGACTCAGCCACCAACTATTATGCTACCAAGTAGCACCTTTAGCCTGGGTTAGCACGACCCTACTTTTACACTTCAGTCGCTAGGTCTTCACACATCCCTAACAAATGCACACCAGGAAACCTTCTCTAGAGAAAGATGCAGCTTAGTAGCTTTTACACCAAAACAGTCAGATACCCTACTAGGTACCTACTACTAGTTTCCTCAGGGACAATAACAAAAATACAGATGATTTTTCAATTCACCCAGAACTCAAGACTGAGAGAAATCTCACTTAGAGAATATGAACAATACAAAACTCTCTCAGATAATACAAAGAGAAACTTCCAAATATAATGATCTTCAGAATAAAATTCTCTTTATCGACTTCGATGTATTCAGATTGATGATACCTTTACCTTTTATAACCTTCAGATGGGTAGCCATTTGAGGTAGATGCTCCACATTGATTATGCAAATCAAGATTGAGCGAATTTGGTACTTGTTTCCATAACTGGTACCTACAACTCAATATGGAAGGAAAAAACCATAAACACAATTGTCTTCTTCCTTCTTCAAGACGTGCAATAAATTCTTTTCCATCTTCGTTGATCTTCTTCATAAAAACGTGATTAGATATTTTCATTAAAAACAAAGTCAAATAAAATAATTACTTGTATGTTCTATTATTGGTGGCACATTTTATGCTCTATTTGACTCATATAAATGCACATGATTCTTTTCTTATATGCCGTGATATTGCTTAATGCTTCCAAATGCACCATGGCCCTAATTGTTTCCTTTATTGCAATATCTTAATTTACTTCCTTTTTAGTACTATTAACTTGTGTGTTTATTACATATTATTTTCTTTTTCTGCAATATTGACTTTGTGTAGTTATTGAGCTTCAAATCTGATTCATGCAAATCTTTTCCTGTTCGTAATCTTTCCTTTTCTTTGTGGATTCTACATTTATTGCTTGATTTATTAGGATACTTGAATGGAAACTTTTGTGAGTTATTATCCTACACAAAATATTCTTATGAATCTTTCCTTTTAACCGGAAATTTGATTCCAAATTTAGGCGCATTAAACGCCAGCATTTCAAGGTCTTGATTGCATTAACCAAAAACTTGATTCAACAAAATCTACCCCTTCAACATGAAAGTTTAACGACATTTTGAGATGCAATTCAAAAATGACCTTTTAATCCTATCTAAATGATTTTTTGACTTCTTCTCTAACAGCTTTATCGTTCAAATTACCATGAAATACTTAGCAATTCCAAGTTCATTCTAATGCAGAACTTGTATTACTTCCCAATGAGTTTCCATTATCCTTGTCAACAAAATATTCAGAAGCAACCTCCAAATTACGTTGACATTATCCTTTCCTAAATGTGAATTCTATAATTCAGACCCTTATAACTAATATCTTTTTTTTTTGAATCCACCCCCTCCTTATAAATATATCTTTCTTTGAACACAAGGGAAGGTCTTTTGCCAGGTTCAAGAAAAACAATTTATGACTTTCAAAGCATTTGCATGCTACATCATCAATAAATGAAATAGTCATTATATGCTAGTGTATATGTATTGCAGAAGCATATCTCTTATTGATTTTCCATATTTATTCTTCTATCATAACACACACATATAGTCGCTGCAGGAGAAGGGGGAACAAACGCAGAGAAGGGAAAATACAAACAATGTCATTTGATGACACCAACAAAGCTTTGAACATGCTAGAGACGCCACTAAAGCTGATGATGGTGGAGGATGTTGGACGTTGTTGTAATGGCAAGAAAATGGACGAAGAATGAATGATGGTCATCGAAGAGAAAGTAAATACCACCTGTCGATGCTTCTATGAGATAACAGATGAGCTAGGTCTTTCTGAAATAAAACTAAGGGGCCGGAGCTTTTCTGCGAGTTTTCTCTTTCAAATAGGTCCTTAGATGTTGAGATTAGAAAAAATAAAAAATAAAAACAGTGGAGTAAGGGAAATAGTGTGTTTCACTTACTAACTGCAGAATACTTCTCAGTTATTGAATTACCTGTGATCTAACAGCTCACAATATATTCCGATGATTAAATCTTAGACGTTGATAAAGTTGAATCCAACGACTCACAAAAGCTCGGTAGGCTGCTGCACTTGGATGGGAAAGCAAAGAATACCCCCTCTCCCCCCCCCCCTCCCAAAAAAAAAGAGTTGCAATTTTATTCTTGTAATTTATTAATTTAATTATTATAACAATTATATTATAAATTTTTTCATATATTTTAAATTAATCGGTTAGGTCATAATTCATCACTGACAATTAAACCATGAATTATCATTCAGATTCAATGAAGAAAATGATTTTTAAAACCTTAATTGAAAGTATTAAAAGAATTTATGATCAATTTTTGTAATAACCAAGATAAATTGCACAATTTACTAATTAAAAGGAATTCTTTGCATTTTAATTTGAAGTGCACACCAATCTACGTTAATTATTCATTGAAGTAATGTGCATGAACCAAAAAAAAAAAAAAATACAGTTGAGAGGAGTCATCGCATCTGACCAGAAATTTCAAATTAGTCGTTCATTATCCGACTTCTGGGTTTAAAAAAAAAAACAGAAGTAATCAAAATTTTGTCTGCCAATAACTGAGATTTTTTGTAAATTTAGATTTTAGAAACAAAAAGTGAAAAAAAAATTATAAGGTTATTATTATTATTTGAACTATTATATGATCATGATTGTTAATTAAAATGCAATTATAGACCCAAAAGCCCTGCCAAATTTCCCAGGCCAGAATTGAAATTTACAAAAACCCTTGAAAGCTGGTTTTTCTGCCTTAAATCCGAGTATTTGTCGGGAAATGAAGTACGTTGTTCTTTTTCAAGCTCTCGCCTCTGGAACAACTGCTTGACTTCAGCTACCACATCAATTCTCACCCTCCAATAACGTACCTTCTTTGATGTAAGGATTTTGAAGATTTTCAGCGTCTGATTCTGACCTCTCGATTAGCCTCCATGTTGTGTGCCTCTTCGTCTTCCTCTGTCTTGGGTCGCTTCTATCTTCCACCCTCAACCTCTCCAAATAAGGGCTTCAGCCGACATCGAACATTCCGTCCTATTTTTCGGACTTTTCGGATCTTGGAATCTAGGTCTCCAAAGAACGTAAGCAATATGCGAACTAGTTGAAACATCTTTCCATGTTAGTTTCATCTTTTCAGTTCGCTTTTGATTTATCTTCTTTTTGTGACATTGGAAATATTTTTACTGATGCTTTTGTCGACAAAGTTCTGACTTTTTATCGAAATTCATAGTTCTGTTGAGGTTCAACTTTAAGTGTTGAATATAGTAAACCTAAATTTCTATTCGTTTTTCATTCAGACGTTTTTACTCCTTTCTTGAGCAGCCAAGCACCGCCGTGTTTTAAAAGATTGTGGTGCAAATAAGAATTCCAGATATAAGATTTATTGCTTTATGTACAAGGCTTTTAGTGAAGTGGTGGTTAATAAGTATTTATAGTCTGCGTACCTGAAGTAGCTGGTTTCATCTTTGTTCTTGTGACTTCTTTGTGCTGGTTTCATCTTTCTTCTTGTGACTTTGTCTTTATGACTTTCTTTGCAGAAATTGAATATCTTGTGCTTTAGGCATGAGCATCATTATTCAGAAACCACAAAGCCTGAAGTTATAGACCATTATCTTCCCGAGGAATTAGTGCAATCTGAGTTTAGCCAGTCAAGTGTTGCCAAAAGTGACTCGGATTCAAGCCTTCCAAAGGTAATTTGTCTGTTATTTAGTTTTTATTGTAAATGGCTTTCTATGAGAATGCATTTGTAGTGCTTTAAAGATTGATATTCATATAAACGGATATATGTGCTACTACTCACTGATAATAAAACTTTAAGCCGTGGGGCAGTAGAGGAACATTACTAAGAAATCTCTCTTCAATAGACTTAACTCAAAATTGTGACTTCCTTTCGCTACAAATCAGGCATGCTTTATATATATGTGCAAATACAAAATACAGACCCCCACCCTTTTAATAACGCAAGATTCCCTTTTGGAGAGATGGTTACATGCTATTAATGCTTTTCGATGAAGTTCATTTCTAGTTCCAAGCATACTTTGACCTAAAACCTAAATCCATTTAACTTTTAGGATTTTGAAGGTTTAATAGTTGATAGTCAGCTCTTCCTGGTTAATATATAATTATTTTTCTCATCTTATTCCCACTGAAAGGTTTTATCTTGTTTCAGTCTGCTAATGCAGCATTTAATATATTCGGCAAAGGATGGGTTGTACCTTGGGCTGCGCAGACCATATTACAAGTAAGTATTATCTGGACTTCAAGCTAACTTTCTTAAATTTGGTTATAAATTTCATGTAAAGTTGAAGTTTGTGGTGCACTTGGTATGAGTGGAAGCGAGTGAAATAAAGGAGGAACAATTTAAAGTGGAAATTTATGGTGCATCCTTGATTTTCAGTCTTTCCTTTCATTTCTCCCATTTTTGCTCCAATCAAATACTCCATAGTGTCTGTGTATGTCTAGACAACGATGGTTCATAAATCATTAAGTATTGGGAAATGGCTAAATGCTGTTCTCTTTGATATAGCTTGCTAGGTAGATAACAAATTGGTTCACCAACCTTGAAGCTTCTTTGGTTTATTTGGTTTGGTCCAAAGTCCTGGTAATGAGACTCACTAGAGTTGGAAGAGTGCCACTCACTCTTAAACAAAACAATATTCAGACATAGTAACTTATAATTTGTGGAGAGCAATAAATGAGACATACACACCTAGTGTATTTTCAGATGTATTTTATTTTTATCATCGTGCTGTATCCTAAAATTAACACAATATACAGATCCAGAGAGATGTGTGCTTAGCCTTGGACAACTGTGATTCTCTAGGTGTGAACCAATGATGTAGGGTTAATACTGTTAAAACAAAAGGGGAAGAGAGAAGGGATAAAAATGTGAACATCAGAAGCTAAAGCATGAATCCTTGTATCATGCAGGTTATTCTTCTCTGGTCAGCAGCATTTTGGTTTATTGGATCTTGGATGATTCCGTTTGCAGCCCATATAGCCGGTTTTAGCAAGGAATCTTTGACATTGAGAGGACAGGCACTATTTAGCCTTGTCACTGATGTAACTGAAGGACTTGCCGGGATTGCAATTCTCCAGCTCTGCCTATCTCGATTCCGTCCCCTTCCTCCCGATTGGTTCAGGTTTAGCTTGAAAGGGAAATGGCAGTTAGACGTCATCTTTGGATGTCTCATGTTTCCTCTGGTCAACCGACTCTCACAGTTCAACCTGGACTTACTACCTCTTTTGCCTTCTACGCCGGTGACCTTTTCAAGTGTTGAGCAATCAATAATGGCAAGGGATCCCATGGCGATGTTATTATACGCGATAGTGGTATCAATTTGTGCTCCCGTATGGGAGGAGATAGTTTTCCGTGGTTTTCTACTCCCGTCTCTTACCAAATACATGCCGGTGTGGTGTGCAATACTGGTGAGTTCGGTTGCCTTTGCTCTTGCACATCTCAATATACAGAGGATGCTACCACTTATGTTTCTTGGGATGGTGATGGGTGTCATATTTACACGGTCAAGGAATTTATTACCGTCCATGCTTTTGCATAGTCTTTGGAATGGCTTCGTCTTCTTAGACCTCATGAAGTAGCTTCTACAGTCATAATAGTTTGGGAAGTGATAACTGATGAGCCCAATTTATTTGTAACATGTGGTCTGGATTATCGTCCTCATAACAAAATGATCAGTGACTCAGTCTCAGGGTCCACCGAGTTCAAGAAACAGGAGCTGATGGACGAGTCCCGACAATTGTATATTGTTCATATCGTTGATGAATACGCAGCATCATCATGTAAACCAGAAAATTTGGAACAATCCATCTTCGACTTCGATAATGAAAAGATAATGAAAAGATGCTCTAGGACTGTTGTATGTGATTATCCAACATTCCTGAATATTGCAAGCTTCATTTAAGGATTTACGGCTTTCAAATTTCAACATCATCCTCTCCCTCTTATTTGTTCTTGTGCAATGTTTGTCTCCTTTTTTTGTTTTTTTATAGCGTCTTGATGCTGTAAAATATTTAAATGTTTCTAAGATAGCAATTTACATTGCAACGGAGGAAATATTTCGGTAGCCTTAAACTTTTTTTTAAAAAAAAAAAAACCACAAGTATTCCAAATGTATTGAATTTTAACTAATATTGTTCAAGTTCAGACAAATCATATAGATGTAAGATTTTTCCAGTACTTATTTTTTGTATTCATTAAATTCAAATTTAAATCCTTGCTTAAAGGACAAATATCTTGCTACTGGAATCAACTAAAATTTGGTGATATTCATTACTTTAAAAGAGTATTAAAGTGATAAATAAGCAAATATTACTTAAAATTAAGAAAACAGTCATTGCTGTATGTGATTTTTAGCAACACCAAAACTTACGGCCTTAAAAACTGGATGAAATGGATCATACCGGGCATTTGTTTTGTCTTTCCAGCACACAAAAGAAACCGGGCACTTGTTTTGTCTTTCCAGTTTGTGTGTGTGTGAAGCCATGTGCGAAGAAGTCTTCGTAAAGGGCTTTGAAGCGAAGGAAATCCGATTGATCCCATATTCGCTCAATAAAACCATCACATCATTGACCACAGATTCAGGTAGTTTGCTGTCATTTTCAGCCCAAGAAGCGAAGGAAATTTTTCCTACCATACAGAGCATCTTGGCATCAATGCCACTAACGAGTAACTTCCCGTAAAACCCGATGGATCAGATTACCAGGTTACTCGAAAGAAACTTGCCCACAACAAGTAAATTTTAGTGACGAAAATCATTCATAAAAGACATCAAATTGGTCATAATCATTGCTCAAGAATAAATTAATAGTGGTTGAGAAATTAGGAGAGAAATTAAAAACATAGTACTGGCCTTCAAAGACACTTTCCTTGTCGACACGGTCAAATATAGACATCTCTTTTTTCTCGTTACACCTATTTCCTTTAAGAAAAATTTTGTACTTTCCAAAACCAACCCTTCAAAAGCTCAGGGCTACATAACAATAATTAGCTTTTAATTCTTAAAAATAACTAAGATATGACTGAATCTTTCCTAGTCTCGTGTCTGAAATTTTGAAAACAAAATTATTTCTGTAATTTAACCATGAATTAACTTTATAATATAATTTCATCTAAAATTAGAACCACTTAAAAAAAAAAAAGTTTACAGCATAGAATCAGTGTCATATCACGGTTCTTCACCGAAGACCACCCACCGGAAGTTTAGACAAGTAGAAAATTAGAAATCGATGTGGGAGGGGGCAAAAGACTCAAAATACTAATATATGCAATAACAATTCATCTATAGCATATAGAATATCACAGTATCGTCCATCAAAGCAGCTGAAACAAAAGTGAAAATACTCTTTCCACTCTGTACCAAGGAACCCCCTAAAAACTATAACAAGATAGGGCATTAACTGATGACGGTATCCAAATTCAACAGGATATTGATGAAATCCAACTACAAAACATTTGTCAGCTACTTCAGTCTTTCTTTCTATCTTTCAAACCCTTTGGTATCTTGCTCAAAACCTTGGCATCAAACACCGCATACTGCTTCTTAATCTCGGCGGTTGCTTTCTCGGCAAGAGAGTCCACCTTATCTTCATACTTCTCATAGAACACGGGAACAGTGTGAAGTAAAACAAATGCTGTTTCACGCGCATCAGAAAATACAAATCTAAATAATCTTCTAATTTCAAGGCAGTAAGTGTTAATTTATAATAACATAAACCTGAACAGAGAAGCTTCGTTACCTATATAGAACAACGTCAAGAAGTTGCAGCAACCACCCACAATAGAGAAAACCCATAATCCAGCAATTACCTTACATATCACAAAACAAATTAGACTTAATGGTAGGCAAGACGCAAGAAATAAGCACAACCTACAATGGCATTGCAGGATATATAATCTAGTGTCCCACATCTCACTATTAAATGAACGCCGTGTTACAGTATGGGTGACATGACTAAAAAACAGATGAGCAAGTAAAAATTTGTGACATGACTAGAAAACAGATGAGCTAGTAACAAATTTGTGACACGACTAGAAAACAGTGTGTTCTGAAAGGAAATCAACATACAGAAAGAAACTTCTTGAGATCCCTTCCTGATGCGATATCCCTCAGAATAGCAAACACCCAATTAATCTCAACTCTAAGAGCAGAAGCAAACTGTAGAACAGGTTCTTCTGGGATGTGAACTTCTGGGATCCGAGGTGGACTCCTGAACAAAAGAAATAATTAAACCGACATATAGGAAAGCATAAAACAAAACTGACAAAGCAAAAGCAGAGTCTAAACACTTTACTTGTGGATAAAAGTTGAAGCATTTGACCACAAGAACAAAACTGCCAGTGCAAGTATTAGCAAGTGGCAGACCAGAGTGAGCAGATGGTATTCAAGTAATTCAAACAGAACCCATACACCCGTTGCAACACCTAGCACAGAAGCTGATATCTTCTTATTCCTCCATAGCATCACATCCGCCGCTGTTACATGAACAAGCAAATCAGAATACATCAGCAAACAAAGCGAAGAAAAAAAAACTGGGGGAGTGCAAATCTAGGCCCAAAATGCGAAGTATGCCTTTTCAATGAAAATTTTGCCCCAAAATAATGAACGGAGAAACGAAAACCATGGATCAGAACCTAGCCCGAAAAACACACAATCTGATATCACTAAATAACTTTATTGTCCGATCTGACATTTTAAGGACGTGTTTCCAACAAAATCAAGAGTTTCGATTCTGTACTACATAATTTATTAACTTTTTAAACATAATACCTATAGTTGGCTATTTTGCTTAATTTAGCATGCAAAATTAATGTAATAATTACTTACAATTAATTCAAGGATGGATTAACCAAATCACATCGGAGAAAAAAAAAAGGTATAAAATGTATCAATGTATTCTGGTGTATATATCATCCTCGTTTAGGGGGAAAACATTTCGAAACTTAATAAGAATTTTTTTCAGCAAAAAAAAAATTTCAGTTAAGATTTTACTTCCCTGGCCCTGCCGTAAACCAAATTAAATTACTAGAGGAAGGAACAGAAAATTCATACTCAGAACTCAATTCACAGATAAAAATGAAAAATAGTAGAATTCAAGCATACTAACGGCAGCACTCTAAATCAATTAGAAAACCAAAGCTCTATAACAAGTAGAAATTATATGAAAAACGAATCTCGTACGTTTTCCAGCACCAAGGACCTGGTGAACAGGCTTTTCCCTTCCAAAAAGTCGGAAAACCTTGGACTTAATCGAAGGAGATGAGCTCTCCTTCTCTTTGTCTGAATCAGACGAAGACGAGGAGTGGTGGTCGTGAATCTTCTCGGCTATCTTCTCCGTCAAGGACTCGCCCTTGGATTCCTCGTGCTCGTGATGCTCTGCCATGGCTCACACAGTGAAAATTCACGATCCTAATCGATTGATCAACAAAAACCCTAACTCTGGCTTCGAAACGTCTGGAAAGACTATGAAATTTGCTCGGATGTGAAAAATGACCGTGCAATGCTTTTCAGCCTGTAAATAGTGAGAGTGATAACGACACTGGATGGCATCATGGCCGTTCAACCTAGCGGCCAGCCCGATTTATCACGGGTTTGGATCTTAACCGAACCGTGATTACTAATTTAAGATCATGTTTAATATAAAAAGTTAATTTTTTTTAAAATTTAATAACTCAAATAGAATGAAATTTTATTTATTTATTTTTAATAAAAAATTCTAATAATTAAATTCTAATCTTTATTTTTTTACTTTTTATTTTAAATCTTAAATACTAAATATATAAAAAATAAAATTTTATCTCTAGATGCCAAATATGTTTAAACATTAATAAAAATAAATCAATCTCCTTCAATAAATACCAAATAGGGCCTAAATCAAACCCGTGCATTCGTATTTGTTCACCAGGTAATAGGTACGAATTCATGCCCACGTGAATGATACATGCAGCGCATCGTCCGGGTCCAACGTTTAATTAGACGGGACATCCACGCCGTTTACTTGACACGTGGCGCGTGGAGGAATATCGGCGGTTCAAAGTCACACGATGAGAAGTGATAAGGAAAACTACATGAGACGCAGGTGCATATAATGTGACATAAGTGCAGTACATAGATGTCGAACACGTAGTATGAGTGGGTCCCACTCAGAAGTATTTAAATTTGCTCATAGCCTTTGCTCTTAAGAAAAGGCGAGTGAGCTTACGTAACGGCGTCCACATGTTAAAGTAATCCCAGCCCCAGAATATAACAATGCAAATTTCAAATCTTCCTCCCACTATTGGACTTGGACATTCATTCCATATTTCTCTTTAAATAATAAATACCAGAATCTTCGTGACACGCAGGGCAGTGGGCCCAGTCTCATTTAGCCCACTGGAATCACCTCTAATCTTCATTTATTTATTTTTTAATTAATTATTAATTTAATTTATAATTATCTAAATTTAATTTTAAAAATTTAAATATTTTAATTTAATTTTTAAAAGATTGTATTTTTTCAATTGATTTTCTTTATTGTCAAAATAAATTTTAACAACAAAAAATTTAAAGATTTAACAATAAAAATAACTAAATTAAAACACATGTAATTTTTTAAGGATTAAATTGAAACATTAATCTTTCAGAGATCAAATTAAAAAATTATAACTTTTCAAAGATTAAATCAATAATTTACTCATTTTTCTAAATACAATCTTCGTTTCCTTCTATTACTGCTTATCTTTCTAATTTCTAATTTATATACAGATTAATCCTTCTGCCATCTATATATGTTAAATTTAACAGAGACACGTTAAATGTTCAATTGGGCATTATTTTTATTATTTTGTCCCTCCCCTTTTTTTTTATTTGGGTTCATGTCCTCTTTTTTCTTTTCCTCTCCTTCTAAGTATTTTGATAAGTTCAGGATTCATATTCAATCTTTGTTTTCCCACTATTAGGATCTGGGTCTCTTTCTTAGCTCGAAGGCTAAGTAGGAAATCTCATTCCATCCTACTGCTTCCAAGATTGAAAAAGAAACAAAGACTTGCTTGGTTATGTTACACTAGAAAAAGAAAATCAAATTGAAAACAACTAGAAAAATTCTAATTAATTATGAAATCTCATCCCCATAATAAAAGATTGAAACTTTGCACATAAATGAACCTGCCCAACTGACCTTGTAGAGTTTTTTATGTAATCAAGGATAATCCAATTACAGCCCAAAAAATGGAGAACATTTTAATTAGGCCTCTAACTCGTTCAAGGGCTAAAGGGCTTAGACCAATTGCAGCTGAAGAAAGGAAAAACACTTCAATTTGACATCTAACTCGTTCAAGGACTAAAGGGCTTGGATTAAGCTTAATCACATTGTTAAAAGTGAAAAAAGTGTGAACAAGATTGCATGTGGGAAAGTTACATTTGTTGAATATAGTTGCAGTTTATCACCTATGCATTTATTGTTTTTGACAGTTAGCTACCTATGCATTTATTGTCTTTGACTTTTAGCTAGCTATGCGTTTATTGTCTTTGACATTTAGCCAACACTACTTGACTTCTAGTTGATGCATTTAATGCATTAGTTGGAGTCTTTTGTCTTTTGTTTTGGAGACCCTCTATAAAAAGGGTCATTGTCATATGTTGTAAATCATCCTTGAATCATATATGAGATATTAGCATTTTGCTTTCAAGAGGATTCTTGAGTTATTTCTCTTATCTAACTTAAATTAGTGGCGAGAGCAACTAGATTTCTTATCGCTCACATTCTTCTTTTTTGAGTGTGACGAGATCAACTCATTTTTCTTAGTTGTAGCGCCTTTTGGCTTATCAATTAAGTGATTTGGATTTCTTTGTTTGTTTCTTTCAACTTATCCATAAAATCGATTAAGTATTTTCCCTCCGGGATTCACATCATATTGATATCAAAGCCACTTCAAATCAGATTCTATTATTTGTTTTGTATTTTGCCCCTTCCTGGAAGGTTTAATTTTTTTACATTTTATTTTCTGTTTTGCCACCTACATAGAAGACTTAGTTTTCCTTATTTTGTATTCTGTCACCTACATGATGGGCTTAGTTTTCCTTATTTTGTAATCTGCCACCTACATGGAGGGCTATTTTTCTGGTCAGTTCATCTTTGTTTTTATTTCTATTCTTGTGTTGTTCTATTTCATTCCAGCTTTTTTATTAAAAAAAATTCATCATTACTGTTCATTGTTCATCGTTACTGTTCATTATTAATTTGAGTGTAAACACTTAGAGAGTGAACCTACCCTTCACCAAACTCAAACCAGCAATTACAAATCACTATGACAGGAGAAAATAGTTCTAAAGTTCCTCTCAGGCTTAGCCTACAACAAGCTCAAATTGTTGGCCTACAAAGAGGTCAAGAAGAATTGATGGAACAAATAGCTCAACTAACCACTCAAATTGCTAGATTTATGAAGCTACAACAACAACAACCAAGAAGATGAGCTTATATTGAACACCATGGAGAAGAATCTGAAGCTGAAAAAGGTGAACAACCTAGGCAAAGAGGGCAACAGAGGGAACGTAATGCCAACATTAAAATGAAGATTCCTCCATTTAAGGGAACAAGTTCTCCTGAAGAATACTTGGAGTGGGTGCAACAAGTAGAGAAGATTTTTTAATATCAAGAATATTCAAAAGCTACCAAATGCCGTCTTGCAGCCCTTGAATTCACTGATTATGCAAATCTATGGTGGAAAAATTTGAAGAATCAACGAAGAAGAGATGGAGAGGAGGAAGTTCGAAATTGGAGATTGATGAAAAGGCTCATGCAAAGGTATTTTGTACCTGATTACTACAAGCAATAGCTTTATTTTAAGCTTCAAATCTTGAGGCAAGGAGGTATGTGTGTTGAAGATTATGTTAAAGAATTTGAAATTTTGATGATTCGGTGTGAGCTAAATGAAACCCAAGAGCAAACCATAGCTAGATTTCTTGGTGGTTTAAACAAAGAAGTTGCTGACTTAGTAGAGTTACATAATTATGTTTTCTTAGAAAATGTAATTAAATTGGCAATTAAGGTGGAGAGACAAAAAAAGAGAGTTTACGGAAGAAACAATGGAGTGTCTAAACCATTAGGGAGTAAACCTTTCCAAAAAGTTCCCAAACCTCAAGCATTACCAAAGGGAGTAATAAGGAGATATGGAAGAAGGAGCCAAACAAAACTGAAAGTGCTAAGGGGAAGGAGAAGAGAGAAGACAACCAACCCTCTAAAAGAAGCTGAGACATTAAGTGCTTCAAGTGCTTAGATCATGGCCATATAACATCTGAATGTCCTAATAAAAGAGTGATGATCTTGAAGGAGAAACAAGGGGAAATAGAGAGTGAAGATGAGGATATTGTAGAGGAATGTGAAGAGGAAGAATATTCTGAAGAAGAAGTTGTTGAGTATGCTGATGAAGGTGCTACCTTGGTTATTAGACGTGCCTTGAATATCCAAGCTAAGGTAGAAGAAGAACAGAGGGAGAATATTTTTCAAACAAGGTGCATTATCGAAGGTGAAGTTTGTAACGTGATAATTGATAGTGGGAGCTACACTAACGTTGCTTCAACCATCTTGGTTGGCAAATTGAAGCTGCCTATCATCAACATCCCCGTCCATACAAGCTACAATAGCTGAATAATCATGGCGAGATAAAGGTCAATAAACAAGTAAAGGTACCTTTCTCTATAGGGAAGAATTACAAAGATGAGGTGTTGTGTGACATAGTCCCTATGGATGCTAGTCATCTTCTACTTGGGAGGCCGTGGCAATTTGATAGAAGAGCACTACATGATGACTTCAAAAACACCTACCCTTTTGAGAAGGACAGAAAGAAGATTGTGTTGGCACCCTTAAAGCCAATACAAGTACAGCCGAAGGAGGATGTAATCGAGGAGAAGAAGCCTAGTTGTTTTGCTTCTAAGAATAAGTTAAAAAAGACAATAAAAAGGGATAACTTTTTATTATTGCTAATTCTCAAGGAGTTGAATCCAAAACTTGCAAAAAAGCTTCCTAAGCTTGTGATGGAGTTGATAGAAGAATTTGCATATGTCTTTCCGAATGAGCTACCTAAGGGATTGCCACCATTAAGAGAAATTGAGCATCAAATTGATTTGGTGCCCGGTGCTGCCTTACCAAATAAGCTGGCGTATATAATGAATCCAGAGGAGGATAAGGAGCTCAAAAGGCAAGTTGATGAGTTGATTGAAAAGGGTTATGTGAGGGAATCCATGAGCCTTTGTTCTGTGCCTACATTATTGGTCTCTAAAAAGGATGGCTCTATGAGAATGTGTGTGGACAGTCGTGCTATAAATAAGATTACCATCAAATACTACTATCCAATTCCAAGATTGGATGACATGTTGGATGAGCTAAATGGTTCCAAGGTGTTTTCAAAGATTGACTTGAAGAGCGGCTATCACCAAATCCGAATGAAAGAAGGAGACGAGTGGAAGACAGCCTTTAAGACAAAGCATAGACTTTACGAATGGATGGTAATGCCATTTGGGCTAACTAATGCCCCTATCACATTTATGCAATTGATAAATCATGTGCTTAGATCTTTCATTGGAAAATTTGTTGTAGTATATATCGATGATATTTTGATCTATAATCAAAGTTATGAGGAGCATGTGCAACATTTGAAGGAAGTTTTGGAAGTGTTGCGAAAGGAGAAACTCTATGCTAATCTAAAAAAATGCTACTTTTGTCAAAACTATGTGATTTTTCTTGGCTTTGTAGTATCTCAGCAAGGAGTGAGAGTTGATGAAGAAAAGGTGAAAGCTATCAAAGAATGGCCTGTTCCAAGAACCATATCTGAAGTAAGAAGTTTTCATGGGCTTGCCTCCTTCTATAGAAGATTTGTAAGGGATTTCAGCACTATCTTAGCACCCATAACTGAATGTATTAAAGAAGGAAAAGAGTTCAAATGGAGTGATACAGCCCAAAGAAGCTTTGAGCTTGTCAAAGAAAAATTATGTAATGTACCTATATTGGCTTTGCCTAATTTTTCTAAGACTTTTGAGATTGAATGTGATGCTAGTGGAATAGGAATTGGAGCTGTACTTCTTTAAGAAATGCGTCCCATAATTGAGTGGAGCCAATCTTAACTACTCTACATATGATAAGGAATTCTACTCTTTAATTAGAGCTCATGAGACATGGCAGCACTACTTGTTACCAAAAGAATTTGTAATTCACACAAACTATGAATCACTCAAACACTTAAAAGGTCAGAGCAAGCTGAATAGAAGACATGCAAAGTGGGTGGAATTTCTTAAAGCTTTTCCTTATGTGTTGAAGTATAAGAAGGGAGAAACCAACATTGTTGCAGATGCCTTATCAAGGAGATATGCCTTAATTTCCATGATGAATGCTAAATTGTTAGGATTTGAATCTATTAAGACCATTACATGAAAGATTCGACACTTGCTGAAATTTATCTCGCTTGTGAGAAAATGGCATATAAGGAATTTTATAAATCTGAAGGTTTTTTATTTCGCTTGGGGAGGCTTGTAATTCCAAACTATTCTATAAGGGAATTACTTACACGAAAAGCTCACGGAGGAGGATTGGCTGGATATTTCGGTGAAACCAAGACATTGGAGATGCTGAAAGAGCATTTTTATTAGCCTAACATGATTAGAAATGTGCATAATGTGATTGAAAGGTGTATTGTTTGCAAAAAAGCCAAAAGCAAGGAAGCAGCCCATGGACTTTATACACCTCTACCTGTTCCAGATCAACCTTAGACTGATATTAGCATGGATTTCGTGTTAGGCTTACTAAGGACACAAAAAGGCAAAGATTCGGTCATGGTCATTGTTGATTGTTTTTAAAAATGTCTTATTTTATTCCATGACATAAGACCGACGATGCTGTGCACATCGCCAATTTATTTTTCAAAGAAATTGTAAGACTTCATGGCATTCCAAAGAGTATCGTGTCAGATCATGATGTTAAATTTCTTAGCTACTTTTGGAAGACTTTATGGAGGAAACTGAGAACAAAGTTACTCTTTAGTATTGCCTGTCACCCACAAACTGATGGGCAAACTGAAGTGGTGAACCGAACACTTTCTACTTTGCTAAGAATTATCATTGGCAAAAACTTGAAAAGTTGGGATGAATGCTTGGGCTATGCTAAATTTGCTTACAATAGAAGTGTACATGGTACTACTAAACACTCTCCTTTTGAAGTAGTTTATGGGTTTAATCTATTGAGCCCACTTGATTTAGTACCATTACCACTTGAGGCTCGAGAATGTATAGATGGAAAAAGGAAGGCTGACATGATAAAGAAGTTACATGAAAACATTAAACAGCAGATTGAGAAGAAGAACTCCATCTATGAGAAGACTGCCAACAAGAGAAGAAAATTTGTTCAATTCAGTCCTAGAGATTTAGTATGGGTTGAAAGTAATGGTTGGAACCCAAGAGGGGGGGTGAATTGGGTTTTATAAATTTTTCACAAGAATTAATTGGAAGTTAAAATGATTTTCTGTAAAAGTACAATGCTTAGGATAATAAATACAATACAGAAAATCAATGTGCTGTCAAGATAAATAATTATAAAGATCAAGGAATTAAAGAATAGATATCAATATGCACAAATTAAAGAGTAAGGGATAGAGAAAGCAAACTCAGAGATTTATACTGGTTCGGCTAATCCAAGCCTACATCCAGTCCTCAAGAGACCACTTGAGTATTTCCACTATAATTGCAAGTTTAATCCGGGTACTTGCAAACCACTACAACCACGCAAATTCTATCCGAGTATTTGCGAAACCACAATGGAGAATTTATGAATCCGGGCTCCTCCTCAACCCAAAGCAAGTTCTTCCAACACCGGTACTTGCGAACCTCAACTCAAAATAATATATGTGTTGATCAAAATCAACAATACAAAGAAACTCTCTCTAAAGAGTAAATGAAAACAAATGAAGCTCTAATAACTCTAATGATAAAGAATATGCAAGATTTGGCTCAAGAATGCTTTCCTTTCTCTCAAAGATGATAGAAGAAGTTAATATCACATTGTAGGACTTTGTTCTTACTCAAAATCGTGTATCTAAGGTCATATATATAAGATTTTACAAAACTAGCCGTTATATAGCCGTTATAGTGCAGTCCAGATTTTGAGCTTTCTTTAAAAATTCATAACTCCCTCATTTGAACTCCGTTTTAAACAAATAATATACCGTCGGAAAGCTCTTGGAGTCTAGTTTCAAATGAGCCAAGTTTTACTCAAAAATTATTTTTCTTTTAAAAGATATAATCAAAATACTGACTATAGGTCAGAACAGAATAATCAACTTTCAGTTTTTCAAACTATATTTTAAATAGTCATATATTTCTCATTTGGACTCCGTTTTCAATAAATAATATACCTTTGGAAAGATCTTTGAGTCTAGTATCAAATGAGATTAAGATACTTGAAAAAATAATTTTTTGTTTATGAGATATGATATAAAGAGTGACCAAAGGTCAAAAACTAACTTTTGTAAAATTTCATATCTCACTATCTTTTTGTTCAAAATAATTGAGCCAATGTATGCAAATCTAAATCATTGAGTTGCACAAGTATAATAGCCTATATAAAATATACCTAATGTAAACACATAGGCTATCTTGATGCATCCAAGCTTCCAAGACTTCAAATCTTCTAATTCTTCATTTCTTGGAGATTCATCCTTGCATGTTGTTTTCCTTGAGTGAAGCATGATATTGCTTTTCCTTGTTCTTCAATACAATGCTCACTCTTCTTGTTTTGAACCAACCTATAAAATATATCTTACTTGCAAACCCAATGGTTAGTTTAATAGCATGATTCAATATATGCAACATACATATTAAATAACATAATCATGCTTAAGTACTTGTAGCATATATATGATAATTAATCTTTATATATATCAATGCTACTATTCAAATACATTTGTCATCATCAAAACTTATGGCATATAGCCTTAGGGTCAACAATCTCCCCCTTTTTGATGATGACAAATCACCACAGAAAAATATGTATCACAAGATAATGAATGCAATGTTATAAGCACGTATACATATTTTTCTATTGTTTCTTCTCCCCCTATTTGACATCAACAAAAAGGTGTAAGGAACACAATATATAGAAGTTAAAGCACATACCTTCTTTAAGTCAGGATGTCAGAAGATGTCAATATAGTATGGGGTAAGGATACATCAAAACTTATCATTGATTTCATTGACATGTAAAAAGAAAATTTTAGAAAAATTTTTCTCATGTCAAATGAAATGAACCAAAAGATAAAACTTGAAAGAGTTTTAGGCTCCCCCTTAAACCTTGCATAATTTGAAAAAGAATAATGAATAATGTATATCCAATTTTTCAAGATATATTCTTTTTCAAAAAAAAATACATTCAAGTGAGACAAAGCTCCCCCTGAATTTCATAACATTTTTCCTTTGAAAAAGATTGTCCAAATCATTATAAAGGAAATTCAGTTTTTGATTGCAAAATTTTGAAGTAAGATTTTTGAAGAAATTTCTGCAATATTTTCATTGAAAATGATTTCTGCTTGTTTATGAAGAGGCATTTTTAGTAAATAGCAGAAAAATTAAACTCTTTGAAAAAAAAACATCATTTGCTGTCATATGATAGAAATATTTACAGCACACAGCAGAAGTATGATATATGGATTAGCAAAGCATGATATAAACAAGAATATTAATCATAATCCATAAATCGAATAATAATATTTTTCAAGATTTGTGAAAAACAATTTCTGCATATATGCATAAAATTATTTCAACATATAGCAAAAGTGATTTAAAATAAGGATACTCAAATCCTTTTCTTTTCAAAACAGATAATGCTTCAATATGGCAAAGCAATTTCAGCATTGTGGAAGCAATTCAAGAGATTCACGATATTTTTCTAAAACATTTTGCTTCGAAGGAATTTAGAAACGTTTCATTTAAGGAAGCAATATATATGGATTAGTGTAATAAGATATATTCAAGCATATAGTTCATAATCCATATATGAAATATCAATATTTTTCATCCCTTTTGTTATCTACAACAAAAGAGATCTTTAAAATCTTTTCTTTTTCAAAAAGAATGTTGCTTCATATGATAAAACATATTAACATAACAGAAGCATTTTTAAAGTCCTTTTTCAAAACAAATTTGCTTCATAAAGGATAAGATAAATTTCAGCACAAAGGAAGCAATTTATATACCCATTCAAAATGAATTTATATATGTATCTTGAGGATGAGTACATGTAAAAATTTTGACAGCTCATTTTGTATGAGTGCATGTGGAATCATGAAATATTATTCTTAGCCATAGCCTTCGCTCATGATGCATGAATAGCATACACAACATATGTTCTTAGATACATATAATCACAGCATGATGTAATCATGTATGCTCTCAAGAACAACACAACAAAGCAGAGTGATACGGTTCTGAATATCACCATTTTATTAATCCTTAAAATTTTTAATCAAAACAAATTAAATCAGCCGCAAATCCACCGAAAATTGACTTTCGTGGTTTTGCCATTAATGTGACGCGTTATCGGTGTGCATGCGTACTCTAGACTTCTGGCTTCCAGCTTGCAGAAATCCATAGGATGAGCGTGTAGGGGTGCGGCGAAGAGATATCTTCTTTGGCTCTTAGTCATAATTTTTTCTCTATAAAGACTGCCACAGAGTTCTCAATTACCACACCACAAAGAGTATTCATCTCTGAGCCTATAACTTTCTGACATTCCTCTCTCTTCATACTCCTACAAAAATTTCTGAATTTTCCAAACCATGGCAGCAAGAAAGTTCATTGATCTCACAGTAGAGGCAAGGGAGGAAGAGCTCGACTTAAACTTGAGTCTAGGCAAGGACAAAGGCAAAAGACCTTTGGAGGAATCTCAAGAGAACCAAAAGAAGAAGATGAAGATCGAAGAAGCTGAGAAGATTAGTACAGGCCATACGTCAGAAGACAAAATTGCTTGTCTGGAGCAGGAGGTGAAGAAACTAAGAAGATGATAGAGGACCAGGAGAAGTTAGCTAAACGCAACAATGCGGCACTGACTTCAAGAATAGATAGGTTCTTCTATTGGTCTACCCAATGCTTCTGCAATCAACAACAAAGAAGTGTTGATTGTATGAATGGGATTTACACTACCCTCCGTGACATTGCTCAGTCTCTTGCTCCAAGGAATGGCCGAGGGGTGATGATTCAATACAACCCACCTAATCCGAGACCACCTCGCCTGTAGATTGCTCATCTATGAGCAAACCTTCCCTTTTTTTTAATGCAATGTAATCTTTCTGTTTGTTTTTTTTATTTTAATGCAAGTGGTTTCTTTTAGATGATGGTACTTAAAAAAATTATAATAATAAAGAAAGATAAAGAAAATCAGCCGCACAAATTTTGTACAATAGAAGGATATATATATTTTGAAAAATATATATCCATTTTAAAGATAGAAAGAATTTTCTGACATGGATATATATATCATCATTTCAAAGCAAAAGCAAGTTACATATTTACTCAAGATAAAACATATTATATTCAGAGTATGTAGTAACATAATTGAGGTAATATGGATTAATAAGATATAATCAGATATAAACTCTAATCCATAAACAATGGTTCATAAGTTACAGCTTATGTAAAAGAGATGATATGTATAATGCTCAAACCATGATGTATTAAAAAAAATGATTTAAGTATTTAACATATTTTTATATGTCATGTTGTGATCAAGTATGTAAGATGTCAGAAAACAATATGTCATTGCAATGAAAGTATGACAAAAAAAAATTTGCCAGAATGTACAATTGAGATCAAGGAGTATCATTCAGTTAAATAATGAAGAAGTAAATGATAGAGATACTCATCAATTTTGGCAAACTTTTGTTGCTTCTTGAAGTTCCTTTTCAAGATTTTGATATCCTTGTTTTGCTCATTGCTCTTATTTTGATCGATCCTGTCTTCTTATAATTTTAATGATCTTAATTGATTGATTATTTGCAAGATCTATCAAGCATTGGTTCAATGTAGGCTTCGTTGGTCGACTACTAATAGGAGCGTTGGTCGACCAACCAACTTCAAAACTATAAATCTTACTGATTTCGGAGAGCAGAGGAAAGAATGTGCTTTAGAGGATAATTTTGAGGAATAACTCCTGCAAAACACTTTTGGTGGAGCACTTTGATGTTCAAATAAATCTCGAGCACTAGGAGCAACATTATGTTCAAGATATGCCATATTAATAAAAGTGCTATGCTTCCATGAAATGCAATTTTGCAATAAATTTGATTTCATTGAAAATATTTAAATAAGATTACAGTAAGGATAAATACTATGGGTAGGAGTAATCTTATTGTTGTGAAGACAAGAAAAATGTGCGTGTAATGGAAGCAAGTTTTCATGATGCGGTAAAAAGGATAGTTTGAGCAAAATTTGGAAGAAAGATTTTAGCTCAAAACAAAATTCGAATCTATAAACTGCACACCTAACAATTGTTTTCAGATATAGCATGCATGAGTATCAACGATAGATGTAATGCATATTAGAGAACAGACAAAAGCATTAGAGAGCAGTAAACATATCAGTCAAATTTCTTACAATGCATTCCAGCTTATATGTTTACTTATCCATTGCCTCCTTTTGATGCAAGAGAGTGGAGTTTGAATGATGTAGCCATTGAAAAGTAATTTCCGCTCCTTGCTTCGAGGCAAATCTGCAAATTAATCCTTTGTCTTTGATATTCAAATTTTTTTGGGTTTGCCTGGGTCATGAAGTCCTTTTTGAACCCATTTCATTTTTACTCCATGAACAAGATTTTTCTTATAAAAACAGGAGTAAGACTTGTGTCCTTTCAGTCCACAATAAAAACAAGTGCAAGGTGGACTTTTGGACATTTTTGTAGGAACAAAGTAGTTTTCGAAATATTTCTGATTTGACTTGTTAAGAACAAAACCAATTTTGTTAAAGCTACTACTTTGTTTCTCAACAGAAGAGTTTTGAATTTCTCTACCTTGAGAAAGTTTTTTAAGTGTGTTTTTAAGATCCTCATTCTCCTTTTTCAAGGAATCACACTTGGTACAAAAGCAATTTTTGTTGGTAGAGATATTTGCCTTTAAAATCAAATTCTCTTCTTGCAAAGTTCTGTTTTGATTTTCAAAAACAAAATTCTCTTCCTTGGAAATAGAAAATTCGTTTTTCAATGTTTCCAACTCATTTTCAAGAGAAGAGTTTTTCTGTTTTGAAATATTTAGTTTCTTTGCAAGTATAAGAGATTCTTCATGTAAATCATCAAAGGCATCTTGTAATTCTTCAAAAGAGTAGTCAAATGAATTTACCTCATCTTTATCTCTGGTCACAAGACAAGTGTTGGCTTCTTCATTTGTGTTCTCCTCATCAGAATTGCTATTTCCCCAAATGGAAGATAGGTAAGCTTTCTTTGATGATTCAGTTTTTGGTTGTGGTTTCTCTTTTTCTCCTTTTTCTTTTTCTTCTATCTCCTTGGTGATTTGAGATTTTCCTGTAAGTTCAACACCAAGAGCTTGCAATTGATTAAGCACAAGTCGTATCTCATTAATGGTTTCACAATTTTTCATTTGAGCGATATCAAGTTCATTAATGAGATTTCTAGACTTTAATTCCATTGCAACAAGATCTTCCTCATATGCAACTTCTAAAGTTTCCCACATTTCCTTAGCAGTTGCACAATTGGAAATTCTGAAAAATTCATCTTGACGCAATGCACAAGAAATAATCAATTTTGCCTTAGCATTGAGTTGCACTAAACTTCTTTCAGTATCATTCCATTCACTCTTGGGTTTTGGAATGTATTTTCCTTGTTCTTCCTTGACAGGCATATAAAAACCATTTTCTATAATTTCCCAGAGTTTATGGTCTACTGAAATTAAAAAAAATTTCATTTCATACTTCCAATATTGAAAATGATTAGCATAAAAAATTGGAGGTTCTGTGAAAGAACAATTTTCAGACATAAACCACTCACTAGATCCAACCATATTTACTCTTAGACGGTTAAGTCTTAAATCAAGAGCCCAAGCTCTGATACCAATTGAAAGTAATGGTTGGAACCCAAGAGGGGGGTGAATTGGGTTTTATAAATTTTTCACAAGAATTAATTGGAAGTTAAAATGATTTTCTGTAAAAGTACAATGCTTAGGATAATAAATACAATACAGAAAATCAATGTGCTGTCAAGATAAATAATTATAAAGATCAAGGAATTAAAGAATAGATATCAATATGCACAAATTAAAGAGTAAGGGATAGAGAAAGCAAACTCAGAGATTTATACTGGTTCGGCTAATCCAAGCCTACATCCAGTCCTCAAGAGACCACTTGAGTATTTCCACTATAATTGCAAGTTTAATCCGGGTACTTGCAAACCACTACAACCACGCAAATTCTATCCGAGTATTTGCGAAACCACAATGGAGAATTTATGAATCCGGGCTCCTCCTCAACCCAAAGCAAGTTCTTCCAACACCGGTACTTGCGAACCTCAACTCAAAATAATATATGTGTTGATCAAAATCAACAATACAAAGAAACTCTCTCTAAAGAGTAGATGAAAACAAATGAAGCTCTAATAACTCTAATGATAGAGAATATGCAAGATTTGGCTCAAGAATGCTTTCCTTTCTCTCAAAGATGATAGAAGAAGTTAATATCACATTGTAGGACTTTGTTCTTACTCAAAATCGTGTATCTAAGGTCATATATATAAGATTTTACAAAACTAGCCGTTATATAGCTGTTATATAACCGTTATAGTGCAGTCCAGATTTTGAGCTTTCTTTAAAAATTTATAACTCCCTCATTTGAACTCCGTTTTAAACAAATAATATACCGTCGGAAAGCTCTTGGAGTCTAGTTTCAAATGAGCCAAGTTTTACTCAAAAATTATTTTTCTTTTAAAAGATATAATCAAAATACTGACTATAGGTCAGAACAGAATAATCAACTTTCAGTTTTTTAAACTATATTTTAAATAGTCATATATTTCTCATTTGGACTCCGTTTTCAATAAATAATATACCTTTGGAAAGATCTTTGAGTCTATTATCAAATGAGATTAAGATACTTGAAAAAATAATTTTTCGTTTATGAGATATGATATAAAGAGTGACCAAAGGTCAAAAACTAACTTTTGTAAAATTTCATATCTCACTATCTTTTTGTTCAAAATAATTGAGCCAATGTATGCAAATCTAAATCATTGAGTTGCACAAGTATACTAGCCTATATAAAATATACCTAATGTAAACACATAGGCTATCTTGATGCATCCAAGCTTCCAAGACTTCAAATCTTCTAATTCTTCATTTCTTGGAGCTTCATCCTTGCATGTTGTTTTCCTTGAGTGAAGCATGATATTGCTTTTCCTTATTCTTCAATACAATGCTCACTCTTCTTGTTTTGAACCAACTTATAAAATATATCTTACTTGCAAACCCAATGGTTAGTTTAATAGCATGATTCAATATATGTAACATACATATTAAATAACATAATCATGCTTAAGTACTTGTAGCATATATATGATAATTAATCTTTATATATATCAATGCTACTATTCAAATACATTTGTCATCATCAAAACTTATGGCATATAGTCTTAGGGTCAACAGGTTCATCTTTGAAAAGAAAGATTTCTAAACCAAAGGAAGTCTAAATTAATGCCAAGGGCAGATGGTCTTTTCCGTATCATAGACAAGGTAAATGATAATGCATACAAAATTGATTTGCTTGAAGACTATGTTGTTTCTATTACTTTCAATGTGAGGGATCTTTCTTCGTACTTAGAAGATAAAGAGGACTTGGATTTGAGGTCAAATCCATTTCAACCAGGGGAGGATGATGTAATCAAGGATAACCCAATTGTAGCTCAAAAAAAGGAGAACACTTCAATTAGGCCTCTAACTCGTTCAAGGGCTAAAGGGCTTGGACCAATTGCAGCCTAAAAAAGGGAGAACACTTCAATTGGACCTCTAACTCGTTCAAAGGCTAAAGGGCTTGGATTGGGCTTAACCACATTGTTGAAAATGGAAAAAGTGTAAACAAGATTGCATGTGAGAAAGTTGCATTTGTTGAATATAGTTGTAGTCTATTACCTATGCATTTATTGTCTTTGACATTTAGCTACCTATACATTTATTGTGTTTGACATTTAGCTACCTATGTATTTATTGTCTTTGACATTTAGCCTACACTACTTGACTTTTAGTTGATGCATTTAATGCATTAGTTGGAGTCTTTTGTCTTTTGTTTTGGAGACCCTCTATAGAAAGGGTCCTTGCAATATGTTGTAAATCATCCTTGAATCATATATGAGATATTGGCATTTTGCTTTCAAGAGGATTCTTGAGTTATTTCTCTTATCTAACTTAGGTTAGTGGCGAGAGCAACTAGATTTCTTATCACTCACGTTCTTCTTTTTTGAGTGTGGCGAGATCAACCAATTTCTCTTAGTTGTGGCGCCCTTTGACTTATCAATTGAGTGATTTGAATTTTTTGTTTGTTTCTTTCAACCTATCCAAAAAATCGATTAAGTGTTTTTCCTCTAGAAATCATATCAGTTTTGATCCCACTCTTCATATGCACAATAAGCGCTCTTAGGAATCTAACCGAACCCTTTTACTGAAATCGAATACTTTGATGAACACCCAATTACAGGAAGATCTAACACTCGTACATTGGTTCACGCTTACGCTTCTTGCAACCTGATTCCCAAGTCCCGCAAATGTTTTACTTTTTACAATAAAGTGTATTATATAATCTTAAAAAATACAACTTATAATCATTTCCCTTGGACAGGTCCTAATATTTGGGTCCAAAAGTACGCACATGTCATTTAAATAATGTAAACGCACGGCACATATCATGCATTTTGGAACCATCATTTTGATTATTTGATGATGATTAGTGTTCCCCATACAGAATTGCAAGAGCTAAAAGGGACCTATTAGAGAAGGCCATAGGCTTCTGCCCCAAACCCAAATATGCAAAATCAAGATGATGCGAAGTCGCGTACCCCACTGACACTTTAATTGCTCCTGTGGCCACAAGAACAGAACAGATATCATGGAAGCGGTTCTAATTATTAAAATACAAGCCCACCAGCCGACCTAGTACAAGGTGGAGCGGTATTTGTTTCTTGTAAATAAAATTTTAAGTTTAAATTTTGTAAATAAAAAATTAATTAATAAATTTTTATATATGTGTGATTTAACCTTAATTAAAATAGATTAGTCGAATCAATAGAGCTCACCCACCTAATGAAAGCTAAAGATATCCAAAATTTTGGACCCAACATGTTAGTGTATAATCCAAACCTAGAGAATTTGATGACCCCACGTCCAGCTCGTATGTGAGAGAGAACCATTCACCAATTGAGAAATGAAAAAGATGACTAAATTAAAATTTTGGTCCGTAAAAGATACTCTCTCTCATTGGTTGGTCCCTGAAAGATTCTAAGTATACAAATTAGTCCCCAAATGTTAAAAAAGTTGCCTTGTTAGTCCCTAACCCCATTTCTATCGCTTGTTGCACTAATATTGCACGTTAATTGCCAACGTGGCATGTTGTTGTCACCTGCTCAACAAAAAAACTTTGACATGTGGGCGTGATGTGGCGAGACTTTGACGACGTTGTTTTGGAGATCTTGACCACTCGTTTGCTTCATCGCATCTTCCAGTCATCATCGAAGCTCAACACCCTCCTTGCTGACCTCAATACGATACGTTGTCGTTTTACTCTTTACTCCATTATCATATCTAAACCAAATTAATCCTCTGAATTTCTAATGTATGTTCACAAAACGACATTTTAGAATCATCAATTTGTTAAGTTTTCTCTATTGTGTAGGCCAAATATGAAATGGGAAAGTACAGAAAAATATGAGCATTTTGAGTATTTTGTGATCTCTCTGCATTTATGAGTAATTAATACTCTTATTTTCATGCTCATTAGGTGTTCGTCGGAATGCAAACAACATATATCTTAGGAACGTGGCTGATTATAGGATGACCAAGAGCTACGATCTCAACACAATTCATGTTTACATGTCGGGGGATTTTAGGCTATTCTATGCAGCCCCAGGTACATAAAACTACCGTTAAATTCATAAATTTGTGGGAATTAGATTCAAATTTGAAGTAATTGAAATGTATATGAAACAGGAGTTTCTGGGTTGGGGTTGGATTTTTATTGGGGAATGTTTCATTCTTGTTTTTCTTCTTGGGTCATGTGGCTAATACAATGATAGCATTGCTGGACCTGAAGAGGATGAAGAGGTGGGAGCTTGTGAGGACATTCGATGTTTTGAACGTGTTTCAGGCAGTGAGGTTGTTGGGGACGAGAGGCCATTACATATTAGATTGACAGTGGGTGTTGGAGCTAGGACTCCGTTTGATTCTTTGGTTGGGAAGTACGAAGAAAGCAAGAAGTCAACGAGTGTCCAAAACGACGTCGTCTACGTCTTGCCATGTCATCCTATCATGTCTCCATTTTTTGTTGAGCGTGTGAGATTAACGTGCTTCGGAGACACTTAACATGCTAGATCAACACAGCAAGTGGCGGAAATGGAGTCAAAGACTAACGAGTATTAACTTTTTTAACTTTCGGGGACCAATTTGTATAGTTAGAATCTTTTAGGGACCAACCAGTGAGAAAGACTATCTTTTAAGGACTGTCAGTTTAGTCAAAAAGGATTGAACCACAAGTAGGCTTCCACGAGAAATAAGCATTGTAGACTAAAAGCAAGACAAAGTGGAGCACCAAAAGCAGCGAACAATTATTTTACAACTTCAAGTTAAAAACACAAGCTTGACTTTACCCCTGGACATGAAAAAACAACCACAGTATCTTAATGATCACATTAGCTAAGAACAGATGAATGAAAATATGTGTTAAACAGAAGTGTTTGTTTTTGCATTATATTGAGCAACAATTTATAACCAGGTTCCACCATTAATCAGTATTTGAAGATTAAACTCATGGCCTCTTTTAAAGCTCCGGTATCAAAATACCCTCTATATCTTTTACATATGGAATGCTTGGAGGTTTATATCTTGGGATCCTAATTAATATATATATATATATATATCCTAACTCGTAAATTTCGTATCTTCTATTGACATCGAAAACTAGACAAGATAAAATTGACAGATTTCTTCAGCTACACTGATTAGCATGTAAAAGCACGTAGAATAAAGACTGGGGCCTAATTGTAGGTATCATAAGGTGTGCTGTAAAGTGCAAGAAAGAGGATTAACTAGTAGCAATATGAATCAAAAGATAGAGATGGTGGGGAAGTAATGGATTACCTTATTTGAGTGAATAGTGACGAGATCAGAAAATGCAGGGCAAGCATGAAGAGCAACAGGTCTAGTTGCTGAATCATATTTTGGTCATGAACAACCTTGGTCCATATGCTATCCTTTTCATACAAATTATTCAAATATGAAAATCTATTGAGCTATGACTAATTTAGTTGGTGATTAATCAATTTAAAGTATAAAGATCTTTTAATACTAATTTTTTCATTCAAAAGACTCAAATTCAAAAATTTATTTAATATCCAACTATTTAAATCAACGCAACGTAATTGTGTGATGGATTGGGAAGAGGGTATAAACGTCATCTAAACTAAAATGGTGGATGAATTTTTCAAGTGTGAGATTTGCCTTAGAAATTCAAAAGCGAACATTGAACGAGTATGCCTCCACTAAAATTGTAGGACTTCATTGCAGCTTCAGACTTGGCATCTCTTTTGGTGTCCCATACCATAAATTTAGAATGAGAAAAATTCAAAACAATTGTGACTTGTGATGTGCTCACTTTTTTGTTTTTAATCACAGCCAGCTAGACAGCAGGCTGAAAAAATGAAATAAGCAAACGGGCTAAAGGCCCAGGCCAAATGGCCCAAACAAGGAGCTTACAGACCATACAGCCAAGCAATTTATGCACACGTGATCACAGTGCGTGGGCTATTCAAATTGTCAAGACTACTAATATTGGGCCGGAAGCCTTAAGAAAAGGAATGGTAATGAAGTTACGAAGGAGAAGTGTTACTTGGGGCTCGTCAAACACAGATATTATTGACCAAAAAGACAAAGATAGTGACAAGAAAATGCATGTGCATTAGAGCATAGAAGACGGATTGAAATCTGAAAGCTAGACATGTTTGGAGTCCATGTAAATATACATCCACGTTTGCTCTATTAAAGACCAACTACCCAACTACCAATTTGCTCGGTCCCTTACCCAGGGGGCATTATTTTAACACATTGATAAATGCTGAGGAGTCCAAATCCTCTCTAATAAATGCAAAAATGCAAAAGGCAGCTTTTATGGTGACCATTCAGTTTAGATTGAACGATTAAAATTGAAATTCATGAAATAAAAAAAATTACCTTAATCTCAATACATATGCTGGAGTTAAGTGTGATGAACTCACCTCTACAGTAACTGCAAATGATCCATTCAAGATGCTGAAGTACTTCAATTAATCTTTTTTTCCACGCGTAGTTGTTTGAATTGCATAGGCACAATATAATTTATCTTAACCTTAAACTCCTATCTAGCTAAGCATTAGATAATTAAGAAATAGTTTTGGAGTTTAACTTTTATGAATGAAAAAAATTAATTTTGAAAGAGTTTTACAACTAAATTCGAATCAAATTGATTGAAATTCAGAATTTCTAGATATTAGTAATTTAAAAAAAGAAAAGAAAACTAAAATGTCGGTGCACATTCAACTAGCTTTTAAAAAAGGTTGGCAGATATTAAAAAGTAACATGGATATTGTGTAGAGTTGAACGATCTTAACGTTTCACCTGCTATATGCAAATGTGAAATGTGGAGATCCTTTTGTGGATGGAGACAAACTGAGATTTACAAATACGGTAATACAAACAAATATTAATTAAGAAGGATCCTACATGCTTCAACATGGGCATGTTTGATATGTAAAAGAGATTTTAATGGAAAGAAAAAAGAAATGGAGTGAGAATAAAAAAATAAAAAAATATATATTTGATATGATATAGAAAGAAAATGATTATTTTGTTTAGTATAAGTTTTAAAATGAAGGAAAGAAAATAATTTTAATTGATTTATCAAAATGTTCCCGATTGAAAATTAATGAAAATTGAAGCTAATAAATAATAATAATATTAAAAATAAATGACGAGGGGCGTACCGTACCTTTACGTCCCCATAAAAGAACCTCGGTGGACCAAAATATGCCAAAACTCGTGATTACCCTCATCATTTTCTCGCAAGTTCAACGAAGATTGATTCAACATCATACTACCCACATGAGTTTGGATAATAGATATCCATGCACTTCGTTGGGTCGTGTGTTTGCATTATTATACATAAAAACATTACACGCCACCACACAGCCTCTATAAATGTCTTTCAGATGTCTCAATAATTAAAACACCACGTGTAACCAAAAGAAAATGGAAACAACACACGTATTCAATTGCATATCATGTACCATAGATTACATAGGTTAGAAAGAGGCGGAAGAAAACAAATGTTAAAGTGCTAAATGTTCCCATATGAAACCCCAACAAGAGTGTAACGCGATCCGATGAAGATGTTAAAATTGTTAACTGGCTACAACCATACGGCAACAACTGCCCCTGAAAACCTAGATAATCATAACATCAAAATTTAGGGATTTGCATTTACCATTTTTTTATATATAGTACCAATTTTAATTTCTTGTCAAATTTCAAGTGTTTAGCACAGAAAGAGCATACCTACTAAATGTAGGATGGCTAGGGTAGCGTAGGCCGTTTGACTCGCCTTTGAAAAGCGAAGCATAAACATAGTGAAATTATAAAATATAAAATAATATGTTGAAAAAGGGGGTGGCTTTTACAAAGTGTAAGAGGTCGCTTTAGGCAAAGTTAGGAGACACAGCATGCAAGAGTCCGTATCCTTCAGCGCATCTATGTTCAATGAAGCTTCTGCTTTAAACGAGATATTTTTTGTTACTTATTTCTTCCTGTTCATGATGGCGACTTTTTTTTTTTTTTCAATTTTTAGGTTGTAAATCCCAATTTTGCTTAGGATCCATTACTAGCTACATGGAATTAATGGAAATAATGTGTCTGACACAAAGGCCACAAATATTGGCTATGTCCTCATTAATGTGATTCTGTTTAGACTTAATTATTACATACTCACACTGAGTTCTACGTGCGTTTGGATCTATTTTATTTTTGTGAGAGAGTCTAATTTTTTTTTAATTATAATCTTGTAATTTTTAATTACGATTGAAAAAGTCACAATTATAATTATAATTAAAAATTATAAAATTATTACTAAAAAGATTTAGAGTCTCTAACTATCTGGATTCAAATCCGTTCAACATATTCATGCTTACATTTTCTTCCCTTTGAATTATGTTTATAATTAAAAAGGATCCAACGAGATAATTGTAGTCACTCATTGTTATTAGTCTGTTGGTAAAGTTTTTCAAAGAGATCTGTTAACATCCTATAACAGGTAGATTTATATTTTTCTTTTTATAAGTTTTACTAAGTAGGAATGTCTCCATCTGTTATAATGAAAAATTAATTTATTTTGAGCCTACTAAGCATAGAGGGTAGGGCCCTCTATAAATTGATACCTTTCAGAATGAAACATTGTCGTCCTTTAAGTTATAGACTGTTACTACCTCTGCCACCAATTAATGTTGAGTAAAATTCTATTGGCCCATGAGTGAATTTAATATTGCTAAATGTCAAAATGTTGAACATAGATAAACATCATGAGATTGACAAATATACGAGTGCCACTGACATTCGTAACTAAAAATTTAGAGTAACTTATTCACATTATATAGATGCAAATGAAATTAACATAAAAAGAAATGACGGTACACACATAGGGGTGTCAAATAGAATGGGTTAGCTTAAGTTCTGTAAGGTTTTTAATAAATAAGAGACAGATTGGGTTATACTTAGATATGTAAATAAATTAAAAATTATGACTTAATTCACACATTTTTTTATTAAAAATATATTTTTTTATTTATAATTTAAATATATATTATAAATTTAAATATAATAATTTAATGAAGTTTAAATAATGAGAAAGAAACATAACCTAGTTTAAAAGATTCAAAAAATAATAATTTATGATAAAAATTAACATACCTTCAATTATAGTTGTTAGGTCTAGGGAGATTTGCTTATTAGGATCCTAATGTGTTATTGTTGATATTAATATTATGTATTTTTATTTTTACTTTTTGAAACCTCCTTTTTAGATTAGAACATTAGTTTGAATCATATATATTCAATTTTTTATACTTAAAAGATATTGACATATTATGACCAAAGTTACAAAAAAAAATTACAAATACAATATACTAATATTTTTAAATCTTTTTATTAGAAATTATTTATTTATTAAAAAAATCATCAGCCTACATCAATCTTATGCACCTTAGTGCCTAAATAGATTAAACTAAAAACTCTTATTATATATGAGTTATAATATTTTTAATTCATTTTATTCTATTTATAAGACCAACTACGTCCAATCTAACAAGCTTAACCAATATTAACAGCTTTTTACGTACACCAAGCAAATCTATTTACATTAATAGTTGGTGGATAAATTATTTATATATAGGACAGGACTGCAAATATACAATGAGTTATATAAATAAAGGCGTGTGTGAGTGTGAATGGTGGAGGAGAAAAATCTTAAAAGTGGGGGCTTGATTTGGGGGAAGAAAAATACAAAAAGAGTGGCATATTTGTGAAGTCACTATCGTGGGATCCGCTCCAGATAAATATGAGAGTAGAGGAAGTCATGAAACGAAGAAGATCCAATGGTGGTTGGTAATCAATCAAATTGAAATTAACATGAAGCCTGCTTGAGTGGGCCACTCACATCATTGGTATTGTGTATATGTGAGAGCGATTAAGATTAGATGGTGGTATTTCCTTATCAGTTCACAAAACCAAAACCATCCAATCACTCCTTTTCCCCCGTGGGGCACCGTTGATTTCGCGCTTGCTTCTCTTCCTTCGAACAACACCGACGGCTGAGATTGCACCACTTTGCCTGGATTAAAAAATCAAGGTCAAAGCTCAATGCAAATTGGATTATGCATAGATTGCGTTGGGGCCAGGCCAATGCTGGGCCATTGCAAGACCATTCAGTCCAATGCCAAGTAGAGGTTTATATGAACTCTATTCCAAGGTCACGTTTAATAGGCAGCAGAGAAAAGGAAAGGAAAGGAAGAAAAGAAAAAAAAGGTAAAAAAAAATGTATTTAATATGTGATAAAAAAATTTAAAAAAATATATTTGGTATGTACATATTTTAAAAAAAATAGAGAATGTATTGAGTAATTACTGAAATATCATTCTAATTTATTAAACTTCTTTTTTATTATTCATAAAAAAAGAATTTGGCTCCACAAATAAAAATGTGTTTAGTATAGTTCCTTAACTTTTTTTTCTTTTAATATAATCCCTTAAAAAAAATAAAAAAAGAAGTTATCTTGATTGTGCTATCTTATGTTAATTTAATGACTAAATCATAAATTTAACAAATAATATTAAATGTGAAAAATCAATTATTTAATGCGAATAATATCATCAAATGTGAATACTTAATATAAAGAAGTTCCAGAAACCTCCAATCTTTCTTCGTCCCTCTTTCTGCGAATTTAATGCGGTACTAATATTTTTAAAAAAACGTTGCACATGACACGATCAATTCAACTCAAGGTCCAGCGCTAATAGAAGTTGCTGACTCTCCTAGTAGCGAAGGAAAAAGGCAGGGCTTTTTTCGTAGTAAACTAACTATTCAAAATTATTTCTTGATATATTAACTTTTTACTTAATTCGATCAACACTTAATCGAATTCAATAAATATATAGAGTGAATTCGACCTAATTTTGGTCGAATTTTATGTAAAAGCATGAAATTTTACCAACACTTGGTCGAATTTCATATAACTTTCGTAAAAAAATTTTTTTATAACGTATGAAGGAATTCGACCAAAATTATATATATATATATATATATATATATATATTAATATAATATATATTATTAAATTTAAACTATTATATATATACATTATTTTTTATTTTAATTAAATTATAATAAATAAAATCTACATGATAAATAATAATAGGGTAAGTAAAACATATTAAATAAATGAAATTTAATATATAAGTAAATAAGAAATAATAAATTAATATAAATAGTAAGATAAGAGATAAGCCACAACAAATAAACAATAGTATAAGTAAAATATATTAAATAAATAAAATAATAGTAAATTAAAAGCAAGAAGAATAATTAAATTATATTAAACTTCTTTGAATAGATAATTTAATCATTACAGGGATGACTAAAAAAAAGAGTAGAGCAAATTTAACTAAAATACAATTAAATAATATAAATTTACACATGTGATGTACACTTAGTATAAGGATGATAAAACATATAATATTAAGAACAATATTAAATAATATTATCTTAAATAATAGTTATAAACAATATAAGTAGTAAGATAAAGAAAATAGTTTTAAAATTAATATACTGTTAGATTTCATATAGACTACCATAAATCATATTTATCTATACATATATTTATTTATTTATATACACATCCTTGATCTATTCTTCTACTTACATATTAATTAATATGCTATGATCTTGTATCTAAAACCGATCAAGTTATTCTTCGATTTAATTAATTAGAATCATTCAATTAGTATCAGAGACTGGTTATTGATACAAATTATAACTATCAATTGTTCATAATAGATCTAAATTTTCACAATCCATAAATTCTAGATCTGAAATTAAAATCATATGAGTTATGGTTCGTAAGGGATTTTTTTTATATAGAACCATAAATTTGTGTTTAATTTATTATTGAAACCATGTGTGTTTGGTTCATATTAACATAATCGATGTTATATATATATATATATATATATATATATATATATATATATATATATATATATATATATGTGTGTGATTTTGTTTTTGAGATATATGTGATTCAATCCTTTAATTTAAAGCCTCACATTGGATTGAATGGATTGAATCAACATGGGGATCCACGTCAGTATGCACGCAAAACACAATCATATGTAAAATGGATTGAACCATTTAGATTTAAGAGATTGATATAATTATATTTCATAATATAATTATTTTGTATATACTGCATAATCACCAAATTCAATTTTTTTTGGGATTGCATTAAGAGATTCAATCAGTATATTATATAAATATATATATATATATATATATATTGAAATTAATTTTTAATATATAATCAATATATATAACTAATATATAATCAATATATTATCGATTCTCAATACATATCTCATAAACAATGCCAAAAAATAATCGACGTTAATTATCTAGATCAATATATAAAAATTAATTTCAATATATATATATATATATATATTTTGATTACATCATTCATATATATTTGAACTGAATTTGAATTTTATGTCTAAATAATTTTGATCATAACTGTATTGATCAAAATTTTGAGTTATCTTGTGTTTTGAGTTTGAATATGTCAAAAATCCTAGTTTGGATATTTATTTTCTGAAATTCAACCTGAAAATTTTGAATATTATTGTCTATCAAATATCTCTCACACTCTCCTAGTAGCACCGTGGTGTATTTTAGAGACAATTTGTAATTATTTGATTACTTAAATTATATTGTTTCTAAATGATCTGCTAAATTATTTTGATATCCAAAGATGTTTTTAGATAATTTTGTGAGGTTGTGATCTTGCCTATCGCAGATCCAATCTTGGGTATTATTTTTACAAATTTTATATATATATATATATATATATATATATATATATATATATATATATATATATCCTTATTTTTCAAAATAATTATGGCTTGAAAAGGGAAAATAACAATTATGGTGACAATAAATAATTTGTTTTGAAATATTATTACTGTACACACCATATCGGAGTGACATTAATGTATTTTTCTTACGGTAAATAATATTTTTTTTCTTTTTTTGGTGTTTGCTTTTGATATTTTATCATACAAAAAGGATTGTGAAATCACCTCATGTAATATCCCAAGAATTTTTATGAATATTTAAAGTCTGATTTAAAGTTTAGTGAAAAATTTAATTATGTGGAAAATTTTCTTTTTGAATTAGTGAAAAAAATGTGGGAATAGAAATTTTTATTTTTAATTTAGGAAATTTTTACAAATTCTCAAGGACTAAAGTGAAAAGAAGAGAAAGTATAGAGGACTTTTGAGAAATGACCAAGTAGGAACCCGAGAAGAAGAATAGAGCTTATGGGAATGAATTATGAGTCCGGTACCGAAAAGATGATAGATTCGAGGTTAAAGTGGGTTTGATATATTGAGAGGGACTAAAGTGAATAAGGAAATTTGTGGGGCACCGAGTATTTAGAAACACCTGAGGTGAGATTTTATAAATTTGCTTTTGCTAGTCTTGACTGAGGGTCAATTGCAGAGCAAGTGATAATTTCACCCCGGGCGAGTATATAGGTGGCCTCACCTATTTTTTATTCATTTTTCTCCTTTCCTCTCTCTCTCTTCACTTTCTCTCCTCTCCTTCTCTCTTCCTTCTCTCTAATTTCTCTCTCTACACTCCAACTCTACAACCGGGCTTTGGAGGCTGGATCTCAGGCTACGGGGCGAGCCTTTAGGAGCCAAGCAACATAGGGAAAGTAAGAAATCGAGGTAGAAATTTCTATTTCTTAAGTTTTTCTCTATTTTCTAGTTTTAAGAGTGTTTGAGGTAAAATCGAGATTCCGGCTTCGTTTCTCGATTAAAATTGGTGATTTTGGTGTCTAAATGCTCCTTAGACATTAAGGGTGAGATCCCATGGAAGAAATCATGAAAAACGGTGAAGATTTGGCCAGATTCGGGCCAAAACCGAGAGAAAGTCGCGAAGGGTCGCGATCGTGGCGCCCAGGCGCCATGTGTGGCGCCTAGGCGCCAAGGAAATGTGGGAAAGAGAAAGGCATGGCGCCCAGGCGCCACGTGGGGTGCCTAGGCGCCGGGCATGGGTGGCGCCCAGGCGCCATAGGTGGCGCCCAGGCGCCAGGTGTGCCGGAAAACCTTAGCTCATTTTCAATCGGCCATAACTTCTTCATCCGGACTCCGTTTTGGGCAAACTTTATATCGTTGGAAAGCTCTTTGAGTCTAGTTTCCAATGGTATAAGTTTCATTTAGATATTCATTACCAATTAGGAGTTATGACTTAAGATGTGAGTAAAGGTCGAGAGTAGTGGTAGGAAATTTCTCTATTTCGTAACCCTGATGGTTTTTGTCTGGTTACAATAGGAATGGTCAAGGTGCAAAGTGGGAGTGCCGAGAGCGTGAAATCCAGGTGAGTGGGTTAATACTTGCTATGATTAAATATCTGTTATTGACTTTTTGCATCATAGTGGAAATATGTTGTATATCCAAGTTTGAAGAGGATGATGTAGAACGATGAGGCATAAACAAATGTGGAACGTGTCTGGTAATGTATATAATTATATTTTCTTATTTTCCTATGAACGGAGGTTATATGATGGATTGTGAATGGCATGTGAACCGAGTTGAATAATTGTTCTATATTATGGGTTATGTTATATACATGCTATGTTGCTGGAACCACATTGATTATGTTGTGGCTTAAATTGTAAATGACTGAGTTGTGTATGTGGCTCAAGATTATGATTGAGGATGTTTTTATATGTGATTGTGATTGTGTTTGACTGGAAAGGAAAGGCATGGTGGTGCACCCCATGGAGAAATCTATGTGAAGCTATAAGGGTGGAGAATTTAAATGGAGCGATAAGGGTGGATGCGGCGGGGGCCGCGGGCAACGATCCAGAGGTATTCTGGACGACCTGGTTGGTACGGGAATTGTGTGTGAAATTGATTTCATCGATTGCTGTTGTGAATTTTGAATTTTGTTGAAATGCATTTGATTCACTTGGATATTGTTGTGAAGTATTATGAATAATATTATATCATATGATGATCGATCTACGTATGATTGCTGCATGTTATCATTATGATGCATGATTTTTATTTTGTCATAGTATTGTGTTATCTACTCACTGGGCACGTGGTTTGCTCATACCCCTCTTATTGATATTTTTTTTCAGAGTTGACAGCTGAAGGTAAATATCGGAACAAGGAATTATGGATCCTTAGTCCATGATTACCTTTTCATTTGTTTAGGATGAAGGTATAATAGTTAAGTCTTATTCTAAGTTGTATAAGTCTAGAAATCTCTGTAATCGGGTAGGTTCATTCAGTGATTTAATGTGAATGATTGTAGTATGTATAGAGAATTCGGTTTGGTTGCATGAAACAGAATTGTATAATGATTAAGAGAAAGATAGGCTTACGGAGGTGAAATGAAATTCACTTTCCGTGCCGGTCACGTGCTCAGATTTTGGGACGTGACACCTCAGTTACACTTTATTGACCTTGGATTGCATATTTCTCTTAACTAATTATGTTTTTTCATATTCATTATTTCTTATGTGAAATATGAGCTTTTAACGTGTATGATCTACTTCCCTATCGGATACTATTTCTGTATTGTTAAAGCTTATGTTTCCTGACATATGTTATAACTATATTTGTTATTTTAGTCTTAATGATTATTATATTTTAATGATTGATTATTGCTATTCAAGTGGGAGAATTGTTAAATTTTAATATGTATATCCTATGTGGATTAGCATTACTAAATTATTAAAATATTTTTTTAATCATCAATATATCAACTATATTAATTATATTTTATAATATAGCATTTTAATTAATTTAATGAATATTGTAACCAAGTTGAATCTAATTTGATTTATATTTCTCCTAATTCTTAGTGGCTCTTTTGACCTAGAGCTTTACCAAATAGATATTAAGACAATATTATTAAATGACGATTTTTTAAATGATATGTACATGGATCAACCTGATTGTTCTTTAAAAATATGGTCAAAAGCATCTAGTATGTAAATTAAAGAGATCCATATGAGTTTTGAAATTGGCTTTGAGGCAATGGTACTTAAAATTTCACCATGTTATCACTTTGATCAGCTTTAAGGAGAATATGTGTCTTATCAGTGTTTTTACATGATGACTAGTGGGAGTAAGTTTATAATTTTAAATACTGTACTTTTAGTTTTTTGGCCTGAAATTCAATGAGTATTCTTCACTCTGCTAGTGGCACCTTGGTATATCATATTTTCCCTGTTGATGTGCCATAGTTAAGGAATTAATTTTTTGGTCTTTATATGAATTGAATAATTTCATCATGTATGATATATATTTATTATATTTTTTTAATATAATTGCTGATTATTTGTATAATTGTAACATCACCTATCGTGGGTACAATTATACAAATTTTGTGAATTGAATGATTAAATTTTTTTAATCATTGTTTTATTACATTAATAATAATTATACCCTATCGGTGTGTTATCATTAATGTAATTTGTTGTACAATACACTGTTCATTTTATGCTTATATCAATTATCTTTCGAGTACCCTATCGGTACTAAAAATTTTGGTGATATAAGATTTGTGCATTATAATTATTACATGTCTTATTTATTATAGTTAGGGACCCTTAGGCGGGACCATGATAAGTAAGAAATTTTTTCTAAAGGGCATGATTGGCTGTGCATAAGGAACCATTTAATTCTCTTATCGCATGATGACTTTATGTATATTAAATGTTTCCTTTGTTGTTATCATGCTAATCTTCTTTACCTATGCTTGACTTGTGTCAAGACTTTGAATGGGACCAATTTTGAAGATTAGAAATAATCTTTGAATCTCTATTTGGCTATCACTAATATGGATTTGGTATTGAGAGAAGAAGAGCTTGGTGCTCTTACTGCCTCGTCCATTGCTATTGAAAGGTTTTTCATGAAAAATGAGAACACTCAAATATGGTATGTCTCATGGTGTTGAAATACACTATGAAGAAGTCAATTAGATAGACCATTACAAAGAGCAAAAGGTTCCATATACTTCCGCTTATTAATGTATGCTCAATTTTGTACTCGTCCCGCTATTGATTTTGCTATTAATGCTTTAGAAATATATTTGACCAACCCAGATTTAGGTCATTTAAAGCCATGAAAAGGTCATAAGATATTTGCAGGGAACCAAAGATCATGTGTTGACCTATAGAAAGTCTGATCAACTTCAGGTCATTGATTATTCTGATCCTTATGGTTGCCTTGACGACCGAAAGTCTGCTTCCAACTCTATTTTTTATGATGACATGAGTAGCTATCTTTTAGAAGAGTATTAAACAGACTCTTACAGCTACTTCTACCATGTAGACAGAGTATGTCGCTTGCTATGAGGCTACTTATCAAGCCACGTGGCTGAAAATCTTAATTTCTGGCGTTCATATTGTTAAAAGCCTTTTTTAGGCCACTTGTTATATATTGCGACAATACTGCTGTAATACTTTTCTCTCAAAACAACAGAAGCTCTTCTCAATCAAAGTACTTTGATATTAAATATCTGTTTGTTAGAGAGAGAAAAATTCTGGAGTTTCAGACTGGTATTAAGCATCTTGCTACAAAGAATATGTTAGTAGATCCACTAACTAAAGGCTTGACTGTTAGAGCTCTTTAGAATCATATAGCTCATTTGGGTTTATTTAAGTCTTTTGATGTTTTGGGTTAGTGGGAGTCTGAAATTTAATGTTTACTTAGTGTCATTCTTATGAGATATGTTTGAGATGACGTCACTTATACTATCATATCTCTTAGAACATTTTCAGATGCTTGGACCATTGGTCAGGATTACACAAGGATCACATCCTTGTAATGTATGTTCTGACACCAGTTTCACATATTATTCAAATCTTTTGTTGAGGATCTTGACATGTAAAATGCCAGTGCCCCTATCGGACATGGTTTTTGCATTGTCAACTACTTATTACCTCTTGATTTGACTTGAAGATTATTAATTTATAATGACAACTCATAATTGACATGTCTATTTTGTTATATTATTAAATCTGAAAGTTATTTATTCTTTAAACTAATGATTTATATTGTCCAAGTGGGAGACTGTTAGATTTCATATGGACTACCATAAATCATATTTATCTATACATATATTTATTTATTTATATATATTGTTCAGTTTTAATAATAAGTTAATTATAAATTCTTTTATAAATTAAACAATCCTTATTGAATTGAAGCTAGGTCTTGTGTGGGCTGACTAATGATGGGAATGTCAGCTCATTAGGTTTCACAAGGAAGGGTTTCTACTCTCTACCTATATATGTGGTGGAGCAGTCCCATTGAAGTAACATCCTCTGAAAAATATGTTAGGCTAAGAGAGCAGTTTTACTCTCCTTAGTTATTTTATTTTCTTAAATTTTATTTATACTCTATTATCAATTATGATCATAAGTCCACTGATGCAATCTCAGGTACACATCCTTGATCTATTCTTCTACTTACATATTAATTAATATGCTATGATCTTGTATCTAAAACCGATCAAGTTATTCTTCGATTTAATTAATTAGAATCATTCATATACTACATAGATAATACATCTTAAACAATAAGGGAATTGACGGCATCTGTAATATCCCAAGAATTTTCATGAATATTTAAAGTCTATTTGAAGTTTATTGAAAAATTTAATTACATGAGAAATGTTCTTTTTGAATTAGTAAAGGAAATTTGGAAATAGAAATTTCAAAAAAATTTTAATTTAGGACATTTTACAAATTCTCAAGGACTAAAATGAAAAGAAAAGAAAGTATGGAGTACTTTTGAGAAATGACCAAATAGGAACCTGAGAAGAAGAATAGAGCTTATGGGAATGAATTATGAGTCCGGTACCGAAAGGATGATAGATTTGGGGTTAAAGTGAAGTTTGAGATATTGAGAGGGACTAAAGTGAAAGAAGAAAATTGTGGGGCAATTAGGATTTAGAATCACCCGAGGTGAGATTTTATGAATTTGTTTTTACTAATCTTGACTGAGGGTCAATTGAATAGCAAGTGATAATTTCACCCCGGGCGAGTAAATAGGCGGCCTCACCTAAATTTTCTTCATTTTCTCCTTTCCTCTCTCTCTCTTCACTTTCTCTCCTCTCTTCCTCTCTCTACACTCCAACTCCACAACCGAGCTTGGAGAGTGGATCTCGGGCTACGGGGCGAGCCTCTAGGAGCCAAGCATCGTAGGGAAAGCAAGGAATTGAGGTAGAAATTTCTATTTCTCAAGCTTTTTCCTATTTTATAGTTTTCAGAAAGTTTGGGGTAAAAATCGAGATTCCAGCTTCGTTTCTCGATTAAAATTGGTGTTTTTGGTGTCTAAATGCTCCTTAGACATTAAGGGTGAGATCCTATGGAAGAAATCATGGAAAACGGTGAAGATTTGGCCGGATCTGAGCCAAAACCGAGAGGAACCGCGAAAGGTCGCGATCCTGGCGCCCAGGCGCCAAGGTTCAGAAAATTTTGGGAAGAAAAGGGACTTGGCGCCCAGGCGCCAGGCTTGTGTTGGCGCCCAGGCGCCATGTGTGGCGCCCAGGCGCCATGTGTGGCGCCCAGGCGCCAGATATGCTGAAAAACCTTAGCTTATTTTTCAATCAGTCATAACTTCTTCATCCGGACTCCGTTTTGGGCAAACTTTATATCGTTGGACAGCTCTTTGAGTCTAGTTTCCAATGGTATAAATGTCATTTAGAAATTCATTACCGGTTAGGATTTATGACTTAAGATGTGAGTAAAGGTCGAGAGTAGTGATAGGAAATTTCTCTATTTTGTAACCCTAATGGTTTTTACCTGGTTACAATAGGGATGATTGGGGCGCAAGGTGGGAGCGCCGAGAGCGTGGAATCCAGGTGAGTAGGCAACCTTGCAAAATTAATTTAATAAATTAGTCAAAGCACAATATAAATCCCATTTGCGTTATTTGTGAAATTGAGAATAGTATCAGTGTGTGTTCAGGTTGAGAAAAAGTACAATATCATTGAAAGGTATTTTATTACCTTTGAGAATTGATTTCTCTAGTTGACTAAAGATCTAGATGTGATTGTTCCTTGAATAAATTGGAACATTTTGTAAGTGAATAGCCTTACTAAATTAATGTGATCTTATTAGATAAAGTACAATACAAGTCTTGTTTATAATAGTATTGAAGTGAGAAATAATCAGTATCGCTGTTGATAATATATGATGATTGTTATGGTTGATGATAGACATTCAAGGGAACAAAAGTATGTGTAAATTCATTTATTTCATAGTAATTATATTGTGATAAATTGTCACTATTTTATTGATGAGCAAAAGATCTACGAGATCTAATACACGAGTTTGAAAGGGTTAGAGTCCCATACTACTCGGTGTATAAATGTGAAAAACCTATGCACGAGTTTGAAAGGGTTAGAGTCCCATACTACTCGGTGTATAAATGTGAAGACCTATGCACGAGTTTGAAAGGGTTAGAGTCCCATACCACTCAGTGTATAACTGTGAAACTTATGCACCAAGAGTTTGAGGGTTAAATTCCCAAGTCACTCAGTGCAAGTATCTATGGCATATAATGCAAAGTGATTGAGGGATTGATCACCCAAGAAATCATACGCAAATTCAAACAAGTGTAATACTATAATTATTTACAATAAATGATAGATTGATTGTATTAGTAAATGTGGTGTTTGTGCTTATGATATTTTCATGTACAGTTGTTTACTCACTGAGTTATGATAAACTCACACTCTCCATGATTATCTTTTCAGATACAGTGGTTGAGGAGGAGAATTTATAGCCTTTAAGGATATACTCCACTTTTGTCTGGTAAACAATTGGTAAGGATTAGGAAACGCTCTGTAATCTAGTAGGTCACCTAGGCTTGGGAGGTTGTATAGTGTTTGAAGGTTGAACATTTTCTGAATATGTATACAAAATATCTTTTTTGGAATATTTATGATTCACATAATTATGGATATTAAGAATGTTCACAGAGATTATGGGGTACCACGGAGGTACACCCTAGGTATTTTATGTTTATATCACATGTAAGTTTTGGGATGTGACAGCATCAAAGACTGGCTAACTATCTTAGATAATAGGAGTATTGTCAGGTTCAGTTCTGACAGATTGAATAATCTGGGTCATATCAGAACATTTTCTAAGTTGTTAAAGGTCAACTTATAAGCTAAATAAGAGGATTCTTCAAGGAGCTTAATATTTTTGAGTCTATTAATCTCATTTTGCAGACTCTTATTAAGTTCAGTTTTAACTAGGTTAGGAAGTCTAGCAGGCTTAAAGAGAAGTTTCTCTTCAGGAGCCTTGATTGAAGGATCAGGCTTATAAGAGATAATCCTAGATGGTTTCTAGGCATTTAGAGATATTAGGCATTTAAATTGGTCCAGCGTGAAGATCGGCTTTTACAGTTCCTAAAATAGAATCTGTAAAATTAATATATTACATAGATAATACATCTTAAACAATAAGGGAATTGACGACATCAAAGACTGGCTAACTATCTTAGATAATAGGAGTATCGTCAGGTTCAGTTCTGACAGATTGAATAATCTGGGTCATATCAGAACATTTTCTAAGTTGTTAAAGGTCAACTTATAAGCTAAATAAGAAGATTCTTCAAGGAGCTTAATATTTTTGAGTCTGTTAATCTCATTTTGCAGACTCTTATTAAGTTCAGTTTTGACTAGGTTAGGAAGTCTAGCAGGCTTAAAGAGAAGTTTCTCTTCAGGAGCCTTGATTGAAGGATCAGGCTTATGAGAGATAATCCTAGATGGTTTCTAGACATTTAGAGATACTAGGCATTTAAATTGGTTCGGCGTGAAGATCAGCTTCTATAGTTCCTAAAATAGAATCTGTAAAATTTAAATGCCTAGTATCTCTAAGACATAATAGACATGAAATATTAAGACAGGAAATATAAATCATTTTTAGAGATAGAAAGGATCTTCCAATCATCTAAAAATTGATTTATATTTTCAAAATGAATTTCTTCATTAAAAATATTTTTGGATGATGAGGATAACTCCTTCTCGTAAGAGAATGTCTTAATATTTCCTATCTATCAAGTCTTAGAGATACTAGGCATTTAAATTTTACAGATTCTATTTTAGAAATTGTAGAAGTCAATTTTCATGCCGGACCAATTTAAATGTCTAGTATCTCTAAATGCCTAGAAACCATCTAGGATTATATCTCATTAAGCTTGATCCTTCAATCAAGGCTCCTGAAGAGAAACTTCTCTTTAAGCCTGCTAGGCTTCCTGGCCTAGTCAAAACTGAACTTAATAAGAGTCTGCAAAATGAGATTAACAGACTCAAAAATATTAAGCTCCTTGAAGAATCATCTTCTTTAGCTTATAAGTTGACCTTTAACAACTTAAAAAAAGTTATAATAGGATCCAGATTATTCAATTTGTCAGAACTGAATCTGACGGTACTTTTATCATCTAAGATGGTTAGCCAGTCCTTGATGTCGTCATTCCCTTATTGTTTAAGATGTATTATCTATGTAATATATTAATTTTAAAACTATTTTCTTTATTTTACTACTTATATTGTTTGTAACTATTATTTAAGATAATATTATTTAATATTGTTCTTAATATTATATGTTTTATCATCCTTATACTAAGTGTACATCACATGTGTAAATTTATATTATTTAATTGTATTTTAGTTAAATTTGCGCTACTCTCTTTTTTTTCTAGTCATCCCTGTAATGATTAAATTATCTATTCAAAGAAGTTTAATATAATTTAATTATTCTTCTTGCTTATAATTTAATATTATTTTATTTATTTAATATATTTTACTTATACTATTGTTTATTTGTTGTTGCTTATCTCTTATCTTACTATTTATATTAATTTATTATTTCTTGTTTACTTATATATTAAATTTCATTTATTTAATATGTTTTACTTACCCTATTATTACTTATCATATAGATTTTATTTATTATAATTTAATTAAAATAAAAAATAATGTATATATATAATAGTTTAAAATTTAATACATTTTATTTTAAATGTAATATATATTAAAAAATTATATATATATATATATATATTAATATAATATATATTAAAATATTTAATATATTATATTAATATATATATATATATATATATATATGAAGGAATTTGACCAAACTTTGGTTGAATTCTTTTATATGTTAAAAAAAAAAATTTTTTTTACGAAAGCTATATGAAATTTGACCAAGTGTTGGTCGAATTTTATGCTTTTACATGAAATTTGACCAATACTCAGTCGAATTCGCTCTATATATTTATTAAATTCGATTAAGTGTTGGTCGAATTAAGTAAAAAGTTAGTATATTAAGAAATAATTTTGAATAGTTATTATATTGAGAAATTTTTTTAAAAATATTAGTACCGCAGTAAATTCCCCTAGGGAAAGTTTGGTTTCTAATGTGAGTGGGATCTAAGCATTTGACGTTGTGAGAGTCTACAGAAGGATGAAGGATGACAGATGAAGTGAAGGTCTTGTTCTTCATATTCTCTTCACTGTAGATTTGATCCCCTTTTCAGCTAATGCTAACTTCACCCTCATCCAGGTATAAGAGTCTATGAGGCGATGGAAACACTCCAATGTGCGTCTCCATTGATGGTCTTAGTCACTGTAGCAGAGGGCAACCAAGCTGACAGAATGGAAAAAAAAAAACAATGGATTCTGTCTTCTCAAAAACGACAATAACGCATACCAAATGTGCCCTAATTGAACAGTTATTTGTTTGTATTATGTATATTATTATTTTATTCGAACATTCAAAACAATAAAAATTAAGAAGACAAACAAGTAATCTTTTTAGTGCTAATATAATTTGTTTCTTGTTTATTTGGATGCTTAATAGATTACAATTTATAAGTAGAAGAGAGAAGGAAAAAAAAAAAAGAGAAAAACTTGTCTGCAAAAAGGAGATATTTGTGCCTGCAACAAAACCCTAACACAAAAGCATAAAAATAGAGAAAGATCAACATGAGCATGATAACATTAATGGAATTTGGCCAAACTTATGAAATTTCACTTAACAAAGCTTAGAATTTTCAATCTATATGCAAGAAATTTGGTAAATGAAATTTTATTGAATAGCACAAAGGTGAAGTATCCATGGAGTTGAGCTCCTGTATTTGTATTTTTCATTTTATCACTATTAGTACATATCCAAGAAGAAGGTGAATTGGGTATCTTATTTTTTTTATTTAAAACTTAATAAATTTTTCTTTCTAAATCTTTTTACTAGGCTCTTGAAACAAATGTATGAAGTTTCTAAATAATTCACTTTATTTAGTTCATCATGGCCCTATTTTTATGCTTGACCAAACTACTAAGTTTTTTCGACGTCTTTAGCAAATGTTTATACCAAGAAACCTCTTAGGAGGATCAGTCAACAACTTTTGCACCAAACACCAGAAACCCTATTAGGGTCCTAACAACATGTCTACTTACAGGACAAATATAGAAATTACAAAATTGGGATGGTTCACTTAGAAGTTTTTACAAAGAGAATGCTCACAAATGTAAACAAGTAGAACTCTCAGAAAAATAGTAAAATAGGCTCATTGCTCAAGCTCTTTTCAGTCTTAATGTTTTCTTTCTCAATCAATTATCAAGTTGAAATGATAGAGTGTGCTCCTTATATAATTCTTCTGAAGCTAGCCGTTGTAAGGAGAGCCTTCTCCATACAACATTTTGAATGCATGAGTCAACACTTGGATGTGATGCACTTTGCTGCTAGATAACTAAAACGAGAAACTTTGTTATACCGAATATGACAAAAAATTTTCATAAAGTTATTCATGTGAATATGGCTCTAATTAGTATCTCTTGATTTATTTTTTTTCTTTTTGTGTTGTGCTCACGTTTGTCTTGATTCATAATAGTTACATTCCTTACTCAGGATCTCGTCAGTAATTGTGCAATATTGTCTTTTTTGGAGCTACCAACTTTTTTTTTTTGCAATATTAACCTTTGCGTTTTTTGAAATAATTGTGTTAAGCGCTGATTTTGACTTTAAACAATCTTTAAAATTTTCTTTTTACAGAGGAGATTCTGATTTCAATCCTAGCTCATTAAATGTTCACATTTTTAAAGTTTTAACGATTGCATTAATAAAAAATCGTTTATGTTAGAATCTTGCAAAACAATTACTCATTGTCATTTTAGACACTAATATATATATATATATATATATATATTTAAACATATGTTAAGGTTTTTGCCCTTTTATATTCTAGTAAGTATTCAAATAACTAATTAATAAGTTACATTCATACGTAAGAGTACATTTCTTGATTAAAAGAGTGTATAAACAAAACATAATGAATTAATATTTAAAATTTTTTAGAAGTCAATTTTTTTTCTTTCTGTTTGTACAAGTAACAATCATAATAAAAGTGTCCTTAAAGTTAAAATACATGCATGCATCCCTAATCCCTAGTGATGTGGGTGAGGTGACATATTATAAGAGCGTCATTGAATTTTGAGTGTTTAGTAGAGGTGGAGGCAGCTAGAGTGAATTGGGGAAGGAAGGGCCTAAGGCTATATATGGTGGGCATATGGTGGGAGGTGGGAGCCTCTAATTCTGCCATCTCTGCCTCCTCTTCAGAGACCTTCGCTATAATTGAGTGTCCACTCTTTTCTTACTTCTTCTCCATTCCATTCCATTCCCATTCTCACTCTTATACTACTGGGTAAATCCGACCCTCCTCAAAAAGTAACTCCATACCACCCTACTACACTTTTCCTGTATTTTTGTCAATTTCTAGTTTCTTTTCTTTTTTTCATTTTTGTTAATATAATTAATACTTTTATTTAATATGATTTTTTATATAAAAAATAAAATTAGGCCCAATTACACTCAAATTCCTTTATATTTTAAAAATTGCACATTCTTTTTTTATTTTCAAAATATATCCTCTCTTTTCTTGTTATTATAAAATATAATACACTGTCCTTGAATTTTATATTTTTAATCAAAAGAAATTTATTATAGTATATCATTTGACATTTGGTATTCCAGTGTCACATATCTTTAAATAAAAATAACATCTATTAATATAAAAACATCAATTTTTACACATTGTGATAATTTTTTTACTATTAATTTTAGTAAAATGTGTCTTATTAATGGGTCATTTACTTTTTTTAACATTAAGATATAAATACATATAGAATTATTAAGATATTACTTTTGAATTTAAATATTGAATGATTAAGATTGTTGGTTTTTCAATATCTTAATATATTAGCAATGTGAAACAATCCACTTATAAACAGGCTTGCACCACTTTTCAATGTCCAAGTTTGCCTATCATGACACGCAGACTTAAATGGGTTAATTTGCGAGTCATTTTTTTTAAATATTTAAATAATACAATATTACATTTTTATTTAAAAAATTAATAATTTTTTATTAAAATATAATTTATATATGTAACATTAATTTTTATTAAAAAATACAATTTTTAAATAACTAATAACATTAATTTTTCAAATTCTATTTTAGATTAACTATATTATATTTAAGTGTGAAAATTTTAAATTTATTTTAAAAAAATTACAAAAATTTTCATGTCTAAATTTACTATATTTATTGAATATAATTTTATAAAATATAAAAAATATGATAAAATAAAATTATTTATACTAAATAATATAATTTTTATAAAAATAAAAAATAAACAATTTGACCCGCCGACTTCACCTATTTAGCCAATTTTTTAAAATATGCCTAATTTCCTTAGCTAAAATCTACCCATTTAAAGGCATGACCTATGCTGCAGGCTATTTTAACACCATTAGAATATATATAACTTTTGGGAAAAAAGTTATATTCAAATAAATTGGTAATTAAATATTTATTGTTAATTATTATCTTTAATATTATGATATTATAAAATTTGTTGTAAATGTTTTTACTTTTTTATAATTTAAGATCGTTTTATACAGATAATAATATGATTTACAATTATTATATTATGCATAAAAATTCACCCTTACATAATAGTAACAAGATTTAGTTTATATAGTTGAAACAATCTTCTACGTTTACTCCCAGATAGATTCAAATCTTTTCAATAGTTTAGACTCAAAGTTAGATCTAAATAATTTTCAGTTTATCCCAAAATTTGATTTATTATGGTCTACTTATATCTATTAAAATCTTAATAAAACAAAATACCATAGCACTTAATAATTTAAAATCTAAATGATTCATATTGTTGCCCTATGTAAACAAAATGTCCTCCTAAATTTGCAAATATGAAAAAATAAATTGTAACAGACCTTTTTAAACAGAAAGTACAAAATTAAACTAAAATATAGTAATCTCATAATTATAAAAGAAATATATATTTTTAAAATAAAAAAAATGTATAGTTTTTAAATTTACTTAAAAAGGAAATATAATAAATTGCAACAGACCTTTTTAAACAGAAAATACAAAATTAAACTAAACTATAGTAATCTAATAATTATAAAAGAAATATATATGTGTAAAATGGAAAAAATGTATAATTTTAAAATTTACTTAAAAAGGAAATATAATATACTCATACAATTATATAATAATGTTAATTATGTTAGATTTTAATGAATTATAACTTGATATAAATTAAATTTTAACATATATTTTATTTACTTTAGAAAAAGTGATTATTGATTTACCCAACATGAGGGCGTGAGTAGGCGTAGGTAGGTCTGCAGTGTGTAGACTAAAATAAAAAAAGTGGGGTGTGTGTCTGTGTGGGTAAAAAAACAATAAATAAACAAGAAAAATAAATAATAATAATAATAATAAAGTGTATGTGCACTGTGCAGTAACGCAGTGTATGTACAATGTACAGCGCTCCAACATCTCTGCCATCACTGAGCATCGAAATAAAAGCCTTTCCCTCACTCCTTCACCCTCCCTGACTCCTCCACATGACTCTCCTGCAACCAAGCAAACTGACAAAATAAAAGCAACCCTCTCTCTCTCCCTGCGTTTTCTCTGATTTAATCTGTTTACCATCTTTACCGGAATTATTGGAAACCTCAAAATCCTCCTTTTCTCTCCCTTTCCTCTCCGTCCCAGGTCCCAATCCCTTTCTCTTTCCCTCCTCCTAAAAAGCTACCCTCTGATTCTGAATCTCCTTGCCCACTTGCTCTGTATACTGGCTCTCCCAACCATGGAAGCTTTTAGCTTGCTCAAATACTGGCGAGCTGGTGCTCCCGTTCCTCCTCCCCCTCCACCCCCGCCTGCCCCTGGTCCTCATCCTCCTCTTTCCCCGGACGCCACTACCACCGTCGTCACCGCATTGGCTCGGAATTCGGTTGACTCCGACTCCGACGACGCCGACGATGACGATGGGCCTTTCTTTGACCTCGAGTTCACGGTACCCGAAGAAGCTGATGATTTTGAAGATAGCCAAGAAAATCCGAATGTAAACCATAGTGAACAAGACGAAGTTGACGATGATGAGTCTGACGACGGGGACGGTGAGAGAGAGTTTAAATTTACGCTCTCTCCTTCAACCAATGATCGCAGCGATCCTAGCCTCTCGCTCTCTCCTTCCGATGATCTCCTCTTCAAAGGGAAGTTAGTGGAGGTGGAGCCTTCGTCGTTTGTGATTGACTCGTCTGAAGCCGAACCCAATTCAAAGCCTCAGTTTCCTGCTTCATTGTTGAAATCGGCCACTAAGTTCCGAGTATTTATGTCGGCCCTCAAGAAATCGAAAACGAATGTATCGGACAAAGAATCGACTGGGTCATCTGATGCTCCGAAACAGCCACAAAGTCAACCACCGGAGTCGCTAAAGAAGCCGCCGGAGCAACAACAGCAACAGCAGAGAAAACTTTTTACTGTGAAATTTAAAGTTGAAGAGGTTCCCATTATGTCTTTGTTCACCCGAGATAACAGCTCGAAAGGAGCTTCGGCTAATAAATCCCAGAAGCAGAACGCGGAGGAGTTAGCCTCTTCGGTTTCGGTTTCGGACGAAAAGCGTTTCACAAAGGAAGTAATGCAGAAATACCTGAGAATGGTGAAGCCTCTGTACATTAAGGTTTCCAAAAGGTACGGCGGCAAGCTAAGGTTTTCAGGGCAGCTTAACATAACCTCCAGAGCCAAAGCTGCCGGGCCTCCGCCACCCGCACCGGCGCAGAAACCTGCTCCTGCAAAAGCAGCCACGGAGAAGACTCCGACGGAATCGGATAGTTCTGAAACCAAGAGTCAAAAACAGGGGAACCTGCCGGCGGGGTTGAAAGTAGTGTGTAAACATTTGGGGAAAAGCCGGTCGGCTTCGTCGGCGGTGGCGGCGGCGCCACCCGGTTCAGTTTCATCGAGACGGCGTGATGACTCACTTCTGCAGCAACAGGATGGGATCCAAGGGGCCATTTTACACTGCAAGAGGTCTTTCAATGCCTCCAGAGGTAAAAAAAAAAAAATCACTTTTATTTTTGTTATTGTTTGGTGTAACTTTCTTCTTGTTGGAATGGAAGGGGAGGGGACCATTTATAAAGAATTACTGGTTAGTTTATTAAATCCCGTAGAGATCTGAAGAGTTTGAATTATTTTTTTATCTGGTGAAAGCAGAGTGTGAATCTTCTCAGCTGCCACGCTCAGTGAGCGATCCCTTGCACGATATATCCCCGGAATTATCAAGAAATCCTAAGGAGAAAGGCAAAGACAAGCGCCTTTGAGTCACTGTGAGAGGATCTATCAGAATTGTTTTCTTTGGGTGAATGAAAGACGCAAGATTTGAGTTCTTTTCAAATGTGACTGCTCTTGTCTGTAAAAAGAAAATTGCTAGTACTTGGGAAAATAGCGTTGTCTAGTGCTACACTATCAGTAATAGTGAGCAATGACCACGACTGTGGAGTGTTGTTGATAGGATATGGACCTCTTTTCAGCTTGTAGGTAAAACTGTAAAGCTCTTCATTCCCAGGAAGTGAAAGAAGAATCAGGTCTTTTCTGTGTATCTAAGTAGCTTCACTTTTGCTTCAGTATTTGGTATAACTACTAGCTTAATTGGGTTCATCTCATAATTGTCTTTTTGTCAAAGAGAAAAGAAAGGAACAATGTGCGACCAGATAAAAAACATTGCCGTTGATTTTGATATCAAGTGTTGGTAACTTTAAATAATATGGAGTATGATGGGCGTCAAAATGCGGTCAGAGAAGTGGGAAAGATGGGGACATGAGCAGTGAAAGTAAGATTTTCTTTTTGGGGTGAAGACTTGAACGAGTCTAAAGAAAAAGAGATTAGAGTAAGTAAAGACAAGTGAGAGCTCAAGTGGGAATCTCATTTTAGGCAAAATTTAATACCCCACACACACTCTCTCTCTCTCTCTCTCTCAAGAGTCTCTCTTTCCCTCTCTGTCTCCCTCGGAATAGGCGAAACTCATTGATGTTAGTGCAGTTCGTCGTTACTGTGCGGGGAAATAATGCTGGATCGACATTTTTTTTTTTCGTCATTGAGTGGAGATATCATTTGTCGTTTGTGCCGCACCCTCATTCCTTGTTGGGTTTGGAGGGCCCATGACATTGGGCTGACTTGGGAACACAGGCCCAAGTTTCTGGATTTGACCTAGTTCCTAATACCTATGCTTGGTTTTAGAAGGGGTTTGGAATAATTTGGACGACACTTGTCCGAATTCCGAAAGTAGTAACTGCATAAAGTTTAACGATAGGTAAGCATGTTTATAGAAACTAAAATAATTTGTATTGGAATAAGGAATAAAATCTTGGAAGAATTATTCCTCTTTCATACATTAGGCTTCTGTCCATCTATGACAATTGATGGCTGCCTATTGCCTATTCACCAAATTCTATCTATTTTGTGTCTTGGTTTCTCTAATCTAACCCAACAAAAGAAAAAGAAGTTACTTTGTTCTTTGAATCTCTTTTGGTGCGTGATAGGTATTCAATTAAGTTAAATTCTCGCATAGGATTACTCTAGTGGCAGGAATGTATAGTAATAAATAAATTTTAATTTAAATTTCACAACCCCAAAAAAAAAAAAGAACTGTGTGACGAAAAAAAAAAATACTCCATTTAAAATTGATTATAGATAAGGCATTATAATTCAATTTGATTTTGGCTTCAGAGTCCTCGCATTTGAACCCATTTATTTGGAGAAATTTTAAAACGAACAACTTTTTTCCATCTAAATAAACTAGTAGTATAAAATAAAAAATATATAATAAAATCTAACAATTATTAATGTTATGCAAACATATAATTAATATAATTTTAGTCTCAACAATCACTTGCATTAAACATAGGAATGTCAAATTGAGCTTAAGCTGGGTCGGGCTTGTTGAAAGGACGGTTGTGATGAGTCAGTCTATTTAACAATACTAGTTAAATATAATAATAAGTAAAAATATTATTTATGCTTCTGAACTTTAATTTATGTTTTAATTGTAATTTTAAACTTTATTTTGTGTTAATTATAATTCATTTTTAATTAGTTTTGAATATGACATTAAGCTTAACATCGTCCAAAAATTTAATTTCAGACGCTGACATGACATTTAATTTTACACATGTCCATGCCAAATTGTTCACTCTAAATATGTTAGACATCATATGTCAATTTAAAATGAACAAAAATATAGTGTAATTTTCTTTAAACTCATAATATATTTTTGAAAATTACACTGTGTTTTGATCATTTTTAAGAGTATATGACATTTGGCACATCAAGATAGTTGATTTGACGCTGATATATGCAAGATTATATGTCACATTAATATTTTATGTTAAATTTTTGAAAAACATCAAATTCATAAACATAATCGAAACTGAGTAGAAATATATAAATTATAATTAAAATAAAATAAAATTTAAAATTATAATTAAAACATAAGTAAACGTTTAGATGAATATTGCTTTTAACTAATTATTATATAAATATTAGTGGCACAAGTTTATCAATATACACAATCCCAAACAAATCAAATTTATAGGCTTCTGTAAGAGGACGAGTATTGTAATAATCTCTAACTCCAATGCAAACAAAATTTGTGTTAATTCGCGAAATACTTTACCTGTTAAAAATGCAGTTATTCTTGACCGAAAAAAGTAAAAGTTTACGATTAAAATAGAGGGAGAATATGCAATTATGCTAAATGTGGAGTCATCGATCAATCACTTATCAAAGTAATAAATTGCACAGATTTTTACATTTTTCCTTGTCTCTGCATCTAATTATACAACTAGCTTTTCTGACTCTGACCTGATCAGACCCACTTAAACACATGCCTCACAATTCAATTCTTAACAAAGAATGAGGAAGAAATGAATTGTTTAGATAACGCCCTTGCCTTGTAGTCCATCCGGTCAAGCCGTCAAGCAATATGCTGGGCCTCATAGGCCATCTGATCAGGAGGTCAAGTGGGGCTCCATTTGGACCGTTTTCCGGGTTTAGATATGAACCCGACTGAGGCAATTCTGGCCCTGAATTGACCCACTGCTAATATTATACTCCACAGTGCAATTCATTTCAACCCCAACCTTTCTGTTAAACACATTCAACACTTTGACCTTCCCATCGACTATCGTATGGCTACTAATATTAAAAGCTCTGTGGCTCATCACGGTCAGATTTCGCATCACAATCTCCACTGTCACGTTGAGCCTCAAAGTCCTCCTCCCCCTGGCCTTTCCCGCCGGCGTCCTGCCTTCTCCGATTCCGGTGCCGTTATAATAAAGGACTGTGGTGGTGGGACCAAACCTGAAGGGGAAGACGTTGGGGTTTTTAACCGAGACGTCAGCCATAAGTGTCACGTTGGCACCGTTACTTAACGTGGCGTTAAGGAGGGTCACTCCGTTCAGTCTCAGCTGGGGCTCTTTCACGTTGTACACGGTGAAGCCAAAGATTAAGAATGTGACCACTAAGATCAACAAGAAGGCAGTGAAACAGCCACAGCACTGTACGCACTTTCGTCTCCGAAACTTTAAGCGATCATTGATGGAAACGGGTGAACGATGTCCGTGGCTGCTGAAGAGAGAAGACGATGATGGAGCCAGAGGCTTGTCCTGCTCGCTCTCAGCCATTTACGTATGCGTCTGCAGTGTTTCAACTTGCAATGAAGAACTTTAATTGGTGTTTTGGTATATATGTAATGTGTCATGGATGAAGCTGATCCCAATATTGGGTATGTGAAAACTTTGACTATTGACTTGAGAAATCATGGAGTCAGTCCACATTTGATGTGAACCCACCAGACGCGTGACGCAAATGGCACGTCTTGACTTTGATTCGTGGAATCTATTGTTGTAGTTAGTGTGTGTTCTAGATGAATTCATGCGAATAAAATAAAATCACCTAAATTAATGATTTAAGTGGTTTGATATTTATTTATTATAATAAAAATATTATACTTTTGTGATTATAAGATTCTAAATTCAAATTTTATGAATAAAAAAATTAAAATTTAAAAAATATTACATTTTTGTAGATTTAAATCTAATTAATTGAAGCTCAATACAACTTTAAATACCCATAATTCTTAAAAAAAAAAAAATCAGATGATGCCCAGTCAACAGGCCTGCAGTGATTGTCTCTTGTTCAATGCTTGGTCAATGCGACCAATAAATGGTGTACTTGAATTTTTAAAACGAAAAAAAAAACAGTTTTTTGAAAGTGAAACTATGGCAAGGAGAGACTTGGACAAGCAATGAAGCCAAAGCGGATGCAACCAAGTTAGTCTCATCGTTTGGGTTTAAGTTATCGCCGGTCTCCGATGCTCTTTTTCAATTCACTTCACTGATCAATTTCAACCCAAAGGATTTCTCCATTTTCTTAGTTGCCGTGGTCTTGTCTCAATCATAATGTCACTGTAATTATATATTCTGCAAAAGGGGGATTGAGTAGGTGTTTTGTAAAAATGTCCACGTATACTGACGTAGCCAATAGTCAATTAGGTCATTAGGTGGTTTGATTGTATGTGCATTAGATATTTTGGTGATAACAGATATATTGTTTAGACTTCAGGGTACACGATTAAAAATTGTTCTCAAAAGAGTAATTTTAAAAAATATATTTCACTTGGATATTAGTTAATAATAATATTTTTAAATATATAATTATTAAAAATAATATAAATTTTATATTATCTTATTTCATTTACCTTTATTTAATTTTACTCATGTTTAAATATAATAGGATAAATTATATTAATATTTTAATAATTATTATTTAATAATAAGCCATTTCAATGAAAGTTTTGCTACTCGGTGCTTTTCTTTTTTTTTTTACAATTTTTTTTAGTGTTGTTAAAGTTAATAGATGTCAATCATATTAAAAGATCAAAAAATAAAAAAGGGGTCAAAAAGAAATCATATAAGGACCAAAATGAAAAGGAACAAACAAATTTATGTTTCAAGTGAATTTTCAAAAAATGTGTGGCTTAGTAGTGTAATTTTCTCTTAAACTCAAACCCCCTTTTACTCACTCTAGATTCTAGAAGCTCTGTTTTGCCTTATTTATGAAATTGATTTGGCTAATCTAGTAAATCAGTTTCAGTTATTAAAAAAATCAGTCCCTCCAGACCAAAAAGTCGATAACCTGATTACACAATTAATTTACTCAACTTAGTACCAGTTCCACACCCCCCCCCCCCCGCCCCCGCCCCCGCCCCCGCCCCCGCCCCCGCCCCCCAAAACAAAAAAAAAATCAATTAAACCGAAAAAGTTAATAATTTGATCAAGTTTAGTTTTAGTCTCATTTTTAGGTACAAATATTTTTTAAGTCTATAATATTTATACCAAATTTTAATTTCATTTTTAATATTTTTTTTGTGTCAGTTATAATTTATATATTTTATTTTTGTTTCAAATATATTTTTTTTATTAACGTCGTTTATTCTATTGGGCAGTCAATGTCACACACCTTGGGCGCCAATTCAACATTTTTTGTCAATAGAATAAACAAGGTTTAAATATACTTGAGGTTCCTATAATTTTATTGAAGAATGATTTTAGTCTCTATAATTTAAAAACAATGAATTTAGTCCCTATAGTTTTCCAAACCATGAAATAAGTTCTCGGGATTATTTTTTGATTAGTCAACTGTTAGTCAACACTGATTGAAATGCTGATGTTAATATAAGTAAGCGTTGATTGTGTACCACTTATACTGACGTGGACTAGTAAAAAAAAGAGTTTCATTTTATTCACTTAGGTCCTTGGTCAAAATTTTTCTTTACCTAATTTTTGGATATAAACTCGTCTTGTATTTCGTCTAGGTTCCTAGTTTAAGAATATATATTTTTATTTGTCAAAATATCCCCTACAAACTTTTTGGTTCATTCATTTTAGTCCATTCTCTTCACTTTCATTCTTTTTTCTCACAGTTTGGTCCTATCTAATTTTTGATATAAACTTGCCTTGTATTTCATCTAGGGCCCTAGTTTAAGAATATATATTTTTTATTTCTCAAAATATCCCCTACAAACTTTTTAGTTCGTTCATTTTAGTCCATGTTCTTTACTTTCATTCTTTTTTTCTCACAGTTTGGTCCTCCAAATTAGTTCATAATTTCATTTTCAGGCATGATATGATTTAATCTATCATTTCTACCCAAAAGCAATATAAGAAATGAATTAAAATTCAAGTTTCAAAATTTATCATTGTTTTTGTCAATTTTTTGATAAAAACCATCTTCTACTTCCTCTAACTCCTTAATTTAAGAATATACTTTTTATTTGTCAAACTCATTCCCTACAAACTTTTTAATTTGTTCACTTTAGTCTCTATTCTTCACTTTTATGCTTTTTTCTCACTATTTTGTCCTCGAAATTGGTCAATAATTTCATTTTTAGTCATCATATGATTAAATTTATCATTGTTGGTCAGAAATATGAAACGCTATCGGAAAGTGTATCAAGTCAACAAGTAATATAGAAAATGAGTAGAGTGTCGATCCCACGAGGATTATAGTAGCCAAGTACCAATTTCTCTATTTCTACACTATCTAGACGATCGAATTTTAATGTGATTAAACTAAATTAGCCTAAATTAATTTTCTAAAATAAAATAAATTACTAATAATTAATGAAAAGTCACAAAATTAAACTAAGGAAAGTATGCAAATTATCAAAGCGTTAGGGATCCGATTTCACTAACCTATCCAACTATGAATGAGTTTCCATTTTAATCTAAGTCTTTAATTTCTATATTGATGGTAGAATTCTCAATTTTAATCAAAACCCAATCCCTTGGCGAATCAATACTCTGAACCTAATCAAATTCTCTAATTCCTTAGACCAACCAAATTAGGCACAGGCAATAAGTATCGGTGAATTCTATCAAAACCACACAAGTAATCTGTCTATTCCTAGATCAAATCTACTTATGGCAATTAATTCAATAGGCATATTCAATACATGAATTTTCCAATTCTCTGTATGAACCCTAAATCAATTTTCAAGTGATCAGTTTGAAAAAGCAGTAAGCACAGAAATAATCACTCAATAAGAGAACTAAATAAACTTAGATTAATCGAAAACTCAATTCATAATATTCAAGGGAAGCTACATCTTCCCCCTAACAAGAGGAATTTACCTATTCATGATACATAAAACATCAACAATAATATCCATGAGTATTTTCATCAAAACTCAAAAGAAAAGAAAAAGGATAAAAGATGATGAATGATGCTTGCAATTTTCCCCGCCTTCTCCTTCGTGTATAGTGCCGCCTCTTCAATCTCCAAATCCTAATTCAAAAATAATGCATCCAATCAAAACATAGATAATAATAATAATAATAATAATAATAATAATAATAATAATAATAATAATAATAATAATAATAATATAAAGATTGCTTTTTTTTTTTCAAATCCTAATCTTAATTTAAATTCTAAAGGAAACTAACTAAAATAAATTCTAATAAAAGCTAATTTAAATATCCTAACTAACTTAAACTAAATAACCACAATAAATAATAAATCTCAAGATAAATCCTAAAGAAAAACTAATTCCCTATAAAATTAAACTAAACAAATAAAAAGACTAAATAAATCAGAAAAAGACTTAAAACCACTTATTTTACTCAATTTATTAATAAAAATAGAGGTTAAATAACTCTATAAAATAGAGTTATCATACCGCCAAACTTAAGATTTTGCTCGCCCTCGAGCAAAAGTAAAGCTCCGCAAAAATGCAAGTTGATCACTCTCTGTAATTCTTCCTGAAAGCCAAACATCAATCCTCAATAATTGCATAGAATAAGATGATAAACAATAAAGTAAAGCAATTCTAGCAAATTCTAAGTTCGACAGATAATAATTCATTTTCTCAGACCCTTGAAATGTGTGTGTGAGTAGCCAACAACATTCTCATGCAAATATTTAGAATCAATTCTATATTTATTAAACTATATAACCAACCTCAAATTTTACAACTCCATATGTTTAATCCTATATCCTCCCTCCACTAATGTAAGCAACACATAAATAGAGATCAAAAGGTCTTTTTTCCGCTTGTAATGAGGCCAAGGGTTTAAGGTAAAAGAAGAAAAGGGATAAGAGATATACAAAGTACAAGAGAATAAGATACGTAGTGTAAGCATAACTCTCATACTCCTCAATTTTTTTAGTTCAACTTTCCTCCTTTTTCTTTTTTCTATTTTTCTTCTATTTTTTTCCAATGTCAACTCCCCTAAACTTGAATCATTTTAATCCACTTTTTTTTTCATTTTCCTTTCTCTGGGGGAGGGGGGGTGAGCATTTTGACTTCATTCATCTTTATTTTCATCATTTTCTCTTTTTTTTTCAGCCTCCCTTCCTTCATGATTTTTCTACGTACCACTTACTCTCTTGAAAGGGTAGGTGATTTCTTTTTGGGCTTAAGGTTATAACTTTATGGGTACCAAAAAAAAATTGAATTTCCAATTATTTTCACAATAAAAGGCTCAAAACGGGTACTAGTGGCAAATAACTGAGAGAAAAAAAAAAGTCCAAGGCTCAAAATTAATCAAACAATGCCTAAATCATATCTCTATCTATATGCTACTTAGGATTTCGCCTCGGGAGAATATAAAATCAAGTTTTAGAGTTCTAAAATTGAGAAAAAGTATATAATTTAATAAACATAAAACTTTCTTCTAAAAATCTATACTTCAAATTTTACTGGCTACAGTGCTCAATAATTTTTCAAGAGTTAAGAAAATAAAACCATTATCAATCAATATTTTCCATTGCTAAAATTATCTTTAATTTCCTGTAAATCATCTTCCTATAGCAATTAATTTTCATCATAGGTAATTGACTTTTCATAGGATAAAACTACAAAAGCAATCAACAATTTTCAAATATTTTCAGAAAAAAAAAATTTTCGGGGGCAAGTAAAATTTTAAGTTTTTCCATTTAAAAGCACAAATTGAATGATCAAAAAATTCTCCAATCCAAGACTAAATTCACCATCCATTTGTCGCAAAAATTAAAAATTTTGGTGAATTTAAAATGGTATTCCCGACCCCCAAACTTAAAATGAAGCATTGTCCTCAATGCTTAAACATGTCTTTCCAAAAGTATTGGGGATTAGGAATTAAGAACTTAATTAGTATTTAATCTAAAATTGAGTAAATCAACAATCAACAACTGTACTAAAACAAAGTAAGGCACAAAACTCTTTTATCGACAACTGTACCCCTGTAAATCATTAGCACTCACAACAATTCAAAGTAGCAAAACTTCTAAAATTCAGAACCCCAATTTCATATAATCAATGCTAAAGTTCCTCAATGCTCTATATTCAGTCCAGAATAAGCAATTTGATCAACTAACTCTTAATTCAAAGCTCATCATTACACAACGAGGTAAGTTGTAATGCAAGTAAAACCATTAGCAAGTCAATCTCCATATCAATGGAAGTAAAGAGTTACTGACCTTGATTGTTGCTATGCCCAAAGTGATAAATCAAAGCTTCAACCCAAGCAATTTCAAACCAAAGAAAAAATTTCAATTATGGTGTGATGGGTTACGGCGTAGATGGAGAAAAAAGGCGAGGAGACTCGATGGCTGGCAACGGTGGATGGGGGTAAGGTAAATGACAGTGGTGATGGCCGTGGAGTTTCACTGGTATGGGATTTGGGTTAATGGAGGAAGGTGAACATTGACAAATACGTCGAAGGGGATGGTGAATGTGAATGGTTGAAAAGATTTGGGTGTTAGGGTTTAATTAATTCTTGGGGACTTAAGTGTAAATAAGAAAAATATTATGATTCTTAGCACAAATTCAATAAAAATTTAGGTGGAATAAGATGAAGGAAATCAGACTATCAAAGTAAAAATAAATAAATAAGATTAAAATAAAAAATAAATAAAATAAATAAAAGAGGAAAATTTTTTTTTTTGAATAAAATTTTGGATGCCAAGGCATCTGTAATATCCCAAGAATTTTCATGAATATTTAAAGTCTATTTGAAGTTTATTGAAAAATTTAATTACATAAGAAATGTTCTTTTTGAATTAGTGAAGGAAATTTGGAAATAGAAATTTCAAAAAAATTTAATTTGGGACATTTTACAAATTCTCAAGGACTAAAATGAAAAGAAAAGAAAGTATGGAGTACTTTTGAGAAATGACCAAGTAGGAACCCGAGAAGAAGAATAGAGCTTATGTGAATGAATTATGAGTCCGGTACCGAAAGGATGATAGATTTGGGGTTAAAGTGGAGTTTGAGATATTGAGAGGGACTAAAGTGAAATAAGAAAATCTGTGGGGCACCTAGGATTTAGAAACACCTGAGGTGAGATTTTATGAATTTGCTTTTGCTAGTCTTGACTGAGGGTCAATTGCAGAGCAAGTGATAATTTTACCCCGGGCGAGTATATAGGTGGCCTCACCTATTTTTTTTATTCATTTTTCTCCTTTCCTCTCTCTCTCTTCACTTTCTCTCCTCTCCTTCTCTCTTCCTTCTCTCTAATTTCTCTCTCTACACTCCAACTCTACAACCGGGCTTTGGAGGGTGGATCTCGGGCTACGGGGCGAGCCTCTAGGAGCCAAGTAACATAGGGAAAGCAAGGAATCGAGGTAGAAATTTCTATTTCTTAAGCTTTTCTCTATTTTCTAGTTTTAAGAGTGTTTGAGGTAAAATCGAGATTTTGGCTTCGTTTCTCGATTAAAATTGGTGATTTTGGTGTCTAAATGCTTCTTAGACATTAAGGGTGAGATCCCATAGAAGAAATCATGAAAAACGGTGAAGATTTGGCCAGATTTGGGCCAAAATCGAGAGAAATCGCGAAGGGGTCGCGATCGTGGCGCCCAGGCGCGCCAAGGTGAGATGGGAAGAAGAAGGAATTGGCGCCCAGGCGCCAGGTGTACCGGGAAATTTTAGTTTATTTTTCAATCAGTCATAACTTCTTCATCCGGACTCCGTTTTGGGCAAACTTTATATCGTTGGAAAGCTCTTTGAGTCTAGTTTCCAATGGTATAAATGTCATTTAGAAATTCATTACCGGTTAGGAGTTATGACTTAAGATGTGAGTAAAGGTCGAGAGTAGTGATAGGAAATTTCTCTATTTTGTAACCCTAATGGTTTTTACCTTGTTACAATAGGGATGTTTGGGGCGCAAGGTGGGAGCCCTGAGAGCGTGGAATCCAGGTGAGTAGGTAACCTTGCAAAATTAATTTAATAAATTAGTCAAAGCACAATATAAATCCCATTTGCGTTATTTGTGAAATTGAGAAGATTATCAGTGTGTGTTCAGGTTGAGAAAAAGTACAATATCATTGGAAGGTATTTTATTACTTTTGAGAATTAATTTCTCTAGTTGACTAAAGAACTAGATGTGATTGTTCCTTGAATAAATTGGAACATTTTGTAAGTGAATAGCCTTACTAAATTAATGTGATCTTATTAGATAAAGTACAATACAAGTCTTGTTTATAACATTATTGAAGTGAGAAATAATCAGTCTCGCTGTTGATAATATATGATGATTGTTATGGTTGATGATAGACATTCAAGGGAATAAAAGTATGTGTAAGTTCATTTATTTCATAGTAATTATATTGTGATAAATTGTCACTATTTTATTGATGAGCAAAAGATCTGCGAGATCTAATACACGAGTTTGAAAGGGTTAGAGTCCCATACTACTCGGTGTATAAATGTGAAAACTTATGCACGAGTTTGAAAGGGTTAGAGTCCCATACTACTCGGTGTATAACTGTGAAAACCTATGCACGAGTTTGAAAGGGTTAGAGTCCCATACTACTCGGTGTATAAATGTGAAGACCTATGCACGAGTTTGAAAGGGTTAGAGTCCCATACTACTCGGTGTATAACTGTGAAAATCAATACACGAGTTTGAAAGGGGTTAGAGTCCCATATCACTCAGTGTATAAATGTGAAAATCTATGCACGAGTTTGAAAGGGTTAGAGTCCCATACTACTCGGTGTATAAATGTGAAAACCTATGCACAAAGAGTTTGAGGGTTAAATTTTCAAGTCACTCAGTGCAAGTATTTATGACATATAATACTATAATTATTTAAAATAAATGATAGATTGATTGTATTAGTAAATGTGGTGTTTGTGCTTATGATATTTTCATGTACAGTTGTTTACTCACTGAGTTATGATAAACTCACACTCTCTATGATTATCTTTTCAGATACAGTGGTTGAGAAGAAGAATTTATAGCCTTTAAGGATATACTCCACTTTTGTCTGGTAAACAATTGGTAAGGATTAGGAAACGCTCTGTAATCTAGTAGGTCACCTAGGCTTGGGAGGTTGTATAGTACTGTATAGTATTTGAAGGTTGAACATTTTCTGAATATGTATACAAAATATCTTTCTTGGAATATTTATGATTCACATAATTATGGATATTAAGAATGTTCACAGAGATTATGGGGTATCACGGAGGTACACCCTAGGTATTTTATGTTTATATCACATGTAAGTTTTGGGATGTGACAGCATCAAAAATGAATGCCTTGGCATTGAATCTCTGGAATTTCTCAAGTTCACGCTACAATGTTTTTTTTTTTTACGTGAACGAATATTTGGATGCCAGGGCATTCATTATTCAAAATGAATGCCTTGGCATTCATTCTCTGATTTTACTGCAGAATTTTTTTTTTTCAAAATGAATCAATGCCAAGGCATCAGATATGGATGCTTCAGCATTCAAATTCTGATATCCTTATACTCCAACATCCACACTTAGTCCCCAAAATCCATGAATTGCACTCAAAATATAGACTTACCTCATCTTCCTTTTCAATTTTTTTTTGCTATTTTCCTTTTGCAAAATAGGTCCCCAATCACTTGTGAATGTGCCAAACTTCATTTTTATCAATTAAACTCATCAATGATCTTTTCAATTACCTGCAAAATAGTTCAAGTCTTTAGAAAAATAAGGAAAACAAAATTGCAAAAAACTTAAAAAGAAAATCAAGCACTACAAAACCAAAAACAAAATAAATCATAAAGCTAAATATTAAAAATTGGGTTGCCTCCCAACAAGCGCTTAGTTATAGTCGTTAGCTTGACTCTTCCAGTGTCTTCATGTTGGATCAATACGATTCGGGGAGAGCTTCTCCCTGTTGACCTCCCCCATAGGATAATGCTTCACCAAAGCTAGTGCTTCTCTATTCTTCAACATCACATCTTTCAATGTAAGATTAAATTTCCATTGAGGCTGGACCACCAAATTGCAATCGTCTTCCATAAATATTCTGCAACTTGTTGGATGCATCCCTTTCATGTCATTTATGGCTTCACTTATCTTTGATTTGTGCTTCCTCAAAACTCTTAAAAGTTTTTCTTCTTCTATCTGTGTTAGTTCAGCACTTATAATAACAGGAAACATATTATTTTCACTAAGAAAAGAATATTTAAGATGAAGGGGAAGAGGTTTTAAATCAAGTTTTAGATCTCTACTTACCTCCTCCTTTTTCAATTTTTCAACATCACTTTCTTGGCCAAGTGATGCACAAGGCAAGGCTTCTAACTGTTCTGTACATCTATTGATTCCTAATTCACTCTCGTCTTTTTCATCACATTTCACTTTAGTTAAATTACACAAAACATATTCAAGAGATGGTTTAGGAACATACCTGTGGCATTCCTTGGTAGCAAAGGAGTCAGTGTGGTCAATTTTGAGGCATTGATCAGTATCCTCTACAGGGTGATTCATGAGTTCAAACACATTGAACGTCACATTTTCATCATTTATCCTAAGCATAAGCTCTCCTTTTTCCACATCTATCAATGCTCGACTTGTTGCCAAAAAGGGTCTTCCCAAAATAAGTGGGATATTCTTATCTTCTTCCATGTCTAGCACAACAAAGTCAACTGAAAATATAAATTTATCAACTTTCACAAGCACGTCCTCCAGGATACCATAAGGATGCTTAATTGACCGATCGGCCAACTGTAGTGATATCATCGTGGGCTTAACTTCCCCGATCCCGAGCCGACAAAATATGGAAAGTGGCATCAAGTTGATGCTAGCTCCTAGATCACAAAGAGCTTTTTCAATAATTAAATTTTCCATTTTGCAAGGTATGTGAAAACTACCTGGATCCTTAAGCTTTGGAGGCAGCTTTTTTTGAAGAATGGCACTGCATTCTTCATTTAACGTGATTGTCTCATCCTCAGGAATCTTCCTCTTTTTAGATAGGATCTCTTTCCAAAATTTAGCATAAACCGGCATATGCTCAATCGCCTCAGCAAATGGAATGTTGATCCGCAACTTCTTGAAGATATCGAGGAATCGTAAAAATTGCCTATCTTGAGTTTGTTTCTTTAAACACTGAGGATAAGGAACTTTTTGGTACGGTGAAGGCTCATATGGCTTATCCCAATCCGGTTCCTTCTTCTTTCTCCTTCCCCTACAAGATTTCTCCTCAGATTGCTCTGTTTTCTATTCACCCTTACTCAAATCATTATCATTGGGATCGTGGGCCTCAATAGTGTTTTCAGGTGGAAGTTCAGCTATTAGTTCAATTTTGTCCTCCTTGGGAAGTGGCTCAAGTGTTTTACCACTTCTCAAGGATATTGCATTACAATGCTCCTTGGGATTTGTCTCTGTGTTACTTGGTAAAAGTCCATAGGGCTTTTCAGCTAAGTGCTTAGCTATTTGTCCTACCTGATTTTCTAGACTCTTTATTGCAGCATCTTGATTTTTGAAGTTTGCCCTTGTCTCTGTCATAAAATCTGTGGTGTGTTGGGCTGGCTTCTCAATAGCTTCTTCCCATCCAGAAGATTTCTAGAAAGCTCTCTGAACATGAGGAGGCTGGTATGGTGGCACTGACAGTCTAGGTGCCCCTTGTTGATTCCATGAGAAGTTGGAATGATTACGCCACCCTGGATTGTATATGTTGGAATATGGATTATGTTGGAGTTGTTGGGGCTGGCCCATGTACTTAACCTGCTCTTGTGTGCATTGGCCTCACATGCCCCGTTCAAATGGTTACCTCCACAGAAGTCACATAAAAGATGCGGGGTATTCACAGCCCCTATCTGCATAGTATCAAATCTCTGTGTTAATGCAGCCATTTGCTGAGATAATGTCTTCACAGCATCTAAAGTATCCACTTCTAGCACTTGTCTCCTTGGAATAGCTTTATCTCTCGGGGTAGGATAAATATCTGTTACCATTGTCTCAATCAACTGAAATGCTTCATCGGGGGTCTTACCTCTCAATGAACCTCCTGCAGCTGCATTGATCATAACTCTTGATGATTCATCTAACCCACTATAGAAGGTATGTATCTGCATCCAATCTGGAATGGAGTGATGTGGGCAACTTTTCAACAAATCTTTAAACCGTTCCCATGCATCATACAAAGATTCTCCATCAAATTGATAGAATGAGGTAATATCACTCCTCATTTTAGCAGACTTTGATGGTGGAAAATATTTAGTAAGGAACTGGTTTTTCAATTCCACCCATGTAGTAATACTGCCTTGAGGTTGTGAATGTATCCAGCTCTTGGTTTTATCCCTAAGTGAAAATGGGAAAAGCCTCAATCGAATAGCATCATCACTGGCTCTGTTCACTTTAATTGTATCGCACAGTTGGAGGAAGTGATTGATATGGACATTGGGATCCTCTAATGGGCTTCCTCCAAATTGTTCCTGTTGAACTAATTGCAGAAGAGCTGGCTTGATCTCAAAATTATTAGCCTGAATAGGAGGTCTAACAATGGTTGTGGGACACCCATCAGTCAAAGGTGCAAGATATTCTCCTATGGTCCGCCTAACAGCACCTCCATGATTCGTAGCGTTACCCTGATTGGCCACATTATCTGGTACTCTATGGTTTTCCTCAGCCATTGTTAATGGTTGAGTTTCTGCGGCTATCTGAGTTCTTTTTCTCTCCCTTGCCTACTTCCGATTTAAGCGTGCTGTTTTCTCTATTTCCAAGTTAAACAAAAGTGACCTTGGATCAGTGGTACCTCGCATAAACCAGAAAGATAGGAAAAGTTAGGAAAAAAAAAAAAGAATAACCACAATAACTAAATTAATAAATAAAAGAAAAATATTGAAAATTAAAACAAAAATAAATAAAACAAAATAACTAAAATAAAGAAGAGAAAAAAAAGGTGTCTAAATTAGTATAGCTATAGGTACTCTAGATATTGACTAACACTAATAATCCCCGGCAACGGCGCCAAAAACTTGTTGGTCAGAAATATGAAACGCTATCGGCAAGTGTACCGAGTCAACAAGTAATATAGAAAATGAGTAGAGTGTTGATCCCACGAGGATTATAGTAGCCAAGTACCAATTTCTCTATTTCTACACTATCTAGACGATCGAATTTTAATGTGATTAAACTAAATTAACCTAAATTAATTTTCTAAAATAAAATAAATTACTAATAATTAAAGAAAAGTCACAAAGTTAAACTAAGGAAAGTATGCAAATTATCAAAGCGTTAGGGATCCGATTTCACTAACCTATCCAACTATGAATGAGTTTCCATTTTAATCTAAGTCTTTAATTTCTATATTGATGGTAGAATTCTCAATTTTAATCAAAACCCAATCCCTTGGCGAATCAATACTCTGAACCTAATCAAATTCTCTAATTCCTTAGACCAACCAAATTAGGCACAGGCAATAAGCATCGGTGAATTCTATCAAAACCACACAAGTAATATGTCTATTCCTAGATCAAATCTACTTATGGCAATTAATTCAATAGGCATATTTAATACATGAATTTTCCAATTCTCTGTATGAACCCTAAATCAATTTTCAAGTGATCAGTTTGAAAAAGCAGTAAGCACAGAAATAATCACTCAATAAGAGAACTAAATAAACTTAGATTAATCGAAAACTCAATTCATAATATTCAAGGGAAGCTACATCTTCCCCCTAACAAGAGGAATTTAGCTACTCATGATACATAAAACATCAACAATAATATCCATGAGTATTTTCATCAAAACTCAAAAGAAAAGAAAAAGGAGAAAAGATGATGAATGATGCTTGCAATTTTCTCCGCTTTCTCCTTCATGTACAGTGCCGCCTCTTCAATCTCCAAATCCTAATTCAAAAATAATGCATCCAATCAAAACATAGATAATAATAATAATAATAATAATAATAATAATAATAATAATAATAATAATAATAATAATAATAATAATAATAATATAAAGATTGCTTTTTTTTTTTAAATACTAATCTTAATTTAAATTCTAAAGGAAACTAACTAAAATAAATTCTAATAAAAGCTAACTTAAATATCCTAACTAACTTAAACTAAATAACCACAATAAATAATAAATCTCAAGATAATTCCTAAAGAAAAACTAATTCCCTATAAAATTAAACTAAACAAATAAAAAGACTAAATAAATCAGAAAAAGACTTAAAACCACTTATTTTACTCAATTTATTAATAAAAATAGAGGTTAAATAACTATATAAAATAGAGTTATCAATCATTTATACCAAAAAACAATACTATCTATCATTCAATCTATCATTTATACCTAAGTGAATAAAAAGTAAATTTTGAAAATTAAATTTTAATTCATTTCTTGTATTGTTTTTAAGTATGGACGATAGATTGAATCATATCATAACTAAAACTGAAATTATGGACTGATTTGAAGGACCAAATTGTGAGAAAAAAATGAAAGTGAATAATCGGGACTAAAGTAAACAAATTGAAAAGTTTGTAGGAGATATTTTGACAAATAAAAAATATATATTCTTAAACTAGGGACCTAGACGAGTTTATATAAAAAATTAGACAAAAATTTTTTTTGACCAAGGACCTCAGTAAATAAAATATAAGCTTTGAAATTTGAATTTTATTTCATTTCTTGTATTGTTTTTGAGGTAGAAATAATAGATTAAATCATCTTATCACTAAAAAAAAATTATGGATTGATTTCGAAAACTAGACAGTGAGAAAAAAAGTATGAAATTGAAGAACAAGGACTAAAATGAACAAACTGAAAAGTTTGTAGGGCATATTTTAACAAATAAAAATATATATTCTTAAACTAGGAATCTAAAAGAAGTAGAAGATGGATTTATATCAAAAATTAGACAAAAAGAAAATTTTGACCAAAGACCTAAATGTATAAACTAAGACATTTTTTTGCTAATCCACATCAGCATAAGTGGTACACAATCAGCACTGACATGAATTTTAATACTGACATTAGCATCATAGTCAGCGTTGCCTAATAGTTGACAAACTAAAAACTAATTTCAGGAACCTATTTTATAATTTTGAAAACTACATAGACTAAATTCATGGTTTTCAAACTATAGGAAATAAAATCATACATTAATAAAACTATAAGTATGTTTAAACCAATAAACAACATTAGTAAAATTGATAGATATAAAACAAAAATAAAACATATAAGATATAATTGACACAAAAACAAAAATGTTAGAAATGAAATTAGAATTTGGTGTAAACATTAGAGACGTAAAAAGAACTTTTACATAGTTTTTAAAATAAATTTATATGAATAAGTTATTTTACATATAAGTATTATTCATATTTTTATTTTGCAAGTTTCTCAAGTCTAAGTATGAAAAAACTTATTAATTTATTATTTTAGATGTTTAATAGATAAGATTTTAAAAGATATATATATAGGGGACATATTTAGTGAGAGAAGAAAATAACTACAATTAGATCACAAATCAATGGTTTATATTGATACAAACGCAATTTATGAGAAAATCAAAAAAACATATTATTAATTTATATCAATTAGTTTTGCATCAATTGAATAATTGATTTGCGGTGATTATTCTCTCCTCTCATCTCTCACAAGAAACCACTCTCCTTATTAGATATGTCCCTTATATACATACTTAGCATTGGTTAGTCGCAATAGTAGTAGTTGTTTAAACTAGATTCGATTCTTAGAGCTAGAGATACTAATTTGAAAAAAAAAATTCTATCTTTTATGTTTAATAAATCTAAAAAAAAGCTTTCCATCCAATCGAGTAGATGGATACTATATATATATATATATATATATATATATATATATATATATTAACAAGAGAAAAATTTAATATGCAATAGTGTGTTTTACATCCCTAAAGTTTATTTTGATTTTTATTTATGCTCTTAAACTTTTTTTTGTGTCAAATATATTCTATATTTTTTAAATTTTTGCAAATATATCTTTTTTTTTTGACATTATCGATAAGTTAACAGAGACGCTAACATGGTATATGATGTGACAAAAATATTTGCCACATCATACGCCACATGGCCACATGTTAAAAATGACCAAAATGCCTCTAAAGCCATTTCATATTTGTGTGACATATGACACCAACTACGTTGTACCACGTGTCACCAATCACATTGTAATATGTGACATCATTTACGTTGCGACACATGACACTATTTATGTAATAACACGTAACATCAATTTTGCAATTAAAAACATCAAAACTAGAGAAGACAATTGCCATCTAACTAAGCATAATCTCTTATCACATGTGCTCAACATTTAATATATAAAAGGGTTATGTTATTATCTAAAATTTACACAAATTATTATTATATATTAAAAAACAATAACAAAGTTTGTAATAGAAGAATATAACATTGTTTTACATAAATTATTTTAAATTACAAAAAAAATTTAAAAATTTGAATAACAAATCTTGTAATATAAATTTAATTATTATTAAAAATCTTATTTTATAATATTTTAATTCAATTGATTCGACCATAGTCTTATATTTTAAATAGTTGTGAGATATATATTAATTATATATTTAAATATTTTAATATCTGTAAAATTTTAATATCTAAATATTTGTGAGATATACATTTATTATAATTAATGTATATGTCACAAATATAAAAATATTAAAATATAGGAGCATGGTCTTACCATTTGAATTACAATGTTTTAAAAAATATTTTTAATGTGCATAATATATTTTTAGTAACAATGAAATTTATATTATAAGTTTTTTTATTAAAATTTTTAAACTTTTATGTAATTTAAAATTATTTAAAATGTTGAGCATAATAATATAATCCCTTTATATATTAAATATTGAGTCTATATGATAAAAGATTGTGTTTAGTTAGATGATAAATATCTTTTTTTTTTAAATGGAGATCATGAGTTCGAGCCTCTTCAATAAAAAATTTATTTTTTCCAATTGCAAAACGATGCCATGTGTTGCTATATGAATGGTGACACATGACGCTACTATAGTGCCATGTGTTGCAAAACGAGCCTCTTCAATGACGCTACACGTGTCACATGCATGTGTCACAATGTGATTGGTGACACGTGTTATAGTACCACATGTCACAGTGTGAATAGTGTCATGTGTTATGATTCACAATGTAGTTGGTGCCATGTGTCACAAAATATGAAATGACTTCAGCAGATATTTTGATCATTTTTAGAATGTGGCTATGTGGCGTATGATATAGCAAAAATATGTCAGCATGTTCGTTAACCCACTGACGATGTTAAAAAAAGATATATTTGTAAAAATTTAAAAAATATAGGACATATTTAATACAAAAAAGTTTAAAAATCGAAATAAACTTTAGTGACGTAAAGTACACTTTTACCAAATTTAATATATATATATATATATATATATATATATATATATATATATTAACAATTGGATCAACAATAATTAATGTGATCTAACTAGTAAATTTTGAATTAATACCTCTACCATGATTGTTTTTGGCAACACTATTCTTAGCATCATGCAAGAGATATTTCTACCGCGAAACCTCCACTTTCTTATTCTTACAAAGGAGAGGAAACAAAACAAGGAAAATCTATTGTTTAACAAATACCGTAAAAGTGTGATCTGTAAAAATTGACAACTCTAAAGGAGGATCCTCCGGCACGTATAAACGAGCGGTACCGCGAATAGATCTAAAAATTTTGATTAATGAGGATAAAATAATAGTTTTTAAATATTTTTATTAAAAAAATTTTTAAATTTAATTTTTAAATTTTTAAATTTAATTTTTAAATTTTTAAATTTAATTTAAAAAAATATTAGGTAGAGAACTTTTAATCAGATGAGTGGTTATGATTTATCATATAGAGACAATATTTAAATTTTTATAAAAAAAATTACTGTATATACTAAAAAAATTATCTTGTGGGGCAATTGCCCTCATAGTGTTCAACGTGGGTTCGCCGTTGACCACAAGCATCCAAATTGGCTAATATATCTGCACATTAGTTAGCTTTCTAAAAAACATGTCTAATCTCTATCCTTGGTGTTAATGTTGTTCATGATGGTGCTAAATTAATGTGTGGAAATATCCCCAATTTTAATCCAACTCACAGTCTCAAGCAAGTTTGACTCCAACTCAAAAATCACATCCCCCAAGTCTACTGCAATCACTAGCCCCTGATGAATAGCTGCTAGCTAAGCAAACCTCCCCTTATTTGTTATGACCTTTCCAGGGTAAATTGCTGAGTTGTAAGGACAATAATTAAATAAGGTTCCTTCCTCTCTACGTACGTTTTTTGGTCATGAACATACGTTTCTTCTTGGACAACTGGGTAAGGAGCCCTCCATGCATTCTATAAAATGGACTTGGCCACGGCCCAAATTTATTTCAAGGGCCCGCCTTGGTAGCCCAATGGCAATGCGGAACACATATGGCCCATTGGGCTACATGGGCTCTTGGTTTATTGTGTTCTTATATTCTTGAACTGCTTTTTTGCGTTAGCGCCCTCCGTTTCTCAAAGTGTTATGACAAAAAACATCAGAAAGATGTGGGACGATAGACTATTGATAGAGGCTTGGTTCAGTGGTTACACACCTTGCATATCATTGACTGATATCCCTAAGTTCAAGAGTTTAAGAGGTGTGGGAGGCGAAAATTCACTTTAGTGAATTTAAAATCTCTTGAGGGAAGAAACAATTTTTAGCTTGTGTGGAGTGGGACTCGTAAGATCAGCTCTAGGAAGATGTTAGCGATATAGAGTGTGGCCAGTGGTTAGCTCTAGACAGTCAGGTACGATGGTGGTCCCTTTATCAGTAATCTACAGTCCCACAATAAAAAGAGTTGGTTCAATGGTTACATACTTTGCATACCATTGATTAATATTCCTTAGGTCAGGGGTTTGAGAAGTGTGGAAGGCGAAAATTTATTTTGGTGAATTTAAAACCTCTTGAGGGAAGAAAAAATTCTTAGCTTATATGGAGTGGGGCTCCTAGGACCAACTCTAGACAGATATTAATTATGTAAAATATGATCAGTGATTAGTTCTAAGCAGTCAAGTATGATGATGATCAATCTATCAGTAATCCACTACCTCACAAAAGAATCTAACCAGGAACACAACCGGATGATTGCTCTCTCTCGCGTACAGAAAGTGCAACATTATTCCTCTTCTTTCTGGAAGAAGCGCCAGCCTTGTTTCGTTGACGTTTAAATTCCTAAGCAGGGCGACAATCTTGTGGATTAAGCAATCATGGATGCTTTAGGTCATTTCAAGATATCCATTATAGCTCATTTTCAATCTCGGATTTTGGGAGCTTCTATTTTTTTTTTCCTCTGATTAAGGCGTCATTTGATTGTATCTAATAAGGGTTTGATTTTGATTTGTTCAAATTTCAGTTTTTAAATGCATTTATTTTTTTAAGTACTTAATTGCTTTAAATACATCTTATTCAATAAAATCTTATAAAAAGTCTTTAAAACATTTAAATATAAGAGAGTTCGACCTTTTAAGAAGTTAAAATTTTTGTTGATGGATCACTTTGAGATTGTGTGTAAATTATTTTTTAACTGTTATGCACACAATATTAAAGTAATCTAATGGTCAGAGAATTTAACCTTTCATGAAGTCGAGTTTTTTATATACATTTTTTAGATGTATTTAATGTATATAGATGCTAAAAAAAGAAACAGTAATCTTAAAAGAAAAAAATTGTCACCTAAATGATCTAGATATAGGTACATATATGATTATTAAGATATTATTTTTAAATTTAAATATAAAATAATTAAGATTTGTTTTATTTTTTAACATTTATATACATTAAATACATATCAATAAAAGATGTATATAAAACAATTAATGTTTAAATTTTTTTAAGATCTTTTATAAAATTTAATCAAATAAATGTATTTAAAGTAAATAAATATTTCAAGAATAAAGAAAACATTTAATAAACTGAAATTAAAAAAATAAAATCCAACCTCCATTGAATACAATCAAACACCCCCCTTGCTCAGCAAAATGGAAGCTACACCTAGGTACGTACAACTCAAAATGAAATTAGGCCACCAAGTACATGTTGATAGAAAGAGGAAACCATTGATTCATCGACTGGCACATGAGACCATTGGCTTCCTTCGTGATTGAACCAAACATGACATGTATGGCTAGGTCACTTTTCAATGACTTAATTTTTTTTTTTTAAAGATAATGTGTCAATTAACAACAACGTTGTTGATAGTTCGGAGCTTATTTAAAAAATAGTTAGGGTGTTGGGTTTGTGAAAATATTTTTTATTTTTATTTTTTATCTTTATTTTTTAAAATGTATTTCTTCAAATATTAAAAATATTTTTATGGTATTTTTAGATCTTGGGCTATTTTAATAAATGTTTTAAGAAAATATTTTCATTAAATTCTATCAAACAAATTTTTAAGTTTATTTTTTATTTTTAATGAAAATGAAAATAAAAAATACCTAAACTAAATAGGAGGCTCTTAGGGTTTGTTTAGTTTGTAAAAATATTTTTTATTTTTATTTTTAATTTTCATTTCTTAAAACATTGAAACCATCTTTTTGATTTTTTTTTTAAATTTGGGTCTATTTTAATAAGTATTTTTTAAAAAAATTTTATTAAATTCAACCAAGTATATTTTTAAGCACATTTTCTATTTTTATTAGAAATAAAAACATAAAATATTCAAACCAAAAAGTTATTAGATTTTAGGCAAATTAAAATTCGAGTAGAAATAAATTGGAGTTGCTTCATAATACACTCAAGTTTGAGTCTAATTAATTATGCAAAATCTTAGTTTTGAATTCTGAACCAAAGATTATTTAATTGCTATGAAACCACAATTTTAAAACTTTTCACTAATTTTTTTAAACATACACTTAATGGTGGTGTTCAAAACTTAATAAGAATAAAAGAGTGTTTAATTGTACTTAATAGAAGTCTCGATAAAATCTCTAGTTTATTAAATATGTTTTTTTTTTAATTTTTAAGTGCACAACTCTAATAAAGGAGAGAAATATTCTTTTTAATAGGACTCCCCTTATTTATTCATAATCATTTAATGATTGTATAATTCATTTGTTTGTGTGACACCTACAATCATACAATGACTCTAAACAACCAAAAATTCTCCTTAATGCCAAGAAGAGAATCTATATTCCGAGTAAAGTGGGTTTGAATTTGAAAAAGACAAATCACAAAACAGAAGAAATTAAGGAAGAAACAAAAAACACGTCGACAATCAGCACTGGAAATTCTGAAATGAATGTGAGGTCAAGTCGAGACGGAAGGTGCAAGCCATCTGTGTGATCTTCTTGCTGTTGAGAATCTTGAATAAATGAACAGTCCCAGTGAGCTTTCCATACGCTGTGAGATTGAATGAGCCCGAAAGAATTTCATCGGTGAGATTCCCATTAAACAATACCCTATTAGAGCTCAAGTTCATCGAAACGTTCACTGCTCCGTTCTCTGTGGCTTTCACTCTGCCTCCACTCAATGTCCTAAAGCCAATCCATGAAGAACACTCACAGAGCCATTATCATAATCGAAGCTTCCCAAGTTTGGATTGCCGACAGTGAGATGAGCAATAATGGTGAGGTTATACAAAGGTGTGGGTGAAGTAGTGTAATTCAAGTGAATCACAGAAGCCGATTCGAATTGAAACAGAGGTGTTTTCAGAGGCAACACGATGGATGCGAAGACCAATAGAATCGCACAGAGCAGCACGAAAGCCGCAAAAATGATGACGAAACACTTGCTGCTTCGTTGCTTGGGCATAGGTTTGGACATGGTGGCCCCTTTCGGAATTCGGAAATTCGATTAATCTGTTTTAAAGAGAGTGGATTTATTAATGTTTTGGGTTTAGGATTCCAATATAGATAGGAGATGAAGGAGTTGGATTGGGTGCCCTGCTTTTCTCATTGCTAAAAAAAAAAAATTGATTTGAAGAATAGCATGAATGAAGTTGAAAGAGTTGAAGCAAGTAAATATTTTATGTCGATAATTTTATATTTAATGTTGATAATTTTATATTTATACTTACATTTTTTGTTTAATTATTTTAGAGATATTGAAAATTGATGAATGATGATGGTATGGAACTAGAGGATATGACAAAATGAAATGTTTGAAATTGGTAAATTTTTTAATATTTATAAATTTATATTTTTTTACTTTGACATTGTTTCTATAATACTAATTATTTTTTCAATTATTATTTTAGGACTAAAAAACTCTAAACTCTTGGATTTTGGAATTGAAGATTGAAGAATGAAGATTGCTAAAATGAAGAATGTTTGAATATAATTATGATGTTGTGTGAATTGTGAAAAGCTTAAAGTTCTTTCTTATTTTATTTTTGTGTTGCGTCTTGGATTTATTTGTGATTTAAGGTTCTAAGTCTTGAAGAATAGATATTGTATTTACCTTAGTTATTCATTTCACTTGTCATTGTTTATGGTTTTAGTGCTTCACATTATTTAGGATTGAAGAAAATAGATCAATTTGTTAGTTGCTATTGTAAAAAAAAAAAAGCACTGCCCAACCCAACCTGCACGCTGGAGTGTGGGTTGGGTTGGTTTGGTTTCAACGGCAAAAAATGTTGAACCCGACACAATCCAACCCGCCATCTTTGATTGGTTCGGGTTGAGATTTACCCTCAACTCGAATCAACCCAACCCGCGCCCCACCCTATCATTTTCAATTTGGAACTAGGGCATTTGTTTTGTTTTTCAAGTTAAGAGATTTGGATTTAGATACATACACAAAGATATTATCTCTAAATTTTAAATATTAAATAATTATTTGTTTATTTTTAAATATTTATAAGCACTAAATACATATTAGTAATATATATATATATATATATATATATATATATATATATATATATATATATATATATATATATATATATATTGAAGAATCGATTCTTATTTCGGTTCATCACTGTAGTTCGTCACATTAGCTGCCATGCATAAGAACGATTCTTATACAAAAAGTAATAATAACATAATCAACTCACAATAAATATTAGTGGAGTTAGTAGAGAGTAATAAATGCTAAAATAGTTGAAAGTTGATTGTGAACCTATTTGTAGGTTCTTAAGAGGTTTACCACTGGAGTAGAAAGTTGTTTAAAGTAGTGGGGAGTTACTTAAGCTGATGTGGCACTATAAGACTTACAATAAGAACCAAATTAAAATTTATCACAGTAAATGCTCTAAGAGTTTTTAAGACTTTTTTTTGAGATCTAACTAAATAAAATATATTCAGGACAAATAAATACTAAAATAAAAACACACTTAATAAACTGTGAGTACAATAAAAAATAGGCCAAGTTTACATGTAGATAGAAAGTAAAAACTGGTAATTTACTGTGTTTGTAGAGTTAGTAGACCATTGAATTTGAGATCTAATGACTTATATTTTAGTATTTTTTTTAAAAAAAATTCACTACTTGAAATTTGGATTATTGGAGCTCAAATTTAATGATCCACAGAGAGACAAATATCTAAATCCATACTTAAAAATTATTGATCCATTGACTAGTAGATGAAGATTATGGAATTAGATTCTCTCTATTTTTGATAGGAAATGGAGAGACATTTCTTCAATTATAATTGTTTGTTTTAGATTACACAATTATGATTGGATGAAGAAAATAAAAATAATATGTGTGGGTTGGTGTTAATTAACAAGAACGTTACTAAGAGAATTGAACCGTAGACAATTGAACGGAGGTGCCCAAAACTGTTGGAAAAGCAGTAATTAGTGGAGTAAATTACATAAGCATATTTCTTCTTATATTTAAAAAATATAGAAGGTTCTTATTCTACGTGAATCGTTGGATACGTTGTATTTAATAGTTTATATTTTTTTTATATTTTTTATATTTTTTTTAAATTTTATTGATCATCAAATTTTGATTAATAATTATTAAATTGATTAACGTTTAATATAATTTTATAAATTAAAAAAATAAAAAAAATTATTAGATGGATATCCAAGAGGAAATTCGTTTCCATAAATTACATGCACAAAAAAAGATATGCACAACACGCTAATTTAACATGGATCTAAACATGAAAAGACAAATCAAAAAACGGGAGAAATAGAAATCGACAGTTAATTAGCACTGGAGATTGTGAACTGAATGGGAGGTCAAGTTGAGACGGATGGTGCAACCCATCTCTGTGGTCTTCTTCTTGTTGAGAATCTTGAATAAGTGAAGAGTCCCAGTAATTTTTCCAGACGCTGAGAGATTGAATGAGCCCGAAAGAATCTCATCGGTGAAATTCCCATTAAACAATGCCATATTCGAATGCAAGTTCATCGTAATGTTCATTCCTCTGGTTTCTCTGGCCTTCACTCTGCCTCCACTCAATCCCCTTTCGCCAACACTGGTGTTCCCATGAAGAACCCTCACACTGCCATCCTCGTAATCGAAGCTTAAGAAGTTCTGATTGTGGAGAGTGAGATGAGCGATCATGGTGAATTCATAGGAAGGCGTGGGCGAAGCGGTGTAATTCAAGTGAGTCACAGAAGCCGATTTGAATTGAAGCAGAGGCGTTCTCAGAGGGAATACGATGGATGCGAAAACCAGGAGAATCGCACACAGAATCACAAAAGCCGCAAAGACGAAGACGAAACACTTGCCGCTTCGTTGCTTGTGCATAGGTTTGTTCATGGTGGACTCTGCAACGAAACACTTGCTGAAGAGGGATTTCTGTTCAATATAACACAAACTGACGAAGGAGTCTTCGGTTATAGATGTATAGGAGATGAAGTGAGCTGCAAAATTATCTTTGTTTTGGATTTTGAAGATGAACGAAGGTTCAGTTTTGTAGGTCATAGAGTTTATATACAACTGATTTGTGAGAATCCTAACAGGCGTTGATCTGCACTAAATTCAGAAATTTAACAAGAGATTGGATGAGTTAAGAGTCAATAATTAGATCATGATTTAATAATGGATTTAAAAACTTTAGTTAATGTGGGCAAGAAATAGTTTATAAATATTTTTATTAAAAAAATATTATAAATATATACAAGTGATAAAAATAATATAAAATACACAAAATATAAATTTATTAGGTGGTGCAGCGGTGGGTTCAGCTAATTAGTATATATGTTACAGATATTAAAATTATATATATGTAATATTAAAATATTCTAGGCATGTTATAATTATATATTTATACTAATTATAGATTTTCTGTTAATAGTTTAAATTTTGAGAAATTTCTTAAAAAAATGCATAATAATATTCAATAAAAATTTAAAAAAATAAAAAAATAAAATTGAATCGGTTAAATCAATCAAATCGGTCAATTTTACCGATTTAATTAGTTTGTCACTGATCCAAATTAAACAATTTTTTTTTGATTTATTAATTTTTTAACTGTATCCAATCTAGTTCTCGTAACACTGATATGAATACACACGCACAGCTACTAAGTTATGGAAGAAAACACACCGAAAGCCATATGGCAAAGTTTCTATGGCGGCAAAAAGGACACAGCTGTGCGCATCTTTATTGCGTTGGCTCATACAGTGATTACTGATTAGGAAATAGGAATAGGAATAATAGTTTGGTGGGCCTGCCTCTTGCATTTTCCTCAAATCGAAGCAAATTGAAAACAAATTAATTGTAGTCATAGGCGACGGTTTAACTAATTTCATGATTTGAATTGAGGACATTTATATGTTAATAGTTGGGAACTGATGACTTGTTAAAACTCTCCCAAAGATCTGAGACTCTTTCCCAATTGTTGTTGAGGTTACAGTTCGTGGATCCAGTTCTAATGGAATTGGGGCAGTCCCAGAATTGTCACACCATCCACAGCTCTCTTGGACCAACCAATGTTTCATCCCTGCATTGTCACTCAAGTTAGGTATGAGGATCCAAACTGTATTAACCTTGTTACAATTGAGGAAAACATGTCTAGCAGATTCAGCATTGTTATTAAAGAAAAAACAACAATTAGGGATATCAAGGCCTTTTTTATTCAAGTTATCGAGCACCGGTACGATGTCTCTACAAAGTCTCCAACAAAAATGTTTATCTTTGTTAGGAATGCCAAGATTCCACAACCTTTTCCAAAAATTAGAATAAGCCTCATTATTAATATCATAACCAAACTTGACTTTGTGGAGCATTTGATAACAGCCTTTTACAGAGAATAAACCTTTTCAGAAAAGCACCAAGACCACTTATCACAATCACTGCTTTCACTAAGAGGCATTTTTACAATTTCAGAAACATCATTAGGAACAAAAATTTGTTCAATAAGATCTCTATCCCAATTTCTTTTGTCATCAAGCATTTAATCACAAACATTTTAAAAGAGGTAATATTAGGAAATTGGTTAAAAGGAATAGGATTACTTGGTCTAGGAAGCCAAGGATCTTTCCAAGTAGAGATGGGCTTACCGTCTCCTATGCATATAAAGAGACCTTTTTTCAAAGCTTTTTGTCCCCTCGAGAAGACTCCTCCAAGTGTAAGACCGATTATGCCTATTGGAGGATTCCAGAGCTACAGTTAGTTACATTCAGTTGCAATTAGTTAGCAACTAAAATATATTTAGTTATATTTAGTTACAGCTTGTAAATGAGTAGTCTATAAATACCAAATGTACCTTACCTTGAGTTATTAATGAATTGAAAAATATATCAGAGTTTATATCAAAAACTATTTTTGCTTTCTTTTAGTTTAGTTCTCTTCGTCTTTTCTGGTTTATTTCTCTTTCATGGTATTAGAGCTACATATGGAAGGAGGAGGATCAAGTATGCCAAACACAACACTAGTAGTTTCTTATAAGAACACCATTACCTTTAACCATCCTTTGTCGGTGAAATTAGAGGAAAAGAACTATCTGTTATGGAAACAATAGATCTTAGTTGCAATTAATGGTCACGAGCTACAAAGCTTTATCAAGGGTGAATCCACAGTACTGGATCGATCGAGCAGCGAGTACTCAATGTGGCACAAGCAAGACTAGCTGCTCCTCTCTTGGTTGCTATCATCAATGACTGAAAATGTTTTGACAAGAGTAGTAGGATGCGTCAGATGGCATGAGGTTTGGAGAAAAATTGGTGAATATTTTGCTGCTCATACAAGGGCCAAAATTCACTAGTATAAGACTGAATTGAAAAATACGAAGAAAGGTTCCAAAACCATTGCAGAATACATACTGAGGATAAAAGTACTTGCAAATGCTCTAATTGCAATCGGAAGTGAAATTTCAGAGCAAGAACATATAGAGATCATTCTCGAAGGGTTGTTGAATGAATATGATGCTTTCTCAATAGAATTGTGTACAAGAAAAGAGGCGTATTCAGTAAGCAAAGTTGAATCACTACATGGTGAAAATTCAAAATAAGGTGTGATAGAACTAAGTGTTAATTTGGCCATTACAAGCAAAAAGGATAAAAATGGGAACATTGAAAAACAACACAACTCTTATGGAGCACAATCATACGATCAGAACTCTAGGAACAATTTTCAATCTCATGGTAGAGGCAAAGGTGGACCTTTCAGAGGACGAGGTAGAGGAAGGTACTTTGGAAGAGGAAGAAATGTCATATGTCAAGTTTGTTACAAACTAGGCCACATTGCATCTCATTGCTTCCATAGATTTGATCAAACTTTTCAACCAATCTATCTTGCACAACAGAGCTTCCAGATATCAAGAGAGTTGGTCATACTTTTGTTCAATCTAACTTCAATGCTTCAGTTTATTGTCCCTTCAAAATTTATTGCATATTCCTTCAATTACTGAAAACTTAGTCAACGTTTCCAAATTTGCTAAAGATAATTCAGTCTTTTTCGAGTTTCATGCTTACCATTGTCTTGTCAAAACACAGGATACAAAGGAAATACTACTCAAAGGAGTGGTTAGACCAAATGGGCTGTGCTGTTTTCAAAACTTCCATCCCAAAAAAGCTCTTGCTATCACTATTGCACCAGTCTACAATATTCATATTATGTCATCTTTTGTTCAATCTAAGCATTTTGTTACTTCATCTCCTTTTCAGTTGTCGCATGATAGACTTAGAAACCCAGACATTGCCATTATTATTTCTATCCTAAAATCATGCAACATCAACTTAAATAAAGTGTTACTGATTTATGTTCTCCTTGTTGCATGGCTAAAGCACACAAATTACCATCTTTGTCTTCTACTAAATACACAAAACCACTTGAGTTATTGTTCCTTGATGTGTGGGGTCCCTCATCTCCAAAATCCAGATATGGATCCTTATATTACCTAAGTATTGTTGATACTCATTCTCGATATACATGGCTATACTGCTTGCAAAGAAAATTTGATGTTTGTAGTACCTTTCTTCAATTTCAGCAAATGATCAAGCTACAGCTTGATTGCAAAGTTAAATAAGTCCAATTGGATTTGTTTTTTTTTTTGGGGGAGAGGGGGGGGGGGGAGGGACAATTTCAACCTCTTACTAGTCATTTTAAGAAAATGTAGGATTGTTCATAGGTTCTCTTGCCCCTATACACACCAACAAAATGGTGTAGTTGAGCGTAAGCATAGGCATATTATTGAGACAGGTCTGGCCTTAATGACAAAAGCCAATTTACCTATGACATTTTGGCAAGATGCTTTTGAAAATGCTGTATTTCACATCAGTAGATTACCATCACATATCATTGGTAATTCAACTCTCTTACAGCAACTATTTGGCAAGGCACCTGATTATTCCTCCCTTAAAATCTTTGGCTGCTCTCACTTGCGTCGAATCAGATCATATAACACTCATAAAATGTCCTATAGATCTTTAGAGTGCATGTTTATTGGATACAACTCATAGCACAAAGGATACAAATGCCTTGCACCGAGTGGCAGAATATACATCTTTAAGGATGTGCAATTCAAATTGAATACAAATTCCTGTATAATTCAATGTTTTCCACAGTTGTCCCTACTTCCAAAATCAATACCTCTTCCTCTTTTTCTTCATTTCCTCCTACTTTGGTTTCAACTTCAAACTCTCTTAATAGATCTCCACTTACCATTTCTCATTATTATATAACTCATGAAACTACTCACGGGTTTGCTCAGCCATTACAGGTACTAAAAGAAATTGGCACTCCCAATGAGAGAACTACCATTGCTGCAATTGTAATACCTACTGTTTTGATATTCTTATAAATTGTTGAATTTTGTCTCGCATGTATTAGTTTTGCAAAATCATGTTTTTGAAATGTGCGTGATGCATGTTTGGTATGATGTTATGGTTTGATAATGTCATGGTATGTGATTTTGGGCTATAGGCTTGTAATGTGTGGTACTAAGTTGTATAGGGACTAAAGTGAAAATTGTAAGGACTAAAATGAAAATTAAAAGTTTTGTAGGGGTGTAGTAAGATGTGAATAGAAGGTAGGGATAGGAAGGAAATATTCTAGGGAGCCTTGGTGGGAAATGAGAAATGATAAATGACCTTTAAATGTTATATTGTTGTTAGAATAAATTATTATAATTTAGAGATAATTAAATATGAGATAAGGAAATTCAAATAAAAGGATAATTAATAAATTATAAAAAAATAAATAAAAGGATGAGGGTGGCGTGCGATTGGCTATGGAGAAAAAATTTAATACTTAAAATAATAAGAAGATAAGCTGTTTAAGCCAAGGATAATTCAATAATTAAAATAATAGTAATTAATATTTATCTAACTAACATAATCTAATATAATATTAGATTTAGTGTTAGGTAATCTAATAAACAATTCTTTATTTAAACCTTTGATTTTAATTAGACTAATCTATGATTTGAAATATTTAAATGAGATTTTTCGAAATTGGAACCAAAAAGAATAAGATAATTAGTGGAATAACCAAATAAGATCCTATGCTAGTAAATTCTAGGAGAAACCGAACATACAAATATATATATATATATATAAAGGACATAATAATGAAATACAATAGAATAATTGTGATCAAAATAAGATAATGATATTAGATTAAATATAATCAAGATAAATTAAACACTCTTCTAAAATCTTCTTAAACTAACAAATCATATATCATAAGATTATCTCTTAAATAATTTTATTATTCAAATATCTTAAATCTTTAATTTAAACTAAAACAATTATCTAACTATTTAATTTAAATTATAAGTCTATTCAAATTGAATTATTTTAATTCAACTAAACAAACACTTACCTATATCTAATTTAAACAAATCAATCTTAAAACAAGAACAAACTTAGAAATCCTAGATCCCACACCCTTGCCATCGCCTCTCACTTGCTCTTCCAATTTGTTCTTCGAGACCCTAAGCCAACTACACACTCTAATACATGAAACACCCTTCACCCTTCATACTCTCTTCAGCCAAACACCCCCAAAACACAAAGGCTCACAACATAAATTCTAACTTGCAACCTTTTGGGAAGTTCAAGGAAGATTGGAGTCCAAGCAACTAAAAGAGACTAAGGTAAGGTTCTAAATTCATTTTGGGTTGAAAGAATCCAATTAACAAACAAGAACACACCCTAACATTAATTCCCTCTCTTTTTCAAAAACACTGAATTAAATAGCACTTGAAATTTCTTTGGAAGAGACTTGACCGGTTTTGTACGGAAGGATTTGTTGGAATCTAGGTGAGTGAATTAACCATTCCTTAATATCATCTTAGGGTTAAAGTAATAGAGTAGAAAAGTAAGCAAACTCATGGTTTTAGGCAAAGAAGGAATTCAATTAAGAATTTAGCAAAATTAATTTGAGAGAATATGAATTTGGGTATTGGTGTAAATTGCTGACAGTGAAACGTTAAGGAAAAGTTAAACGTGTGCATGTTGTGAATATCTTATATGTTTTGAATCAACATTGTTTGAATTTATTGGAACTTGATCCATGTGATGATTGGCTTGATATTGCTTTGAGTGTTAATTTATGATTGAGTTTGAGCGGGATGATATCCCTTCTTATGTCAAGGCGAGGAACCTGGGTGATATGGTATATTGACCTCTGAGAATGGGGACAATGGCTTCCTCAGTAAGGAGATGAGACCGGATTCGGGATTGGGACCTATAAGGCATTCTAATCGTAGTAGACAAGATTGTGTGTCATGGTAGGGTTTGATGATTAGAGAGCTGTCCTATATGTGTTCCTGAGTATATTGGCCATCGACGAGTATTAATTCCGTTAGTTAGTTTGATTGACTTGAATTGGATTCTCTCTAGTATTGTTTTCTTCCTCTGTGATTTCATGATTAAGGCCTTTGGTATTGTTTATTATTCTTAACATATTTGGATTTTATTAGGGCGGAGATTGACTCGCTCATTAAGATATTTATCTCAAAGACTTAACAAAATTTTTGCTCTCAAAGATCTTGGTCTCTTGCATTACTTTATGGGCATTGAAGTTAGCTATACAGTAGATGGCAACATACATCTCTATCAAAGAAAATACATACAAGATCTATTGCCTAGAGCACAAATGGACAAGGAAAAACCAATTAGCACCCCAATGGCTTCCAATCTTAAACTCACTAACCATGGACATGATTTAACGTCAAATCCCACATTGTATAGATCCATAGTTAGTGCACTGCAATATGTTGTTGTTACTAGACCGGAGATCGCTTACTCATTTAATAAAGTGTGCCAATTCATGCAAATTCCACTTAAAGAACATTAGAAAGCTATAAAAAGGATACTGTGCTACCTTGTAGGAACCCCAACCTATGGCATTACATCCTCAAATTTGCAATAACAGGTTATTGTGATGCAAATTAGGCAAGTGATATGGATGATAGAAGATCATTTTCTAGTTTCTGTGTTTTCCTTGGTAGTAAGATGATTTCATGGAGCTTTAAAAAGCAACAGGTGGTTACTAGATCTTCTACTGAGGCTGAATACAGAAGCCTAGTTTCTGTTATTATGGAGATTCTATGGTTATAATCATTATTCAAGGTGTTGAAGTTCAAAACTTCTGATAAACCTTTGGTGTTGTGTGATAATCTCAGTACCATCCTTTTATCAAAGAACCTCATTCTTCATCAAAGAATGAAACATCTTGAATTAGATCTTCATTTTGGAAGGGAGAAAATCATTGGTGGTCTATTAAATATAGCACATGTCCCTTCTTTACATCAATAGGCTGACTTACTGACAAAACCATTATCTTTCCCTTGATTTAGCTTGCTACAAGATAAAATTAGAGTAGTTGAATGACTACACTTAACAGAGGCATATTGGAGGATTTCAAAGCTACAATTAGTTACGTTCAGTTGTAATCAGTTAGCAACTAAAATATATTTTAGTTATATTTAGTTATAGCTTGTAAAGGAGTAGTCTATAAATACCAAATGTACCTTACCTTGAGTTGTTATTGAATTGAAAAATATATCAGAGTTTATATCATAAACTATTTTTGCTCTCTATTTAGTTTAGTTCTCTTCGTCTTTTTTGGTTTATTTTTCTTTCAATGCTCAAGGTTGGCCTTGAGAAACTGTATCTAAGGGAAATACTTAGCTTTTAAAATTCCATAAACAAGGTTGTTTTCATTATTGAGGATGCTCCAACATTTACTACTAGAAAAAAAAGGATAATGGTGGATTTTAGATAAATTTAAGTGATAAATTTCAATTCGTCACTAATTTTTTTAGCTTTTTGGAATTTAGTGACAGAATGAAATCCATCACTAAATTCTATCACTAAATTAAATTTCGTCACAAAATATGGAATTTAGTGATAAAATTTTTCTGTCACTAAATCACTAACAATTTTAGAGTAATATTACACACACACACACAATCTCTCTCTCTCTCTCTCTCTCTCTCTCTCTCTCTCTCTCTCTCTCTCTCTCTCTCTCTCTCTCTCTCTCTCTCTCTCTCTCTCTCTCTCTCTCTCTCTCTTTCTCTCTCTCTACATATATATATATATATATATATATATATATATATTAATTTGCCAATAAAAATTGAAGATTTCAACTGGATCAAATGGCAAGGAGTTTTGATTATAACATGGAGGATGTGGGTTTGAGACATGCCATGAACATTAACGCAAAAATAAATAACGGCCACTGGCTCATCTGCCAGTGGTCAGTAGAAGTAGTGACGGAAGAATTCGTCACTAAAGTGTCATTTTCGTCACTAATTTGTGATAGAAATTTTGTCACAAATATGTCCCTAAAAATAGATTTTTGAAATGGATTTGCAGTTTTAGTGACAAATTTTTTTTCTCATAAAAACTGTTTTTTCTAATAATGATTGTTTAGCTAAAAGGGCAATTGAAAAGCTTAAGATCTCTAAACCCAATAAATTTGCACGAGTTAGCGTCAAAGCCCCACCTAAATCTAGCAAAAAGTTGATTAAGCTCATTATAAAGGTTATCAGGGATAAAGAAGTAGCTTATAGTGTACGTAGGTATAGATTGGGCTGCGAACTTAACTATGATCTCTTTACTTACTTTTGAAAGTAATTTTTCTTTCCGCCCTTGTTTTTCTTTCTGTATTATTTCTTTGATTTCCTTAAAAGTATTACTTTTATTTCTTCCTAACATTGTCTCGTTAAAAGCTATTGATTTAATATGCAGAAAAATTTATGATACTTTTTTTCAAGTCAGTATTGCAGTTAGGGCTAAAGAAAATGGCAAACTCATCAAAGTGGACCTTTTGACTCGATGCTTTCTCATAAACCTCAAGGATTCTTTTGAAGTTTTGACAGATTACCATGTCATGTTTAAGAAAAATTAAACTATTGTCTACAAAGAGGAGATGAGAGATGGTAGGGGCATATTTGAATACCTTAATGCCTTGAATTTTCTGATCCCTGATATATTTAACTATCAAAAAATTCAGACCTTTTGCACAAATGAAGAACAAATATGGAGATAGTAGATCCCCCTATCTCAAACCTCTTTTCGGTGTAAATATACCTATTAAAGTAAGTAGCTTATTTTCAAGACAAATATATACATCACTTTGCTTTGACTTTCAAATTTCTTCATGGGGTAACAATACTTGTAGCCCTCATACTTGTCGGCTAAAAGGTTTCTAAATCGAAATTCTTAAACGAAAGTTAAACCTAATGGAGTCGCCACCTTGTCACTCCAAAAAATCGAGCACGTGACCAGCACGACAAGTGAAGATAACCCCAGATGTCATAAGCCCAAACTCGACCTACAATCAATATATGAGCACACATCACATATATCCATCACAAGCAAGAGCTGAAAACAATCTTCATTCATTAACAGAAACATTTTCACATGCACAATATTTTTCACACCATGTTTTTAGTACATAGAGATTACTCAATGTCTGCCTTTACAGAGAAAACAAAGAAAATGTTATTTGGTTCCTTTACAAAACCACATACACTACAACCTAGGTGTCCTACATGGCTACAAAGTGATTCTAGATAAAAGAAAGACCTTCATAAGAAAGGTTTATAAAGAACCAACCTCGAGAGCAAAAAGGGTCTTGGTGCAAGGGCTCTGCTACTCCTTAAATGGAGGCATTTGAATTATCACTTGCTCTAAAATGGTTTAACAAGAAGGGAAGAGTATAAAACTCATTGAGCAGGTAACTCTACTAAAATAAAACTATTATCACATCACTTTCAATTATGCAAATATGAATAATGAATGAGAATGACCACCATCAAGGTGCTATTCACACCCATTCACACAATAAGTTCAATCAACTCACTATAGCACAGTCTTCCACTTACCTCAGGTCATCCACATTACCTATGGCCATTATCCACAATTAATCCCCCCCACATATATATATATATATATATATATATATATATATATATATATATATATAAAACAAACTTCTACTCAAATGCAACCAATCTACACATATAATGAAATTCAATTCAATCGTAAGTAATCTATACATGTCACACGATTCCCCTGTTCATTCTGGGTCATCCACACTATCTAGTGGTCATTGCCCGCAACACCAGCTGCATCCACTCATAACACTCCATTTAAATATCTCCTTCCATAAGACTCTCGTATACATATATCATTTCCATTTAGGCATTTCAAGCCCTTTTCGATTCTAACCTATGGGGTGCACCGCCATGTCCAACCTTCCTTCTTAGGAACAAACTGTTGAAATTTAATATAATATATATCCTATTTTGGATTAGCATTAATCAATTATTAAATATCATTATTATATTAATTATATTATTCTAATATATAGCATTTAATATATGAATATTATAATTGGGCTTTTATATTGTGAGTGGCCCGTGATGGGTTGGGCCAATCACATAGCCTGTTGAGAAGTCCCTGCTCTCGTCTGATATTAAATAGACTGACATCCCATTAATCAGTCTAACCCTAGACAGAACTTATCAGACAGAGAGTAGTACCACTCTCACACAACCCTAAAAATTTCCTCTGTTCTATTGTTCGAGATGGACAACGCTATTATGCCAGGTACATGTTCTGTTCATCCCTTTTATGTTCTGTTATTTAATATGCTGTAGTTTGTACTTACACCGATCTAGGATTAGAAAATTAATCCTGTTAATTCCTTCAATGGTATCAGAGGCAGGTTTGTAGTACATTCTATGGCTATTAATTAACAATTTTTTCTGATTTTCGCAATTCCCTAAACCCAAATTTTAAAACAAATTTCGTTTGCCTTAATTTAGTAGGTTAATCTCAAAATTGTTTTAGGGTTTTGATTCAAACCATTCATACGAATCATATAAGTGAAAATCAGAGGGATTGAACAACGTTTTAGGGATTTTAAATATTTTTTCCTAATTTCCGTTTTTCCCTAAGGATTTCGATTTTGATTTCTCCCAAAACCAACCAATGTTTTTCGAAATTGATCTAGGGTTTTTCATCTATGATATTACTCGAGTAACATATCCAATAATCAGAGTTTTTCATCAAGGGGTTTGAGAGATCCAAACTTTTTTAAAAATCGATTTTCTCCCAAATTTTCGAAAATGGTTTCTCCAAAACCACCCTCTATTTTTCAAAATTGATTGAGGGCTTCTCTTTTGCGCATGATTTCGAACAAAAGCCCTAAAGAAACTCAGTTTTTCATGGCCGGATGTGGGAGAACCAACCGGGTCGAGCTCGCGGGTCGCGCGACCCGGTTTGCAGTGAATCCGGGCGAAGGGGATGACCTCCCCTGTCGACGCCCACGCGCGGGCCTGGCGCGTGTGGGCGCGTGCAGCATCTTTCAGGCCCCAAAATTTTTTTATTTTTTTTGAAAAATTAAATAATTACATAATAATATTTTTGGTAATTTTTGGAAAATTTTTCGGGACCCCTAAGTATTTTATTGTATTTAATCCGAGACTATTTTGCTCTTTCAACTATCGTACTCTCGGATTTTTGGACTGAAATTTTTTGTGGAAGTTCCTCACTCTGTTAACAACATCTAGGTATATTGTACTCTCCCCAGTAAGCTATTCTAGTGATGGAATTAATTTCAGTCCATGTGAAAATTGTTGCCTTTTATTATTTTTGATTTTCCTGTTATTTACCTATTTATTCTTTTCTTTTTTTTCCCTCATAAATAATTAATTATTCTGTTGAATATAATTTTCTTTTATTTTGTATGATTGTGAACTCACCTATCGTGGGCACAGTTATGCAAAATATTTGACTTAAATGATTAAAATTTCATTTATTTTATCCCTTTTTAATCATTATTATTAGTCTAATTTATTTCATTAATAATAATTATATCCTATCGGTATATTATTATTAATGTAATTTCTTATACAATACCATGTTATTCATACCTCTATCAATTATTTTGAATACCCTATCGGCATTCAAAATTTAGATAATGATATGAGGTGTAAAGTATTGTATTATTATATTTCTTGTTTATTTTGGTCCGGGACCCTTAGGCGGGACCAGGTAGACAAGAAATTCTCTCTAACAGGCTTGATTGGCTATGCACATAGAAACATTTAATTCTCTTATAGCATAATGACATTATGCATATTAAATGTTTTCTTTTGTTGTTTTAATGCCAGCCTCCTTGCCTATGCAATTAACTTCTGTCAAAACACTAAATGAGAGAATTGTTAAATTATATATATATATATATGTCCTATGTGGATTAACATTACTAAATTATTAAAATATTTTTAAATCATTAATATATCAACTATATTAATTGTGTTTTATAATATAGCATTTTAATTAATTCAATGAATATCGTAATTGAATTGAATCTAATTTGATTTATATTTCTCCTAATTCTTGGTGGCTCTTTTGACCTAGAGCTTAACCAAATAGTTGTTAAGACAACATTCTTAAATGGTGATTCTTCAAATGATGTGTACATGGATCAACCTGATATATTTTTTCAAAAATATGGTCAAAACCATATAGTATGCAAATTAAAGATATCCATATATGTTTTAAAATTGGCCTTGAGGCAGGTACCTAAAATTTCACCATGTTGTCACTTCGATCAGCTTCAAGGAGAATGTGTCTCATCAGTGTTTTTACATGATGACTAGTGGGAGTAAGTTTGCAATTTTAAATATTGTACTTAGTTTTTTTTTTGGCCTGAAATTCAATGAATATTTCATACTCTGCTAGTGGCACCTTGGTATATCATATTGTCCCTGTTGATGTGCCATAGTCAAGGAATTGATTTTTTGGTCCTTATATGAATTGAATAATTTCATCAGGCATGATATGTATTTATTGTATTTTTTTTTTGAATATAATTGCTGATCATTTGTATAACTGTAATCTCACCTATCGTGGGTACAATTATACAAATTTTGTGAATTGAATGATTAATTTTTTTAATCATTATTTTATTACATTAATAATAATTATACCCTATCGGTGTGTTATCATTAATGTAATTTGTTGTGCAATGCACTATTAGTTTTATGCTTATATCAATTATCTTTCGAATACCCTATCGGTATTAGAAATTTTGGTGATATAAGATTTGTGCATTATAATTATTACATTTCTCATTTATTATGGTTTGGGACCTTTAGGCCGGACCATCATAAGTAAGAAAATTTTTTCTAAAGGGCATGATTGGCTATGTATAAGGAACTATTTAATTCTCTTATTGCATGATTACATCGTGTAAATTAAATGTTCCTTTTTGTTGTTATAATGTCAGCCCTTTTTTGTCTATGCTTGACTTCTGTCAAGACTTTGAATATGACCATTTTTGAGGACTTAAAATAAAATAATCTCTGGACCTCTATTTGGCTATCACTAATATGGACTTGGCTTTGAGAAAAGAAGAGCTTGGTGCTCTTACTGCTTCGTCCACTGCTGTTGAAAGGGCTTCTTGTGAAAAATGAGAACACTCAAACATAGTATGTCTCACAGTGTTGAAATACACTATGAAGAAGTCAATTAGATAGACCATTCCAGAGAGCAAAAAGGTCTCGAATGCTTCCGCTGATTAATGTACGCTCAATTTTGTACTCATCCCGATATTGTTTTTGCTATTAATGCTTTAGGGATATATTTGAGCAACCCAGATTTAGGTCATTTAAAGCCGTGAAAAGGTCATAAGATATTTGCAGGGAACCAAAGATCATGTATTGACCTATAGGAAGTCTGATCAACTTCAGGTCATTGATTATTCTGATTCTTATTTAGCATGGTTGCCCTGACGACCGAAAGTCTACTTCCGGCTCTATCTTTTATGATGACATGAATAGCTATCTCTTGGAAGAGTGTTAAATAGACTCTTACAGTTACTTTTACCATGTAGACAGAGTATGTCGCTTGCTATGAGGCTACTTGTCAAGCCATGTGGCTGAAAATCTTAATCTTTGGCTTTCATATTGTTGAAAGTATTTCTAAGCCACTTGTGATATATTGCGACAATACTACTGCTGTGCTTTTCTCTCAAAACAACAGAAACTCTTCTCAATCAAAGCACTTTGATATCAAATATCTGTTTGTTAGAGAGAAAATTCTGGAGTTTCAGACTCGTATTGAACATCTCGCTACAGAATACATGTTGGCGGATCTACTAACTAAAGGCTTAACTGTTAAAGCTTTTCAGAATCATGTAACCCATATGGGATTAGTTAAGTCTTTTGATGTTTTAGGTTAGTGGGAGTTTGAAATTTTACATTTACTCAATTATTATTCTTATGAGATATGTATGAGATGACGTCACTTTTGTTATCATATCTCTTTTAGCATTTTCAAATGCTTGGACTATTTTTGGATTGCATATTTCTTTTAATTAATTATGCTTATCCATATTCATTATTCTTTATATGAAATATGGGCTTTTACTTTGTATGATTTACTTCCCTATCAGATACTATTTCTGCATCGTTAAATCTTATGTTTCTTGACATGTGCTATAAATATAGTTGGTATTTTAGCCTTAATGATTATTGTATTTTAATAATTGACTATTGCTATCCAAGTGGGAGAATTGTTGAAATTTAATATAATATATATCCTATTTTGGATTAGCATTAATCAATTATTAAATATCATTATTATATTAACTATATTATTCTAATATATAGCATTTAATATATGAATATTATAATTGGGCTTTTATATTGTGAGTGGCCCGTGATGGGTTGGGCCAATCACATAGCCTGTTGAAAAGTCACTGCTCTCGTCTGATATTAAATAGACTGACATCCCATTAATCAGTCTAATCCTAGACAGAACTTATCAGACAGAGAGTAGTACCACTCTCACACAACCCTAAAAATTCCCTCTGTTCTACTGTTCGAGATGGACATCGCTATTATGCCAGGTACATGTTCTGTTCATCCCTTTTATGTTCTGTTATTTAATATGCTGTAGTTTGTACCTACACCGATCTAGGATTAGAAAATTAATCCTGTTAATTCCTTCACAAACACATTCACAAATACAATTAAGAATCAAGTCAACCAAATTTATACACAAGCTGGCAATGTATAACACACTCAACATGTTCATGGAAAACATTCTAAATTAAAGTATAATCAACACGAGCCTCATACTCATATCATACAACATAATTTCAAATTAGAGTCATGCACAACATGCTCAACCCTCATGATATCCTTTGATTTAGGTTCGCGTCCTTTGTTACCTTGACACGTGCATATGGCAATCATGCAAGTCATTGTTCATGGTATCGCATTCCTCACATTCAAATCAAGGTACCAATCTATATTTCAATTCATTAGATATGTATCCACACTTTCCACATTTTCATTCAATATGATTAGCCGCCAATATTATTAATTTCATATGAGCATGTGCTAAAGATGCATTGATGGGAAAATTCCATAAAATATTCAATTACTCAACATTTATTCATATTTCCCATTAATTGCATATTTATTATTCTCATAATATTATCCAAGGCACATCACAATCATTTAAATCATATAGGCATGCTTCTCATGAAAGAATTGAGAAAAACACTTTTAAGAGTAGGGTTAACTACTCGCCTTGAGTACTAACTACGATTCCTACTTGTTTTCTTACTCACAGAAAAATGAAAAGATGATTCAAGAAGCTTGGGAAAGAAGTCCTAAAGATTCAACATGCAAAAGAGAAGATAAAGGTCAAATTTTGGAAGAGAGAAGAAATCCATGTTGTTGCAGCAATATTTCCACCACTGTAGCGGTGGGAGCATAGAGAGAAGGAGAGGCTCTTTAATTGTCACTTAGGTGATGGTTGACAGTGAACAACAATAATGCTGCGATTTTTGACTTCCCAAACTTAAATCTTGCAACCCCAAACTATCTTAAACCTCTTTTGAAAGATTTTGCTCATTAGAAGCATACTTTTGACATCCAAGAAACATCCAAACCTTTGGAAACAAAGCACAATCCATAAACTTTTGCTCACAACACCATTTTTTCCAAATGTTGATCCAAATGTTTGAGTTCATCAAAATCCAACCTTTCCCAAAAAATTTTCTCCATAACCATGTTTCAATTATCTTAGAAACCAAAGGAAAAGACTCAAGAACATGAACCATAGCCCCAAAGCCAAGGTCTGGCCATTAACTAACCCTAGGGTTCAACATATGCGAAAATCAAAGGAGAGGAAGAGAAATTCTAAATCTTACCTTGAATCAAGAAGATTCCAGCTAAGAGAAAGGTTGTTGGGAGGTAGGGACTTGCCGGAGACTTGATTAGAGACAAGGTTTTGGTGAAGACTTTAATGGAAGATAAGGGTTTTGGTGTGAGGGGCTATAGTTGAGCATGAAGAATGAGAAGGAAAGTGGCTGAAATGGGTTTTGTGTGTGTGTGAGTGTGTGAAACTAAATGGACCATTTTGCCCTTCAACCCAAGCATATGAAAGAATTGGTCCAAAAGCAAAATTGGGATCATTTATGAAAATAAAAGAATCAGTTAACCAACACAAACCACTCTGAAACCACATCACCACATTTACTGACTCACCAACATGTTCCCACATCAAGATGTCAAATTTACACATATTTTAACATAAATATGAGGGTTTCACATTTATTTCATTTTGATCCCTCATAGGGACTTTACCACAAACATTCACTTCTTTAGGACACAACACTCCCCAACAGATCTTACATACGCATAACCACCAAAATCATAAGCTTTATCACACAAACTTGCTCAAATATCTCAAATAAATTTTTCATTGTTTGCAAAATAGTCCTTGGTAAGGACTTTGTCACACTCATTGTTTCATTTCAACTTGTATTACCTATAATCATACATAGGTACATGAGGTCATCACAACCACAAGTTTTATTACTCATCATCACTCAAATATAATGAACACAAATTATACATCATTCAAGTTGATTTTCCACACACACAAACACACATTTAGTAATGAACACATCACAAGTTCTAATAATGAAATCACAGGTATTACAAATTCTAAGGGTAAAAAGTAGAAAAAACCTAAAAAAGTGGGATAAGGCCTCTACAAATTCTAAGGGTTTAGGACTCTGTTTAGGCTCTAAGGAAGGTGTTAGGCACCCTAGCTCCTCCATATAGATGGTTTCCATAAGTGATTTAATTCTTTTATGTGGCTTTTAGTTATTTATGAAATGAAACAAAATATGATATTTAAATTAGGGAGACTTGACCTCATATGATAATCTAAGGGTCCCACGTATTCTATCGAAAGGGATTAAAGTCAACATAGTTTGATAGTTTGAAAGATGAGTTGAATTGATCAGTTTTTAAAATGATTTTTGAAATGGATATTTAGTGTATGTTTGGTGTGTGAAAATATTTCTTATTTTCATTTTTGAAATGTATTTTCTGAAACACTAAAAACATCTTTTTGGTATTTTCAAATTTGGATCTATTTTAAAAAATGTTTTCAAGAAAACTTTTTTATTAAATTCAACCAAACACATTTTTAAACGCATTTTCTATTTTCAGTAAAAATAGAAATAAGAAATATTCAAATCAAATAGGTCTTTATCTTTTGAAAGGATGTTTTTGAATTTTGAAGAAAGGACGATTGAAAAGGTTTTATTGAATGAAAGAAAAGAGGAAAAAAACAGCTTTTATTTTTTAAAAAAGATATTGTTTTAAAACATGATTTGGGATTTTTTTTTATGTCAATTTTCAAAACAGAATTTTTGAAAAACAAAAGAATGTAACCCCCCCCCCCCAAAAAAAAAACTTATTTTGAAAGATCATTTGAAATGAAACTTTGGAAAAGACGGGACACTTTGTCAATGGGAATGGTTTGAGATGACTTATGTATTTTTTTAGAAAATGTAAGTTGGAAATATACGTTTTTAATGGTTTCCTAAAAAGGACATCTAATTATCTTAGCAGGTATTTTCCTCAAACTAGAATCTTAGCAGGTATTTTGGATGAAGTTGAAATGAATGTTTGAAAAAACATTTTGGATCATTTCTAAAGTAGGTTTTTTGTTGAAAAGATGCACTAACTCTTCCTGTAAAAGATATGTTGCTTTAAAGAATGAAATGCACTTTTCCTTATTTCTGAAAAAATTTGAGTTGGATTTTTGAAGTGCAAAGAAAAGGATTCTATTTATTTTGAAGGATTTTGAAAATGCATTCTATTCTGAAAACTATTTATTTGATAATTGCATTTTAGGTGTTTACCTTCCTCTTTTGATTTTCTAAATTTCCAAAGGCTAACCTCTAACTAAAAACCTTGGAAGGGATTTAAAAGAGTTGGGTATATTTATTATTTCTTAAAAAACTGCACTTATCTTGGTCCCTAAAACAAATAAAAATGCTAGGGAAGAGAAAAGGCTAAGTTTATCATACAACTTTTATTTATCTATTTTTAGTACAATGATATGGCTCTATTCTATTTCAAATTCTTCTAACCAAAATTCCTAACCTAGCATACATAATTTCACAGAACTGAAACAAGGAGAGAACTAAAATGCTACCAAGTGCAAGTGTGTGCTAGTGATTCAAGAAACCACCTTCACAAAGTTTATAGAGTCCAAATGTCCTCAGTTACAAATATAAAGAAGGATACATAAAAGAGGATAGGGACATATGAACTAAAACTACAAAATCTGAAAAACAACTGAAGTTCTCCACAACCCACAGCTGATTCATATCTGCCGATTGATTTTCTCCTCGCTCCCATGAGGCTCTTTCCTACCACAAAGCGATAATTGGGGCATATTTCCATCATGGACAGTAGCATCATTTAATACAGAAGCAAAAACAATTCAATAAAGTAGTTAATATGCAATTCATTACATATGCATAACAAACTAACTTTCCCTAATATTTGTTTTCACTTTTTAGTATGTCCTTCCTCAGAAGGGCTTTCTGCCATGTTTAGGCAGAAACGTGGAGTTGGAACTTTGAGGTTGGACATTGGTGGATTCGAAAACAAAACCGAAAAGACAAAACAAGGATCTAAAGGATACATATGTAATGACACAAAACATGGCACAAATGGATGAAAAGAGATAAACCCCAAAAGCAAACTCATGAAATAGAAAAGAATACCAGGGGAAGAATTAAAAGCAGATATGAAAGAAAGACATAAGGATGAAACCCATGCCAAACTTGAAAACAAGCGCTAAGAGCAAAACAACCCACCATTCCTAGAGATTAGGTTCTCTGGATGTGGGAAAGAAGGACAATGTCTATAATGACAATGCAGCAATCACGCCCAATGCGCATAGTAAGCATAAGCTAAAATGGTACTGAACTAATTCCTGAAATTAAGAGCAGCCACAAAATAAAATTGCCACAGAGGGAACCAAAAGAGAGCAAACATAAGTGCATCTTTTATTAATTTCTACAATGTACAGCATTCCCAAAAGTGAGATATAGAGAACTTAAAAACAAACAGAACTTGTATTTTATGCTTCTGCTCCTTTAAATTTTACTTTTGCTTCTGCTCCTTTAAACTTGTATGTTATGCTTCTGTCTATATTTTATTGCTTCCTTTAGATGAGGATCAGAGCAGTGTCATATTTATGCTTTAATGAATTTCCTTCTCACCAAAAAAAAAAAAAAACAAACAGAACTAAAGATTACGCACCCACCTAGTGAAACATTATAGACCCAGTAAAGATGAAGATATGTTCTCTAAGAATAAAGATATTTCAAAATTTCAGGATCAAGATTACAATTCTGAAATCAAGACAAGACTAACAACAAAACCTAGAACCCAAGATTTAACTCCTAAAGTTGTAACATATAGACCTGCAAGATCATTAAAGACTAAAATTAAAACATACCGAACCTCATGATCAGGAGGCAATGAAATTAGACATGCATAAACACAAAGGAAACACTCACAGAAACAAAATCGACAAAGCAAGTAAAGCACCACCAGTGAATTACAAAGGCAAAATCAAAGGTGAAAGATAAATTAGTGGCGAGCCACATTCAGACAACAATTGAGAAAGCAAGGCTAAGCACGCAAGATTGAGTCATCTCTATCGGCTAAATGCACACATAACAGAGGGGATTCATAGAAAGATTCAAATCGAACGAAATCATCACAATGAAGAAAGAATCGGTGAAAGAAGCTATGAACTCACCTTGGTGCGATATCGAAACAATATTAGAACATATATATCGTGTTGTGTTCACAAGAAAAAAAAAAGAAGAAAAAGAAGAATTAACGGAGGATTCTTGTAGTTCTAGAATTGAACTCATGAGTTGCATGCTTGCAATTGGGATAGGAAAAGCTTGTAGTTTCAATGAGTATAAGTATTGGGTAAATTTTTTTTTATATTAAAATTAAATCATTTGTATTTGTAAATTTGATAAGATCAAGATTTATTACGATCTATTATCTCTAGCAGATATAGAAATAATTTAAAAATTTTAATAAATTAAAATTCCATAAATGATTTAACTTGATCTGTAAATTTTAAAATACTTTTCATAAATATAAAAATTTGGCTTAGCTAAGTGGTTTAACTAATTGAATTAAATAGTTTCCATTTATTTTTAAAAACAGTAATTACTTCTCTAGTTAATAAGAATTAGACACCTTTTACTAACATGGATCTTTACATGTTTCCAAGAACATGTGAGGATGAAATTGACAATGACTAGAAACATGTAGAACAAAATTATCACCAAAAAAATTTTTTTTTGAGACAAAATTAAAACTTGAGTAAATTTTTAAGAATGAAAATGGTACCTAATTTTTTTTTTCAAAAAAGACTGTGTACAAAATTTGAGTCAAACTTTTGATACCATTCCATCCTTAAAGTTTTATCTAAGTTTCAATTTTGTCTCAGAAATTTTTTTAAGCCAATTTTATCCATGTGTTTTCAATCAGTGTCAATTGAATCCTCTTCTTATTCTTCTTCTTCATCAAATTTGTCCAAAGTGAAAGGAAAAGGAAAGTAGAATGACAAAGAGAGAGGATTAATTTTAAGTTTGCAAAATCTTAGCAAATTCCCTTTTCTTTTTCTTTTTCTTTTTCTTCTTTTTATTCAACAAAATTTTGTAGAGAGAGAGAGAGAGAAAGAGAGAGAGAAAGTGGGATGGGAGAGAGAAAGAAGGGAGAAAAAGATAAAGAAGATAAGTAATTTTGTCATTTCAAGAGAAAAGATAAATATACGCATGCTTATATGGACAAATTAGTTTTGACGTGTCCAAAAGATGTAGCTACATTACCGTCTATCATTAATAATTAAGACGACATTAGACACAAGGACATAATTAAAACTAATTGGAATGGTGTACGACAAAATGATACAAAATAAAGTGGATGTTTGAATCTACAGCAAACTGCATTAAACGCATGTTGCATGAAAAAGGAAAGATGTTTGGTTGGGCATTTCTATTGGTGGAAGAATCGATTATACTACCAAACGTGGAATGAAGCCAACGCGGTCCTATGGAGCTTTTGGGTGAAAATCGATTATTCTGCTGCATGGTTGGTGTGTAATTACTGTTACCTTTCCTCTACTACCTTCCATTTTCCTTTTCTGAGATCTCATTTCAAATTATGTTGCATCTCTCCTCTTCTTTGTGCTGCGTTGTGTGCTACCTCTCTCTTCTTCTCTGCATCTTACTCGTATGTCGTCCCCTTCTTTTATGTTCATACATTGTCATTCTACCTCTATCTCCTATCGGCTAGGTTCTTTGTGTTCGTTACTTTTTGGACGCAGAGCATGTAGACGATGATGAACAGTATATACATGTTTTTGACAATACAGAATCTATATATATGTTTCATATATGTTATATATATATATTCGTGGTCCAGTAATTTATATATATCTAACACATAAAAAACGAAACATAAAATTCACACACACATATAAATACCTAAAACATAAAACATATAAAATATATAAAACACATATAACATAATATATATATATATATATATATATATATCTATATATAAAACACAGAACACATATATATGTGTGTGTAGTTTTATATATATATATATATATATATATATATATATATATATATATATATATATATATATATATATATATATTGTCACATCCCAATTTCGAGCATGCGAGTAGTTCTATAACTTCGAGGGTGTACCTCTATAGTATCCTATAAAATTTCTGAATAGTTATAATACCTACAATTATATAAAACATAAATTTTTCAAGAAAAAGATTTTGCGTATATATGAAAAGTTCAACATAGTAAAACAGTAAATACAAGTCAAATATTATACAGTATATATATGTTTGTTAAATATATATATATATATATTGTCACATCCCAATTTCAGACATGTGAGTAGTTCTATAACCTTGATGGTATACCTCTATAGTATCCTATAAAATCTCTGAACAGTCCTAATGCTCATAACTATGAAATCATAAATTTTTCAAAAAAGAGATTTTTGCCTATATACATATGAAAAGTTCAACATAGTAAAACAGTAAATACAAACAGAATATTATACGGTACAATAAAACTTTCCAAACCTAGGTGACCAATAAATATTACAGAGCATTTCCTAAGCTTTTAAATTCCTAAGCCCTCCAGATAAACATGAAAAAATATCTTCAATGAATACTAATCCTCCTGCAAATTTTCTTCTTCCTTACTTACTGTATTTGAAAAAGATAATTATATAGAGTGTGAATTCATTAAAACTCAGTGAGTAAATGACTGTACAATAATAAATATATCACAAGTATAAATACCATAATCATTATCACAATAAGAACAATTATATTTATGTCTAGGGTTTCTATACCCTATGTATTCGATTTATGTTCAGAGATTCAATTTCTATTGTATTCATGTCCACAACCATTACATGCATTGATATCTTAGGAGATCAAGCCCTTAACCATTCCATGTGTATAATTACACGCATTGAGTATCTTCGGTCAAATCCTCAATCATTCCACGTGTATAATGACATGCATTGAGTATCTTTGGTCAAGCCCTCAACCATTCCATGTGTATAATTACATTGTCAATCATAATTCTCATCAACATAATTTTAAATCACACAATAAATTTTATTATCAAGTTATTATCACTAAATAGAGAATTTAATTAAAATTTCTAATTACGATATGAGATAAGATTTATATTTTACTTGAAATAAAAATAAATAAATTCAGTTAGCAAGCTCATCCACTTACATAGATTCTATATAAGAGTCACCTTTTTGAATTGTTACAAAGAAGAGCACGTAGCTGGATTTTAAGTTCCGCTACAAAAATTTTCACGAAGTTCAAATGGAGAAAGTCAGGGTTACTTATGTACAAAATACTATTCATATGTACGGTTACTATTTATACACATGAATACTATTCATATGTAAGGATACATATAGATACTATTTATATGTATGAATAATATTCATATGTACGAATATATATGGATACTATTTATATATATGAATACTATTCATATATACATATACGTATATATACTATTCATATATAAGAATATTATTCATACGTACGGATACTATTTATACCGGGGATAGCGAACGTAAGCCGTAAAAGGGTACACCAGAAAAGTTCCTAAGAAAGGGAGGAAGGTTACAATGGACGCTTTTAAGTATCAAGTCTTTCTTTAGCCAGACCTTTCCTAGATATGTATTCTTCACAGTTTCATACTCCATTCCGATAATCAGAAAATAAAAAGATTTTCAAACAATCGAGGATAATTCTTTTTTGATGTAGAGGATCAGCTAAAGCCGTAACCACGGAACATAGTAAGAATTTAACCTCTAAATAATTGCAAGAATTTAAAAGAGCATAGTATTTTTTACCTTGGTTCTAGGCTGAGGAGAAAAGGCCTCGAATTTCAAAGCCATAACGTCGGAGCGGGAGAAATTTGAGGAGAGGAAGGAAGAGAAACTGAAGGTGTGAGTTTAAAAGTGAAATAGAAGGGTCGAGAAGTCATGGTACTATGCTCTAATAAAATATTTAATTTACTATACACTTTAATAATTTAGTTTACTATGCACTTTAATAATTCTGTGCGCACATATTTTTCAGGATTATTATTACTATTAGAAACTTAAAGGGAAAATTATCCTTTTTTTAAACCTTTAAGTTTTTTTTCACTTTAGTCCTTTTCATTTTAGTCCCTAGAGAAATTTTCTCACATAAAACGTTATTTTTCTCCCAATCTCTTTTTAAATTTCTCTTATTCCCAAACCATATTTTACTGATGGGATAAATTTCATCCATTATACCTCACAATTTATGCAATCTATAAGTGAAAATCCATATTTTCAACAACATGCACAATCAAGATTCACATAAGTATACAAAATTAAATAGACAGAGGAATTATTTCCTCTAGAATAAATTATCATAGTTCGCAAAATTTTAAAATATATCGGGTATTATATATATACATGTTTTATGTTTTATATGTGTCTAATATGTGTTTTATAAGTCTATGTTTTATTTAGTGTGATTGAGGTCTTTAATCACACTAATCACCATTAATTATTAATCACCTAATTAAATTAACTATTTTTAATTAGGTGATGGATAACTAATTAATTAGTGATACTTTAGATTAATTATTTTTAATTAGGTGATGAATAACCAATTAATTAGTGATACTTTAAGTTAAGTATTTTTTTAATTTGGCATCATTAGTTTCAAAAATTCACTCATATGCTTGTTAGTGGTTACTAGAAAAGAGTTCCTGAAACAAGCAAACCACTGTATATCCTACTTCAGCTGATAAGGCAAAGACTAACTGGGATACAAAAACAATTGAATATTTTGTTCAAGCTTGCGTAGAACAAGTGTCTAAAGGAGAGCATAATGGAACCAGTCTTACCAAAAAGGGGTGGAAAGCTGTTCTAGCTAAATTCAATAGGCAAATTGGAAGAAATTATAGTCAATCCCAATTGAAAACAAATTGGACAGTTTAAGAAAAGAGTGGCAAGCATGACATAAATTGTTTGCACATGAAACCAGATTAGGTTGGGACAATATCAAGAACACTATTGATGCCCTTAATGAGTGATGGGATAAAAAACAATTGATATATGTCAATTTTAAATTTTTAAGTTGTAGATTTTTTTTCTTAGTGTATTGTGTTCTGATGACAAGTTCTAAATATATAGAAAAATCCTCAGTATGGCATGTTCAGGCACAAGGGCCTTTCATTTGCCCATGAGCTAACCACATTGTTTAAGGACGTGGTGGCCATTGGGCAATACACTTGGCACCATCATCAGGGGTACTGCCTCCTGGGTTGAACATTGACGATGATGATGTGTATTGCCTATCTTTGGACAATATTGTTGTGGACTTAGAGTAAGGTTCGGGGGACAGTGAGGAAGATCTCAACGGTGGAGCAACCAATGAGTGAGAAATATCAACTTAAATACCTCTCAAGGCACCATAAGCCAGAGCAATGGGGATAAGAGGAAGAGGACTAGTTCTAGTGAAAAAATGGGCAAAGCTAAACTACCTACTGCCAATAGGATAGTGGATGTTGTGAGTGTCATGGCAGAGACATGTTGCTCATGCCATGCTGACGCCTTTGGTGTCATTATTGGTGAAGTTATAGCTGAGCTTCTTACGTAGATGAAATTACTGATCATCTAAGACTTTATGCAAAATGTTTTGATTTAATTATGAGTAAGAGAGCAAGGAAGGTGTTTGTCGCATTGCGAAAGGAAGGTGCAAAGATCAGTTAGTGAATTGGCTTTGCTGTACAGCGTACAACCCATCAAACTTCACGAAGGACTAGTTTAGTAGTTAGATTTATATGTTTTTGTATTAGCGTTGTGGACGTCTTTGTATTATGTTGTCTTCATATCAGAACTAGTTGACTACCATTATGTGTTGTTGGATATCTTTTTTTTTAATTCAAATTATGTTGTTGGCATCTTTTTTTATGAATGTTAATTTTTGTTTTTTCCTGTGGACTTGTATCTGAGTTTTATTTTTAATAGGTGTCAATGGATATGGATGAAATAGATATGGCCGAAATAGCAAGTTATCTCATTGAAGACAATGACACGAATGAATATATCTCTATAGGTATGCTAATGAGTGAATATGCAACAAATTATTTATGTAAACAACCATGTCAAACAAGTGACCAAACTGGTCATGCACAGGTTCTAGAAATATTACAAGGGCATCCTGTTCATTGCTATGAGATGTTTCGCATGGAAAAATATGTATTCCATAAGTTATGTCTGGAATTAATTGAATGTGGTTTAAAAGGCACCACACAAATGGGAATTCAAGAGATAATTGCAATGTTTTTAAACATGGTTGGCCATGGAGTGGGAAACTGATTGTTACAAGAAAGGTTCCAGCACTCAGGGGGAGACTATTAGTAGACATATTCACTCAGTTTTAATTGCTTGCTTGAAATTGTCATTGAAATATATTAGGCTATGAGATAGTAATTTCGAGAGATTCCATTAAAAATATGAAATGATTGACGATATTGGTCATTTTTCAAAGATGTCATAGGAGTTATTGATGGAACTCATATCTACTGTGTGGTTAGCTCTAGTGAACAACCAAAATTTATAGGAAGAAAAGGAGTTGCAACACAAAACATAATAATTGCATGTGATTGGGATATATATTTCACCTTTGCTTTGCCAAGATGCGAAGGCACCACCTATGATGCTCGTGTTTTCCAACATGCTCTGACAACTCCTAAGATGAATTTTTCACACCCACCTCAAGGTATATCATTTATCATAACCGCAAATTGGTTGCACTTTTTAAAGATTTTTAGGTTTTGTTTGACAATTATTTTATTATCTTTTTAGGTAAATATTATTTAGTGGATGTTGGTTATCCAACACCAGTTGAATATATTGGTCTTTTCAAGTGTGAGTGTTATCACTTGCCTGATTTTAGATGTTCATTTAGATTTGACAACAAAATTAAGGTATTTTATTATAAAATATCATTTAAGTTTGAGGTCTATCATTGAAAGAATTTTCGGAGTATGAAAGAGTAGGTTTGTGATTTTGAATATGCCCAAGTTTAAACTTGAAATATAAGTTCGGTTCGTCAGTGTAACAATAACTATACACAATTTTATCAGAAGAAACACTAATATAGATATTGAATTTTCCCGTTTAGAAGATGAAAATGTGCTTCAAGAAGAGTATGCTGACCATGTTGATTCAGATTTCTTACGATGCCTAAATATAGTATCTCCATCAGAAATGGATCATGTTTGATATGCTATTCGTGATCAACTTGTAGAACATATACAAAATAATTGACAATTATTTATACTTTATTCAGTACATGTACTTCTATATCAATTTTAATTTAATTTTTACTTGAATTATTTTTTATGTGTGTTTGTTGTTCTTATTTTTCTTAACTCCAAGAGTAATCTTTAAATAATTATTAAAAAAGAATTAAATCAATTTGAAGATAAAATAAATAAATTTATTTTATTACAACATTCATAAATCAAATATTAGTACCAATAGTCAAATGAAATAAAACAATATAATATTCATACATTTTTTCTGGTAATTACACATTCAAAAGTGCTTTTGCTAACTAATATTCAAATAAAATTTATTTTTCAAAATCACTTTTCTAATAACAGTTTCTAAATATGAATCATGTTCATACAAAATTAATTCTGCTCAAACTTAGGTTATCCAATGAGTTTCCAAACACTCCCAAAGTTGTAGCCTTGTAGGAATAAATTAAAACTTGAGTTAAAATTTAAGAACATAAAAATTGCTTTTTGCCAAATGTTTTTTTAAAATAATAACGACTATTTGTAGCATTTTCAAATGGGCCTCCATAATGTTAATAAATCGTCCTAATATTTTATAATGAACTAGGCTCAACTAAAGGAAAAAGCCCACATGTTCTTAAATATTGCACATATTGACTCTTTTTGGTCAGATTATACATAATGACCTGTTTTTTTCTTTTTCTCTAGAAAAGAATTTTAAAAGTATGCCCGGCATCAAATATGAAAGGATATAGATTGGAGACAACGGAAAGGCACCAAAAAACCGAAAGGTAGAAGCATTATTCCATGAAATAGGATGGTTGTCTTAAAGGGAAGCTTGCATTTATTATAGAAGTCATTTTGCCTCTCTTTGGCGCCTTTTTCTCCATCTCTTTAGTCATTTTACCAAACGCTTTATTGCTCTGATGAATGAGTGGTTGAGAGGTTATTATTCTACAAAACCTCCTCCATTAAAAGCTTTCTTCTAAGAGAATCTTTTGAGTTGCCAGAAAGCTTTGTGAAAATCCTAGTTAGGTGAATGTTGTAAAAGCTTAAGAGTTTATCCTTGTAACCAGGTTGTGAAGATCTCGAGTGATTTTGTTGTGCATAGAGAGTGAAGGTCGTAAAAGATAGGAAGTTGATCCTTTATGGATTAGTTTCTAAATTTGATCTTTTACCTACAGCAAGATAAGTTTTCTTATTTTTTGCTTAAGAAAAAGATGTAGGATTTGTTATTGATATGAATCTCTATAAATTGATTGTGTTTATTTCTTATTCCTATTTGATTTTTTTTTCCCCAAAAGCAACGCTCTAATCAACAACTACCCCTTAAATTATTTGATTTCTGAAAGTCTCATCCTCCGAAAACTCTTCAGGAAGAAACTCTCAAAAAGAGAAATGTATTTTAAAAAGAAAAGTATTTGTTCAAAAATAAAATTATTTAATTCAACATTTTTCTTGTATAACTGGTGCACTGTCGCTTTCAATTAGAATAACATACTACTTTTTTAATATCTATTTGTGGACCTCGCTCGTTCTGAATTATGTTTATAAAGATTATTTGAAATCTGTTTTGTAATATTTTATCACGAATATCATGTTCATAAAATTGTACAATAATGTCTTGACTCACGATTTTGTAATTTATCAATGTAACTTAAATTATTATACTTTTTTCCAAATTAAAATATGAAGCGTTTGATTACATATTCATTATTCGATATTTTTAAGGAAAAAAAAGTATATTACAATTCAACTTTTGAACATCAAAACTGAAAACTCAAAGTATTATTTGCATTTTTATTAGAGAAAGAGTCTCATTTACAAATATATGATATCATCAAAACCTGGGTAAGAAATCTAAATAGAATGGGAGTTGAATCACCGGATTCACCCTCAATATTTTTCTAGAAGGATTCCCGGAACCCACTGGAAGAAAAATGAGAAAAATAAAGTATAAGACATCCTATCCCACTTAGTCTTTAGTAGTCCACTACCTTACTTTCCTTATCTCTTTCAAAACTGTCTATATCCAATTCACTATAGAGTCATTTTTCTCTTGCAAATAAATATATGTGGCCCTCCATGATTTCAACCAGGTCGCCTTCTCAAATGTAGCTGTACCGCACTCTTGTTAGGTGCCACTTTCATAAGCTACATATATATCTCCTGTTCCCTGACTGTCTGATGAAATGCCAAGCCGGCCCCTACCCCCTACCCCTACCCCCTACCCCCTATGTACAAATGCTTCACTTTCTATACAAAAGCTTTTACTTTATTGAGCAATACCATATTATCTGGCCACGCCAATTTACTATGAACGACGGATTCTAGTACATTCGAGAACCATGATGTGGTTGTGTTAACTATGGGCAGTAGTAGATGCCATGTTTCTAGAAGTGCTCCTTGTGGAACTCAAATTTTGTTGTGCCTTTTTCGTTGAACTCGTAGCAGAGTTTGCTAAGTTCTTTGGCCAACACTGGTGCACCACAGTAGAATACCCCTAATACGAATTAAGATAGCCACGATGTCAGTACAACATGAAAGTAAATGCTAACCACGTATTCTTCATGGAAATTGACTCACCTATTCGTCCATTGCAGTGCTTCGAACATATTTTGGAGAAAACTTTCTTCCAGTTAGGCCTAGCAAAATGAGTTCTCACCTGATGGTAGAAATTCAAATTGAGACTCAGTCATGAATTGAAATAACATACTCTGGCTAACATTATTTCAGAAAGTATAATGGCATAGGGTGTACCATATATTCAATAGGAAAAGAAATCTAAGTCTTACCCTAGTCCCAGAAACGATATCAACTCCATTTTTGGCATGGTTTAGTGCTTGTACCATGGTGATGAGGGCCGATCTTGCATCCCCTTCCTCATATACGCTGGTCAAGTAATTATGCATCTCAATGACACCCTGAAGAGCATTAATTGGGCATTGAACATTAGCCAATGCAACTAATATTTCATTTGTCTCGTCTCTCATCAGGGTAAAGAAATAACTAGAAGATGATGAATGTCGATAGTTTATATACCCTTTGATCGAGTTCAGCTACTTCATTCATGACCCCTTTGAACCAATCAAAAGAACCTTGCTCTCTCGTAACCCAGTAGAAATACGCATTTGTAGTCTTCAATGTTTTCTTCCGTTTTGGAGAAATTTTATTAAGAGATGGTGATTCTGTACTCCCAACACTATGGTCTGAACCTCTACTTAAATCAGAGACTGAATCCTGGACATCAATATCGACGATTGTTATCTTTATCGCATAAAATTTCCAAATTGGACTTTCAAATTATGGTCAGTAAAACAACGACTATAAGCAATAAAATATATCGTATTATGAAAGGAATCTATAAATATTTAGCACCCTATATGTTTACAACTCTCCAGCACAAGTTACTCACCGCCAGCTCCTCCATTTTGATAATGTTGTTGAGAAGATCTTTCAGAATGCTGATGAAAGGTGTTGCTCCTATTCCAAGACCGACAAGTAACAGGACATCATATTTTCTATAATCTTGTGCTGGTGCACCGTAAGGTCCATCTATCTTGAGCTTGGGCAAACTGTTTCAATAATAAATATTCATGATTTGTCATGAGGACGAAGAATTAGGAGCCAAAAATTGAAACAAATAATGGCAGGTGCATAACTGCATCTTCACCTTTTCTTGGTGGTTTCATCAGCCCTAAGTAGCCCACTCTTGCCAGCTACCGGAGGTTCACAGGCCTCTGAAAATACCCTCTTAAGTTCCTGTGTCCAGTCACCCAGTTGCCGTATGTGAACACTCAAGTAGTCATCACCAGGAGCAGAGGTAATAGAAAATGGATGCCTATCAAAAAAAAAAAAAAAGAAAAAACACAGGATAGTAAATTTTCCCAAAATAAACAGAGGATATTTAATTTTCCCAAATTTATTTTCTTTTTCTGTATTCCCTGATTTCTTTTTCTTCATTATTCAATTATATATAGCAAGCTTAGTGTAAAATGTGACATCACAATCAGAAAAAGAACATCAATATGGCTGCTGCAAAGTGCAAAACAATAGCAACTTACCACTCAAACGGAGAAACAGCAGGGCATTGCACAAACATGTATTGTCCGCTCTTGTAACGAAATTGTGGTGGCTTAGACATTTGCAATGTGAGAACATTTCCAGGATAAATGGCAACCTAAACGTTTCCACAATGCGCAAAGAGTATGCATGGTTAACAAGATTCTCTAATTTATAGCAAGTAGGGATGGGGCCTCGTGAGAAGCCAAGTAACAGCAGTTTCTGGGACTCTGTTGTGGTCAAACGCACTTGACAGTTGTGTGTTAAAGAAGTGGTGCAATATTTTTAAACGAATAGGAATAACTGTTCAAAAATGTCTAACGCCAAGTCTAGATTTTCTGCTCACCTTTATAAGACGGACAGTATAGAAACCAGAACGAAAAAATCTGAGTGTCCGTTCTCCCGCATATAGTAAAAGTGGAACCGCAAGGTACATCCATGTCTGTAAACAGAAATCAATATCATGCATCATGTAAATAATCACTGACTGCACTATTTTGAATTAGCTCCATATTTGAATAAAATTTATATACCGTTCGCTTGTACCATAGACCTTTGCGCACGAGGTAAAGAAAATGACCGTGGATGATTAGCAAGACATAGACAATGACAAACAGATGGTGTGAATACCAGAATGCATTGAAGCCAGTTAGCCTACTAAATGGTTTGGGCAACTTAATAAGATTTCTCCTGAACCATTTGGTTGCAAGCGTGAATGCTATGGCCATAAAAATCACCATCAGAATTCCAGTCACACCCTCGACCCCCTTAACTAGATCTCCATAACTGGGTTTATGTTTTCCAAATACACCATTCAGATACAGCTCATAATCATGTTCAGATGTATTTACAAGTTTTGGAAAATCACAGGTAATGTGATCGCCAGCGTGTAGTAAAATACCAATCACAATTGCTGCAGCGATTGTCTGCACATCCAAAAGTAAAATTGTAAACTATAATATATAGAAAGCTCTAGATATAATTACGTCCAAACATGTATAAGTTAATCCTATGTATTACATAACATGTAATAAAGCTTAGGATAAGGAATAATTTATCATAAAAAATATAGAAAGCTCTAGATATAGCCATATAGGACATTTCAATAATTCAATTTATTACATCTTGATATTAGTGGGAAAAAAAAAGTCCTTAAAAATTTTAAACCCTTTAAACATGAAGAATATCATTTGGTTTAACAAAGATGGACTTATTTTCTGTTTGTGCACTTCATTTTTTAAATTATCTCTGATTTTCCAATCAAATCCGCAAGGCTAATTGGTTGGTATTTGGTAACTTTGTAGACATTGCAGCATAAACTTCAATGTTAACAAAGCAACCGAAAAAATATGTCGTAATGGGGGAATTGGCATAATTGAAGTCATGAAATGGAGCCCACCAGAATAAGGTGTAAATCAAGACTTGAGGTTTGCTGGTGTTGGTGCGTACCTTGTGAAAATTGATGTTGTCGTCAAAAGGAACAAAGTAAGCCAGCTTGGTGGACCTGAGCCAAGTTATGGTGTTTCTACATACGGGAAAAAGTATGAGGGCCATGTTGAGCTTCAGAGTTTCAGCAGCACCTTTGGCGGTGCAGAGACAGTAACCCATAATAATGAAGGCATTTTTCCGCTTGTACTGTATGAACTTCCACGTAAACAGCCCAATCATTATTGCAACCCATAATGTTAAAACCCAGAGCCTCCTCCAATTCTCTTGCAAATAGTAAAGTAATAAGCGGCTCATCCTCCGTATAGGACTCCTCTTCCTTAGTCCTTGTAGGTTCTGGCTCAAGGCTTGGCTTGTGTAGCTTAGAGCTTGGCTGTAGTTGAGGTACGTGTCCTTTTGTAACAGAAGCGTCTCCAATTGCCATAGCTGCAGTGGCATAATTAATGATGCCCAAAATGCCTCAAATTTATCAGTGTTCAGTGGTTGAATCACGTAAAAAGATATATAAACATGTCATGACTACAGGAGAATGCAGCAAACGTGCATCCTCTTAGCTGAGGATCATGGAGAAAGGCCCACTGGGGAGCTCAACCATAAATTTTTTTGTTATGTTTTTCCTTTTCATTTCTACTGTACGGGGAAAATACTAAATACAACATTAATTATCACTCTATATTAAATTAATTATAAAAAACAAAAACGAATTTTCCAGTCTTCATTTAATATCCCAAAGACGATTTTTTTCTAAGTAAATTGATAAAGTGAAGTATTCCCCACTCAAAAAAAGAATGCAATTATAGCTACATTTCATTTTTTTTTTCCTGCTGCACGTATACGTCTACATTTGCTTCATTGGCCACAAGATCGAGAACAAATAATTAAAAAAGTCAATGCAATTAATTCCTACATTTATAAAATTACAATAAATAAGTCAATTATATTCTTTGTTTCTGTGAACGAGTAATTAAATTATGAAAAAAAATTTACACAGAGTTTTCATATTTTTGTTTTCAAAATTTTCAATCAAAATATGATAGATATATGATATTTAAAAATAATAATATATTTTTTACAACTGAATATGGTATATAATTAATTTTTTTTTCAAAAACTTTTTTTGCACATATTCCATTTTTAATAAAAAAAAATTGATAATAAAAATATAAATAACTATACATAAGTTTAGTTCTTAAATTATAACAACCAATAAAATTCAGGCTGGACGAAAGAAACTTTCATGCATTGCCGGGTCAACATTCACTTAATACGGATATAAACCAAGACAGGGTCACAATTTCGGGATATAATTAACCAAACCACGGAATTTACTAAAATTTACAGTTTACCACGTACCAAATCCTTTAAGAGCATTCATTATGACGTTAATAAATTGCAAAAGGAAAAAATGTATTGATTAAATCAGAATATGTAACTCCCACCTCGATGTAGCCTAGTCTTTCAGGGTCTAACTCCTCCATGATCAGAGCTGCATATTCTTCTGCCTGCTCCTTCAATCTTGATAATTTATTTGCTGAAGCGCTTAACATAATTATCTGGAAATCAAAGTCGATTTAACAATAGATATACGCAAAATTTGACGTTAAATTTCCATAAGCAGATAGTACTTAGTTCAGAAAGTATAAAATGACGACTATGCCCCCACCAACCCCACTAAAAACATAATTATAAAATCCCAAGAATTTGGTAAAGTCAGGAAAAAAAAGGTGCCATCTGTATGAAAGAAGCTTGAAAAGTAAGACCAACTACACTGACTCTTGAATATAAGCCAACTAATAATTATGGGTAAGATGCTTGAGAACATGGGAGAACGTCATGACTGAGAATACCCAGTTTTCTCCATTACTTTGCATATTCGTATTGAAGTAGTTAATTTTTGGAATTTGAGATTTAATTACACTCAACTAATCCTGCCTACTGTTGATTATTAAACTCATTTGACACTGATGCTACAAAAACGCACTAAACTTGGGAAGGACAACCTAGGAGGGGATACTTTTTGGCCAACTCCACTATATAAAGCTAAGTTTAATTAGCTATTTAAATTGAAATAAAAAATTAGTACTTCAATTATAAGCCAAAAAGTCAGACGTTATGTTATTTAGAAGGGATGAATAGACTGATTAACAATCAAATGCAATTAATTATAAACAAGAGAGATATGATGATTCCGTTTATTAATTTTGTTCACCTCTTTCACTTCTTCTTCGGCGATTCGACCATCTTCGTTCTTGTCCACCCTGTGAAGATGATAAAAATTTATAAAAACATGTAAGGATAATATTTGAATTATAAGCAACGAAAGTATCAAAGTTTTGACGGATATATTATTATTAAAGCAAATATACAGTGACGCTTTGTCCTCCCGCGGCAATTAAGAAAGAGTGTCTTGGCAGGAAGTGCATATATATTTTATTAAGGAGACCAGTATTTTTTTAACTAATTAAATAAATAAACTAATCCATAGTGATTATTAAATGATTACATGTCGAAGAAGATTTGAAGCCGCGAATCAAAACTTTGATCGGTAATTTGAGACCAGAATTCGTAGAGATCATCTCTACTGATTTTGTCAATCTTCATTCTTCGTCGACGACTGAGAGCATCGAATAGTTCCAGAGCGAATTCCTTGGAATCCTTCATCCCTTCAAAAACAACATAGACTCTTAAATCAAAAAAGAGAAATTTTATGCCAGATCTAAACAATAGTAAACTTTTTCTTGTTTTCATGTCCGAAAGTTCGCAAGACTCAATGTATTCAAATCAGGGGACTCTGTTAATCTGAAGGGCAAAACGAGCTGAACAATGAGAAAAGTTTAATTGAAGACAAGATGCACCTATGCATTGCGCAAAATCGGCACGATGAAGAAAACCGTCTTTGGCAAGTCTATCGAAATTGCTCTGCACCTGGTTCCAAGCATCGACACCATTAGATTTACTGCTGATAAATTTCAGGCCACGAAGTGCTTTCTGAGCACCAGAGCGAGTCCGATCAAGCTGAGCACGCTGCTTCCTGAGAGCTCGAGCTGCCAAAGCCGTTTCGAAACCACCTCCACCGACTCCTGCGATTCCATTCTGAGCAGAGGAAGAGGATAGAGTGCGCGTTGCATGGCCGTGGCTCCAGGAGAACCGGCGAAGCTCCGCTTTAAGCTCCTGTGAGAATTGCCGGGCCTTTGAAACCGCCTCTGCTTTTAGCTCCTGCGAGAACTGCCTCAGCCTGTTCGACGGGGTCCTTCTGATCGTCGGCGACCTCGAGGCGGACGACGGAGTCTCATTTCCGCTAACGGCAATTCCGTCGTCGATGTTTATGACAGCAGTGGCCGGCTCAACGCTGCGAAGAACGATGGTGTGATCATCTTGAAGATCGAGAGTGACCTCAACAAACTCCTCGGCGGCGGAATTGGAATCAGTACCGGGCGAAGTCCCGGCGCTGACGGTTGCCTTCCCGGGAACGGTGTCGGACGCCCATCGGCGCTCGTGCTTAGGATTACCTCTCATTGATCAAACAAGACAAATTAATGAAACCAGAAGAATGAATGTATTGCCTGCACTCACTGATCTGCTTCTTCGTTTTCGAAACCAGAAAAACTTTTATCATTCGAAAAGGAATGTAATCACTCGTGTAATTACAAAGACCAAATAATGGAGGTGGGGTAGAAGTTTGCAGGAGGAATAGGCGCTGTCAGAATGGGAAAAGGACACAGAGAGGATCGAAGGGAAGAGGGACCATATGTTTATGGTGAAGGGAGGTTTAATTAAGGGTTGAGAAAGGAGAATGAGGAAGAACAAATGTACCAGCAAGATTAAATTAATTATTAGTTTATATATATATATATAAACACGTAGGAATTCGGGTGCTATTCTAATTTCTAAGTCCTACGGCTAAATGCAGGAGTGGGAATGGGGAAAGAGGCTGTGACCACTGACCGCCAAAAGGTGTCTTTGGTGTTTTGCGCACACAGTGGAGTGGCTTGACGCGGATGGACTGGCTTTTGGAGGAAGTGGCAGAGGCTATGAATCATGAATTCAGAGAGAGACTCTATGGCGGAAAAGGAAATGGAATATCTATATTTTATGCTACTGGGTCCCGCCTTTCCAGAGCTCCCGAGTCGATGCCATGGATCGCCGAGTCAACTCCCCCACGCCTCTCTGCATTTTTTCAGGAGAAAACCTAGCCCACTTCTTTATATTTTTACCACTAGATTCTCTGTTTACAATTCTATGATTTTTTCAATCATAATAAATTATTATATATTTCTTACAATTCATTACTGTATGATTAGTTTTTTAAGGAACCTTACACATTTATTCTATTTTTAGTTAAAAACTTGACTTCAAATATATAACAAAACTACATGGTCCTTTTTTTTTTTTTTTGAGTTTTGCTATGGAGAGTTCTAGGTCTTTAAAATTCAAGCTTTCAAATGTTAGATTAATTTTAAAATTTGTATAATTATATATATATAATATTCTTTTTTCAAACAAAACCAACTTATAAGAGCTCAATCCTTAAAAGGCTAAACTCTGTGGCAGAACTCTTTCTTTATTTCTTTTATTACGTCTTCCATGAGCTAGTGGGTTAAAATTTGTGTTGACAATCTAAATATATATCCTAAGATCTTGCTTATCATCCAAACCTAAAACGACTCAAAGTTTTCGGAAAAAAAAAAATACTACATTAACTTGTGTCAACATGTTTGCTCAGTTATCATTAATTCCGGTATTTCGTTTTATTAAAAAACTATTGAGTGTTTGAACCAATTAATCTATTGGAAATTTTAAGCAAAGACAACTTGTGTATACTGAGGTCTTTTTAGTAATCTCATGTATCAGCTTTAATTGTTTTGATAAGAAAACTTACGCTCAGAACATTATCAATTAAATGTTTCGTGATTATAAAAATGAATAAAGATTGATTTCAAACGTCCTCTACCAACTGAATATTAAAAATTGTGAGCAAATAAACCACGTATAAAATTATGTATCCCGATGAAGTGCTCCATTTGCTTACAATTCTATCCCCTTTTTTTAAAAAAAAAAATTAAATTTGTATGACTTCATGCATAAGAACTCTCATCATAGAGATTTATATCCAAAATAGAACACGATGCCACGTATTGAAATGGATGAACGAAGTTGCAAGCAAAACAGCGGCACTGTGTTTCTTCTTATAGATGAATATGCAGAGCCCGTGGAGGCAAAGAAAACCCGAAATATTTTCAATTTCTTTATGGCTCCCGTAAATACATTATTCCAGTTCTTCTTTTGATCTTTTCGAAGTTGATACCTTGAGTACCTGGAAATTTAAATATTAAAATTAAGTGTATATTCTTAAATTTACCCAAACTTCTCAATAATATGTTCGATCTAATTCTAAGAAAACTACCCAATATTTCAACAGATAAAATGTCGCAGCCATGCGAAAGCCAAAGGAATCTCAAAGAATAAAAAACGGGGATTAAAATATATATTTGATCCTTATAGTTTAATTTAACATTAAATTTAGTTTCTATACTTTTAAAACTCTAAATTTGATTCTTATAATTTTCAAAATAATTAAAAATAATCTTTAGCGTTAGTCAACGGTTAGTAAACTATTATATGTGCACATGTGGTATTAATTAAGACTCTTCATTCAATATTTAAGTCCACATCAAACGTTATAGTAGTTTTACTCACTTACTATGCATAATTTTTTTCAAAAACAAAATTTCTTGATATTATGTACAGTCCAAGTTGGATCTTTTGCTTGGACTGTACATAGTAACAAAATTTTTTTTTGAAAAAAAAAAGATTACTAAGCATGATGTGGCATATGAGTAAAACTTATGTAACATCTGATGTAGACTTAAATGTTAAATAAAGAATCATAGTCAATGTCACATGTACACATACAATGATAAACTAACATCAAAGACTATCTTTAATAATTTTGAAAAATAAAATGACCAAATTCAAAAGTATAAAACTATAAAGACTAAATTTAATGTTAGGTAAAATTATAGGCATCAAAGAGCATTATTATAAAATGAAAATTATTTAAGGCTTGGCTCTTTTAGTGTCAAAATGCATACAGGAGCAAGAGGAAAAATGTGCTATTATGTTTGAATAGAAACTATGGTTGAACATGGTCCTCATTAATTATTAATCTGGTTAGTTTTATTAAAAAAAAAAAACAAGTGACGGAGATATATTTCCTATTGACTTTGAATTTAGATATGAAAGCTTGTAATCCATGTCCAACTAAAGTAAACATGTGACTTGTACCATAAGTTATACTTTGTAGTTTGGTAGAAAAACAAATACAGGACACTAATCGGCCCGTTCCGTTTAAGCAGAAAAAAGAAAAGGAAGAGACAAAAATTAAAAGAGGAAGGAAAATTAAAAAAAGCACATTTGACAAATATCACTCACCAACCGCTTCATTAAAATAATAGTAATTAAATTTTTGAAAAAATGCCAACAAAACAGGTTAAAAAAGTCTTCCCAATTGCAGCTATTTGACGCAATAAAAATGATTTTCTGCCATGGGAATAACCATTACAGACTCACAACCACACATATCACATTCTCCATGCTCACCAAATTGATTTAATTATAAATTATGGACTTCTATACTTTGAAGTAAAAGTACTTTCCTTTGGATGTTTATTTTTGTACATTGATTTGTTGATTGTCTCAAAAAATAAATAATATATTTATTTTTCTGTGAATCGTTGAATATCATATTTAACGGTCTTGATTTTATTTTATTTTTTTTTAAAAAATCACTTGATATCTAAATTATTAGAATTGAGATCTAATAACTCGTGGAGACAAACATTTTATTTATTTTCTAAGACAGTCCACACCCTGTTATTTTTGTGTGTTGACTCAAAGTGTGGCATCAATTAGGGGTCCTCCTCAAAATTGATTAAAACCAATGTCCTTAAACAAACTAAATCACAGCGAACAAAAATTGATAATCAATTTAAATATATATATATATATATAAACCATTGGATTCAATTTATAGTTTGGTACCTTTATTACCGCACATTAGAAATATTAATGCACCAAATACTATATGTCACAATATTGTTTAATTTGATAGAATATTCTAAAACCATTTTTAATTTTTAGTTAAAAAAGTTTTTTTTTGAAGTTACAATTGTATTATTGTTTTTATTAATTTTTTTGACGAAAATTGTGATTTTTTAAAAAAGATAAATTATGCCAAAAAATAAAAGCTCAAAAATAGGCCCAAATCATCTACCCTGAAGGGACCATATTATACATTGATTTAATTTGATTTTTTACATAAAACCAAACCAAATAATTTGTCTTTCTTTAAAATCAAACATAGCAGTTTGATTTGGCCTAATGTTGAAATTCATCTAAATCAACCACAAAACACCCCTTAGCATCAAGGTTCCATGACGAAAATCTAAATGATGGATTGAGTCATAATCAAATTATACTGTTTGAGCGTCTGCTTAACGCAGGTTAAAAAAAAAAAAAGAATTACGCCATAATTAATAATTATTATTTTTGTCATAATGATAATTAAGCGTTTCATTCTAACATTATATATTGTAGTGAAACATAAAAGTAAAAAGATGAATGGTTGGTTGGAGGGACTAAGGGAAAGGAAGTTCACCAACCTGCTGAGTCTGGGTTCACATTAATTTGTGTGTGTGTGGAGTCTGGAGACCATAGAATTGAATTTCAAGTAACTAAAGGTAAATGAGAAATCATGAGGTTTGGTGCTGAAGTGAATCACGGGGCACGTGTCAAGGATGCCTCCGCTTGTGAATTTAGAATTTGGATCCCTTCTCATCATGACTTGGTCTTCAGCGTTGACCCTCTTGTATACACCCACTTAGGATTTTACATCCATTGTTTGAATTCCTTTACATTTTTGGTGTGGTCATTCTAAACCAATAATAACGTACATCAACAACAGCACAAGACATTAAGCACGGCAAATAAATAATATAAATTTCAACTTGCCGTTCTCTGCAAATTAAGTTACAATTTTTTATAATTTTATAATTCAATTTTACCGTTGTTTCCCTTGAATGCATAATATTATACTATTATATATCCAAAATCATTTTATTTCGAGGCGTGTGAATTTGATATTGGCTAATTGTAATAATAGCAACGCTCTAAAAAGAGTAAATGTTCGGTTCTTCAAAATACTAATTTGAGGAAAATTTTATTCTTGGCATTCAATAAATTTAACTAATGAATTAAAATTGAAATGGTGAACTAATCTTTTTTTAAAGAAAAGAAAAGAAAAGAAAAAGGGGTTACATGTCGGTCAAATGCCGTACTTGACTTCATACATGTTCATCATCATGTTAAATGTAAAAGTCAATCGTAAGTGGAAGCGAAGAACAAAGAGAAAAGGGAAAATACGCGAAAAACAAGCAAAAAGAGAGAAATATGAACCCTAAAATAAAGATACAAATTAATTTTCTATTTCTACGAGGCTAGCTTCCGATTAATTTGCATGTTTCCCCTAAAAAAGAAGTAAACAAATGGCTATGTGGGAATATCATGAATTTTTGTGTGTGAAAAACCAAATGAAAATGAAAGCGGGAACTTAAACAGTGCCAACATCATGATTCCATAAATAACATACAAAGCTCTTCTGTTATTTTCAGCCCCACACAAACACGTTATTTAATTAGTGGAAGAAAAAACCAGACATAAATATGTGGTACTTTCACTAATTCTACATGACAATGGACAAATTGACGGTGGTAAGTTCAGCTTTTAAATTTATTAATGACGTAGAAATTAAAAGTCAGATTATTTTTTTTAATAAATCACTGCTGAAGACGTTGGCGCTTTCGTAAAACTATTATATCGTCAATTGCTTCGATTATTTATTCTGCTGGTTAAATAAAAACATTGGAGGATGTCGCATTCTTTTCTTTGACAGAGAATATGGTATTTAAGAAAAAGAGAAAGACATTGATTATGCGACAAAATCTTTTTAGCATTAATTAGAAAGCGTACCCTTTAGTATTTTCCTATCAGATTGCTATGAAAATAGTGATATTGGTTCTGCCGACTTGGAACTGTATTTTCTTTTAGATAAATTTTTTTTTAACAATGCTGAAACTGAGGTTTTGCCAAAGCTTTCGTGAAGATATCAGCTAATTGAGCATTAAACGCCACATATTGCGGAAGCACGAAACCTTATTGATGCTTCTCACAGACTACATGGCAATCAATCTCTAAATGTTTAGTGTGCTCGTGGAAAACAGAATTGACAGTAATATGGAGTGCTGCTTTACTGTCACACCATAAATTAATGGGTTTTCTATAGTTTACACGAAAGTCACGCAACAAATAACTCAACCACTGTATTTCACAGACAACATACCCCATCCTATGATACTCTGCTTCTGCAAAAGAACGAGCTACTATAGTATGCTTCTTGGTTCTCCAACTCACCAAAGCTGGTCCAAGCAAGATGTAAAACCCTGTAAATTCTACTTTTCGAGCAAAAACCCCACCCTGCATCACAGAAACCATTTGGCTGTAAGGTATTGGTTGTAGGAAAAAAAAGCCATTTAAAAGGGCACCCTTTTAAATAACGAAGAACATGAATAGTAGCACTCCAATGTTGCTAGCAAGGTGAACCCACAAATTGACTTAATTATTGCACAACAAAAGTAATGTCAGGACTGGTAAAATTTCAATACGACAATCTACCAACTAGCCTTCTATACATATTGGAATCTAACATAAGTTCCCCTTTATTTGTAAGAAAATGTTGGCCCTTAAAGAAAGGCATAAGAGCAGGTTTAGTGTAATACCCGTTAATTTCGAAATATAATTCGCTTAAGAGTATTTTAGAATTCTACAACGTTACTTTAGTTATTTATTTTGGTCATTTTTTATTTTCATATTTAATTGTTCTCTTTGAATATTATTTATGAAAATTGAGTTAAATGACTGGACTAAATATTTGCACCATGTGGGATATATTCTAAGAATGGTGAAATTCATGGAAAAGTGGTTTCAGAATGGTCAATTAGTCCATTTATTGTAAATTGACTGGATGGGTTTGGATGTTGGGTTATGGATACCCATGGGTTATTGAATAACCCATTAGAAATATTTAATATAAAGTTTCAATAGTACCCTTTCATTTTCACGCATAAGGAAAAAAGTTGAGAAGTGAACAGTAACTTTGTTTTCTCTCGTTTCTTCATCCTTTTCTCAAATCCTTTCCTTGATCTTCAGAGTTTTGATTATTTATTCGGTTCAAAAGCTTTGTAAGGATCAAAGGTAAGCTTTAATCTCATTATTTTCCTTAAATTTCAGTTTATATGGAAGATTAGAGGAGGTTTTGTTCTTGAAGATTTTGATGATAATTCATGAATCTCAGTTGTTTTAGAAGTTATATTTGAGTTATAATAGGTTAAAAGAGTTGAAATTCTGGTTTTGAAACAAGAAAGGAAAGGATGAATTTGTGAGAAATTTCTGCAAAAACTTCTGCAAAACTCGAGTTACTGTAGCGACCAGATTTTGGGAAATTTTCTTCGAGTTACTGTAGCAGTTACTGTAGTGTCGGCAGTCAACAGTACTGTAGCAGTCAACGTACTGTAGCGAACCGGCACTGTAGCGAACTGACACTGTAGCGAACCGTACTGTAGCAATCAGAAAATTTTGCGTATTTTCGTGATTTTGTTTCCTTTCTTATGTTTCCTTGTAATATATTTTACTAGGAAATTTTCCTACACAAATTCTAGTGTGGAACAAGGTAAACTTGGACAAACATCAAGGTGAGTGAATAACCTTGCTCAGATAATTTGATATTACTAGTCAAAGTACAATATAAGTCCCATTTACAATATTATTTGGATAATAAGCAATCAATTTTCATATGGGAGTATATGATGATCGGTAGAAATAAGAGTATGTAGAAATTATTTTATTTCATGACAATTGTATTATGTGATAAATTCTCACTATCTTGTCAATGAGTAAAGATCTACGGGATCTAATACACGAGTTTGAAAGGGTTAAAGTCTCATACTACTCGGTGTATATCTAAGAAAGCTCATACACGAGTTTGAAAGGGTTAAAGTCCCATACTACTCAGTGCATATCTATGAAACCTATACACGAGTTGAAAGGGTTAAAGTCTCATACTACTCGGTGTATATCTAAGAAAGCTCATACACGAGTTTGAAAGGGTTAAAGTCCCATACTACTCAGTGCATATCTATGAAACCTATACACGAGTTGAAAGGGTTAAAGTCCCATACTACTCAGTGCATATCTATGAAACCTATACACGAGTTGAAAGGGTTAAAGTCTCATACTACTCGGTGTATATCTAAGAAAGCTCATACACGAGTTTGAAAGGGTTAAAGTCCCATACTACTCAGTGCATATCTATGAAACCTATACACGAATTGAAAGGGTTAAAGTCTCATACTACTCGGTGTATACCGATGAGATCTTATTCATGAGTTTGAAAGGGTTAGAGTCCCATACTACTCGATGTATAAGACAATTAATTATATGAGTAAATGTGGTATTTGTACTTTTGATATTTTATATAGTACAGTTATTTACTTACTGAGTTTTTAAATAAACTCACACTCCCTATGATTATTTTTTTCAGATACAGAAAACAAAGAACAAGAGTATCCGTTTGAAGAATAGAAGCCCCTTGGAATTATCCTGTATTTCTGTCTGGTGGGATACCAGTACTTATTAATGTTGATACTAGGAACGCTCTGTACTTACTATAGGTCTCCTAGGCTTGCGATGAGATAGAAATATCAGACTATGTATGTCTATAATTGCTTATCAGATGAATATAATTCTGTAGTGTGGAATGAATGATTAAGGTTGAATGTAAAACCTTACAGAATATATGTAAATAACGTATGTTTGAAAATTTTATCAAATGAGTAGTATTTTTTCACATGCTCAATTTTTGGGATGTGAAATTTAGACCCCAAAAGGTCGGTGTCTAAAAGAATATCCAATATGTATTTACGCTGATTAATGTATGTTCCCTCTAGACCTTGGGCAATCTCTACCCAAGAAAATATTCCATGTATCCTAAGTCTTTTATGTAAAAGCTTTGTACGTAAGACCTTTAATCTCTCTGATTACTTCTTCACTAGTGTCTATAATGATCAGATCATCAACGTAAACTAATATAACATTAAAAGATTCAATAGTGTGTTTCAAAAACAAACAATGGTCACCAGAAGACTGTATAAAACTAAACTCATGAAGGCATCCGACTAAATTCTTTATTCCTTTAATATCCAACTTGTTTTAAGCCATATAAAGAACGCAACAATCTGCAGACTTGTCTAGGTTTGGTTTTAGTATAACCTTGAGGTGGAAACATGTAGACTTTCTCAACAAGCAATCCATGGAGGAACATGTTATTAATGTCAACCTGATGGATAAGCCACTGGTTAGTTGTTACTACTGCAAGTCTGTGTAATCAATCCCTTTGATATGGTGAAATTCCTTGGCCACTAGCCTAGCCTTGTAGCAGTCTACTGTGCCATCAGGACATTGTTTTATCCTAAACACCTATTTACTTCCTATTGCCTGTTTCCCAGGTGGTAATTGAACCATTTCCCAAGTCTTATTTCTTTCTAGATCCTCTAATTCTTGTTCCATTGCCTGAATCCACTCATTGTGTCCCTTGGCTTGATCATAGAACTTGGTTCACACTCAGAATACACATTAGCTAGGAAATTAATATATTCAGGTTTAAAATATGGTGAAACAACATATGGACAAGTAACAGGGGTGTAAGCTATAGGTGCAGTTACTGAATGTTTGTTAACAAAATTAAGAGAATTTGTGGTAATAAAGGCATTTAAAGTCTTTCATCCAACTTGGTGCTTTCCTTTGTCTTGTGCTATATATGTTATTGCCATCAATACCTGTATCTCTTGTTGGTATTTCTTCTATTTATGGTATTGTTCTTGTGGCAGGTACTTTTTTGAAAATCATTTGAGTCATTGGACTCCTTTTCTATAGTAACATCATTAGTAATAGGTAAAGGAAGAGACACATTATCATTATTAGAACAAGTATTATTAAAAGGAAAGATAAGTTCATGAAAAATACATCTCTAGAAACAAAAACTTGCTTTGAATCCATGTTATAAAGCTTGTACCCTATTTATGAATGAAGAAAAAATATTTGCAGTTTGGGACTTGTGATGAAAAAGGTATGTCCAAGTAGCTCGACTAAAATCGTCAACAATAGTGAGCATATAACTTGTCCTATTAAGTGAGGGCTGAGAGTATAGTCCCCACACATCCATGTGAGTCAACTCAAAAATATTGTTAGAGCAACTAGTTTTTGTGTGAAAGGGTAGTCTTACTTGTTTAGCTTTATGACAAACATCACATACTTGCAAGTTAATTTTCTTAGTACTGGTTAAATTGATTGTGATTTCAGGAGAGTTAAAAATGTTGTAAAGTAATATATGGCACATGTGCAAGACGTTTGTGCCAAATATTAACTTGCAAAGAATCATAATTTGAGTAAGGGTGTTCTAAAGAATAAGAAAATTCGTTATTCAAGCAAGCGGTAGTATTTTCACGAAAGAATCCATTATTCATATCATTTGTTGACTTATTACGCTTTATGCTATTACCGATGTCAAAATTATTGGCAACTATAGAGGTTTTATCAAAACCATAAAGGTTCCCAGGAACCTTTCCTCTTGCAAGAATAACATTAGTCCTCGGGTCCTGTAAGTGATAGTAATTAGGATAAAAGGCAAAACTTAAATTTGCAACAACACGTAATTTATTCACTGACAAGAGATTAAATTTAAAATAGGGTGTATAGAAAACTTCATGCAAGATCAATTTAGGTGATAGAGGCACATCACCAGTACTGGTAACATGTTTTGTGCTCCTATCAATAACTTTATAGGAATTGAGTAAGGAGTTTTATACAAATTACTTAACAGTTTCAAGTCAGCATACATGTGCATTGTAGCCCTAGTGTCAATAATCCATGACCCTGGTTCTAAATTTTTAAGCATGTTAAAGGTAGTATGTAGAGTAGTGATAACAATTTTACCTGCAAAATTATCATCTTCCAAATCATTGGTTCGGATCAGATTGACAGTATAGTTTTGAGTCTTACCAACATTTTGAACTTTGCCCTTGATTTTATCTAATTCAAGTTGTAAATTCTGCTAAAGGTGAGTGACAAATGCTTGACTGGTGTTAGTATCTTCAACAAGATCAAAGGGAGTCTTGTTTATTTCTACTTTGGCCAGATTTGCACCTTCCTTTTGTTCCTTATATTGTTGGTACCACTCTGGGTATCCATTAAGTTGGAAGTAGGTATCCCTAGTATGTCCAGACATATTACAGTAATCACAGTGCCTTGTGTTCTTGCTTATCCCTTGTCTTTTATTCTTGCCTTGGCTTCCACGACCCTTGGCTTGATTTCTTCCTCTACCTCTTCCATATGAGTATTGTTGTAATTTTACCAAGAATGCACTATTTTCTTGTGTGGAAGTCTTGTCATAAATTTGATTGACCTCCCTTTGTTTCTCAATGCGAAGAACCAATGAATATGCCTTATTTACGCTAAGCAAGGGTTCCATAAGCAGCAACTGTCCTCTGATTGAATCATATATGTTGTTCAGGCTCATGTAGAGGCCCATGAGAAACTGCATGAGTCTGTTTGAATTGATAGTAGCCAATATAACCTTTGCTACACCACAGGTGCATTCCAACATAGAGGTTAAACATGTAAGTTCATCCCAGTATTTTTCCAAGTTTTGTATAATACTGTGCAACAGTCATATTTCCCTGCGTCACCATGGATATTTTCCTCTAAATTCGATACAATAAGGGGCCGTTGCATTCTCCAAATCGCTCCTTGAGCTCATCCCACAATTCCTTGGCAATATTGAAATCCCTCCACTATATCTTTGGCTATAGAATTTAAGATCCATGATCTTACCATACAGTCCACTTTGTGCCATTGCTCATATTTGGCATCCTTTTTGTCCGATGGTCCACATTTTCCATTGATGAATCTAAGTTTTGTTTTGGCTCTAAGGGCGATCCTGACTGAGCAACTCTTAGTCAAGTAATTGTTTCCGGTAAAGAGTAAAGTAACTAGATTCATTCATGGGTGAACTCTACAAAAACAAGGGATCATCTTTGGCACTATCTGTGAATTCTTTACTCGTCGTCATTGCAAGTAAAGAAAATGATTGTTGGGATGTCTACAAGATTGAAACTTGCTCTGATACCATGAACAAGTTTAGAATGAAAAATTCATGTTCTATATTTCTGATTTTCAAGATACAAAAAGATATCTCCCGCAAAAGAAAGTAGGGGATTTAAAAGGGAAAACGTAAACCTAACTAACTAAATTGACTAACTGACTTCAAACGACAATATTTTGTATATAACAGCAGAAAACATATTAAACCGACAACAAAACATACAATGAACTAAACAGGATCAATATGACAACATTCTTCCAACTTTGACAATGACTACATCAGTATTTGTCGTTAACAATGTAGACGACATTGAATTTTAAGACAAAATTAAAACTAACAAAAAAGATGTGGGACAAAATTTAAGACAAAACTAAGTTTTGAGATGAAATTAAAACTTAGGCCAATGTTTTTGAATGAAAATGATGCTTTTTATCTTTTATTAAAATACTATCTATTAACCTAAGCATATGTTGTGAGTCTTTTTTTTTCTTCCAAAGACAAAAATAGAATATTTGTAACATTTTATTTTGAATTAATAATATAAAAGTGTATATTAGGGATCAAAGTTTCAGCTCCTTGTCGTAAAAAAAGGTTATCACAATAAATAAATTTAAAATAATTTTTTATGTTAATAAAAAAAATTTTAACCCAAAGATATATGATATTTGAATTACTAAATATTAAAAATATATAATAAAAAATATTTGTAAATAAAAAAAATAAAATTAAACCAAATTATAATGTATTTTATAATTACAAAGAATGAATATATATATATATATATATATATATATATATATATATATATATATATATATATATATATATATTAGAAGCAAAAGAAATAGATGTATAATTTTAAAAATTTATAAGAAAGACCAGTGTAATTTACAAAAAAAAGGCATACATACTCACACCATCATACGGTAACCGTAGAATGACTTTTGTTTTTTGGGTTGTGTTTGGTAGGAAAAAAAAATAGTTTATAACTTATTTGACTAACTTATAAATTTGGTACAAGTGTTTGATAAATGAACTTATTTTAATAGTTTATAATTTATTTTAAAATGTTTCTTTGAATAATTTTTTTCTTATTATATCCTAAGTATTTTATTAGAATTTTCATTATACCTCAACACCTCTCTGCATCTTCTCTGTCATCTCTAAGTATTTATATATATATATATATATAATATTATATATATATATATAATAAAATAATATATATATATATAATTAATTATATATATAAAATAATTTAAATTAATTTAATTAAAAAATATATTTATTTTTATTATTTGAGATTATAAAATATTTCTTTTTTTTATATCTATAAATAAATTTAATAATTATTTTTATTAAACACTTTTAATTCAATAAGTTAATTTAATAATTTTTAATTTTTAAAATTTTAATTAACTCAATTATTTTTGTCAAATAAAATTTTGATATATCATACCTGGTATACGGAAAAAAAAAAAAAGAGAGTGAAATGGGGATATGTGAATAAGTAGGCTTCTAGAAGATCATTACGTATAAAGCCCAGAGATGCCAGGGGTCCACCACAAACTCGCAAGTCAAACGCTCACCAACTCCTATCCCTTAGAAGAATTTTTTAGAGGCACAAATAATTAATGCTACATTTTAATATTGTCCATTGTTATCGATGTTCCGTAATGTTATTGCTCTTTACATTAATCATCATCATACAACTTCAATTCCTCGTAAAATTAAAAATAATAAGAGGTTCAAGTTCTGTAAAGTTGAAGCGGTTTTTATTGGCACCCACTTATATTATCCCCCGCATTTCAATTGCGTCTCATCTCATGTCCTTTTCCCCATACTTTCTATTTGTCGTTTGCATCTCTCCATTGTCTTGCTAGCACGTGCAACTAACAACATTTAATTAATCATGCCCTTTCTCCTCGACACAGAATTTGAGGCAACGAAATTTCTTTCATAATTTTTTTTGGGCTCTTTCCTTCTTTTTTTTTTTTCCTGGGTGGAAAGGGGGGAAGCGAGGCATGGTTTAATTTGAACCATTCATTTCAAAAGACATTAATCATCGTTTGAATAATGAATATTAATTGTGGAGCATACTTTTTTGTTGTTTCAGGACAACGCGGATTAGAGGGAATCTGAGAACTGTACTAATATATGTAGGAGTTGGAAAATTGAAAGTGAAGCATCATACATAATTGAGGCACCGATGTAGACCTGGTAAGTCAGGGAAAAAAGCAATGCGTTTATTAGGTATTGAGTCTTAATTTATAGCTACAACTATATTAAAAGGCTTAACCTTTATTGTTAGGAGGGTGTGAAAGCGAAAACGAGTAAGACACAATATATACATACACATATATTGTGGTGGGAACAGTGTATGTGGTATAATACGAGTTGACCTTGACTGCGGCTCTGTTAATGGAGATTTCTGAAATATGGGTACATAAATTGGGCCAGTTTTTCATTGTAAGGCACCATAGTCCACGCGTTCTGATCGATGGGGTTTCTTTATCTGAGGGGTTCATGCACGGAAATAGACGGAGAAGGAAAAATACAATGTAAGAGAAAAGTTGTCTTAAAAGTCTGAGGGTCTCCACGGCTGTTTCATTGCATACACAAGACTCTTGTTCTTGCGTGGGCCTCATAATAATCTAACAATAATAATAATAATAATAATAATAATGGTATCATTTTAATTTTCTGATAAGTGATAAATCATATTTTACTTGACTTGATTCTGCTGCATAAATTCACTTAAACCGCATGTGCAAGTAGTCAACTTTCTATCGGCACATTTCAAATAGACAGGTGCTCATTGTCCCAGACACATAGGGTTTTGATTGTAAATGTGTCATGTAAATTCAAAGTTAATTCTAAAAACCAAATTAGTCATTAAATGGGTATGAGTAGAAATATTAGTTTAAGAGTTAATGATCAAATAATCGTAATTAAACCGATAATATTTAAAATATATTAATAACATATATTAAAGTATATATAAAGTCACTCACACATAACCCTCATAACCATTCACTAAATAGTTATGTTTATCTTTTTTAAATATCAAAAAATAAGTAAAAACTAAAAACTAGCAAGTAAAAAAATCATAAAACTAAAAAATTAAAAATTTTAATAAAAGCTAAATCTAAAATTAAATAAAACAAAAAAATATCATTATATATATTCTACAGTGTATACGTACAAATACAACATGGAGTGCAACATTAGCTTGCAAATTTCTCTTCTAAAATGAAAAAAAAAAAGAAAAGCATTTTAATCGATTATTTGCCAATTCTTCTCATTGATTTGACTGGTTTTATCAATTCAACCAATTCTTTTTTTTTTATTGGTTTTGCAAGCCAAATTGGATCCAAGAACTAACTAATTTGATAACTGATCAATTCGGTTTGATTCTTTGAACATTATGTAAACCAATTAGATCGCAAGCCACTAGTCAACATTACAGTATTCACAATTTATTATATTTTAGCTAATCTCAAGAAAATGAATTCGGTGCTTATTTTATAAAGATAAATATTGTGTTTGTCCTTATTTGGATTGTTGAATTTCAGATCTAACAGTCTAGATTTTAATATTTTTTTAAAAAAAATTACCAAAACTATTATTTAAATTCTAAACTGTTGAAGATAAAAATAAACACGATACCAGTTCTGTTTTGGTCAATTCCTTCACCTAAGTAGATAATGTACAGTGAATTCCGTTAGCAAATAAAGTCATTGATGAGAAGTAGTGAGAAGCGCGGATAAGTACGCAAGGGTTGGTGAATGGCCTCTTAGGACTGCAAGTAACAAATAGTATTAGGGAGTGGTTGGACGAGAGAGTGGACTAGTTATAGTCATTGTCTTACCAATCACGCCCAATATACTTCTTATCATTTTTTTTCCTATCCAAAGACTTCGGTAGGCCACTGCTACATATGGCTGCTTGTGACTGGCATTTCAACATTCTTTGCCTTGACAATTTCTTACTTAATCAGGCGACATACTTTGGTTCGATTCATTTTGGTTCAAGGCCGAATCTTCTTGTTTCTTTAACGCTGGAGCCAGGTATTAATTACAGGCACTTAAAATCTTGATTAGGTATGGACTTTGTATACACATGCACCAAAGTGTGTTATTAATGTAGTTTATCAAAAAAAAAAAAAATTTCCCCATCCTTTTGCTTGGAAATTACACACAAAGATATCAATAAAACTCGTATCTTGACCTTAATTAATCATGGATTGAGCAAGTTCATCTCAAAGTTTTGAAAATTGAACCGGCCATTGAATCGGTGTTTTTACTAGTTCAAGAGTTAATAGTCAAATCATAGTTAAGTCGGTCTACTTTAAAATATTTAAAAAAATGTACATAATTAAAGACTAAAAAATATGATATCTGATTATACAAAATAATATTTACAATCAAAAGTTTGTAGCAAAAATTAACAAAATAAAAAAATATTATTAATCAATATAATATTCATTTATATTAAATCCATTAAATACCAACATATTAGCATTTCTACTAAAATTGGCTGAGCTATAATATTAATTTCTTCATTATTTGATTATAGAATAAGCAAATTTAAAAAAAGAAAAAAAAACAAAAAATTTAAATAGATCGGTTCAACTAGTTCATTTAGTATTAGTTCTTATCTGTTTCGATCTATTTTCATCCAGTTCAATTACTCATCGATTTTAAGAGTTATTTCAAATCAATTTGTTAGTTAGTTTTCGATCTAACCAGTCGAACTGGCCGATCTAATCCTATTCTTACAACAATAGTTAATCATGATTTGGGTCGCGAATATGAATTTTGGAAAGAATAACGTTGAGATCTTCATATAAAGCGTACATATAGACTAAGACGGATATTCGCAAATTAGGATCCAGATTCTCTGCTTGGACTTTTAGTAACAATTTTTTCTATTGCTAAAAGTTTTAACAACACAATTTTCTGTTGTTAAAAGTTTTAGCAACAGAAAAAACTGTTGCTAAAAAAAGTGTGATACTATGGTTAAGGATTTGAATCCTCGTAATTAAGATACATACATATATATATATATATTCTGTGATCAATTTTTACCCATACTCGAGCAAGGACACGGATGTAGAGGAATAGAGTTCATTTGAGATTGGCCATATGAAAATAATAATAATAATAATCACTAATTCTCCATTTGTTGTCAAGCAAATTTCCCTTTATATATCCAGAGATGACGATTCTACAAATGACCTTGGATGAATCTATGACATTGCTATGGAACATTTTCCGGTTATAGTATATATGTAGCATGTAGCAAAATCTGATGACTGATGAGTGGTTCTCCGTTAACGATGCAGGGTTCACTATTAAATTAATTACTACAAAAAGAAGAAAAATCGGTAAAACTAATCATTCAGAGGGTACTGATGTCATAACGAGATGTCAATGAATTAAGAACTCAATGCTAGTTCACGTTGGGAGTAGCCAGTTAAATATCATTATCAGATGCAATTAATAAACAAACTATTACATAAGGAGTAAGTCGCGAGGGTTATTATTTTTAATGAATAAAAAGAACACCATAAATTGGAACATGGAGAGGATTATGAACCGCGATGATACAAGAAGGAGGCAACAAGGGTTGATTAATAAAATGCACAAAATGATATCAAGACTCACTAGTTCAAATGGTTAAATGAACTTTATATTCTTTATCATTAAACTCAACTCATGTTGTAAATTTTGATATAGCCATGGCAGTCCGAGTTGTATTATAAAAAATATTGTCTTTAAAGAAATTGTTTTGTGATTATAAAACTTTTTTTTATGATAAATCACGCATTTCTGAGTGAAATCCAACAACCAAAACAACTGAAAAAACAACACAGTATTACAGTGAAAACATATAATATAAAACATGGAGGAGGAGATGAGAAGTTGTCTCAAATATAAAATTAATTAAATTAAAATTACTTTTAATTCTAAGAAAAATAATACTAGGCTCGTGAGCACAGAAGAAAATAAATTATTGATTTGCACTGCATTAATTTGTAATTACAAACGCACAAGCCTATTTATTTTTAATTTTTTATGAGTCTATTATAATATGTTAATATATAAGATATCATTTATTTTTTGTTTTAGTTGATATGAGATTAATTTTATTTTTTTAAAATACAAAAATTTTTCATAATACAATTTTTAAAACTAAATTAATCGAAATTGGGTCAAATTTTAGGTAGTGATGGTTGTAATTAAAAAAGAAAATGCATAAAGTGAATGAGTAAGAGACATGTGGGCGGCCAGCGACACCTGATGGGATGGATGCATGCATAGTTTTGTGATGAGATAAACATTAATCCAAGTCTGAACCACAATGTGGTATTTTAAGGAAGGATAGATATTGCCATGGGAGAAAGCGCCTCCAAATAATAATAAACTACTTGGGGCATATATAAGCAGAATAAATGTGCTATTTAAAAATTATATGATAGATAATCTGGAGGATGACAGGAGGAATTAAACTATTGAGCATGCAGTATAAGTTGACAGAATGAAGACAAGCATATAGAGGACAGAAGTAGATGGGCTTACAGATAAGCTTTTATAAAAAACATGGATTAGGCCTGCCTTTTTTGGACGCAAAGATTAGGCCTGCCACGAACGATTTGATCGGACATCTTAATGTTGGATTATGTCCCAGTTCTGTTTTTAATTTTTAATTTGGGTCCGAGCTACAACCGACCCGTCTGGGAGCTTTTGATCCATTCGGTGAGCCTGAAGAGAAAGCCGTTGCTAAGAAGGTGCGGGTTGCCTCCACATCCTTTTCTTTCTTCTCTTCTTTTTTTTTTGTGTTTTGTTTTTTCTCTCTTTGTGGAAGTTTTTAAGTCTTTTTAAATGGAAGGATTTTTTTCTATATTTTAAAAGTTTTCTCCTCTTTTTAGAAGAGGTTTTGTTTTTGATCAATTTCTCCAGATCCTTGAACTTCATCAGCGGCATCGTTTTTGACTTCACTAACGACAATTCCTTTTCTGCCTCCAGCAATGATGATCGATGGCAAGCCCCCTTTGTGACCCAAATTTGACCCCAAATGGCGGTTTCAACAATGTCATCTTCCCTCAGCACTGTATCGATGGCCTTTTGCTCTACGGTGGCTCAAATTTTTGATAAGTATATTGAATGTCATATATACAAAGAAGGCTTGTTCTGATGATTTCTTTCTAAAGAAGAATAGATGAAATGAGGTGTGTTACTCCTACTTTTTGGTCTTCTTAGTTAATGGTGACGTTGTGTAGGTTTAAGTTTTTGTTTATAGGGTGTGTTGTCTTAAATTATATTTTTTCTCCTCACATAAATTCAAACTTGATTTGTAATTATTTATCTTTGTGCCTTGTTAAATCTTATGTATTTTGATTTGGTGCCATATTAATAGAAAATATTTCTATTGTGTCAAAAAAAATTTCTTTGAGATGGCGAGAGGGACTTCAAACATGAGGCAGTCATTTTCTTGTTTGTAAACAAAATTTAAAAAAAAAAAATTGGGAAGAAGGAAAACATATGATGTTGGCTTCTATTTAGTGACGATGAGCCGGCTGTACCTGTTGATTCGTTTTAGAGTTCAATCACTTTTTTTGGCAAACATTCATTTTTACAATAATAATAATAATAGGGCTGTATTTATAATTTAATCTCTAAAAAAATATATAAGTTAATTGTTTAGTCTTTAAAAATTTATTCTACATTATTTAGTCTTAGAATGTTGTAAGTTCATTAAACATGATTATTAAGTCAGTTTCTTAAAAAGAAATAAATAAATATATAATTTAATATTACAGAAAACTAATTTGTACTAAGTTTATAACTTATAATAGAGACAAACTTATTCAATACTTAAATTTTAAAAATTAAATAATGAAAATTGTATATTTTAGAGGACAATTAGTGTTGTGACCCGCCTGATGTACGGATAAATTACAATTTTAAAAACTTTCGTAACTTATAAAAATAATAATACTAATATATGAAAATTATGAATTATGACATATACTTTTTAAACGTAAATAACTAAAAAATTCTAAATTGATTTATTATTTTCATAATCAAATTTATTTTACCTACTCAAACTTTGATTTGAATTGATTTATTTATTTCATAGAATAAATTTAAATGAATAAAATAGGTAAATTAATTAATTTGTTAATTTGTGAATTATTTGTTATTTGTTATAAATTATTTGTTGTACAGATCAGTGATTGATTGAATATTGATTTCATCTTTACTTTTGAATGTGTTTTTTTTTGTTTCAATCAAATCTATAGAAGAAAAAACATTAAAGGTTGTTATTATATTTGGACTGGATCTCTAAGTCTCAGATTTCATGTTTCAAGAATTTAATTTTCATCTCTTTCTTCAGTCAAGAGATTATAATTTAAAGATTCATATCTCAAACTTTAATTTCTATTAAATTAAGAACTATTTTGGAAAGAAATCAAAATAAAGCCAAATAAAGCAAATTTTTTAATTCACATATCAATTCCATAATCAAATTTATTGAACCTACTAAAAAACCCTTTAAGACACTATAGTAGTCAAATAATAAAGGTAATTTTTTTTAATTTCAATTCAAATCATTTAAATCAATTCAAATCAAATAATTAATATTATATGACGTAGTTAATTTACCAAATTTGCCAAATTCATTAATTTACCTAATTTATTTATTCATTCAAATCAAATCAAATTAAATAAAATAACAAAATTCATTAATTATTAATTTCACTAATTTCATTTATTAATAATTATGATAATATATTTTGATAAAAATATATGTTGCTATTCATTTTAACAATAACCCACGTAATATATTAAATACATTGAGACCCACATAATATATTCTAATAATAATATTATAATTTATAAATTTTTAAAACTTACGAAACTTATGAGACTTATGAGTTATGACATATACTTTTTAAACATAATTATTCTAATATAAATTTTGATTATTTATACAAATATACGTTATACATTTTAATAAAAAATTTCTGATAATAAATTATCATATTATATTATGATGTAGAATAAGTCATCAAATAGAATAAAATAATGAGATGTATGTGTAATCAATAAAAAAAATTTAATTTAAAATTTTTTACAAAAAAATAATAATCAAATAAAAAATGTTCATATGGAATGTAGGATAAACAACTGTAAAGAAATTTTATAAATATGATCAATAATTAATGCCAAAATGTCTTGATTATCATATATGTATATTTCAATAATTTATTATATATATATATATATTTCAATTCAAATCAAATAATAAAGGTAATTGTTTTTTAATTTCAATTCAAATCATTTCAATCAATTCAAATCAAATAATTAATATTATGTGATGCCATTAATTTACTAAATTTATCAAATTTATTAATTTACCTAATTTATTCATTCAAATTAAATCAAATGATAAAATTCACTAATTATTAATTTCACTGATAGAAACTAAATAAATAAGTATCAATATTAGCTCAAAAATATATATAACAATGAATATTGCACCAAAGGAATCAAAAGAGCAAACGTAAGATAATATACCAGTGAATTGTCAAATCTTGCACTAGAGAATAATAACAACAATTGAACGACTTGAATTATTGACAAAATATTGATTCAGCTCGTTTGTGAATTGTTTCCACAATGTACATTTAATTTTGTTACACACACACACACACATTAAAAAAGAAAAATAAGAGAACACCAATAGAAAGATATAATATATATACAACAAAGTAAAGTAAGAAATACAAAAAAAACAAAATAATCACAATACAAAATGAAAAGAATAAAAATAACAGCAACAATACTTTATATTCTCAACTCAATTTTCATATGCTTGCTCTTGTTACTATTTTTAGAACTCTTTATAATATGATTAAATTTGTTGATCAGTATTTGAAATGCAACAATATTATCATTTGTATAAAGTTAGAATCAACAACAAATAAAACATAATTTAAAAAATGAAAGATAAAAAACTAACTTATTAAATAGTTCTCGTCGGCAACACGATTTAAAATATCACTGAATAGACAAAACATGAAGATAGATTTTGGAATACTCAAATCATCTTCAACTAGTCAGACATCGATTGAAAAACGAAACTCAAGCATGAAATGATGCTTTGTTATATAATACTCACCATTAGACTTAACTACACCTAACATGAACATCACATAAATATTTCTGTTAGTTATCTGACACTTGAACTTATTCACAAATGATCTTTTCACATGACTGTGTATGCAATCACTCTTAAAGGAAAAAAAATACAACATAAACATAATGAACAAAATAATAAATCACAAATAATTGAATATAATGAAATTAAAATTTACTTGAGAATCTTGCAAAACCATCTTCAGACTAAAAATCTCCTAAGGCATATTAAATGATAGAACTGTCCATAATTTCACTACTTGAACCTTAATTCTCCAATCATCCTTTGATGCATTAACATCAGCAACGTTACTAAATTTAGCCGTATAAAAAGAACTAACAGAATGAAAAATAATTTTGCAGAAAGAATAAACAATACAAATACTAGAGGAATACATGATAGTTAGAATGACCATTTATTTATATAACATGAATTTTGAATATAATTAATTGAATATATTAAATGGTATATGATCTAGTAATTTATTATTAAATTATTATAACCACAATCACGACAAATCTATTCATCTAATCACGACTAATTTATAATTAGTAATTTACATAATCTATTCGTTTAATATTTTATTTTAATTTATTAATTTTAATATATGTAATTCAATGTGGTGTGATTAAATAATTAAATGATAATAAGAATGAATTTAGTAATTTACATAATTAAATTCCAATTTGTATGACAGTTGCAATCTTCACAGAATTTAAATTCATGAATGTTAGAAATATGTATTGATAGTGGAGCTCTAATCATATTTTAAAAGGGTTGCTTTACCATTTGAATTTGAATTTACCCTTGTCACACCTGAAATGTGACCGGCTGGCGTTCCTTTTTAAAAAAAGAATACTTAAAATCGACTTTCAAAATTGAAAACCAATTTTATTAGGAGCCGCCACCAAAGTTTAATTTGTTGGGAAAAACTTGGAAAAACCTTTGAGTTTGATGGTCTGCATTTTGAAGAAAGTGAGTTCGGAAATTGAACCGTATAGGGAAGGTGTTAGGCACCCTATACGTCTGATTTAGAAAGTGAGCAATTATTTCGTATTTGCCTTAAATTATCCTCCTTGGTCATATAAGAACATAATAAAGAAAAGCATCAAAACAAATAGATATGCACAAGGGTGGACTTGGCTAGGCAAAGCCTAGGTCCTACGTACCCATCGATCGGGATCAAAGTCCACGTAGTTCGTCATCTGAAATGCCGCAAGGGCCAGGGGAAAGACTAAAATTTTTTTGCGGGAAGAACTAAAGAGGTTCAAAATTAATTATTTCCATAAATCAAACGAGATTGAATAGTTGTGATTGTGTTTGAATTTATGATAACAAATTATCTTGATCTTTGGTTCTTCCCATTTTTTAAAGACTTTTGATTCTTTGGATTTTTCTTTTTGGAGATATCTAGAAAGAAATCGAAATGAGTATTTTTGGATTTGAATTTTAAATTTTTTTTTTTGGGAGTTTGAAAGAATAATTCAATGAAAGCATATTTTTTGGATTTTTGAAATTGTCTTGAGAATGAAAATAAAGGAAGTACTTTTCTTGCATATTTGAAATTATTATGAAATCATTTGAAAGAAAATGTTTTTAATCTTGTGAAATTATTTTATGAAATTATATAAAAAAAAATTTTGTTGTTTTTTTTAGAAAAAATCTCGTGAATAAAATTTAAAGGAAAAATATTTTTTTGAGTTTTGGAATTTATCTTGTAAATGGAACAAAGAGACATTTCTTTTTTTTTAAGACTTTTTGAATGGAAATGAAAACAAAGGAAACATTTTTTTTTGGAAATTTTGAATTAATCTTGAGGATGAAAACAAGGGAAATAATAATTTTAGTAATAAAATTTTTTATATATTTGAAAACAAAGTTAAAGGAAAATATTTTTGGATTTCTGATTTTGAGGACAGATAAAATCTACACAAATACAATTACATATATATATATATATATTCATGTAAGATACATAAAAATAAAAGAAATAATATGCATGAAAAAACACATATACATACACTAGCATACATATTTACATAAAACATGCACAACAAATTAAACTTGTATGTACACATATACATATATATATATATATATATATATATATATATATATATATATATATATATATATATATATATATATATATATATATATATATATAACGCACACCTATATGTATTTATGTAAAGTGCAAAAAAAATAAAATAAAATAAAATAAATAAATAAAATAAATAAAAGGAAAGAAATATGCATGCTAGTATATGCATATTTTTCTGTCTTTTCATTTGGGTCCCTATGCGAAATTTTTCCTTTATTCTTTTGCTTGATCTGATATCATAGTTGCCTTCATATAGGTCCCTCGGTCCAGAAAATGTTTTAATTTTGAATTAAATTAACCCCTGCAAACTTTTGAATTTTTTCAGTTTGGTCCCTGTTTTGCATGAATCATGTCCAAGTCTCAATTTTTCTTTCCAAATCTGTCCATAATTCTTCTAGGATGTTTTTGGGTCATTATAGGTCCATTCCAGTCCATAGCACGGGAAAAAATGAATTAAAACCAAGTTCTTGGGCATTTCCACGTTTTCACGGTCCATTGTGTCACTTTGCTTTTTTCCATGATTTTTCTGATTTTTTTTTTGTATTTTGATCTTCTTTTAAGTTCCAAAGTTTAAATTATGGCATGCAAAACTAACTCTACAAAAAAAAAACACAAAACAAAAATAAAATAAAATAAAATAAAATAAATGCGTGAGAGAAATCAACTTACCTTCACAGTTGCCTTTTTTGGATTTACTGCACTCCTCTCAGTTTTGAGCTTGTTCGCAGCTGAACTTCACTCTTTCAATCACAACATTTGCTCCTCCAATGCCCAGAGTGTTTGTGAATAATTTATAACTGACCTTCTTCTTCCACAATACTCCAAAAGAAAGCAAATCTTTCTCAATTTCTACATAGAAAATAGAGCATGTATTTTTTTTTGCTCTTTCTTTTCTCCCCTCTCTTCTCTCTTCTCCTCCCTTTTTTTTTTCTCTCTTTTTCCTCCTCCCCAAGGGAAGAAGAAAGTCCTTTATTTATAGTGGGAGATGGGGGTGCAAAATGATTATGTTAGTGGAAAAAAACTTCCAAGTCATGTAACTCTTACCTTGTCCTCATGTTCTTTTCTTGACTAGTAGTGTGATTGCCATTTGAAAAAAAAAAGGAAAGGAGGGACATAATTGAAGTACCTTGGCTAGGGATTCCTAACCATGCATGTGAAGGAAGGATACCACCATGTGTGTGTGATAAAAAAAACATGTGACATTTTGGACTTTTATTATTTTATCATTTTTTTAAATATTTTCTTTTTGTTATTATTATTATTATTTTTTTGCCTTTTTGTTTTAAGTATTTTTATTTTTTTATTTTTTACAAAAAGAAAAAAGAAATTATAATATCATGGACAAAATTAGGTGTTACAGTTGCCCCTCTTTACTCATTATTAAACAAGATTATGAGAAATTAAATTTGAGATATTCTTGTTTAAGAAATGAGTAAAGATAAGAAACACTTAATTTTGTCAAGATGCTAATGACGTATACAAAAACGATATGCTACATAATCATGTAATGTCTGAAAGGATGAGTGCCAGTTGTAGTCGGGTTTTGAAAGGAAAGGGGGGGCCGGTCGTCTCTAGGCTTTGAAGGAGTAGGGGCCGGTCGTCTCCGGGCTTTGAACTGCTAGGGGGGCCGGTCGTCTCCTGGATTTGAAAGGAAAGGGGGCCGGTCGTCTCTGAACTTTGAAATGCTAGGGGGCCGGTCGTCTCCGGGCTTTGAAATGCTAGGGGGCCGGTCGTCTCCGGACTTTGAAAAATGGGTACCGGTCGTCTCCGGGCTTTGAAAAGATGGGGGTAGGTCGTCTCCGAGCTTTGAAAAATGGGTGCCGGTCGTGTCCGAAGCTAAGTGTGTCACAGTTAAGTAGTGGCTGAAGATAGAGTATTCTGGGTGCTCAGCTCGAATATGTGTAATGCTGTGCGTGTAAGTGGTTGCTCCGATGATCAACAACGTTTAAGGCTAACAGTCCTGGCGGGATCCACTGGTCGGAGTTGTATTCTTCACAAGCATGACAGAGACAGAAAGAGGGTAGCTTCACAAAAAAGAAGAGACAACAGAGCAGAAGGGAGATTTACAGGAAAAAAAAAGAAAGAAAAAAAAATCAAAATGAAAACGTGTAAACTAGGAAAAATGTATAAAAACATTTAAAATAATCAATAATAGTCTCTACAAGTCAGCACGAAAGCCAAAACAAAGAGGTGCAAACCCTAAAAAAAGAATCCAAAGAAGATAAAAAAATGTATTTCTTCGATTTCAAAATATCTTTAGAAGGCATAGCAGCTCAAATGAAGAAATATGGTGGGTAGAACAACAAGTCGGCCGCAATAAGTACAAATCTTTGACTTCCATGGTAACTTGCATTAATGACGTGCTGTTTGCATGCTCGCTTGTTCCAGCTTTGGGTTACCAATTTGCAGACTCTGTAGGGTTGGCATGTAGGGGTGCGGTGATATGCGTTATTTCTGGAAAACTCAACCCTAACGTTTCTTTATAAAACCCGATCAGAAATATGAAACCATAACGAGTTCAAACTAAGAAGTCTATACCTTTTCTCTTCTCTCTTTTTTTTTCAAGCACATACACCAGTTCAGAAGTTCACCTGATGGCTTCTAAGCAGTTTATCGATCTTACTATCCCGCCCGAGAAGGAGGAACTCGACCTGATTCTACGTTTGGGGCAGGATGACAAAGGTAAGCAACCCATGGAGGAGTCTTCAGAAAGGGATACCAAGAGAAAGAGGCTTGATGAGGAGTTGGAGGGGTACGGCGTAGGCCGTACTTCAGAAGATGAAATTGCTCTTTTGAAGAAGGAAGTGGAAGGGCTGAAGCAGGAGATTAAGGGTCTGGAGCGACTGACGAGAAACCAGTATAACAGCTTGGGAGAAAAAATTGACAAATATTATTTTTGGTCGACACAGTGTTTCTGTAGCCAAAACCAAAAAAGCATTGAGTCCCATAATAGGATTTATATTTTTCTCCAAGAAATCATAAAGGCTCTCAAGAAGGGTAGTGGTCAAGAGATATCACTACAATCCACTACTCCTAAGAATGAACCCGAGGCTCCCTCTTCATCCAAGAAGCCGCCTTGTCCATAGGTTACATATGTTATGCTTTTTGATTTCTCTTCCCCCTTTTTGCATAATGTAATCCTCAGTCTCTCTCTTTCTTTCTCCTTTTTCTTTAATGCAAGTGGTTTTTTTTTTGGAAGATGCATTTCAAGAACACTAAAAGAAAGAAACAATCAGACAAAACCAATCTAGATTCAGCAAACATTCGAACCAATAAACCCAGACTTAAGATCATAAAAGAAGCCCAAAAAAATAAAAAAATAAAAAAATAAAAAAATAAAAAAATAAAAAAATAAAAAAAATAAAATAAAATTAGGTTGCCTCCCAAAAGCGCCTTGTTTATAATTTTTAGCCGGACATTATTTGGTATCTTTGTTCATCATTGTCTCCTTCCTTGAGACTTTCATCTAACCAGACCCTCATGTTCTTGACTGTGCTGCTGGATATAATTTATCGTTCTTTTGAATTTGCCCCGGTTTTGTAATGGAATTTAACCTTTGACGTTAAAGAGCTGAAATTGCTTCCTCGTGATACCATTGGATCGAAACTCAACTTAACCTGTTCTTTGAATGAAAAAACTAGAGATCTCACATATTAAAGGGAGCTTAAACGAGTCGTTCGATGTGATTCTTTATTGAATGTTATTATTTTCAATTGCTTTATGTGGAACAAAAGGAATACTTGTCATGGCTATGTGGAGTTACTTTTTAGGCAAATGAGACATTATTAGAAGAATAATTCTCATCTATTAAAAAGTATGAGCGAGAAGCATATAGCTGAGGTAACAAGGATAATGAAATAATTCAAATTAATTGGAGTCTGAAAAAAAAACCATAACTAGATTGATTCTTCTATGGAATGTCCTTTGTTCTTGAGTTGACTCTCTGAATGAATACGCGTTACAATAGATATGTTCTCATGAATGCTAACTGATGCCATAACCCAATTTCACTTTGGCATATCCCCCTTTGTGCTTCTGTATATTGAGGGAACCAAGCTGAAACGTCTGACTCCCTATTTCTTATATTACTTTGAGTACTCTGAGGATTTTTCATTGCTCTAGCTTTTGCCTAGTGTAATACCCAAGAAAAATAAAATATAAATATTTGTTTACAAACTACTGTTACTATTTCAGTATACGGTACTATTCACCAGTATAATACTATTTACTTATATGATACTGTTCATTTATACAATCGAAATGTCAAGTACTAGATGTTGTTTGGTCATAAGAGAAAACTAGAAAGAAGTTCGTAGGAGAAACTGACGTTTTATGTGTGAAAATACCCTCAGGGACTAAAGTGAAAGGACTGAATTGAAAAGAAACTTAAAGGTTTAAGGTGAAAGGATATTTTTCCCTTTTAAGTTTCCAATAGTAATAACAAAAAAATTTTCCATCGAGGTGCACAGTAACTGCATTATTAGAAATGTCATTTTCATGAATAGTAAATTGAATATTTTATTAGTGCATAGTATCAAATAGTACCCTTGACTTTTCTTATAAATAGGCGCTTTCATTTCACTTCTAAACTCACACCTTCAACTTCTCTTCTTCTCTCCTTAAGTTTCTCTTGCTTCGACGCTAGGCCTCTGAGATTTTGGGCCTTTCCTTTTTGCTTAGGTAAGGATACTATGCCTTTTCTATGTCTTTCAAATTCTAGGAGTTATTTTCTTAAGTATGCTCTGTGGTTGCGGCTTTGGCCGATCTTCCACATCAGAAAGACTGTCCTTAGCTGTTTATATGTTATTTTGATTCTCTGATTACCGAAATAGAATGTAAACTGTGAAGAATACATGTCTAGGAAAGTTCTGGCTAAGGAAAGACCTGGTTTTTAAGTGTGTCCAGTGTGACCCTCCACTCTTTCCTGGGAACTTACCTGGTGTACTCTTTTACAGATTGTATTCTCTATTTCTGGTATGAATAGTACCCGTACGTATGAATAGTAACCGTACGAATAGTAACCGTATATATGAATAGTATCCATACGTAAAAATAGTATTCATACGTATGAATAGTGATCGTATGTACGAATATTATCCGTATGTATAAATAGTATCCGTATATATGAATAGTTACCGTATATATGAATAGTGACCGTATATATGAATAGTACCGTATGTATAAACAGTATCTGTATGAAAACAATCCTAACTTGTTTTCTCTAATCTTTCATGAAAATCTCCGTAGCGGAATACTGAAATTCATCTGTGTACTCTTATCTGTAACGACTTAGAGAAGCGATATTCGTACGGAATCCAGGTGAGTGAAACGACCCCGTTTTAATAGAGTTTTAGCATTACTGGTGATAAAAAGTATGTCGTAGGACACTCCCAAGATTCATAGGGGGAAATTGGATTCAGAATGGCGAATATAATGAGATAATTAATCCAGAAGTATGGATAAGAAAAAGCAAGTATCTCATGATGATGTGAAGATTGAATCTCTTGAATTGTGGTTTATAAAGCTATAATATAGTTATATACTATACCTGTTATATGGATGAATATTATATTGAGCTTCTGATTATGATATGAAATGCTATTGATTGTGATTGAGCGGGACAGTACCCCCTCTCACGGCAAGGCGGAAAACCCGGTTGACAGGGTGTCTTGACCAATGAGTGTGGAGACAACGATTCCCTCAGTAGGGATATAGCCCGGATTGGTGATAAATCCGTGAGGCGCCCTAGCTAAGAGGATGAGGTTGTGCGTCATGGCGGAAATATACATAATTGGTGAGCCGGCCTGTGTGCGCTCTCCGGGATATATTGCCATTGACGAGTACTAGTAACGTTTGTTGAATTGGATGAATTTTTATGTAAGAGGATGATGTTGTGCGTCATGGCGGAAATATACATAATTGGTGAGCCGGCCTGTGTGCGCTCTCCGGGATATATTGCCATTGACGAGTACTAGTAACGTTTGTTGAATTGGATGAATTTTTATCTTCTGTCTATTGGTTAAGTATGAGCCTTCGGATATACTTGCATGACTGGTAATGTATTTGAATTTTATTAATGCGAGGCCGATTCGCTCATTGAGTTTAAAAGCTCACATTGTTTGTACAACCTTTTTGTTCAGATCAGGTTGCCAGCGAAGAATATCTGCTAGAGGAGTAGATCACTTTGGACCTTCCTGTTGTCGGGTAGACCCCTCTTTTGTTATAGATTATGTTGCTCTGTAATCGTCTAGGACATCTAGTTCAGGGGTTCGACATTTGGCTTGTATGTCAGTATAATAATGTATTTTAAATTGATAATCTATGATTACATGCAAATCATCTCTATGATTTTCAGATAAGAAAATTTGATATATTTATCGGAAGGCTTACAGTGATGAGAGATTCATCATTGTGCCGGTCATGTGCCCAGAAAACGGGTCGTGACACCTAGGCTGCCTTTTCAGGTTTTCAGTCTAGCGAGCACCCTTTTTAAAAGATCACTTTTCATGTTTGAGCTCTAATTTTTGCCTGAGTCTTTTTTCAAGTTTCTGACTCAGCGAGCTTATTCCTTTTTTTTTTACAAAAAGAAAACCTCTTTAAGCATAATATCTCTTGACCGCATCAGAGTTGATAGGCCTTGACAACTCCTGACCATCCATATCTGTTAGGATCAATGAACCTCCTGAGAAGGTAAATTTAACCACATAAGGCCCCTCATACGAAGGCGCCCACTTGCCCCTGGGATCCTCTTGATTTGGTAATATTTTCTTAAGTACCAAATCACCGGCTTTGAACTCTCTGGGACGTAATTTTCGATTGAAAGCCTTGGCCATCCTCTTTTGGTATAACTGCCCATGACAAATAGCAGTCAGCCGTTTTTCTTCAATCATATTCAGTTGCTCATATCTAGCTTTTACCCATTCATCTTCCCTTAGATTAGCTTCGATGAGCACCCTCAAAGACGGGATCTCTACTTCAACAGGTGTCACTGCCTCCATCCTGTAAACCAAAGAGTAAGGAGTTGCCCCAGTTGAAGTACGTACGGTAGTCCTGTAGCCGTGTAAAGCATAGGGGAGCATCTCGTGCCAATCTTTGTATGTTACTGTCATCTTCTCAATGATTTTCTTGATGTTTTTATTTGCAGCTTCGACTGCACCATTCATCTGTGGTCGATAAGGTGCTGAATTATGATGTTTAATCTTGAATTGGTCACAGAACTTTTTAATTTCTGTTCCATTCAAATTTCGTGCATTATCTGTGATAATCCTCTCAGGCAAGCCATACCGACATACGACATTAGTCTTCATGAATCTGATGAAAATTTTCTGAGTCACATTAGCATATGAGTTGGCCTCTACCCATTTAGTGAAATAGTCGATGGCGACCAAGATAAATCGATGTCCATTCGATGCTTTTGGGTTAATAGGGCCGATTACATCGATGCCCCACATCGAGAACGGCCATGGTGCTGTTAAAATATGTAGCGGAAGTGGAGGTGCATTGATTTTATCAGAGTAAATCTGACACTTGTGGCACTTTCTGACATATTCTATGCAATCTTTCTCCATAGTCATCCAAAAGTACCCGCATCTTTGAATTTGTTTGGCCAAGGTGTGGCCATTGGCATGAGTCCCACATATTCCTTCATGAAGTTCTGTAATAATTCTTTGAGCTTCTTTTGAATCAACACATCGGAGAAGTGTGCCATCATGACTCCTTTTATATAAGACACCATCATTGATAAAGAAATTCATGGCCAAGCGTCGAATTGTCTTCTTATGGTTTTCCGTAGCTCCTTTTGGGTAGACCCTATCTTTCATGTAAGTCTTGATGTCATGGTACCAAGGATGTTCATCAAATTCCTCCTCTATGTTCAAGCAATGCGCTGGCGTATCACTTGATTTTATTTGGATTGGTTGGACTTGCACTCCGCAGTCAAGCTGAATCATCGCTGCTAAAGTGGCCAAAGCATCTGCAAACCGGTTCTTATCTCTTGTCATGTGATGAAAACTGATTTCTTCAAACTGATCGATTAGCTGGATCAGGTATTTCTGATATGGTACTAATTTTGAATCTCTAGTTTGCCATTTTCCATTTACTTGGTAAATGATTAGAGCCGAATCGCCGAATACCTCTAAGTTTTTTACTCTTAAGGTAATGGCTGCTTGTAATCCACTGACGCATGCTTCATATTCTGCCACATTGTTCGTGCAGTCAAATTCCAGTTTGATGGCTACCGGGAATTGCTTTCCTTCTGGAGATACCACTACAGCTCTGACACCGTTTCCTTGTGTGTTAACAGCCCCGTCAAAATACATTTTCCATCTTTCTGCTCCATCATCAATATTATCTTCCTCTTTATCGATAGTAACGATATCCTCATCCGGGAAATGGAACTTCAAGGGTTGGTATTCATCAAGTGGGTGCTCTGCCAAATGATCTGCTATTACACTCCCTTTAATGGACTTCCTCGTCATATATACGACGTCGTACTCAGATAGTATCACTTGCCATTTTGAAACCCTTCCAGCTACATGTGGGTTTTCAAAGATAAATTTCAAAGGGTCCATTCTAGATATCAGCCAAGTAGTGTAATAGAGCATATATTGTCTCAACCTTCTTGTTGTCCACACTAATCCACAACATGTTCTTTCAATCATTGTATAGCGTGTTTCACAATCATTGAACTTCTTACTCAAGTAATAAATCGCCTGTTCTTTCCTCCCTGATTCGTTGTGTTGCCCTAGCACTGCCCCCATTGATTCGGTTAAGATTGTCAAATACAAGATTAAAGGCCGGCCTGGTGTTGGAGGAACAAGGATTGGGGGGCTTAGTAAATAATCTTTAATTCTATCAAAAGCTTTTTGGCAATCACCATCCCATTTCTCAGTGTGGTTCTTCCTCAACAATTTAAATATTGGCTCACAAGTTGCTGTCAAATTAGCGATGAACCTTGCAATGTAATTCAGTCGCCCCAAGAAGCCTCGAACCTCTTTTTCTGTTTGGGGAGGTGGCATTTCATGAATAGCTTTTATTTTGTCAGGATCAACTTCTATCCCCTTTTGACTTACAATAAATCCTAATAGTTTCCCGGATAAGGCTCCGAAAACACATTTATTAGGATTTAATCTGAGTTTATACTCGCGTAACCTCTCGAATAATTTTCTAAGGACTGCTACATGACTTTCTCCTTCAATAGTCTTGGCCACCATGTCATCTACGTATACCTCAATTTCCTTGTGCATCATATCATGGAAAAGCGCAACCATGGCTCGTTGGTAGGTTGCCCCAGCATTTTTCAACCCAAATGGCATTACTTGGTAGCAATAAGTCCCCCAATGAGTGATAAAGGTAGTTTTCTCCTTGTCCTCTTCATGCATAGGAATTTGATTATAGCCTGAGAAACCATCCATGAATGAATAACGATGGTTGCATGCAGTGTTGTCCACCAGCATATCAATATGAGGGAGGGGGAAATCATCCTTTGGACTAGCCCTATTTAAGTCTCTATAGTCTATGCACATCCTGACTTTACCATCTTTCTTGGCCACAGGCACGATATTTGCCACCCATTGAGGGTATCGAGCGACTTGGAGAAAACCCGCGTCGAGTTGTTTCGTTACTTCTTCCTTAATCTTTAGGGATATCTCTACATTTAGTCTTCTTAACTTCTGCTTTTTAGGCTTTACGTCTGGGAAAAGTGGAATCCTGTGTGACGCGATTCTTGGATCAAGCCCTGGCATGTCTTGATAAGACCATGCAAATACATTAAGATATTCTTTGAACAACTTGACCATTTCTTCTTTTTCTGGGCCATCGACAACTTTTAACTCTCTTCTATCTTCTTTAGTCCCCATGTTTATTATTTCGATCACCTCTTCATGAGGACTTATCCCTTTTTCAGTAGATTCGAGGATTTTAGCGAATGTTTGGACTATTTCTTCATCATTAGATTCATGATTTTGCGTATCCATGGTAACACATAAGTCATTCAACCGAGTCTCAAGAATTCCCGTGTTGGACAAGAGTTCTGAGGAATGCAAATTCCTGGAGGGTAAAGAAATGAATATGAAATGAATTGGAAGAAAACAAGGAGAGCAAATGAAGCACAAGTACGAAGCATTTCAAATTTCCATTTATGTTCCATAAAAGCATTATTCATGAAAATAACAACATTGCAATTGAAAAACAATTACTTTAAATCAAAAACATCTTGAACATCTTCAATCTCCCAATTCTTCAATGAGTCTCCAGTATCATCGTTCATAATCTGAGGCTTGGATCCTTGCATATCATTTTTATCCTCGGCCACCATAGAACTCTCAGGCTGGTTGATCACTTCGGATGGCATTGGAAACGAAGCTCTTATATGTGGGACTTCTAGCTTACCATGTTGTTTGTTTATGTTTAGTTTTCCATTCATCTGATCCTCTATTGTAGGCTCATATCCTAACCCACGTCGGTCTGTATTTGATGGAAGGACAATTGGTTCTTTAATGCCTTGTAGGTTTGTACCTAAACCTCTGCCTATCTCGAACCCATTCTTTTTCATGATAGTTGTGGTCACAGAATTTATATCTTTGTTGGGTTCCTCAGTTGCCTCAACTTCCAAGCTTGGGAAAGCTATCTCGGTTACTTGCTCAGCGGCCTCAATATATGGGATAGAACTTGGCTTTGTTACCATCAACTCCTCTTCTCCTTTAACAGTGATGGTTCTCCCTCCGTCAATAAACTTCACTTTCTGGTGTAGGGTAGATGGTACAGTACCTGCCTTATGGATCCATGGCCTTCCTAAGAGCATGGTATATGATGGATCTACATCCATGACTTGAAAGTTTACCATAAATGTGCACGGGCCAATTTCAAGGGGTAAATCGACTGTACCTAATACCTCTCTTCGAGTTCCATCGAATGCCCTTACTGTCATGTCACTATCCTCCATCCGTAATAATTCTAATTTCTCGAACGTGGACAGTGGCAAGACATTTAAAGCTGAGCCACCATCAATTAGAACTTTGGCTAGGATGAACCCATGGCATTTAAGGGTGATATGCAAAGCTTTTGGTTTGCTAGTAGCAGTTCCATCGATTTCTTCTGCTGAAAAGGAGATTGCGGTCATAGATTTGGTGATGTTCATTACATCTGCTACCCTTTCTGGGGACGCATCTGGTCGTACAAATGTTTTTCCTAAGACCTTTAGTAGAGCCTGGCGATGCGCCTCTGAATTTATGATTAGCGAAAATATTGAGATTTTGGCAGGAGTCTTGTTCAATTGTTCCACGATATCATATTCACTTTGTTTCATGATTCGCAAGAACTCTTCCTCATCATCTTCAGGTTTCTTTTCTATTACTTGTCCCTTTTTGTCTACCTTCTTTGTTTCAGTAGGAAGGTATATTCTGCCGCTTCGCGTCACCCCTCCTGTATTGGCTATGTTTGTCACGAGTTCTTCCTTAGGTACTTTAACTGTCTCCGTGTTGTTGGAAGGAAGCTCTATTCGGCTGCCATACCTCCATGGCACCGCACGATTGCTTTGGTAGGGAAATGGTGCTGGCATGTTTATAACCATAGTTGGTTGTTTCTGAATTGACATTTTAGGTTGAGGGGTATAATTAATCGTGTAGTAAGCTGACTCGATTCCTTTCTTGCTGACTGGGCTTGGTGTTTCTGTTATTGTGCAAATCACTTCACATGCTTTCACAGGGACTATTATCCCAAAAGCAATCATTTTCTTAACCAAAGAGTTGAACTCTAAGCACTCTTCAATGTCATGCCTCATTTTTGCTTGGTGATACTAACAATGTTTTAACTCTTGAGCCACCACCGCTTCATCTTTTCTTATCGTCAATGGTTCTAACTCGTACCCAGCTTGTTTAAGGTTCACATAGAGCCACTTCATCGACATCTTCATGTTAGTCAATTCCTCTAGAGACTTAGTCTCTTCTTCGACAGCATTCACTTGATGTTCATGACTAGGCATTGGATTCTTCGCAATGGTAGAGTTCTCTCCTGACTTTAATTGGATATGGTTTGAATCAATCAAATCTAGTACATTTCTCTTGAATGCTATACAATTTTCAATTGAATGCCCAATAGCACCCATGTGAAAATCGCATGTGGTATTTAGATCATACCATACTGGATATGGGGGATTCATTACTCTACCTGGTCGAGGCCCCAAGAGTTGGGTAGCTAATAGATTTTTGTATAATTCAGCATTTGTGGTGCCAAAATTTGGCCAAGGGCGATTATCTACGGGTCGTGGGGCTCTTTGTGTTCCCAATTGAGTACGTCTACTTGGCCCTGATTGACCTTGATTTTGATTGCTTGTTTGGTAAAAATTAGACTGCTGTTGGGGGTATGATTTTACTGGTTGAACATAATTTACATCTGATTCCTTCTTTTTTGTGAATTGTCCTTTCTTTAAGCTATTTTCTGTACGGGGGCTTGAGAGTTTTCCTTCACGAATATCGGCATCAATTCTTTCCCCGATCTCAATTAGGTCTGCAAAGTCTGTGACATGTGTCCCAAGCATAATCTTATAGAATGGGTCTGGCAGGGTGCGCACAAAGTAAGAACAATATTCGGACTGGATTAACGAAGGTTGTACTTGTGATGCAGTTATCCTCCATCTTTGGGCATATTCCTTAAAGGTTTCAGAACTCTTCTTCGCCATTGCTTTTAATTGTTCTCTAGTCGGAGCTGTTTGCAAATTAAACTTGTATTGCTTCATGAATGAGTCTGCTAAGTCCCTCCATTTTTGAACCTTTGAGTGGTCTAGTTGCATAAACCACAATAGTGCGGCTCCAGTTAAGCTCTCGGGAAAAAAATTAATTAAGAACTTCTCATTACGGGACCAGACACACATCTTAGTGCAGTACGACTTCAAATGGTAAACCGGATTTCCGGTGCCATCGTACTTGGAGAATTCTGGTATCTTGAATTCCTTTGGGATCGTTATCTCAGGAGTTAGGCATAATTCATCTAATTCTAATGATCCCCAAGATACTGGCCCTCGTAAGGCGCGCAGTTGGTCTTTGACTTCTCCAATTTGCTCCTTAAGACTTGTGTCCTCTTTATCGACACTTGAGGCTGGGATCTGGACTGTGTATACAGGATCGTCACCAGGGTATCCCTGCGTGGCGTTATCCCCTATGATTTGATCAGTATGGCCAAGTGCATTCGTGATTCGGGTTTGGGAACCTATCCCTTTATTGAGTGCAGGAACAACCACTGTCTCGTTCACTTTTTCTCTTGGATTGGCAGGTGCTGATGTTGGGTTAATTGTCTCAGCCTGTGTTTCGATAGTGCTAGGCATAACGGGTGGGTCTATTTTTTTTCCTTTCATTGCTTTTGTCAATGCTATGATCATTTCAGTCATGTGAGCAAGTTGTCCTTCCAATGCCCCAATGCGTGCAGCGGTGTCATTTTCTGTTCTTTGATTGTCTTCAGATTGGCTTTCCATTATACTACTTCGTGAGCGGGTGTTGTATACACGAGTCGATGGTAGGGTCTGATTAGACGATTTTCCTTTAGGAGGCGCAATGATGAAGTTTTTTTTTTCTGAAAAGATCAAAAAAAAATTTTTTTTTTAAAATCATGTTATCACTGCTCTTTTTGAAACATTTCCCTATTGAAGCACGAGTGTTTTACTTTTATTTTTATTTTTATTTTTTGAGAATAAGAGGGCGTTTTCCCAAAAACTCATGAAGGTTTGTGACTTCTGTCGAATTGTGATGAGATCGTTGATGGTTTTATATAGTTGAATGAAATTTGGATAACACCAACATTTCTTGATGAAGAAGAGTATTCAAGCGAATTCAAATGATACCAACCAGACGAAAAAGCATATTTATAAAATTCGGATGACACCGACATTCTATTTAAGAGAACAATTAATTCAAATTCGAAATACATCGACATTTGCCTCATAGACTACATTATTATTCAATTACAACTCCACATCCCTAAGAGGTCCTTTGTTTCATTGTACAATTCTATCAACTCTCTTTCCGGGAGCCTAAACGGCGTAGTTTGATCTTCAATTGCCTTCACTCGTGTAGCCAATTTTGTCATATTTAATTCAGCCTCATTTATTAATTCCTCATTTTTGTCTATTGCCCTTTTATGTTGTTGTATGATATGCTCTATATTGGACCTCAGGTGATTGATTCGCCTTGCCTCGGATTCTAAGCGACTATTCTTACTCTCTAGCCTTGCAATTGTCTCGTCTCTTTCTGCAACTTCGTCTAAAGCTTGACTCTTTTCTGCCCTCAAGCGTTGTGCATCCTCTTCAAGGTATGTTATTTTCTGCTGATACATATCGATATGACCTTGCTGTTCATCTATGGCCCCAGACAATTGGCGTACCTCAGACGTTAAAATGTCAATTTTGGCTTGTGAAGTACGAATGAGGTTAGCACAAAGCGCATCCCTTTCCTCTTCTATTTTCTGGATTTTCTTTATCAACAACTCACACTCTTCTTCTTTCTTCCTTTTCTCACCAGCTATCTTCTTTAGTTCTTCGGTTACTTCTGCATAGTCGAGCTTGCTGCGCATCTTGTCTTCTTCGGTGTAGTCTCGAGGGTCTGTTGTAATGCTTGGTGGTTGATCCGCATTGATCATTCGAGTTATTACCATATCTTTCCCCCTTTCTTTAAACCATTGCAGGTATTCAGGAGTAGTCCATCTTCCGAAAGGCCCTACTTCTTCGCAACTTTTCATTTCTATGTTTTCCCATGCAACTCGAATTTGTTCCCATAATTCTTTGCTATAAGAATCTTGATATTCAAATTCAACTTCTTTTAAACCTCGTGTCCTAGGGATGTATTGCATCCGACCATATTGTCTTAGAACCATGGCTGGGTTGTATGCTATACAACCTCTGGACCCTATCAACGGCACACATTGAAAATTACTACACCATAATAAGACACCTCTTGTTGCCGCCCCAGATAAGCTCCATGTATAAGACGATGAATTTATAGATCGAAAGACTCTAACCCACTCTTGTTTATTCTTTTGATCAATAGGAGCACGTAAGAATCTTTCTACAGGCTTTGGTATTGGTCCATAAACTCCGTACTTTTTCCCAAAGACATGATTACACATCCAAACATACAACATGTGTATGCAACACCGAAGATTTCCCTTTCCACTTCTTCGACTATGACTTAAAGATAGGAATGTGTCTGCCAAAATTGCTGGGATGGGGTTTACTCCATTGTGTAGTACTGATAAGAATACATCAATTGCTTTTTAGTCCACTATCCCCATTGCTGAAGGGAAAAGTACGGACCCATAGATTGCTAGAGAAAACAGATTAACGTATGCCTTTCTGTTATGACGCATTTTGGACTCATTCAGAATTCTTAAGATGTAGCTCAATTCCCATCCAATAGTCTCTCCTCTTTTTACCATTGACTTCTCTACCTGAACATACGATACCCCAAACAGTGCAGCTATCTTATTCAAGGATGAATTGACACGTCCTGGTATGTAGATTGGCTGGTGGTCGTTTAAATGCATATCAAGCATAAGTCCATATTCTTCTATTGTGGGGGTTGTGTCCATATCTTCAAATGTGAAAACTCGCAATGATGGATCCCAATAATTCATCATCACTAAAATTGCCATCTCTTGAGGCTTCACATACAGTAGATCCGCAATCCTTCCAAATTTCTTTGACAATGAATCTCTTTCGGTTGGAGACATTAACTCGTGATGGAATATGAGCTCTTGAAGACAATTGACTTTAACTGTCACTTTGATTTCCACTGGCAATGAGCTCTGATAGCCTTTAAATAATGCATCACCGTCTCGCTCTTGGTGGGCCTTCATTTCTTTCATGAGTTTTCGGGATGAACGATTGTCGGAAAAAGCCATTTTTATTTTTTGTGTGGTTTTGTTTTTTTTTTTTACTCGTGCTTCACCAATTAACTGAAAAGACAAAGGAATTATAATGATGTTTAGGAAGCAGAAGGGTTTTCTTTCATTTGGAGTGGAGAAGAATGGAATTAAGAATACAAATCATTTTTCCTTTTCTAAAAAAAAATCAAAATGGAAAGTAGAAAGAAGAAAAAAAAGTTAAGAAATGACCAAAGCTGTTTCCCATATGACTTGCTTAAGGATCTTTGTTCTTCTAGGCCAACTAAGTGCATAGGTTTTAGGGTGGATTTACAAACCTATGGATATAAAGGTCCCTAGACTGCCCCCATAGTCGAAACTCATGGGGATCTCCGATTGGCAATATTGAAAACACAAGAGTTATACTCTCTATGAATCCCGTATTGACAAAAGAGATCAGTCTAAGCGGAAGCTTTCGTGATCCCCGCAAGGGATAGACCCTCTGCGACATCACTAGACTTCCTTCTATCCTATGGTTGCGCTCAGCCCGGGTGTAGGGCTAGTGTGTGCAAGGGATGTATTGATGCATAATGTGTGAAAGGATTAACCAATCTACCAAGAGGGGAAAATAAACCATATATATACAAGTGAATATGTACAAAAGTATAATGACGAAGATCAATAAATAAATAGATAATGAAACTAAAATAAATAAAGAAACAAAATGGTAACTAAGGCAAATATAAAATTTGGTTGCACACTTAGAAAATCAATATGAACTCTCGAAAGTCCCCAGCGGAGTCGCCAAACTGTCACACCTGAAATGTGACCGGCTGGCGTTCCTTTTTAAAAAAAGAATACTTAAAATCGACTTTCAAAATTGAAAACCAATTTTATTAGGAGCCGCCACCAAAGTTTAATTTGTTGGGAAAAACTTGGAAAAACCTTTGAGTTTGATGGTCTGCATTTTGAAGAAAGTGAGTTCGGAAATTGAACCGTATAGGGAAGGTGTTAGGCACCCTATACGTCTGATTTAGAAAGTGAGCAATTATTTCGTATTTGCCTTAAATTATCCTCCTTGGTCATATAAGAACATAATAAAGAAAAGCATCAAAACAAATGGATATGTACAAGGGTGGACTTGGCTAGGCAAAGCCTAGGTCCTACGTACCCATCGATCGGGATCAAAGTCCACGTAGTTCGTCATCTGAAATGCCGCAAGGGCCAGGGGAAAGACTAAAATTTTTTTGCGGGAAGAACTAAAGAGGTTCAAAATTAATTATTTTCATAAATCAAACGAGATTGAATAGTTGTGATTGTGTTTGAATTTATGATAACAAATTATCTTGATCTTTGGTTCTTCCCATTTTTTAAAGACTTTTGATTCTTTGGATTTTTCTTTTTGGAGATATCTAGAAAGAAATCGAAATGAGTATTTTTGGATTTGAATTTTAAATTTTTTTTTTGGGAGTTTGAAAGAATAATTCAATGAAAGCATATTTTTTGGATTTTTGAAATTGTCTTGAGAATGAAAATAAAGGAAGTACTTTTCTTGCATGTTTGAAATTATTATGAAATCATTTGAAAGAAAATGTTTTTAATCTTGTGAAATTATTTTATGAAATTATATAAAAAAAAATTTTGTTGTTTTTTTTTTTAGAAAAAATCTCGTGAATCAAATTTAAAGGAAAAATATTTTTTTGAGTTTTGGAATTTATCTTGTAAATGGAACAAAGAAACATTTCTTTTTTTTTTAAGACTTTTTGAATGGAAATGAAAACAAAGGAAACATTTTTTTTTTTGGAAATTTTGAATTAATCTTGAGGATGAAAACAAGGGAAATAATAATTTTAGTAATAAAATTTTTTATATATTTGAAAACAAAGTTAAAGGAAAATATTTTTGGATTTCTGATTTTGAGGACAGATAAAATCTACACAAATACAATTACATATATATATATATATTCATGTAAGATACATAAAAATAAAAGAAATAATATGCATGAAAAAACACATATACATACACTAGCATACATATTTACATAAAACATGCACAACAAATTAAACCTGTATGTACACATATACATACATATATATATATATATATATATATAACGCACACCTATATGTATTTATGTAAAGTGCAAAAAAAAAATAAAATAAAATAAATAAATAAAATAAATAAAAGGAAAGAAATATGCATGCTAGTATATGCATATTTTTCTATCTTTTCATTTGGGTCCCTATGCGAAATTTTTCCTTTATTCTTTTGCTTGATCTGATATCATAGTTGCCTTCATATAGGTCCCTCGGTCCAGAAAATGTTTTAATTTTGAATTAAATTAACCCCTGCAAACTTTTGAATTTTTTCAGTTTGGTCCCTGTTTTGCATGAATCATGTCCAAGTCTCAATTTTTCTTTCCAAATCTGTCCAGAATTCTTCTAGGATGTTTTTGGGTCATTATAGGTCCATTCCAGTCCATAGCACGGGAAAAAATGAATTAAAACCAAGTTCTTAGGCATTTCTACGTTTTCACGGTCCATTGTGTCACTTTGCTTTTTTCCATGATTTTTCTGATTTTTTTTTGTATTTTGATCTTCTTTTAAGTTCCAAAGTTTAAATTATGGTATGCAAAACTAACTCTACAAAAAAAAACACAAAACAAAAATAAAATAAAATAAATGCGTGAGAGAAATCAACTTACCTTCACAGTTGCCTTTTTTGGATTTACTGCACTCCTCTCAGTTTTGAGCTTGTTCGCAGCTGAACTTCACTCTTTCAATCACCACATTTGCTCCTCCAATGCCCAGAGTGTTTGTGAATAATTTATAACTGACCTTCTTCTTCCACAATACTCCAAAAGAAAGCAAATCTTTCTCAATTTCTACATAGAAAATAGAGCATGTATTTTTTTTTTCTCTTTCTTTTCTCCCCTCTCTTCTCTCTTCTCCTCCCTTTTTTTTTTCTCTCTTTTTCCTCCTCCCCAAGGGAAGAAGAAAGTCCTTTATTTATAGTGGGAGATGGGGGTGCAAAATGATTATGTTAGTGGAAAAAAACTTCCAAGTCATGTAACTCTTACCTTGTCCTCATGTTCTTTTCTTGACTAGTAGTGTGATTGCCATTTGAAAAAAAAAAGGAAAGGAGGGACATAATTGAAGTACCTGGGCTAGGGATTCCTAACCATGCATGTGAAGGAAAGATACCACCATGTGTGTGTGATAAAAAAAACATGTGACATTTTGGACTTTTATTATTTTATCATTTTTTTTAATATTTTCTTTTTGTTATTATTATTATTATTATTTTGCCTTTTTGTTTTAAGTATTTTTATTTTTTTATTTTTTTACAAAAAGAAAAAAGAAATTATAATATCATGGACAAAATTAGGTGTTACAACCCTAACTTTACTTAGTGCATTTAATGTAGTGATTAATAAGAATGAATTTAATAATTTACATAATCTATTTATTTAATATTTCATTTTAATTTATTAATTTTAATATATATAATTTAATGTAGTGTGATTAATAAGAACAATTTTTTTTCAAATTCATTTTAATGCAATTATATAATCAAATTTCAATTTGCATAATAGTTGCAATTTTTACGGAATTTAAATTTTGAGATGCTAGAAATATGCATTGATAGTGAGAACCCTAATCATATTTTAAAATGGTTGTTTTACCATTTCAGATTCATTTTCCTAAATTTTGTTACTCCACTGATGAACAGAGCTTTTTCTAATTGTCCATGGTAAGACATGGGATTTATAAGAAAGATTTACCCTAATTTTATTTAATGCATTTAATGTAGTGATTCATAAGAATAAATTCAGTAATTTACATAATCTATTCATTTAATATTTCATTTTAATTTATTAATTTTAATATATGTAATTTAATATTGTGTGATTAATAAGAACATTTTTTTTTCAAATCCATGTAATTGATGTTTTATTTTAATTTATTAATTTTATAATATAATATAAAATGACATCGATGTGATTAATGTCATAAAATGAAATTGTTTTAGTCTATTATATAGATATGTATATTTATTCTAATAATAATAATAATAATAAATGCTACAGCTCAACCTTGGTGTTAGCTTAGTCCAGATTCTATCATTCTTAGGTGCCAAATGAAGAGTTCAAATTACAAATAAGAACCATCAATTTTGGATTAGACAATTACAATTAAAAGAAACAAATACAAAAATAGACAAAACACATAATTTATTTGATGGACAATCACAATTTTTAAATTGGACTCTCCGTTCAATGCTAAAAAAAGAAGAGAATCTAGACTCACAACAGGCTTCCTCTATTTTCTTTTTGGAAATTACTGGTTAAGAATACATTTAATGTTAGTAGAGTTATAAATATATTATTATTTTAATAAAAAGTTCAGAGAATGTTATTTAAGGGGTCTGACTATAATTTTAAAGATAACAATGTCATTTATTTAACATATTCAAATTCCCAATTTAATATTAATTTAAATAATCTTTATTAACATTTTCTGTTAATTCTTTTTTGCTTACTGTCGTTTGAGCCCACAACTCTGTATTTGTAATTTAAATAATTTTTATACTCTTTTTATTAACTTATAATAATTTTTATTTATTTATTTAATTAAAATACTTTATAACATTATATTATGTACTATTGAAATACATGTGTACTTTTTATTTATTATTTTTTTACTTATTATTTATTATTTAATATATTTGATAATTTGTATAAATGACTCAGCACAGTTAAAATGTCAAATAAAAAATTCTATAAAACTCAAATGAAATGTCAAATAATTTGTATCAATGGCTGAAATTAGGCTTGCTAAGTTAGAGCAAGGCCAAACCAAGATAAAAAAAAAAAGGTTCCAGTTGTTGTTGCATTCAAATGAAAGGTTAATAGAAAGAAGCTTTGGAAAGAATATAAAAAGTATTTGAAATTTGAAGAGGTTAAAAAATGGGGTTAATAACAATTATTCAAATTAAAAAAATGGAAAATGCTGGGCTCAAATGACGATAATAGAAAGAAGATTAATGGGAAGTGTTAATAAAAATTATTTAAATTAATATTAAATTAAGAATTTAATAATATTAGATAAAATGTATTATTGTCTTTAAAAAGATAGTCAAGCCCACTAAATAACTTTTGATAATTGTCTGAATTTTTTATTAAAATAATGATATATTTATAAACACACTAACATTAAATATTTTGTTAACCAATGCCCTTAAGACTTAAGACGTTAGTTAGCATTTCACTTTCTCTTTTTCTATAAGATTTTTAAAAATAGGGTAAAAGTATTTCCGTCTTCATCTAAAGGTTTCCATTTCTTTCATAAAGGATGGTACTATTTTTTAAAGTTGAACAACTCACTCTTCATATTTATAATAATAAACACTACTATTTTGGAGAACGAAAGCTTTTTAGAAGACTAAAATCCTTGAAAAAATCGAATAGTGTGTTCATTTTTAAGTTCAATTTTTTTATATATTTGTAGGTATTATTATCATTTATATATTATTACGCAATTTAATTCAATTTTTAATAATAATAATAATAATAATCTAATTTTAAATTATAAATAAATTAGATTAGAAGTTTTACATGAGAATATTTTAATTATTGAAATACCAATAAAAATACTACTAACTTTTTTAGTATTGTAAAAATATTGTAAATATTTTTTTTCCTTAACTATTCTCACGTTCTTTTTTTTTTTTCCTTTAATCAAATGTCTTGATGTTATCTTTAGAAAGTGTTGTAACGTGGATGCTGTGGGAATCTGTTCAAGTCTTATTCTTAATTCCTTGGAAGCTTATATGATTGATTTGTAGGCTTTTGTTCTTTTTTATGAATGAAGGTTTATTGAGCTCTTAAAAGAAAACAGGACATTCTTTCAAATTTTGATAGCAACTAGTAAATGTGAATTTTTGGACCTCTTAAGAAGCCGCAAAATAACAGAAATAATGGCAGAATGTTGTCGACTTCTGTTGAGTTGAGGCTTTAGCTTTAAGAAAAGTGCAGTCTAAAATGAAATCAAGACCTTACCGACAAGGATAACGCCACAGTTGTAGAATCTAATTATTGTGTGTGTTGAAGGTTAGCTGAATATTTCTTAAGGATTTTGTTATCTAAGCAGGGCCCACGGCACCTACAATTCCCCGTTTAAAGCACTACGTCACTATTCACTATGTTGTACAATAGACCACGCGTTTCTAGGATGATAATTCATTATATCTGATATCCCTCGTATATCAAGTAAGGTATGTGTACTAAAAATCTATTATCTCATAGATATTGGAAGAAGTAGGCTATTGTCATTAAATACTCTATATTCATTTGAAATGAATGGGTAAATAAAATATGCAATATACGTCTGATAAAATATAATATTATATATATACTGTTGAAGTTTGATGACTATTGTTGATTGTTGTTCTAAGATTCTTGTTTTTGTAATCTTTGTTGTTATTTGGTTTCAGGTGTTTGTTAAATTATTTAACGATGTCGTTTTAGTATAGATTTTAACGATGTTGTTTTGGTTGTTTGTATTAGTTTTATTTTCTATTCTGTTAGTCTGTTGGTTATTAGCTGTTTATATAAAGATTATGCAAAACAAATCAATATACAAAGCATTTTTCATTCTTTCTTCTTGATCGACTCTAAAACTCTACATGGTATGAGAGCATGGTTCAAAGATTTGTCTTTTGCATAATCTTTGTTTCGATTGGTGATTCTTTCCCTCTCTATTTTACTTTTCAAATAAAGATCTCAACCATGGCAGCAGAATCTTCTTGGCCGACTCTATCAACTGGGCAGACGTCTTCATAGAACACTGATGATCCTATGATTAGACAACATTCAGATAACCCCAGCATGGTCTTGGTAACAGCATTGTTAAATGTTACAAATTACCTTATCTGGAGTAGATCTGTCATGTGAGCACTCGATGCAAAGAACAAATTGGAGTTTATAAATGGCACTTTGGCTAAACCTGCACAAGAACCAGAACAAAGTAAATGGAGAAGGGTGGATCAGATGGTAAGTTCATGGATTATCAACTCCATCAAAAAGAGATCGCAAAGAGTTTTGTCTATTGCACATCCGCGAGAAAGCTGTGGTTAGAACTTGAAGAACACTTTGGGGTTAGCAACGGACCTCAAATTTATCAATTGCAGAGACAAATAGTGTCGATTAGACAAGGCAACGACTCTGTGGTGATGTACTTTAACCGAATGAGAAAGTTGTTGTAATACTCGTGGAAAAATAAAATATAAATATGTGTTCGCAAACTACAATTATTATTCTAGTATACGATACTATTAACCTGTATAACACTTTTCACGTATACGGTACTGTTTATATATACAATCAAAATGTCGAGTACTAGATGTGGTTTGGGCATAAGAGGAAACTATAAAGGAATTCGTAAGCCAAAATGACATTTTATGTAAGAAAATACCCTCAAGGACTAAAACGAAAGAACTGAATTGAAAAGAAACTTAAAAGTTTAAGGAGAAAGGATAGTTTTTCCTTTAATTTCCTAATAGTAAAACCTGTTATCAGTAAACTAAATGATTAAAGTGCATAGTAAATTAAATTATTTTAATAGAAATATTATTTTCATAAATAGTAAATTGAATATTTTATTAACGTATAATGTCAAATAGTACTCTTGACTTCCATTTCACTTCTAAACTCGTACCTTCAACTTCTCTTCTTCTCTCTCCTTAAACTTTTTTTGCTCTAGAGCTAAGTCTCTGAGATTTTAGGCTTTTTTTTTTCAGTTTAGATTAGAGGTGAGGATACTCTGCCTTTTTTATGTCTTTCAAATTTTAGAAGTTATATTCTTAAGCATGCTCTGTGATTGCGGCTTTAGCTGATCCTCCATATCAGAAAAACTATCCTTAGATGCCTATATGTTATTTTGAAACTCTAATTACTAAAATAGAATGTAAACTGTGAAGAATACATGTCTAGGAAAGATCTGGCTAAGGAAAGACTTGGTTCTTGAGTGTGTTTATTATGACCTGCTTCTCTTTCCTGAGAATTTACCTGGTATGTTCTTTTACAGATTGTATTCACTATTTCTGGTATGAACAGTAACTATACGTAAGACTAGTAATCATACATATAAACAGTAACCATACATATGAATAATTGTTGTACGTATAAATAGTATCTATACGAAAACAACTCTAACTTGTTTTCTCTAACTTTTCATGAAGCCTCCGTAGTGGAACCTGAATTTTACCTGTGCTCTTGACCGTAACAACTTAGAGAAGTAATACTCGTACAAAGCTTAAGTGAGTGGATGTAATCTTAATAATATGATTATAGCACGATTCATCACGTTAGTGAATTAGATTGAAATCCCAAGTTTCACTACTTTAAGATGACAACAAGATATTAGTGAGAACTCCGATATTATTATTTTCTATAAATTCAATATATATTTACTATCTTTACATATTCAGATTAAATTATTATTTGTATTATAACTTTCATGAGATTGTAATGTATGAATATTTATGATATATTGAATCTATGTGACTGAGAAAAGCTATATGGCATGTTTGTGATAGTGGGTGGTACTCCTCTTTCTGTGATGAGTAAGACCGGTCAGGCATCAAGAAACGTTAGGGGAGATACAGTTCCTGTTGATAAAAACGGAACAGTGGTATAGCATTACAAGGTCTTAAGAGGACTGGAGGTTTAGCAGGTAGCTCATCGGGGTGGTTTTGAATTAGTGATGAGTGCCAAAACTCAGGATGTATACTTGATTGTTTATTTGTAGGAAAATTATTGATTTTTGTTTATTTCCTACTTGTGTTCTTGGTTGATTTTATAGCCTTTGAGTTCATTATCATGATCGATTTTTTTATTTTGTTCTTATTATTGAGTTTATCGTAATTCACTGAGTTTTTCCCAAAAACTCACCCTTACATTTTTCCCTTTCAGATACAGTTGTAGAAAGGAACTCCCTTTAGAGGAGTAGCAGAGTGATCTGTATAATAAAGAATCTTCCCATTATCGAATAGGTTCAGTGATCCTGTGTTTGTATTAGGGGCTCTGTGGTCATTGGGACTCCGCGGATATTATCGTACATATTTTGGGAATCTCATATAATTATATTTTAGATTTTATAAATCTTTTATGAAGATGGTGTTATTATGGTTGTTTATCTATACCTTCATAATTATATTAAGTTATGTACAGTATTTCCCTATGTGTTAGTAATGACGCCAGATATGTTTTTAATAAAATTTTCATATATTGTGAATAGGTGTGATTTTGAAATAAATTTATGGATTTTATGTTTCTGCATAATTGAACTTAACAAAAGGGTAAATTCAATAGGAAGGCTTACATTAATGAGGAATATCGTTATTGTGCTGGTCACGGGTCTTGATAAGTGGGTCGTGACAGCTGTGGGAAGAACTCAACGTGTTACAACCTATCCCATCATGTACCTGTGGAGCGTTAGATAAATGTAAATGCAGAGTGTCTAGTTTGATGAATGAATTGGTCTCACAAAATAGAGTCATCTAGTTTCTGATGGGTTTGAATGAGGTATATGATTCAATATGTTCCCAAATTTTAATATTGGATCCCCTGCCACTTGTAAACAAGGCATATTCCATGGCATTGCGTATAGAAAGACATAGAACAGTACAAGATGATTTAAGCAGTAATGCTGAATCTAGTGTGATGCTAGCAAAATCTTGGCAGTAAGGAAATTCTAAAGCAAGTTCATCTAGAAGAAATCAAAAAAAGGAAGACAAGGACAAGGTGTGTGAACATTGTAAAGTTCTTGGACACACCAAAGATACCTGTTTCTAGATTCACAGATATCTAGATTGGTACAAACAATTGAAGAAGGATAAGATGCAAACTTCAGGGAAAAATCTGATAAATATGGCCAACACTCCTTTCGATGAAGGAGGAAAACAAGGAAAGAATGACAGTGCTATGGGATGGACAGCAGGAATATCTAATTTCATTCAACAAGAAGTAAGCAGGATCTTGTCGCAGAAGAAGCAGAATGATAAAGAGAAAGAACAAGTGAATTTCTTAGAAATTGATAACTATGCTGGTAACGTAAAAAATCATCAAGGTGATGGAAAATATGGCCCCTCTAGGTTTTGGATCTTAGACACTAGAGCCACCAACCATATTTGCTTCTCTAAAAATCTTTTTTCCTACCTCAAACCTTTACTCTCACAAACTCTCATTCATATGCCTTATGGCAATACAAAAATTGTTTCCTTTTATGGTGATATACACATTCATAAAAACCTTTATCTAAAAAATGTCTTTTATGTGCCAAAATTCAAATATAATCTTATATCTGTCAGTAAAATGGCTCTCAATGAAGACTTGAAATTTATATTTGACTCCTCTTCTTGTACCTTGCAGGACTCGAAGACTAGTGACATTTTGGCTATGGGGAAACTGCAAGGTCAATTATACATTTGGGATATGCAATCATTCTTCCCAAAGAACAAACAAGCTGGGGGTCATCAGCATTCAATAACAGCCACTGTGAATTCATCTACAACCAGAAAGGATAGTATATCACTATGGCACTATAGGATGGGACATCCATCCAACGTTGTATTGAAACATTTAATAAAGAGAAGCAGATTAATTTTAACTGTGATGTTTGTCATATGGCCAAACAAACTATTCTACCTTTTTCCAACAGTATAACTAGATCAGAGCATATTTTTGATTTAATAAAGGGCTGGTATGGACCTACAAGGTCAGAAGTAATACTGGGGACCCTACAAGGTTAGAAGTAATATTGGTGCACATTATTTTTTAACACTTGTGGATGACCATAGTAGGGCTGTATGGACCTTTTTACTAAGAGACAAGGGGCAGGTAGGAGAAGTTTTAAAGAACTTTTACTAATGGTTGAAAATCTATTCAGTAGAAAAATTAAAAGAATACAAATAGATAATGGGACTGAGTTTATAGGATCAAGTACTCAAGCTGTTCTTAATGGCAAAGGGATTATACATGAAAGAAGTTGTGCTTACACACCCTAACAGAATGGGGTGGTAGAGAAGAGACACAGTTCTTTGCTACAGTTGGTAGGAGCTCTCTTTTTTCATTCTTCAATGCCAATTAGATTCTAAGGTGAAGCTATACTTCACTCCACTTTTTTGTTAAATAGATTACCATCTGCTGTCATTGGATGGAATACTCCATATTACATGCTGCGTAAAAGAAAACCAGAATATAAGGAAATAAGATGCTTTGGTTGCCTATGCTATTCTACAGATGTGAGACCAGGAAAAGATAAACCTCAAGAAGCAAAAGGTGTGTTAATTTGGGCTCTGCACCTGGACAAAAGGGTAGTAAACTCTATGATATAGAAGAAAAAAGGATCATTGTCATCATAAATGTTATTTTTAATGAGGATTCTTTCCCTTTTAAAATAAAAGATCAGGAGAATGCTATTGATATAGAAGACTCCCATGTACCATGTACCATGGCCCATTATTTCTCTTGAAGAAGAACAAGGAATTAACTTCGAAGAACAACACCAAGAATGTGATATATCTCATCAAGACAGTAACGTTCATCAAGATATGAATTCACAAAAACAAAGTACCAGAAATCGAAGACCCATAGCTTGGTTGAATGATTATATATGCTAGACCTAGATAGAACCCCATAGCCAAGAAGACATCGGTCTGACAGGTTCTAAAGCTTTTTCCTTTACTTCTTCTAAAAATTCTAAGCCAAATACATATCCTTTTATCATTCCTAAACATTTCTCTTCTCGACATCTATCCTTTGTAGTTAATTTTTTAGCTATTAAAGGACCAATAAATTATGAACAAGCAAAGGGTGACAAAAACTGGGAAAAGGCAATGCAAGAAGAGATAATAACATTAGAAGAAAATTAGACCTAGGAAATAACTGATCTACCAAAAGGTAAAAAAACCTATTGGATGTCATTGGGTCTATAAAATGAAGCTAAAACAAGATGGAACTTTGGATAGGTGCAAGGCACGTCTAGTGGCAAAAAGATACCACCAACTTGAAGGGATTGACTTCCAAGACAACTTCTCCCCAGTTGCCAAGGTGGTAACGGTAAGGATCTTATTTGCTATTGCAGCCAGCAAAGGGTGGAGTTTACATCAAATGGATTTAAATAACGCATTTTGTTGGTCAGAAATGCTATCGGCAAGTATACCGAGTCAACAAGTAATATAGAAAATGAGTAGAGTGTCGATCCCACGAGGATTATAGTAGTCAAGTACCGATTTCGCTATTTCTACAATATCTAGACGATCGAATTTTAATGTGATTAAACTAAATTAACCTAAATTAATTTTCTAAAATAAATTAAATTACTAATGATTAATGAAAATTCACACAATTAAATTAAGGAAAATATGCAAAGTATCAAAACATTAGGGATCCGATTTCACTAACCTATCCAACTATGAATGAGTTTCCATTTTAATCTGAGTCTTTAATTTCTATATTGATGGTAGAATTCTCAATTTTAATTAAAACCCAATTCCTTGGCGAATCAATACTCTGAACCTAATTAAATTCTCTAATTCCTTAGACTAACCAAATTAGGCACAGGCAATAAGTATAAGTAAATTCTATTAAAATCACATAAGTGATCTGTCTATTCCTAGATCAAATCTACTTATGACAATTAATTCAATAAGCGTATTTAATACATGAATTTTTCAATTCTCTATATGAACCCTAAATCAATTTTCAAGTGATCAGTTTGAAAAAGTAGTAGGCATAGAAATAATTACTCAATAAGAGAATTAAATAAACTTAGATTAATTGAAAACTCAATTCATAATATTCAAGGGAAGCTACATCTTCTCCCTAACAAGAGAAATTTAGCTACTCATGATACATAAAACATCAATAATAATATCCATGAGTATTTCCATCAAAACTAAAGAGAATAAAGAAAATATGAACAATATATGAAGATGATTGATTGGCTCCCAATTCTCCTAAAACCTCCAGTCTTCGTACAGTGTGACAGCTTCCTTTTTTCTATCTTCTCCCACGTATTCTCCTCTTTCTTTCCGTAAAAGTCTCCTTTTTCAAAACTAAAATTCAAAATCAAACTCATCTAATCAAAATAATAATAATAATAATAATAATAATAATAATAATAATAATAATAATAATAATAATAGAAAAACATAACAATATCAAAATCCTTTTTTTTCAAAACTTAATCTAAAAATAAATTCTAAAAGAAACTAACCAAAATAAATTCTAATAAAAGTTAAACTAAATAATATCCTAATCTAAATTAAACTAAATAATCACAATAAATAATCAATCTTAAAATAAATCCTAAAGAAAAACTAATTCCCTATAAAATTAAACTAAACAATTAAAAAGACTAAATAAATCAGAAAAAGACTTAAAACTACTTATTTTATTCAATTTATCAATAAAAATATAGATTAAATAACTCTATAAAATAGAATTATCACATTCCTACACAGACAACTAAATGAAGAAGTGTACATGAAAATGCTGCAAGGATACACTAAAGGAGAACAAGGAAAGGTGTGCTTGCTAAAGAAATCACTTTATGGCTTGAAGCAGGCTTCAAGACACTAGAATGTGGAACTTACTGACAAATTGATTAAGTTTGGTTTTAAACAATCTTCTTTTGACCACTGCTTATTCACAATGGACAAAGGAAACAAGAAAATAGTATTGTTGGTGTACGTTGATGACATCCTGATTACGAGGACATCTGAAGATGTTATTAAAAAGATTAAAATCTTCCTGGATAAGGAGTTCGCAATAAAAGACCTACAGTAAGCCAATTATTTTCTTGGATTGGAATTAACGAGATCTGAGAAGGGTCTGTATGTTAATTAGAGAAAGTATGCATTGGACTTGTTAAAGGACTCTGGGATGTTGGATAGCAAACCTGCAAAAACGCCATTACATAAAGGAATTAAATTGTGCAGTAATGAAGAACAGTTATATGAAGATCCTTTGAGATACAAATGAATGATAGGTAGACTGTTATATTTGGTATTTACATGTCCTGACAAGGCTTTTGCTACTCAGCAGCTGAGTCAATTCGTACATAAACCAACGATATTTCATTGGTAAGCAGCACTTCACATTCTTAGATATCTTAAAGGAAGTCCTTCATAAGGTTTATTCTTCCCAACAAACAATGATCTTGTGTTAACTGGATACTGTGATTCATTTTGGGGTGCTTGTCTGGAAACTAGGAGATATGTTACAGGATACTGTGTGTTTATGGATAATGCTTTAATATCATGGAAAACAAAGAAACAAGGAATGGTTTCACGATCAACAATAGAAGGTGAATACAGGGCTATGGCAATGACTATATGCGAAATTCAATGGATTACTTAAATTATGCAAGATCTTAAAATTTCTATCTAGACTATTCTTTTTTGTGTGATAACCAGGCAGCAATACACATCTCTCAAAACCTGGTGTTCCATGAAAGGACTAAACACCTTGACATAGATTGCCATCTAGTAAGAGAAAAAGTGAAAGACGATTTGATTAAAACAGAGCATGTTGCTTTTGAACATCAAGTTGCTGATTTGTTTGCAAAGGCGGAAAACTATTGTTCCTCAAACTTATTTCCAAGTTGGGCTCGAAGGATCCTCATCAGGCCTCAATGTAAGGAGGGGGTGTTAAAGTTTAATGACTATTGTTGATTGTTGTTCTGATATTCTCATCTCTGTAATCTTTATTGTTATTTGGTTTCAAGTGTTTGTTAGGCTGTTTAACGATGTCGTTTTAGTATAGATTCTAACGACGTCGTTTTGGTTGTTTGTATTAGTTTTATTTTATATTCTATTAGTCTGTTGGTTATTAGCCATTTGTACAAGGATTATACAAAACAAATCAATATACGAAGCATTTTTCATTCTTTCTTCTTGATTGACTCTGAAACTCTATATATACAAATACTAGTATAAATATATAATAACTTAATTCATATTAAATTAATGTCATTTGTGTAGATTATATTATTTATGTCATTCAAATTTGTTATTTGTTTTGTTTATTTTATTTAAATTTATATTTTTTTTGTAAATTAGATGTATTTGATATTTTTTAAAATGAATGGATATTGGTCATCGGTAGTGTGTATTCAACAACTTCATGTATCTATTATCCTATACTAATTGTAGCATATTTTGGGTATTTCGAGTATTTTAGGTTTGAAATATCAGGTGGATTCAGATATAAGTATTTGATATGCTAATTTTTTTTGATATTGAATAGAGTTCGAATATAGGATATTATGATAAGATTCAGATACAGATATTAAAAAAATGGACAGATATTCCCCTATTGACATTCTTATCCATGCCCGTACTTTTACTATATAGTTTCTTTTTTAAAAAAAGAGAACTAAGAAGAACAAAAGAGAATATTCCAACTTAAAGAAAATAGTGGAAGCAAGATCCACAAAAAAGAGTTAAGCGAAGCTCTTAGGGAGACTCATCCTTAGTACAGAATAAAGTAGAATTTCTCAAACCCTTCTTAGCAAGCGTGACTTGTTGAAGATAATGCACCAGAAGCAAATCACGTTTTTGAAGAACGTATTGCCTTCTGATGATTTTCATAATAGACTTCATTCTTTCATTGTGTTTCAATCATTAGTACCCACTATTCTTTTATTCTTTTGTTGTTATATATAATTAATTCCTTCCATTCAGGATCTAATGACATCTGTAATACCATCACAATTAGTATTGTGTTAGTCTGCATATATATATATATATATATATATATATATATATATATATATATATATATTCAATAATTTCAGCATCAGAGGCACCTAAGCTGAACTTCAGTAAAATCTCATCTTCTTCATTTTCTTTAGCTTGGTATTAGAGCATTGCTCTGCTAAATGCTTTCCATGGATTCCAACTCACCACAAGTCTCCGTGAATACCTCTGGTTCTGGCTCAGGAATGAAAATTTCTCAAAATACCTTAAACTCCTTTAACCCGATTGCTCCTGTCAAGTTAGACAGGAACAATTTCCTTCTATGGAAGTCCATTGTATTACTTGTTATTAGAGGTAATTGCTTAGAGGGATTTATCAATGGTAAGAATTTGTGTCCTCTAGTAACAATCACCAGCGCCACCAAATCAGAACCTAATCCAAAGTTTGAGGAGTGGATGGTGATGGACTAGTTGCTTCTAGGAAAGCTTTATAGCTCCATCAATGTTGAAATTGCTATGTAACTGATTAATTGTAAAACCAGTAGGGAATTATGGTGCAGTACATGTAATGTTCCAATAATTTATATGAATATTTAAAATCTATTTTGAAGTTACGTGAAAAATGTTTTCTTTCTTTGAATTAGTACAGAAAATTTGGGAATAGAAATTTTAATTTTTAATTTAGGAAATTTTTATAAATTCTCAAGGACCTAAGTGAACAAATGTTATAAGCTAAGGTGGCTATGAGCAATTTTATCGAAAAAGAAATTGGTGGGGCCCACACATACAATTATTAGTTTCTCTTCTCCTTCTTCCTCCCGAGACTCCACTTCTTCTTCATCTATCATTTCTATCTCCTCCAATCTTTTCTTTAAGTTTTTCCAGTGATCTAATATTTTCTAACCATACTTCTGATTCTTAGGAGTTCTAGAGGCAAAGAGGTAAGTTTTATCTGCTCTATTTCTCTTTTTCTCCATTTTTGGACCTATGGAAGAAAATTAAGATTTTGAGTTTTAATGGATGAATTTAAGTGTGGATGTTAATCTAAAACATTCCTAGGTGGTTTATGATGTTATTAGAACAAGAAATTTGGAGAAAACTAGGAGAAATTCATAGAATTTGGATATTTGAAAAAAGTTAGTGTTCTTGATGAAAATTTGAGATTTGAGCTTGGTTGTTGGTAAAAATTGGGGGTTTTGGTGTTAAAATACTCATGAGACGTTAAGAAACAAAACCCATGGAAGAAATCAAAAGAAATGTTGTTTTAGATATGATTTTAAGATTTTTGGATTAAGAACACGAAGAACATCACTGTTCATTCTAGAAATTTTTCTAGAAAATTTCCAGAAAATACTGTTCACCGAGAAAATTTTTTCAGATTTTCTCGGTTACTGTACCATTGACTCGGTCGACGTCACTGTAGCATTGACTTGGTCAACTTTACTGCAGCATTGACTCGGTCAACATTACTGTAGCATCGACTCGGTCAACGTTACTGTAGCATTGATTCAGTCAACGACACTGTAGCTGCGTTGACCGTTGACTGTCACTGTAGCATCATTTTTAAAATATTCATAACTCTTACATCCGGACTTTATTTTTAATAAATAAGATACTGTTAGTGTAATATCCCAAGAATTTTTATGAATATTTAAAGTCTGATTTGAAGTTTAGTGAAAAATTTAATTATGTGAAAAATTTTCTTTTTGAATTAGTGAAGAAAATGTGGGAATAGAAATTTTTATTTTTAATTTAGGAAATTTTTACAAATTCTCAAGGACTAAAGTGAAAAGAAAAGAAAGTATAGAGGACTTTTGAGAAATGACCAAGTAGGAACCCGAGAAGAAGAATAGAGCTTATGGGAATGAATTATGAGTCCGGTACCGAAAAGATGATGGATTTGAGGTTAAAGTGGAGTTTGAGATATTGAGAGGGACTAAAGTGAATAAGGAAATTTGTGGGGCACCGAGGATTTAGAAACACCTGAGGTGAGATTTTATGAATTTGCTTTTGCTAGTCTTGACTGAGGGTCAATTGCAGAGCAAGTGATAATTTCACCCCGGGCGAGTATATAGGTGGCCTCACCTATTTTTTATTCATTTTTCTCCTTTCCTCTCTCTCTCTTCACTTTCTCTCCTCTCCTTCTCTCTTCCTTCTCTATAATTTCTCTCTCTACACTCCAACTCTACAACCGGGCTTTGGAGGGTGGATCTCGGGCTACGGGGCGAGCCTCTAGGAGCCAAGCAACATAGGGAAAGCAAGGAATCGAGGTAGAAATTTCTATTTCTTAAGCTTTTCTCTATTTTCTAGTTTTAAGAGTGTTTGAGGTAAAATCGAGATTCCGGCTTCGTTTCTCGATTAAAATTGGTGATTTTGGTGTCTAAATGCTCCTTAGACATTAAGGGTGAGATCCCATGGAAGAAATCATGAAAAACGGTGAAGATTTGGCCAGATTTAGGCCAAAACCGAGAGAAATCGCGAAGGGTCGCGATCGTGGCGCCCAGGCACCATGTGTGGCGCCTAGGCGCCAAGGTGAGATGGGAAGAAGAAGGAATTGGCGCCCAGGCGCCAGGCATGGGTGGCGCCCAGGCGCCAGGTGTACCGGGAAATTTTAGTTTATTTTTCAATCGGCCATAACTTCTTCATCCGAACTCCGTTTTGTGCAAACTTTATATCGTTGGAAAGCTCTTTAAGTCTAGTTTCCAATGGTATAAGTTTTATTTGAATATTCATTACCAATTAGGAGTTATGATTCGAGAAGTAAGTGAAGGTCGAGAGTAGTGGTAGGAAATTTCTCTATTTCTTAACTCTGATGGTTTTTGTCTGGTTACAATAGGAATGGTCAAAGTGCAAAGTGGGAGTGCCGAGAGCGTGAAATCCAGGTGAGTGGGTTAATACTTGCTATGATTAAATATCTGTTATTGACTTTTTGCATCATAGTGGAAATATGTTGTATATCCAAGTTTGAAGAGGATGATGTGGAACGATGAGGCATAAACAAATGTGGAACGTGTCTGGTAATGTATATAATTATATTTTCTTATTTTCCCATGAATGGAGGTTATATGATGGATTGTGAATGGCATGTGAACCGAGTTGAATAATTGTTCTATATTATGGGTTATGTTATATACATGCTATGTTGCTGGAACCACATTGATTATGTTGTGGCTTGAATTGTAAATGACTGAGTTGTGTATGTGGCTCAAGATTATGATTGAGGATGTTTTTATATGTGATTGTGATTGTGTTTGACTGGAAAGGAAAGGCATGGTGGTGCACCCCATGGAGAAATCTATGTGAAGCTATAAGGGTGGAGAATATAAATGGAGCGATAAGGGTGGATGCGGCGGGAGCCGCGGGCAACGATCCAGAGGTATTCTGGACGACCCGGTTGGTACGGAAATTGTGTGTGAAATTGATTTCATCGATTGCTGTTGTGAATTTTGAATTTTGTTGAAATGCATTTGATTCACTTGGATATTGTTGTGAAGTATTATGAATAATATTATATCATATGATGATCGATCTACGTATGATTGCTGCATGTTATCATTATGATGCATGATTTTTATTTTGTCATAGTATTGTGTTATCTACTCACTGGGCACGTGGTTTGCTCATACCCCTCTTATTGATATTTTTTTTCAGAGTTAACAGCTGAAGATAAATATCGGAACAAGGAATTATGGATCCTTAGTCCATAATTACCTTTTCATTTGTTCAGGATAAAGGTATAATAGTTAAGTTTTATTCTAAGTTGTATAAATCTAGAAATCTCTGTAATCGGGTAGGTTCATTCAGTGATGTAATGTGAGTAATTGTAGTATGTATAGAGAACTTGTTTTGGTTGCATGAAAAAGAATTGTATGATTTTTAAGAGAAAGATAGGCTTACGGAGATGAAATGAAATTCACTTTCCGTGCCGGTCACGTGCTCAAATTTTGGGACGTGACAAGTTGGTATCAGAGCTTTGGGATTAGGTCTCCTACCGATTACAGAGTAAGGTAACCTTAGTGGGATCTCCTCTATCATGGTGAACTCGGGCACGACTATAGAGAGATGGCTCCATTGAAGGTCCTGTAGGATGTTTTCATTTCCTTTTCCTCCAAGACTTATCTTTTCTTATGAATTATGTTTTAGTTTTAGTTTTAGACAGATATGGCTATACTTTTGAACTTGGTAAAGGAAAGGTTATTATTTGTTTGATTCCGTTGCTGTCGGATCAAATTATATGTATGGGGCTTTATATGTTACATTCATGATTGATTTTGTGTGACTTATTTCTTTTATCCTTCTTAATTTTATTATTACTATTTTTGGAGTACCATCCCAAAAAAGGAACCACTGGCATTAAAAGCAGAAGGATTACATTGCAAAAAAAAAAATTACTCATGCATGAGCAATCTAAAAGCGAGGTGGTCTCGGATTAGGAGGGTTGTACTGTATCATCACCCCTCGACCATTCCTTGGAGCGAGAGACAGAGCAATGTCGCGGAGGGTAGTGTAAATCCCATTCATACAATCAACACTTCTTTGTTGTTGATTGCAGAAGCACTGGGTAGACCAATAGAAGAACCTGTCTATTCTTGAAGTCATTTCTGCATGATTGCGTTTAGTTAACTTCTCCAGGTCTCCTATCATCTTTTTCAGATTTTTCACCTCCTGCTCTAGACAGGCGATTTTGTCCTCCGAGGTATGGGCCGTGCTAGTCTCCTCAACTTCCTCGTTCTTCTTCATTTTCTTCTCCATATGCTTCTCTAAAGACCCTTCAAAAGGTCTTTTGCCCTTGTCTTTGCCCAGACTTAAGTTTAAGTCGAGCTCTTCTCTCTTGGCATCCACTGTGAGATCAATGTACTTCCTTGTGGCCATGATTTGAAAAATTTAGAAATTTATGTGGGAGTATGAGAAGAGAGGAACGCTGGGAAGTTGTAGGCTCAGAGATGATTACTCTTTGTGGTGTGGTAACTGAGAACGTTGGGACAGTTCTTATAGAGGAAAAATTTGAACTTAGAGACAAAGAAGATATCTCTTCGCCGCACCCTACACGCTTAACCTATGGATTTCTGCAAGCTGGAAGCTAGGAGTCTAGGGTAGGCATGCACACCAACAACGCGTCGCATTAATGGCAAAACCACGAAAGTCAATATTCGGTGGATTTGCGGCTGATTTACACTTGGTTTTTCCATTTCTCTCGTTGGCATTTTCTGAAATTGAAGGAAGTCGACAATGTAGCCATTACAGAGTGTCTTGGATGTTTTCACGATGAACTAAAATGTATTTCTATGCTTTCTTGTATTGTTCTTGAAAGCCTTCAGTTAAGTATAATATACATGATTGATTGAATTATACTGTGATTATATGTATCTAAATACATATGATATGTATGTATGTTATTCATGCATAGAGAGTGAAGGCTATTTGTTATGGCCAGGAATAATATGTAATGATTCTACATACATTCAGAGAATGAGAAGTCTGAAATTTAAAAGAACTTGAATAGATGAAAATATATATAGATAATGATGTATCTCTGTGTTTATACATATATACATATATGCTCGTAGAGGCAAGTGAAAGGTAAAATTTTTCTCTCACTTTATGGAACGCTTGATGTGTAGATGTGAGAAGTTTTTATTTTAATATATATGTTTGAAAATGTGTAAGCTTAGGGCAAAGTCACGGATTAGAAACCTAGATAAGGTTAATATGAAGCTACCTGTTCATGGAGTAATATCTCGATTTAGAATTATTGGATATGATAAATACAGAGTTAGGAAGTCATGAATTGAAGCGGCGATTAGTTTAATAATTTGAGCAAGAGTCAAAAGTTAGCCGAAATTTTTGAGGAAATCTTTTGTATTTGATTATATTTTGTTATTTTCTGGCATGCTTATCAGAGACCGTTGGCATTGCGTCGGATAAGGTCTGTAGGTCATCTTTAGAGTATGATGTAAAGGTTTTGTAGCCCTAAATTTCGTCTATATATAATGGATGCCCCATTACGCTGCTCACTACACTAAGAGTTTATATCTATAAGCTTTCTAGCATCAAACTTCTCCTTCTGTACAACCTTTATAGCTCAGAAAAATATGGCTGGCAATAAATCTTTCAATTTAAACTTTGAGGCTGGCAAGGTAGAGCTGGATCTAAATCTTAGCCTGGAGAATTATAAGAATAAGAGATCCATGGAAGAGTCACCAGAGGCTAAGAAAAGAAAAAGGGATGTAGTAGAGTTAGAGGATGTTAGCACAGCAACATCTTCTAATAATGAGCTTGCGCTTATGAGACAAAAGATGGAGGACTTGGAAAGACTGATAAACCGCCACTTTGAGGACCAGGGGAGATTGATAAATCGTCTCTTTACAGAACAAGAGAAGCTTTTGAACCGTCATTTTAGGGAATTGGCAAATAGAGTTGATAGACATTCGATGTTTGCAACTCAAAATTTTCGTGACCAACAAGCGAGATGTATTGACTGTATGAATGGAGTGACTTCTGCACTTCGCCAAATTTCCCAGACGTTTCCTCCAGAAACTCTTTCTAGGCTGCAACGATTAACTTCCTCCTTAAGGTCTGAAGCACCTTCTTCTTCTAGACCTGGAGCACCTTCTGCATTTCAAAAGCCTCCTCGTTCTTAATTTATCTTTTCTTTTGTTTGTACCTAAAGCTGATGTTTGATCTAATGTTTACGTATTAAAATTATCTGTTTTGTAAATCAAGTTCAGCTTGTTGCCTGTAACTTATGTATTAGAAATAAAAATATGTTGAACTTGTTATATTTTGTACTTGATTGTGAAAATTCTAAGAGAGAGAATGAGATATAAACAAAATATTGGCATTTGCTTCAATCTTGAGGTAAGTTTTGAATTCGGAGGACCGAATTCTTTTAAGGGGGGAAGAATGTAATATCCCAAGAATTTTTATGAATATTTAAAGTCTGATTTGAAGTTTAGTGAAAAATTTAATTATGTGGAAAATTTTCTTTTTGAATTAGTGAAGAAAATGTGGGAATAGAAATTTTTATTTTTAATTTAGGAAATTTTTACAAATTCTCAAGGACTAAAGTGAAAAGAAAAGAAAGTATAGAGGACTTTTGAGAAATGACCAAGTAGGAACCCGAGAAGAAGAATAGAGCTTATGGGAATGAATTATGAGTCCGGTACCGAAAAGATGATGGATTTGAGGTTAAAGTGGAGTTTGAGATATTGAGAGGGACTAAAGTGAATAAGGAAATTTGTGGGGCACCGAGGATTTAGAAACACCTGAGGTGAGATTTTATGAATTTGCTTTTGCTAGTCTTGACTGAGGGTCAATTGCAGAGCAAGTGATAATTTCACCCCGGGCGAGTATATAGGTGGCCTCACCTATTTTTTATTCATTTTTCTCCTTTCCTCTCTCTCTCTTCACTTTCTCTCCTCTCCTTCTCTCTTCCTTCTCTATAATTTCTCTCTCTACACTCCAACTCTACAACCGGGCTTTGGAGGGTGGATCTCGGGCTACGGGGCGAGCCTCTAGGAGCCAAGCAACATAGGGAAAGCAAGGAATCGAGGTAGAAATTTCTATTTCTTAAGCTTTTCTCTATTTTCTAGTTTTAAGAGTGTTTGAGGTAAAATCGAGATTCCGGCTTCGTTTCTCGATTAAAATTGGTGATTTTGGTGTCTAAATGCTCCTTAGACATTAAGGGTGAGATCCCATGGAAGAAATCATGAAAAACGGTGAAGATTTGGCCATATTTAGGCCAAAACCGAGAGAAATCGTGAAGGGGTCGCGATCGTGGCACCCAGGCGCCATGTGTGGCACCTAGGCGCCAAGGTGAGATGGGAAGAAGAAGGAATTGGCGCCCAGGCGCCAGGTGTACCGGGAAATTTTAGTTTATTTTTCAATCGGCCATAACTTCTTCATCCGAACTCCGTTTTGTGCAAACTTTATATCGTTGGAAAGCTCTTTAAGTCTAGTTTCCAATGGTATAAGTTTCATTTGAATATTCATTACCAATTAGCAGTTATGATTCGAGAAGTAAGTGAAGGTCGAGAGTAGTGGTAGGAAATTTTTCTATTTCGTAACTCTGATGGTTTTTGTCTGGTTACAATAGGAATGGTCAAAGTGCAAAGTGGGAGTGCCGAGAGCGTGAAATCCAGGTGAGTGGGTTAATACTTGCTATGATTAAATATCTATTATTGACTTTTTGCATCATAGTGGAAATATGTTGTATATCCAAGTTTGAAGAGGATGATGTGGAACGATGAGGCATAAACAAATGTAGAACGTGTTTGGTAATGTATATAATTATATTTTCTTATTTTCCCATGAATGGAGGTTATATGATGGATTGTGAATGGCATGTGAACCGAGTTGAATAATTGTTCTATATTATGGGTTATGTTATATACATGCTATGTTGCTGGAACCACATTGATTATGTTGTGGCTTGAATTGTAAATGACTGAGTTGTGTATGTGGCTCAAGATTATGATTGAGGATGTTTTTATATGTGATTGTGATTGTGTTTGACTGGAAAGGAAAGGCATGGTGGTGCACCCATGGAGAAATCTATGTGAAGCTATAAGGGTGGAGAATATAAATGGAGCGATAAGGGTGGATGTGACGGGGGCCGCGGGCAACGATCCAGAGGTATTCTGGACGACCCGGTTGGTACGGGAATTGTGTGTGAAATTGATTTCATCGATTGCTGTTGTGAATTTTGAATTTTGTTGAAATGCATTTGATTCACTTGGATATTGTTGTGAAGTATTATGAATAATATTATATCATATGATGATCGATCTACGTATGATTGCTGCATGTTATCATTATGATGCATGATTTTTATTTTGTCATAGTATTGTGTTATCTACTCACTGGGCACGTGGTTTGCTCATACCCCTCTTATTGATATTTTTTTTCAGAGTTGACAGCTGAAGGTAAATATCGGAACAAGGAATTATGGATCCTTAGTCCATAATTACCTTTTCATTTGTTCAGGATAAAGGTATAATAGTTAAGTTTTATTCTAAGTTGTATAAATCTAGAAATCTCTGTAATCGGGTAGGTTCATTCAGTGATGTAATGTGAGTAATTGTAGTATGTATAGAGAACTCGTTTTGGTTGCATGAAAAAGAATTGTATGATTTTTAAGAGAAAGATAGGCTTACGGAGGTGAAATGAAATTCACTTTCCGTGCCGGTCACGTGCTCAAATTTTGGGACGTGACAGTTAGAAAGCTCTTTGAGTCTAGTTTCTAATAGTACAAGTTTCACTTGAAAATTCTAATGTATTCTTTATTTTTCATCTGATTTGCATTTTAGGAAATCTTTGAGAGTTATTTCCTAACACCTCTCATAATTTAGCTGCAAAAATAAAGGTAGTTAGGGCCATATTCGAGGTGAGTGTGATAATCTTATCTCATCTATATTTCTTCAAAAGTGTTGTCATCAAGTATCATAAAGAAAATTGAGAAGGTGGACTTAAACGGTATGTTGTGTATTCATTATCAAGGACTTGTATTCCTTGTATTTAAAGGTATTATGGATTTCAAACCTCTTGTTTGATTAAATGTTAATTCTTATAAAATATGTAAAGTTAATGTTGATATTATCGTTATTATGTTGTGGTTGTGTGAATACTTGCGTTAAGGTATGACATTGTTATAATATTTTCGTGGTGGTGCACCCCACGGGAGAAGTTACAGGAGTTATAAGGGTGAAGATATATCTTTCATGGAGAGATAAGGGTGGATGCGACCAGGGGGCCGCGGACAACGATCCACTGGTACCGTGGATGACCCGGTTGGTACGGGATTTATGTTTGGCACTGAATAATTTATATTGTGTATATCATTGGTAACTGATGTGAGTTTAATTCAATGATATCTTTATGATACTAATTGCTAAATTTACTTTTGATTGATAATGTTATCCATTCACTGAGTATTTCATTACTCATCCTGTTATTTTTACAACATTTCAGAATCTGTGGCTGACGCTGGAGATTGTCTAAGGGAATAGCGAGTTTATCTTAAACCAACCCTCTTGTATTTTCAGTTGGTTCCTTTGTATTCTATTATCTTGGAAGCTCTAGAAGTAGCTCTGTGGTCACATAAGCCTCCTAGGATTTTGTGGACGAACTATGTGTAAATATGAATATTATGTATGGTTTCATTGTAACTTAGAGATAACATGAATCGGACTCACTGTTGAGGATGTGACAGTACAGAGGAGATGGTTGAAGCTTCAACTAGAGCAAAAGAACTCTGGATCAAAGGTGAATTGCAGTGGACCAGAAAAGGTTCCATAAAAATGGAGGAGTATCTATCTAAAATGAAATCTTTAGTAGATAATCTGCAACTAGTGGGGAGTCCCCTTTCCTTAAAAGATTTATTTGCTCATGTTTTGTTTAGATTAGACTCTGAGTACACTCCCATTGTGACTTAACTGACTTATATGAATGATATCTCTTGGATTGAGTTATCCTCTGCTTTGCTAACTTTTGAAAGCAAAATTGACCAATTAAATGCCTTGCAAAATTTAACTCTCGATGGAACTGTCACTACTAACAATGATCAAACACAAAAAAATGGCAATAACATTAGAGGTTCATGGAGAGCAAGAAACAGAGGCAGAGGCAGGCAACAAAATTTGAGACCAGTATGCCAAATTTGTGGAAAAACTAGGCATTTGGCCTTTATATGCTATTATAGAACAAACTTCACCTACATGGGAGGAGTACCAGATTCCAACAAGTAATCTGCAACTCAATTTAGACTATATTTAGCACACATAGCCACCCCTAAAATAGTGTCTGATGAAGCCTGGTACCTTGACTCATGTTCTAGTCATCATGTGACTAATGACCTCAATCAGCTAAATCAGAGTAACAAATATCATGGTAGCAGTAAACTTACAATAAGTAATGAAAACTTTGTACCTATACACAATTTGGGTACTGCTATCATTAAAACCAATGGTAATTGTAATACCTGCTATATTTTTAAGTTATAAGTATTCAAAAATTACGATAAATTTATTTTGAAGAAAATAATTTTCCTATCTGTTTAATTTTTGTATGCTTGTTTGTGCATATTGTTGAAAATGCGAATTTTTATTTATAGATTGCATAAATTGTGAGATATGATGGATGTTATGATATGAAATTTATCCCTTAGATAAAATATAGCTTGAGCATAAGTGGAATCTAAAAGAAACTAGGAGAAAAATAACTCAACTGCCTCGTGATTGCGCGGTAAAATGCATAGTACCAAATGGAATTATTAAAGCGCATAATAAACTAAATTATTAAAGTGTATAGTAAACTAAATTATTAAAGTGTATAGTAAACTAAATTATTAAAACGTATAGTAAAATGAATATTTTATTAACGTATAGTACTCTGACTTCTCCTATAAATAGGCCATTCCATTTCATTTCTAAACTCACACCTTCAGTTTCTCTTCTCTCCTCTCCTTAAAACTTCTTTTGCTCTGACGTTAGGGCTCTGAAATTCTAGATCTTTCTTCCTTAACCTAGATCCAAGGTGAGGATACTATACCTTTTTTATTGTAGAAGTTATATTCTTAAGTATGCTCTGTGGTTGCGACTTTAGCTGATCTTCCACATCAGAAAAACTGTCCTTAACTGCCTATACATTATTTTGATTCTCTCATTATCAAAATAGAATACAAACTGTGAAGAATACATGTATAGAAATGTTCTGGCTATGAAAAACCTGGTACTTAAGTGTGTCCATTGCGACCCTTCACTCTTTCTTGAGAACTTTCCTGGTGTACTATTCTACGGCTTATATTCGCTATTTTTGGTATGAATAGTTGTCACGTCCCAAAATTTGAGCACGTGACCGGCACGGAAAGTGAATTTCATTTCACCTCCGTAAGCCTATCTTTCTCTTAAAAATCATACAATTCTTTTTCTTGCAACCAAAACGAGTTCTCTATACATACTACAATTACTCACATTACATCACTGAATGAACCTACCCGATTACAGAGATTTCTAGATTTATACAACTTAGAATAAGACTTAACTATTATACCTTTATCCTGAACAAATGAAAAGGAAATCCTGAACTAAGGATCCATAATTCCTTATTCCGATATTTACCTTCAGCTGTCAACTCTGAAAAAAAATATCAATAAGAGGGGTATGAGCAAACCACGTGCCCAGTGAGTAGATAACACAACACTATGACAAAAAAATATCATGCATCATAATGATAACATGCAGCAATCATACGTAAATCGATCATCATATAATATAATATTATTCATAATACCTCACAACAATATCCAAGTAAATCAAATACATTTCAACATAATTCAAAATTCACAACAGCAATCGGTGAAATCAATTTCACACACATTTCCCGTACCAACCGAGTCGTCCAGAATTCCTTTGGATCGTTGCCCGCGGCCCCCGCCGCATCCACCCTTATCGCTCCGTTTATAATCTCCACCCTTATAACTTCACATAAATTTTTCCATGGGGTGCACCACCATGCCTTTCCTTTCCAGTTAAACACAATCACAATCACATATAAAAACATCCTCAATCATAATCTTGAGCCACATACACAACTCAGTCATTTACAATTCAAATCACAACAAAATCAATATGGTTCCAGCAACATAGCATGTATACAACATAACCCATAATATAGAACAATTATTCAACTCAATTCACATACCATTCACAATCCATCATATAACCTCCATTCATGAAAAATAAGAAAATATAATTATATACATTACCAAACACGTTCCACAATTGTTTATGCCTCATCGTTCCACATCATCCTCTTCAAACTTGGATATACAACATATTTCCACTATGATGCAAAAAGTCAATAACAGATATTTAATCATAGCAAATATTAACCCACTCACCTGGATTTCACGCTCTCGGCACTACCACTTTGCACTTTGACCATTCCTATTGTAACCAGACAAAAACCATCAGGGTTACGAAATAGAGAAATTTTCTACCACTACTCTCGACCTTTACTCACATCTTAAGTCATAACTCCTAACCAGTAATTAATATTCAAATGAAACTTATACCACTGGAAACTAGACTTAAAGAACTTTCCAACGATATAAAGTTTGCCCAAAACGGAGTTCGGATGAAGAAGTTATGACCGATTTAAAATAAGCTAAGGTTTCCCGGCACACCTGGCGCCTGGACGCCACCTATGGCACCTGGGCGCCAACCCATGCCTGGCGCCAATTCCTTCTTCTTCCCATCTCACCTTGGCACCTAGGCGCCACACATGGCGCCTGGGCGCCACGATCGCGAACCCTTCGCGATTTCTCTCAGTTTTGGCCCAAATCTGGCCAAATCTTCACCGTTTTTCATGATTTCTTCCATGGGATCTCACCCTTAATGTCTAAGGAGCATTTAGACACCAAAATCACCAATTTTAATCGAGAAACAAAGCCGGAATCTCGATTTTACCTCAAACACTCTTAAAACTAGAAAATAGGAAAAAGCTTAAGAAATAGAAATTTCTACCTCGATTCCTTGCTTTCCCTACGTTGCTTGGCTCCTAGAGGCTCGCCCCGTAGCCCGAGATCCACCCTCCAAAGCCCGGTTGTAGAGTTGAAGTGTAGAGAGAGAAATTAGAGAGAAGGAAGAGAGAAAGAGAGGAGAGAAAGTGAAGAGAGAGAGAGGAAAGGAGAAAATTGAATAAAAAATAGGTGAGGCCACCTATATACTCGCCCGGGGTGAAATTATCACTTGCTCTGCAATTGACCCTCAGTCAAGACTAGCAAAAGCAAATTCATAAAATCTCACCTCAGGTGTTTCTAAATCCTAGGTGCCCCACAGATTTCCTTATTTCACTTTAGTCCCTCTCAATATCTCAAACTCCACTTTAACCCCAAATCTATCATCCTTTCGGTACCGGACTCATAATTCACTCCCATAAGCTCTATTCTTCTTCTCGGGTTCCTATTTGATCATTTCTCAAAAGTCCTCTATACTTTCTTTTCTTTTCACTTTAGTCCTTGAGAATTTGTAAAAATTTCCTAAATTAAAAATTAAAATTTCTATTCCCTCATTTTCTTCACTAATTCAAAAAGCAAATTTTCCACGTAATGAAATTTTTCACTAAACTTCAAATTAGACTTTAAATATTCATATAAATTCTTGGGATATTATATTCTTCCCTCCTTAAAAGAATTCGGTCCTCCGAATTCAAAACTTACTTCAAGATTGAAACAAATGCAGATATTTTATCTATATCTCATTCTCTCTCTTAGAATTTTCACAATCAAGTACAAAATATAACAAGTTCAACATATTTTTATTTCTCAAGTTTCTTCAGTAAAAGAATTGCTTCAACAAAAAAAAAATCAAATACGAAAATTTTTATTTCTAATACATAAGTTACAGGCAACAAGCTGAACTTGATTTACAAAACAGATAATTTTAATACGTAAACATTAGGTCAAACATCAGCTTTAGGTACAAACAAAAGAAAGGATAAATTAAGAACGAGGAGGCTTTTGAAATGCAGAAGTTGCTCCAGGTCTAGAAGAAGAAGGTGCTTCAGACCTTAAGGAGGAAGTTAATCGTTGCAGCCTAGAAAGAGTTTCGGGAGGAAACGTCTGGGAAATTTGGCGAAGTGTAGAAGTCACTCCATTCATACAGTCAATACATCTCACTTGTTGGTCACGAAAATTTTGAGTTGCAAACATCGAATGTCTATCAACTCTATTCGCCAATTCCCTAAAATGACGGTTCAAAAGCTTCTCCTGTTCTGTAAAGAGATGATTTATCGATCTCCCCTGTTCCTCAAAGTGACGGTTTATCAATCTTTCCAAGTCCTCCATCTTTTGTCTCATAAGCGCAACCTCATTATTAAAAGATGTTGCTGTGCTAACATCCTCTAACTCTACTACATCCCTTTTTCTTTTCTTAGCCTCTGGTGACTCTTCCATGGATCTCTTATTCTTATAATTCTCCAGGCTAAGATTTAGATCTAGCTCTACCTTGCCAGCCTCAAAGTTTAAATTGAAAGATTTATTGCCGGCCATATCTTTCTGAGCTATAAAGGTTGTACAGAAGGAGAAGTTTGATGCTAGAAAGCTTATAGATATAAACTCTTAGTGTAGTGAGCAGCGTAATGGGGCATCCATTATATATAGACGAAATTTAGGGCTACAAAACCTTTACATCATACTTTAAAGATGGCCTACAGACCTCATCCGACGCAATGCCAACGGTCTCTGATAAGCATGTCAGAAAATAACAAAATATAATCTAATACAAAATATTTCCTCAAAAATTTCGGCTAACTTTTGACTCTTGCTCAAATTATTAAACTAATCGCCGCTTCAATTTATTGCTTCTTAACTCTGTATTTGTCTTATCCAATAATCCTAAATCGAGATATTACTCCATGAATGGGTAGCTTCATACTAGCCTTATCTAGGTTTCTAATCCGTGGCTTTGCCCTCAGCTTACACATTTTCAAACATACATATTAAAATAAAAATTTCTCACATTTACACATCAAGCGTTCCATAAAGTGAGAAATTTTTTTTTTACCTTTCACTTGCCTCTACGAGCATATATGTATAAACATGGAGATACATCATTATCTATATATTTTCATCTATTCAAGTTCTTTTAAATTTCAGACTTCTCATTCTCAGAATATATGTAGAATCATTACATATTATTACTGGCCATAACAAATAGCCTTCACTCTCTATGCATGAATAACATACATACATATCATATGTATTTAGATACATATAATCACAGTATAATTCAATCAATCATGCATATTATACTCAACTGAAGGCTTTCAAGAACAATACAAAAAAGCATAGAAATATATTTTAGTTTATCATAAAAACATCCAAGGCAATCTTTAATGGCTACATTGTCGACTTCTTTCAATTTCAGAAAATGCCAACAAGAGAAATGGAAAAACCAAGTGTAAATCGGCCGCAAATCCACCGAATATTGACTTTCGTGGTTTTGCCATTAATGCGACGCGTTGTTGGTGTGCATGCCTACCCTAGACTTCTAGCTTCCAGCTTGCAGAAATCCATAGGTTAAGCGTGTAGGGTGCGGCGAAGAGATATCTTCTTTGTCTCTAAGTTCAAATTTTTCCTCTATAAAAACTGTCTCAACGTTCTCAGTTACCACACCATAAAGAGTAATCATCTCTGAGCCTACAACTTCCCAGCATTTCTCTCTTCTCATACTCCCACATAAATTTCTAAATTTTTCCAAATCATGGCCACAAGGAAGTACATTGATCTCACAGTGGATGCCAAGAGAGAAGAGCTCGACTTAAACTTAAGTCTGGGCAAAGACAAGGACAAAAGACCTTTTGAGGGGTCTCCAGAGAAGCAGAAGGAGAAGAAAATGAAGAAGATCGAGGAAGCTGAGGAGACTAGCACGGGCCATACCTCGGAGGACAAAATCGCCTGTCTAGAGCAGGAGGTCAAAAATCTGAAAAAGATGATAGGAGACCTGGAGAAGTTAACTAAACGCAATCATGCAGAAATGACTTCAAGAATAGACAGGTTCTTCTATTGGTCTACCCAGTGTTTCTGCAATCAACAACAAAGAAGTGTTGATTGTATGAATGGGATTTACACTACCCTCCGCGACATTGCTCTGTCTCTCGCTCCAAGGAATGGTCGAGGGGTGATGATACAGTACAACCCTCCTAATCCGAGACCACCTCACTTTTAGATTACTCATTCATGAGTATTTTTTTTTTGCAATGTAATCCTTCTGCTTTTAATGCCAGTGGTTTCTTTTATGGGATGGTACTCCAAAAATAGTAATAATAAAATTAAGAAAGACAAAAGAAATCAGTCACACAAAATCAATCATGAACTTAACATATAAAGCCCCATACATACAATTTGATCCGACAGCAACAGAATCAAAACAAATAATAACCTTTCCTTTACCGAGTTCAAAAGTATAGCCATATCTGTCTAAAACTAAAGCTAAAAACATAATTCATAAGAAAAGACAAGTCTTGGAGGAAAAGGAAATGAAAACATCCTACAGGACCTTCAGTGGAGCCATCTCTCTATAGTCGTGCCCGGGTTCACCACGATAGAGGAGATCCCACTAAGGTTACCTTACTCTGTAATCGGTAGGAGACCTAATCCCAAAGCTCTGATACCAACTTGTCACGTCCCAAAATTTGAGCACGTGACCGGCACGGAAAGTGAATTTCATTTCACCTCCGTAAGCCTATCTTTCTCTTAAAAATCATACAATTTTTTTTCATGCAACCAAAACGAGTTCTCTATACATACTACAATTACTCACATTACATCACTGAATGAACCTACCCGATTACAGAGATTTCTAGATTTATACAACTTAGAATAAGACTTAACTATTATACCTTTATCCTGAACAAATGAAAAGGAAATCATGGACTAAGGATCCATAATTCCTTATTCCGATATTTACCTTCAGCTGTCAACTCTGAAAAAAAATATCAATAAGAGGGGTATGAGCAAACCACGTGCCCAGTGAGTAGATAACACAACACTATGACAAAAAAATATCATGCATCATAATGATAACATGCAGCAATCATACGTAAATCGATCATCATATAATATAATATTATTCATAATACCTCACAACAATATCCAAGTAAATCAAATACATTTCAACATAATTCAAAATTCACAACAGCAATCGGTGAAATCAATTTCACACACATTTCCCGTACCAACCGGGTCGTCCAGAATACCTCTGGATCGTTGCCCGTGGCCCCCGCCGCATCCACCCTTATCGCTCCGTTTATAATCTCCACCCTTATAACTTCACATAAATTTTTTCATGGGGTGCACCACTATGCCTTTCCTTTCCAGTCAAACACAATCACAATCACATATAAAAACATCCTCAATCATAATCTTGAGCCACATACACAACTCAATCATTTACAATTCAAGTCACAACATAATCAATATGGTTCCAGCAACATAGCATGTATACAACATAACCCATAATATAGAACAATTATTCAACTCAATTCACATACCATTCACAATCCATCATATAACCTCCATTCATGAAAAATAAGAAAATATAATTATATACATTACCAGACACGTTCCACAATTGTTTATGCCTCATCGTTCCACATCATCCTCTTCAAACTTGGATATACAACATATTTCCACTATGATGCAAAAAGTCAATAACAGATATTTAATTATAGCAAATATTAACCCACTCACCTGGATTTCACGCTCTCGGCACTCCCACTTTGCACTTTGACCATTCCTATTGTAACCAGACAAAAACCATCAGGGTTACGAAATAGAGAAATTTTCTACCACTGCTCTCGACCTTTACTCACATCTTAAGTCATAACTCCTAACCAGTAATTAATATTCAAATGAAACTTATACCATTGGAAACTAGACTTAAAGAGCTTTCCAACAATATAAAGTTTGCCCAAAATGGAGTTCAGATGAAGAAGTTATGTCCGATTTAAAATAAGCTAAGGTTTCCCGGCACACCTGGCGCCTGGGCGCCATCTATGGCACCTGGGCGCCTGGGCGCCACCTATGGCACCTGGGCGCCAACCCATGCCTGGCGCCTGGACGCCAATTCCTTCTTCTTCCCATCTCACCTTGGCGCCTAGGCGCCACACATGGCGCCTGGGCGCCACGATCACGACCCCTTCGCGATTTCTCTCGGTTTTGGCCCAAATCTGGCCAAATCTTCACCGTTTTTCATGATTTCTTCCATGGGATCTCACCCTTAATGTCTAAGGAGCATTTAGACACCAAAATCACCAATTTTAATTGAGAAACGAAGCCGGAATCTCGATTTTACCTCAAACACTCTTAAAACTAGAAAATAGGGAAAAGCTTAAGAAATAGAAATTTCTACCACGATTCCTTGCTTTCCCTACGTTGCTTGGCTCCTAGAGGCTCGCCCCGTAGCCCGAGATCCACCCTCCAAAGCCCGGTTGTAGAGTTGAAGTGTAGAGAGAGAAATTAGAGAGAAGGAAGAGAGAAAGAGAGGAGAGAAAGTGAAGAGAGAGAGAGGAAAGGAGAAAAATGAATAAAAAATAGGTGAGGCCACCTATATACTTGCCCGGGGTGAAATTATCACTTGCTCTGCAATTGACCCTCAGTCAAGACTAGCAAAAGCAAATTCATAAAATCTCACCTCAGGTGTTTCTAAATCCTAGGTGCCCCACAGATTTTCTTATTTCACTTTAGTCCCTCTCAATATCTCAAACTCCACTTTAACCCCAAATCTATCATCCTTTCGGTACCGGACTCATAATTCATTCCCATAAGCTCTATTCTTCTTCTCGGGTTCCTATTTGGTCATTTCTCAAAAGTCCTCTATACTTTCTTTTCTTTTCACTTTAGTCCTTGAGAATTTGTAAAAATTTCCTAAATTAAAAATTAAAATTTCTATTCCCTCATTTTCTTCACTAATTCAAAAAGTAAATTTTCCACGTAATTAAATTTTTCACTAAACTTCAAATTAGACTTTAAATATTCATATAAATTCTTGGGATATTACAATAGTTACCATACGTATAAATAGTATCCGTATGTATGAGTAGTATCCGTGCATATGAATAGTATCTATACGTATGAATAGTGGTCATACGTTCGAATAATATTTTAATACAAAAGCAACCCTGACTTTCTATATCTGATCTTCATGAAAATCTCTATAGCGGAACCTGAAATTCAGCTACGTACTCTTCTCTATAGCAACTCAGAAAAGCGACTTGGATACGGAATCTATGTGAGTAAATGACCTTGCTAACCGATTTTATTTATTTTTATTCCAAGTACAATATAAATCCCACCTCATATCGCAATTAGATTTCCTATTTAATGATGATAGCTAGATAATCAAATTTATTGTTATGTTGATGATAATTATGATTGCAAATATATACATAGAATGGTTGAGGGCTTGACCCAAGATACCAATGCATGAAATTATACATATAGAATGATTGAGGACTTGACTCAAGATACCAATGCATGAAATTATACACATAGAATGGTTGAGGACTTAATCCCCTAAGATACCAATGCATGTAATGATTATGAACATAAATACAATTTGAACTGAATCCCTGAACACAAATCAAATACAGAGGTATAGAAACCTTGAATATAAATATAACTGTTCTTATTGTGATTATGATTATGGTATTTGTACTTGTGACGCATTTATTATTGCACAGTCATTTAGTCACTGAGTTTTGATAAACTCACACTCTCCATGAACATTTTTTTTAGATACAGTGAATGTGAATAAAGAAAATCCGCAAGAGAATTAGTATTCCTCGAGGATACTTTTCATGTTATCTGGAGGGCTTATGAATCCAAAAGCTTAGGAATGCTCTGTAATCTCTATATGTCACCTAGGCTTGGAAAATTGTATCGTACTGTATGATATTTGGTTTGTGTTTACTGTTTTACTATGTCGAACTTTTTATATGTATATATGTAAAAATATCTTTCCTAAAAAATTATGTTATGCATCAGTACTGATCAGAGATTTTATAGGATACCATAGGGGTATACCCTCTAGTTTATAGAATTATTCACATGCCCAAAATTGGGATGTGACAATTTTGGTATCAGAGCTCAGTTTTTAGGTCCACTATAGATTACAAAGCAAAATGTTCTTTGTGGGCCCTTTCCCATTGTCGTGAGCCGCGGCATGACCATGGGATTAGGTTCCATAAAAGACCTTATAGAGTATAGTGTATTTTGTTTTTATAACTTATTCCTTGGTGGGTTAATATGAGGTAATCTTATTTGATCTGAGAAGTATTTGTTCTCTGTGTAGACTTTTGACTTTACAATGTCAAAGTAATCCTCAAATCATCACGAGTATATAGGCTCAGGGAGAACTTTAATTCTACCAGTTAATACGCAAGATAACCCTTCTGATCATGCAGATAATTCACATGCTCCAAATATTGAAGGTTCAACCGGTGGCCGGGTAGAGGGAGCTAGAGTCACCCAACAGATTGATGCCGCTGTTGTCATGCAAATGTTTAGCCTGATGAACGATTGATTAGATCGTATAGAGGAAAGGCAGGGAGAACGAGCAATACCTATTGATACACAAAAGGTTCCTCTTGTTATTGAGACCAAACAGGGTAGAGAAGGCACATTTAAGAACGTGAAAATGTCTGAGTTCCTAAAGATGATGCCACCCATTTTCACCAGCGAAGATCCTAATGAGGACCCGTAACGATTTCTGGATGATTGCGAGGCAATTTGTAATGCTTTGAGGTGCTTTGATGCACGAAGAGTAGAGATTATCTCTTTTCAACTAAAAGGAGAGCCGGTAAATGGTGGAAGGCCTGGAAGAGTGGGAGAACCCAAAGTGCACCACTAGTTATATGTGCAGAATTTCAGAAAATGATTATCAATGAATTCCTTCCAAAAAGTGTTCGATCCTCTAGAGTAAGAGATTTTTTGTATTTGAAATAGGGATCCATGTCGGTAGATGAGTACAATGCCAAGTTTATTAAGTTAGCAGAATATGCTCCACAAATGGTGGCTACTGAAGAGGCTAAAGTGGAGAAGTTTGTGGAAGATCTTCGCAATTTTTTTTATTCGCAAGTAGGTCCGAATATGGTTAATTATAACTCTTATTCTGCCGCTGTCGATACTATACGTAAAATGGAAAAAAGGTGGAATAAGAAGGAAGAATTTAAAAACAAAAAGAGGTCTAGAGACAAGAAGTATTTTAACCAATGAGGGAACTCAAGAACCTCGAAGCCTTCTACCACTTCACAGCATGTTTCGATTGCATCATCTAAACCACATTCTCCATAGCTAGTGCAGCTAAGCCGCACTCAGAATATAGAGGTGGTTACAGTTCTTCGAGCAGGGGTGGTTCTCAAGCAGGAAGAGGGAAGCCTCAATGTCCTGAGTGTAAAAATTATATTTTGGAGAATGCCTTAGGAAGATGGGAACATTAAGTTATTTTCATTGCGGACAAGAAGGGCACTTCAGGAGGGAATGCCCTCAACTTACTTCTGGATCTGGTCAAGCATCTTTTCTTCCATCTCACACCCAACTGGGAGTTACTCCAGTTACTCGTGCACCAACCACTTCTACTGAAGGAAGCTTTGGGAGAGGATCTGGCAGAGGGCAAGGAGGTCGTGGACAGCAAGCAGTCAGTAGAGGAACTGCCAGAGTATATGCCTTGACTCAACAAGATGCCCAGGTATCCAATGTCATTGTTACAGGTACTTTATTAGTTGGTGCTTTAGCTATACATGTATTATTAGACCTTAGTTCTACACATTCGTATGTGTCACCTCTGTTTGCCAAGAGGTTCGAGTCTGAGCCAGTTATACTGGATGAACCAATTCTGGTAGATACATCGATGGGGGAATTCCTAGTAGTTAGATCTGGATATCGTTCTTGTAAGGTAACTGTTAAGGACATAGAGACGGAGATAGATCTCATGCTTCTTAGTATGATAGACTTTGATATGATCTTAGGCACGGACTGGTTATCCTCATGCCATGCTACATTGAATTGTCATGACAAGATCATTTCTTTTAGTATACCGGGTGGACATAATTTCATATTTCAGGGAGACCGAAGTGAGATGCCCTGTAATATAATATCTATGTTAAACGCCTGACGTATGGTACGAAAAGGTTGTCATGGATTTCTGGCCTTTTTCAAAGATACAGACAAAGAGGAATAAAGTCTTGAACAAATACTAGTAGTTAGTGAATTTCCAGATATATTTCCAGAAAATCTACCTGGTTTACCACCAGAGAGGGATATTGAATTTAATATTGAATTGGTTCTGGGCACTAGACCAATTTCAATTCCTCCTTACCGTATGGCACCTACTGAGTTGAAAGAGCTAAAAGAGCAATTACAAGACCTACTAGATAAGGGGTTTATCTACCTAAGTTTCTCACCTTGGGGTACCCCAGTACTTTTTGTGAGGAAGAAAGATGGCTTTTTAAGATTGTGCATAGATTACCGTCAGTTAAACAAAGTCACGGTAAAGAATAAATATCTTTTATCAAGAATTGATGACTTGTTTGATAAACTTCAAGGGATACAATGCTTCTCAAAGATAGATTTGAGATCTGGTTACCATCAACTGAAAATTAAGGAGGAAGACATACCCAAGACCGCCTTCCAGACGCGATACGGGCATTATGAATTTCTCGTAATGTCATTTAGGTTGACTAATGCGCCAGTAATATTTATGGACCTTATAAACCGAGTTTCAAACCTTTCCTTGCTAGATTCGTGATCGTCTTCATTGATGATATTCTGGTTTACTCCAAGAGTCTAGAGGATCATACAAAACATTTAAGGACAGTACTGCAAACTTTGAGGGAACATCAATTATATGCTAAGTTCTCAAAATGCGAATTCTAGATGAATCAAGTAACATTCCTAGGGAATGCAATTTCCCAAGAAGGTGTTCATGTAGATCCAAGTAAGATCGAAGCAGTGAAGCAGTGGCCTAGACCAACAACTGTATCTGAAGTTCGGAGTTTCCTTGACTTAGCGGGGTATTACCATCGCTTTGTCAAGAATTTCTCTAAGCTGGTTCTTCCATTGACTAATTTGACTAGGAAGAATGCTAAGTATATTTGGGATGATACTTGTGAGCAAAGTTTCTCTATGTTGAAGAAGTGTTTGACTTCGGCACCAGTTTTAGTTCTACTATCGAGACCGGGGGGTTACACTGTATATTGTGACGCTTCGAAGGTAGGATTGGGATGTGTGTTAATGCAACAAGATAAGGTCATTGCTTATGGCTCTCGACAGCTTAAAAGCATGAACTTAATTATCCCATTCATAATCTAGAGATGGCAGCTGTAGTGTTTGCTTTAAAGATTTGGAGGCATTACTTATATGGGGAAATATGTGAGATTTTCATGGATCACAAAAGCCTTAAATATATCTTCGAACTGAAAGATCTCAATTTAAGGCAACGGAGATGGATGAAACTCCTAAAGGATTTTGATTGTACTATTCTCTACCATCCAGGGAAGGCAAATGTGGTAGCAGATGCCCTCTGTCGGAAGTCGATGGGGAGTCTAGCTCATATTACCACAGTAAGGAAGTCCTTGATTCAAGAATTGCATGAGTTAGAGGCTAGTGGGATATTCTTCGAGATTACTAAGTCAGGTGCTTTCTTAGCTCACTTGATGGCTAAATCCTCCATTATAGAAAGGGTGAAGGCAACATTGGAGAATGACACCGAAATGGTTAAAACTAGAGAGAAGGTGAATGGAGGTTTAGTACAGGGTTTCTTAGTAGACGAGGAAGGTGTGTTATGGTTTAATGAGAGGTTGTGTATTCCGAACATTGAACCCTTGAAGCAAGAGATTTTACAAGAAGCTCACAGAGCACCATATATTGTTCATCCTGGTGCCAACAAGATGTACCAGGAGTTGAAACAAGTTTATTGGTGGGAGGGCATGAAGCAAGATGTGACTGACTTTGTCGCTCAATACTTGATATGTCAACAGGTCAAATCCGAACATCAGAGATCACCTAGGTTGATGCATAGGCTTGAGATTCTCGAGTGGAAATAGGAACGGATTACTATAGACTTTGTGGTGGGTTTGCCCCAATCTTTGAATGGGTATGACTCTATATGGGTCATTGTGGATCGACTTACTAAATCGGCATATTTCCTTCCTGTTCATACCACCTACAGTGTGGTGAAACTTAGTTGACTATACTTAAAGGAGATAGTAAAGCTCCATGGCATACCAGTGTCTATCATATCATATCGAAGACCCCAGTTCACTTCCTGATTTTGGAGAGCTTTTCAGAAAGCTCTGCGCATTAGAGTAGATTTGAGCACAGTTTTTCACCCTCAGACTGATGGTCAGTCTGAGAGGACTATTCAGACTTTAGAGGATATGTTTAGAGCATGTGTAATGGATTTCGGTGGAAGATGGGAAGATCACTTTCACTTATTGAATTTGCTTATAATAATAGTTATCAAGCTAGCATTAAGATGGCTCCTTTCGAGGCATTATATGGGAGACGATGTCGATCTTTTATTGGTTGGTTTGAATTAAGTGAACCTAAAATAGTGGGTTCTGAGATGATATAGGAGGCTGAGGATAAAATTAAGCTGATCAGGAAGAGGTTATTAGCCGCTCAGAGTATGCAAAAGTTCTATGCAGATAACCGACGATGTGACCTAGAGTTTTCTGTTAGTGATATGGTTTTCTTACGAATCTCATCGATAAAAGGAGTAATGAGATTTAGAAAGAAAGGGAAGCTTAGTCCAAGATATATTGGTCCTTATGAGATTGTGGAAAGAGTGGATAACGTGGTATACCACCTAGCCTTACCTTCGGACCTAGAGGGAGTACACCCAGTATTTCATGTATCGATGCTACGTAAGTATCTTCCTGACCCCTTTTAGGTCATCCAGCTACAAGACGTACAATTTAATGAGACTCTTATTTATGAAGAGGTGCTAGTAGCCATCCTCGATAGGCAGGTCAAGAAACTTCGCACCAAGGAGATTCCTATTGTCAAAGTTTTATGGAGGAATCATTCTCACGAAGAGGCCATGTGGGAAACAGAGGATGAGATGTGGACGAAATATCCACACCTATTCGAATCATGAGGTAAGTTTTCGAATTCGAGGGACCGAATTCTTTTAAGGGGGTAGAATGTAATACCCGCTATATTTTTAAGTTATAAGTATTCAAGAATTATGATAAATTTATTTTGGAGAAAATAATTTTCCTATCTATTTAATTTTTGTATGTTTGTTTGTACATAATGCGAATTTTCATTTATAGATTGCATAAATTGTGAGATATGATAGATGTTATGATGTGAAATTTATGCCTTGGATAAAATATAGCTTGAGCATAAGTGGAATCTAAAAGAAACTGGGAGAAAAATAACTCAGCCGCCTCATGATTGTGCGGTAAAATGCATAGTGCCAAACTGAATTATTAAAGTGCATAGTAAACTGAATTATTAAAGCGTATAGTAAACTGAATTATTAAAGTGTATAGTAAACTAAATTATTAAAGCACATAGTAAACTAAATTATTAAAGTGTATAGTAAACTAAATTATTAAAGTGCATAGTAAAATAAATATTTTATTAGCATAGTACCCTGACTTCTCCTATAAATAGGCCATTTCATTTCACTTCTAAACTCACACATTCAGTTTCTCTTCTCTCCTCTCCTCAAAACTTCTCTTGCTCCGACGCTAGGGCTTTGAAATTCTAGGTCTTTCTTCCTTAGCCTAGATCCAAAGTGAGGATACTATGCCCTTTTTATTGTAGAAATTATATTCTTAAGTATGCTGTGTGGTTGCAGCTTTAGCTGTGTCCTTAGCTGCCTATATATTATTTTGATTCTCTGATTATCAAAATAGAATACAAACTGTGAAGAATACATGTCTAGGAAAGTTCTGGCTCAGGAAAGACCTGATACTTAAGTGTATCCATTGCAACCCTCCACTCTTTCTTGGAAACTTTCTTGATGTACTCTTCTACGGCTTATATTCGCTATTTTCGATATGAATAGTAACTACATGTATGAATAGTATCTGTATGTATGAATAATGATCATATATATGAATAGTATCTGTACATATGAATAGTGATCATACATATAAATAGTATCTGTACATATGAATAGTGATCATATGTATGAATAGTATTTTGGTACAAAAGCAATCTTGACTTTCTATATCTAATCTTCATGAAAATCTCCATAGCGGAACTTGAAATCCAGCTACGTACTCTTTTCTGTAGCAACTCAAAAAAGTGACTTGGATACGGAATCTATGTGAGTGGATGACCTTGCTAACTGATTTTATTTACTTTTATTCCAAGTACAATATAAATTTCACCTCATATCGCAATTAGATTCCCTATTTAACGATGATAGCTAGATAATTAAATTTATTGTTATTTTGATGATAATTATGATTGCAAATATATACATGGAATGGTTGAGGGCTTGACCCAAGATACCAATGCATGAAATTATACATATAGAATGGTTGAAGGCTTGACCTAAGAAACCAATGCATAAAATTATACACATAGAATGGTTGAGGGCTTAATCCCCCAAGATACCAATACATGTAATGATTATGAACATAAATACAATGGGAACTGAATTCCTGATCATAAATCAAATACAGAGGTATAAAAACTTTGAATATGAATATAACTGTTCTTATTGTGATTATTATTATGGTATTTGTACTTATGACGCATTTATTATTACACAGTCATTTAGTTACTGAGTTTTGATGAATTCACACTCTCTGTGAACATTTTTTTTAGATACAGTGGATGTGAACGAAGAAAATCCATAGGAAAATTAGTATTATTCGAGGATACTTTTCATGTTATCTGGAGGGCTTATGAATCCAAAAGCTTAGGAATGCTCTGTAATCTCTATAGTTTACCTAGGCTTGGAAAATTGTATCATACTGTATGATATTTGGTTTGTGTTTACTGTTTCACTATGTCGAACTTTTTATATGTATATATGTAAAAATGTCTTTCCTGAAAAATTATGTTATGCATTAGTACTGATCAAAGATTTTATGGCAAACCATAAGGGTATACTCTCTAGTTTATAGAATTATTCACATGCTCAAAATTGGGATGTGACAGTAATAGACCCCTCATATATCAAGAAATCTTGTTAGTGTTTCTCAACTCAGAGCTCACAATAATTTATCTGTGAAATTTGACTCAAATTCCTTTGTTGTGAAGGACAAGGTAACAAAGAAGGAGCTGCTACAAGGGAAGGCTAAGAATGGTCTATACCACATTGATCCAAATAGTCATTGCATCAGACATCTAGAAGTTAATCTCACTAATAAATACATCAATAGTGCTAATCTTTTTTATTGGCATAACAAACTTGGTCACCTTTCATTTAAAGTTCTTGTTCTTTAAAATCTTGTAATCTCAATGTTGGCAGTAATAAAAATACTTTTTTTTTGTTTTAGCTGTCAATACGGCAAAGCCCACTGATTACCTTTTAATCACTCTAATTTTCATGCATCCAAACCTCTTGAATTAATCTATTCAAACTTATGAGGACCTGCCCCTATTCTTTCAAGACAAGGTTTTAGATATTATATAAATTTTCTTGATGACTGTAGTCTTTATAACTGGATTTATCCTCTCAAAACTAAAAGTGAGGCCTTACAGGTTTTCAAGCAATTTAAACTTCTTATTGAAAAACAATTTAAAACTCTTCACACTACCCAGGTGGAGAATTTGTTGCCTTCACACATTTCCTAAAAGAAAAAGGAATCACTCATCTTTCACTTGCCTTCACACTTCAAAACAAAATGGTAGGGTAGAGCAAAGGCACAAAGAAATAGTGGAATATGGCCTTACTTTTTTGTCTCAAGCATAAATGCCACTTAATTTTTGGTGAGAGGCTTTTTATACATATGTTTTTAACATAAATTTTCTCCTATATGTTCATCTACATAATAAATCACATGTGGAAGTTTTACTAAAAAGAAAACCGGATTACAGTGCTTTACATCCTTTTGGGTGTGCTGCCTTCCTATGCTTAACTCCTTACAATAACCAGAAATTTCAATTTCACTCTCAGAAATGTGCATTCATTGGTTACTATAATAATCACAAAGATTTTAAATGCCTCCCCAAATGACATAATTTATTTGTCAAGACATGTCTAATTTAATCATAAATAATTTCCTTTTCTTGAAATCATTACTGACTCGTCTTATTCTCTGCAAAACACTCATGTCACTTTGCCATTTTTTTCAAAATTCTCAAAACTTAACTTTTACAGGTATCGGTCCTTTCTTGCCTTTCACTGCAGTAAGTCAATCTATTTCTGGTTCACATGTATCTAGTTTGACTCAAAATAACTCTCAACTGCCAACTTTTGAGGACAATGATGCCACTTCTTCTACCAAATACATGTTAGCTACTAATCCTAATATTTTGCAGCAAAACTCAAATATAAGTCCTTCTTTAACATATTCTTCCACTCAATATATGTGACCTATGAATCCTCTTTAGCCTGAAAATTCAGAGACCACTCAGCAACATCTTCACTCAAATGTTGTAGTGAATCAACATCTTATGGTAACTAGGGAAACAAGAAATTTTCAGAGCCAAAACTCCCTTTGCAGGATCACTCACAGCATATAGTACTGTCAAATCTACATCTACCAGTGTTGCCATTGCTCTAGCAGATCCAGTTTGGCATGAAGCTATGACAGCAGAATTTGCAGCTCTCCAAAGGAACAACACTTGGTCCTTAGTTCCAACATTTAATGGCATGAATATAGTTGGCTCTAAGTGGATTTTGAAGATCAAGTATAATCCGAATGGTTTAGTAGAAAGACATAAAGCTCAGCTGGTGGCCCAGGGACTTACCCAGACTCTAGGATTAAACTTCTTTGACACTATTGAATCAAGTTTTTTTATCTGGACATCCATATAGACCCTGGTATCATGAAGCACAATTAATGATGGATGACAAACTGAGCATAACTCAAGCCATTAATTAAGAAACACATAAGGAAGGATTATACCATTAAACGAAATGATCATATCATGCATTTATCAAGGAAATCAACAAAGGTGGAAAGGAGTAAATAAACGTCAAAAAGAAAAGGAAAGATTATGAAAAAGGAAAAGATTTGCATTGAATCAGATCTGAAACTCAATAACTACACGAAGTCAATACTACAGAAGAAGAAAATAATCAACAATAAACACACAAGTCAACAGTGTAAAAAAGGAAGTAAATCAAGATATTGCAATCCACGTGGACCCTGTCATCTGGTGCACATTTAATATTGTCAGACAAACCCAGCATAAATCAAGTCGGAAATCAAGGAACGAATATGGAAGGATTCTGCAGTTAATATAAGTGAACCATATCACTCATTAATTGACGAAATCCATATAAATGGAAGGGAATAAAATCGCAGAAGGAAAGAATCATCGTCAAAACTCACAGCAGCAAGTCATCTTTCCTTTTTCGTAATCTTTCCTTTTCTTTCTGATGTTTATTTACTCCTTTCCACCTTTGTTGATTTCCTTGATAAATGCATGATATGATCATTTCATTTAATGGTATAATCCTTCCTTATGTGTTCCTTAATTAATGGCTTGAGTTATGCTCAAAATCCATATAGATGGAAGGGAATAAAATCACAGAAGGAAAGAATCATCGTCAAATTAAAATGCAATCAAAGTATATTAAAGTTATAGCTGTTTATTTCCATATCGAGCATAAAGTACCAGTTAAAGAAGCAAATGTCAATTTCAATCAGAATTTATTCTCACAATTAATGATGAGCATCTTCCACCAAACAGCTATCTTTTGGAAGGTATAAAAGGCAGAAGCAACAACAACATTAGGATACTGAAGTTGACAAAGAGAATTCTATTCTGAGAATACTTCTATTGTAACTCTTTGTTCATTGTGTGAGAGACAGATTTGTATTGTTCATATCCTCTGTATGAGATTTCTCTCTATCTTGAGTTTCGTGTGGGTTGGAAGAATTATTTGTACTTTGTGTACTTTGTCCGTGTAGGGACTGGTAGTAGGTACTTGGTAGGGTATCTATCTATTGTGGTGTAAAAGCTGTTAAACTGTGCCTTCCTGCAGAAAAGGCTACTCGACGTACGTTTATTAGGGACGTGTGAAGTCATAGTGATTAAAGTATAAAAGTAGGGTCCTATGACCCAGACTGAATGTTGCTACTCGGTAGCATAAAAGTTGGAGGCTGAGCCTTAGTCTGGTTACTTTATAAAATACTCATAACTATGTTGTGAGGAGTCGATGTAGATGAATCCTTGTGATTCTTTTGAACCACTATAAATTGCAGTGTCACTTCTCTTCCCTCCTCTTTACATTTATATTATTAGTTATTTGTTGAAAATAATTCTTAAGAAGATCATGGTAATATAAGTGGGCTATAATAAGTTTTAAAGAATAAGTTTTGTTTTACGAAAAATTGCATATACTCTATTCACTCCCTCTAGAGTATACTCTTGGTCTAACAGACACTTTCAGCCCGGTCATAAAACCAACAACTGTCAAAATAGTCCTCTCACTTGCAACTACATTTGATTGGCTAATTCATCAAATTGATGTCAATAATGCCTTTTTGAACGACACTCTATAGGAGATAGTGTACATGAGGTAGCCACAAGGGTTTAAAGACAAACAAGCCACTACATGTGTGTAAACTCCATAAAGTTCTCTATGGGTTCAAGCAAGCCCCTAGAGTGTGGTTTGATAAACTCAGAGAAACTCTACTGAATTGGGGGTTCAATCATAGCAAAGCCAACCCTTCTCTCTTTTACTTTGCCTCTTCTTCCAAAATTATATTAATCCTCATCTAAGTGGATGATATAATCATCAAAGCCAATAAAAAAAATTTTCTCACAGACTTTACTCAAGAATTACATTACTTGTTTGCTCTAAAAGACCTTGGTCCACTCCTTTTTTTCCTTAGCATCCAGGTCACCAAAACCAACAATGGGTTCTTTTTAACTCAGTCTCGATATGCTTAGGATTTACTAGCAAGATTTTCCATGACTCGAGTAAATTATTGTCCAACACCCATGGCTACAAATTTATGCTTGACTGCCACAGAGGGAGAACCTCTTCATAATCCTACTGATTTCAAGAGTGCAATAGGAGCACTACAATATCTCACCTAAACCAGACTTGACCTTAGTTTTACTATCAATAAGCTCAGCTAGTACCTGCATGTCACGTCCCAAAATCTGAGCACGTGACCGGCACGGAAAGTGAATTTCATTTCACCTTCGTAAGCCTATTTTTCTCTTAAGCATCATACCATTCTTTTTCATGCAACCAAACCGAGTTCTCTATACGCACTACACTACAATCATTCACATTACATCACTGAATGAACCTACCCAATTACAGAGATTTCTAGATTTATACAACTTAGAATAAGACTTAATTATTATACCTTTATCCTGAACAAATGAAAAGGTAATCATGGACTAAGAATCCATAATTCCTTGTACCGATATTTACCTTCAGCTGTCAACTCTTAAAAAAATGTTAATAAGAGGGGTATGAGCAAACCACATGCCTAGTGAGCAGACAACACAACACTATGACAAAAAAATATCATGCATCATAATGATAATATAATTCATAATACTTCACAACAATATCCAAGTAAATCAAATACATTTCAGCATAATTCAAATAATTCACAACAGCAAACAGTGAAATCAATTTCACACATTTTCCGTACCAACCGGGTCGTCCAGAATACCTCTGGATCGTTGCCCGCGGCCCCCGCCACATCCACCCTTATCGCTCCATGTATATTCTCCACCCTTATAGCTTCATGTAGATTTCTCCATGGGGTGCACCACCATGCCTTTCCTTTCTAGTCAAACACAATCACAATCACATATAAAAACATCCTCAATCGTAATCTTGAGCCACATACACAACTCAGTCATTTACAATTCAAGTCACAACATAATCAATATGGTTCCAGCAACATAGCATGTATACAACATAACCCATAATATAGAACAATTATTCAACAATCAGAGTATGATACATTTCAACTCAGTTCACATGCCATTCACAATCCATCATATAACCTCCATTCATGAGAAAATAAGAAAATATAATTATATACATCACCTAGCATGTTCCACAATTGTTTATGTCTCATCGTCCCACATCATTCTCTTCAAACTTGGATATTCAACATATTTTCACTATGATGCAAAAAGTCAATAACAAAGATATTTAATCATAGCAAGTATTAACCCACTCACCTGGATTTCATGCTCTCAGCACTCCCACCTTGTGCCTTGACCATTCCTATTGTAACCAGATAAAAATCATCAGGGCTACAAAATAGAAAAATTTCTTACCACTATTCTCGACCTTCACCCACTTCTCAAATCATAACTCCTAACTGGTAATGAATATCCAGATGAAACTTATACCATTGGAAACTAGACTCAAAGAGCTTTTCAACGATATTAAAAAAAAAACTGATGCTACAGTAACGATCAACGGTCAACGCAGCTACAGTAACGTTGACCGAGTCAATGCTACAGTAACGTTGACCGAGTCAATGCTACAGTAACGTCTAAGGAGTTTTCATCCAAAAATCTAAAAATCATATCTAAAACAACATTTCTTTTGATTTCTTCCATGGGTTTTCATCCTTAATGTCTAAGGAGTGTTTTAACACCAAAACCCCCAATTTCTACCAACAATCCAAGCTCAAATCTCAAATTTTCATCAAGAACACTAACTTTTTTCAAATATCCAAATTCTATGAATTTCTCCTAGTTTTCTCCAAATTTCTTGTTCTAATAACATCATAAACCACCTAGGAATATTTTAGATTAACATCCACACTTAAATTCATCCATTAAAATATTCTACAAAAATTTTGCAAAATGATAACCAAGGATTTGATCTTGTAATAAGAGGGGAAGAAGAAGAACATCAACTTACCAATCCTCCTAACTTTCATAGCTTCCTTCCCCAAGCAAAAATTGCATGAATGATTGATGAAGAAATTCCTTTGGATGTAATCGAGAGAGAAAGTGAGAAGCTACGGGAGAAATGAGAGAAAGAAAAGAAAATGTATACGCGTGGGCCCCACCAATTTCTTTTTCGATAAAATCGCTCATAGCCACCTTAGCTTATAAGATTTGTTCACTTTAATCCCTCTCGATGTCTCAAATACCACTTTAACATCGAATCCATCATCTTTTCGGTACCGGACTCATAATTCATTCTCATAAGCTTTATTCTTCCTCTCAGGTTCCTATTTGGTCATTTCTCAAAAGTCCTCTATACTTTCCTTTCTTTTCACTTTAGTCCTTGAGAATTTGTAAAAATTTCCTAAATTAAAAATTAAAATTTCTATTTCCAGATTTTCTTCACTAATTCAAAAAGTAAATTTTCCACGTAATTAAATTTTTCACTAAACTTCAAAATAGGCTTTAAATATTCATATAAATTCTTGGGATATTACACTGCAGCATCCAATTGATGTGCATTGGAAAGCACTCGAATGTGTATTTCGCTATCTCAAGGGCACTTTGACTGTTGGCCTCTTCATCAAAGCTAGCTCAGTTTTACATGGTTACAGTCCTCCTAAAATGTTGCTTCCTCTAACTAGATTTTCATATGCAGATTGGGCAGCTTCACATGATGATAGAAAGTCAGTTGAAGGGTACTGTGTTTACCTTTGTGACAGTCTTATATCATGGTCATCCTGAAAGAAAAATGCGATGGCAAGATTAAGCACAAAGTTTGAGTATAGGTTCCTATCTAATTTGGTAGTTGAGATAACATAGATCATGTCTCTTTTGGCAGAAATTAAATTTCCCTTCGCTTCCCCTGCTGTTCTGTGGTGTGACAATATAGAGTTAGATCATTAGCCTGCAATCCTGTCATCCATGCTCGAATTGAACACATTGAACTAGATGTGCATTTTATTAGAGACAAAATACATGCTAAAGACGTTGATGTAAGGTACGTTCCTTCAAGTGATTAGACAACAAATATATTAACTAAACCTTTGTCTCATTCCCGATTTGCTCAGATGAGGGACAAACTCGGAGTTGTTCTTGAATCACCCCTTCGTTTGAAGGGCAATGTTGAAGATAATGCACTAGATGCAAATCATGTTTTTGAAGAATGCATTGTCTTCTGATGAGTTGGGCAACAGACTTCATTCTTTCATTGCGTTTTAGTCATCAATACCCACTATTCTTTTATTCTTTTGTTTTTATATATAACTAATTCCTTCCATTCAGGATCTAGTGACATCTGTAATACCATCACAATTAGTATTATGTTAATCTGCATACATATATATATATATATATATATATATATATATACATGGTTTCAAATATCGTCCGCAATGCCACGTTGCGGCCGCAATATTGCAGATGCGGTGGTCACCACATCCGCATCACCCCGCAATTGCGGGGTGATTCAGAATCTCCCTTTTGCGCCGCCACTGAACGGTGTTGCGGCTGCAATAGAACGTTGTTGCGGCTGTAATGCCATTCTATTGCATTTTATAGGCAAAAAAAAAAAATCAGCTCAATGGCAGATCAAGATCCAAGTTGAGAAGAGAAAGAGAGATCGACTTACCTGCTTGGTCGCCATCGCCGCTAGCTGGAGATCTCCTGTGGTCATTTTCGTTCATCTCTGTTTCTCCACACTTTACAGCCTCAGATCAGCTCCTCTGTTTTCCTCTGTTGTCCGGTTTGATTTATTGGTCTCCCTCTTCCGATCTATTTCTATGTTGCTCTGGTTATTACCGGCCACCATGGCCATGGTTTCTTCACTCATGCACCTTCTGCGGAGAATGGAGGCAGAGGAGAGAAGGAAAGCTTCTTTTCGACGCTTCTGGAGAGCATGAGGAGAGAAGGATTAAGGGATGTCTTCAACAAATCTTAGCCCTTGATATCATTAGAATGGGTCATTGGGATATGGCCAAATGGGAATAGATTGTCTGCATTTGCCTTCCAATTGCACACACTCAATTTCAAACAATCTCATCTCCATTCACCAAATCTGACGCTTCTTTTCTGTCCACGTCATTCTTGTTCTTTTTTAATTTATTCTAACTTTTTGAAAACCCAGAACACGTGTACTGTTAAAGGGGGCTGATTTTGTCATAGAAAGAAAACATGTACCAATTATATTTTAATTTTGATTTTAATTATAATTATTTTTGGTGATAGTTTTAATTAAATTTTAATATTTGAAGTGATATTAAGTATTTATGTTTCTTAAATTTTTCAAGTCATATTAATGTGTTTGTATAAAAAGTATATATATATATATATATATATATATATATATATATATATATATATATATATATATATATATATATATATATATATATATATATTAAATTAATATAGATATTAAATATAATATGTTATACACACACATATATTTGTAATATTAAAATTACAATAATTATATATACTATTTTATATATTTGTGCAACTTGTAAAAAAATTCACGGCCGCAACGACCGCAACCGCATCGCAGCGTCCACAACACCCGCAATCGCAGTAACCCGCAACGCAACCGCAACCGCAACCGTAATTTAAAACCTTGTATATATATATATGTATGTATATTTAGTGAGTTCAGCATCAGAGGCACCTAAGCTAAATTTCGGTGAAATCTCGTCTTCTTCATTTTCTTTAGCTTGACTGTATAATATACACTAACAATATAAGGTTCGTTGACAACTAATGGTGGTAACTATAAGTAGGGTGCAATCCTATGTGATTTGAATTGAATATATCCAATTTAATTCGATTAAAATCGATTATAATTGACAAAATGAATGAATCTATTAGATAGATTGATGGTTATTATCAAAATTGACTTAATCAATTTGATTATTGGATGGTTAACAACAATTTCATTTAAATTGAATTAACTGATTACATATTAATGTATTATATAATTATATATAATAATATTTATATTTTGTACTTTATATTTTATATCTTATATATATATATATATATATATATATATATATATATATATATCATAGAAATATTTATTTTTATTATTGAAATTTAAAAGATACAAAAAAATTAATGTTCAATTTTATACATTTTTTAAGACTTCGTTTTCTAAAAAAATTTGATTATTCAATTCAATCTAAATTGATTCTGATTCAATTAGATTGATTTATTTTATGTAAAATAATTGAATTAGTTGAATGAGATTTTTTCTATTCAATTAAATCGGTTCAAATAATCAAAGTGACTAAATAAAACCAATTCAAATAAATAAATAAAAAAAACCATTACCAGAGAGACTATCCTATTCCTGTTTGGCAAAATTTAAAGCGCAGAAAAAAACAAAAACGAGTTACACACACTAATGAATTTTTTAAAAAATAAAGAAATTAAGTCCATTTATATGGCCCAATTAATTCTGTTAAATTTCAAACTTTAACAATTTTATGTCTATCTCTTCAACTCTATTTAATAAAGTCTTTGAAGAAATTTAGAAAATCTAAATCTAAAAAAATAGGTTCACAAATTTAGTTTCATTGAAATAAGAAGGGAAAAATGCAAAATAACTCCCGTCATGTTTGGTCATGGTCATGTGCAAGACTCTTCTCAACTTTAAAAAATTACAATCAATCTCCCTTAATTTTTATTTTGTTGCAATCAATCCCTTTTGTTACTAACCGTGTTAGACTTCTTTTCACATTAGCATTTTTTGACAAATCATATCTTATTTGAAACCTCCCACTATTAGTTGTTCACGGAACAAATGTTCATAATTGATTCACTAATTAGCATTATTTATTTTCAATATTTTCATATCAGAATCTCAAAATACACTGCAATATATCATAACTATCTCAAATACCATCATATTAATCAAATAATTAGGAGTTTATTGCACATGATCCAAGGATGACGAGAATTTTATGCATTTTGCGCAAATAAAAAAGAGCAATAGATATTAGATATTTTATCACGACGATAGTTAAAAAAGCTCATATGACTTGGTTTTAGTTTTTAAAATCAAATGTTACATTTGATATGTAAAAATAAAATAAAGAAAAAGAGAATAAAAATAAAAAATTATTTTAACGTAAATTTATTAAAATATTTTAATTTAAAAAAGTACTGCTTAAAAGAATAAATGTTAACATTTTGAGGAATTAAATAAAGGAATAATTTGCTCCTGACTCCTGAGAATGTACCATAAATATTGCTGAAAGTTTGTTTGGATTATTAATTAATGAATTATATAAAGTGATGGGAAGATACATGAAGACACAGAATGATGAGAATGTAGAGAAAGGTATAATACTGAACGCAGACCATGTGAGAGTGTGAGACTGTCGCTATCAGAGTCCCGGACGTGAAAAAGTAGAGGGGACGGGAAGCTGATGCTTATCTTTTGGGGGGGCCTGAGAGTGGTGGAGTAAGAGAGTGGACCTCAAGCGAAGCGATCACCAAATGCGGCACGGGTCGGTTTGAAAGCTTTATTTTATGTGTCCTTTTTTGGCCACCCCGCGTTTGATACTTTTCAAACTAACATTAGGGTCCATTGTGACTTCTTCTCCTCTCTACTGCTCCACTTTTGAAATTTATTTGCACCAGCCAATGAGAAGGTTGGAAAGTCGAAATCGATCAGCCATAAACTTACAAGCAGTGCGTATAGAAAGAAGTTACTTTTTCTACAGTTCAAGTTAATGATAAGTGAAGTACAGAAAAGAAAAGATGTTACTGTTTGGGAGAGATAATTACATGTTGCCTATTGAGATAAAGACACATATACCCAGTTTGGTATGCTCTCTCGCAGAGCGGAATTCGTTTTCTCCCATGTTTGGTTCGCGGTTCTTTTTTTTGTTTTTGAAAATACTGAATGGTATCCTAGATTAATTTTTACTTTCTATTTTAATTGTACGGAGTCCTTCCTTACTTGAAACGATTGAAAGCCGCGGAAAGAAAGAGAGAAAAAAAATATTGAACCCCATTCTGCCCTATGACTTGTGCGCGTCTTCTAAGCTTGTTTGTGCTGAAATCCTCTATCCTTGTACGTCTTTAGACAGAGGAGGAAGAATAAAGAGAAAGAATGGGAGGAGATCAGACTTTTTTTTTTTAAAAGTAATTTTAATTTAAGGATAATTTTACTAAACTACCTCATATATTTCTTTTCATTTTCATTAAAAAATACATACTAAATAAAACAATATATCTTTGTCTTTATTCTTTTCTATCTCCTACCAAATAATTTGTTTTCTTTTTCTTTTTTATCTATCTTTTCCTTTTTATGAATTTTTTTTTGCTTACCAAACTAGCTCACAGTATCTACAATAAGTTAACTATGTCTACACATAGTGAATTTGGGTTTCAGTAAATGCGAGCGAATCTTTAGTGATTTGTTTACACTATTTTTATGCTTCCTTCCCAAATTCTCTTGTAGTTATTGCCCTCCACCCTTTGCTCTTGTGGCACCCGTTTGCTCACACGGCATTTTTTGGTATCTTTTTACCCGTATGTACTCTCAATAAAAGAGGTCCGTCTATTGTATATTCTATAATAAAAGCTGCCTTTTCATATCTTCATGAATTTTCTAGTTCCAATATACATCTACTTTTTCATTATTCTAACATCATGTTGGATTCTCTTTGACTACACTTGTCCTTGCTTGTGCTAATAAGGTCTGTTGTGAATTAAATATATGCAACATGCCACATGCAAACATGCAACATGCAAACATGCAAACATGCAACATGCAACATGGTGGTCACAAGTTATACGACATTGACTGGTAGGCCAGTCTATATTTTCTCAGACCTAGAATCAACTCCAGCCCTCATTTCGTGAAGTAAATTGTCAGATATTGTAACTGGGAAACAACAAAACAATTTTCTTTCATCTCCGTCCTCACTATGCCTTGGCTCCGATTTGTGTCTGTTCCGCAAGAATCCCTTTCAATCAATACGACTAAGAAACATACACGCACTTCACATGACATTTTCGAATCTTTAGATCTTCAATGCGACCTAGGCACCCACGCGTCGTCTTTCTCCAACACTTGTTTAATTTCATCGATACCATTTTCTAATTGTATCCTTCGCTACATAGATATTGTCACCTAAAAGTCCCTTTTTAAGTTTAAAAAAAGAGCCAAGGGAGAACAACGCACCGGCCCCTAGTAACCCAAGAACAGTTTAGAAAGGGGCATTAGTATTGTCGCCCTCATATTATTCCAAGAACAGTATACGTGCTTTTATTTTTATTTTTTTTTTACAACTATCAAAATTTGTAATTTTTTAGATTTTTTAAAAAATTTGGTTCGAATTTGATTAGATTATAATGATATAAAATTCTTTTATATTATTTTTATATTTATAAGAGACTCAATCTTAAACCTTTTTTTAAAGAAAATAATGACAATGCCAAATCAGTGACTTGAACCATGGAACATTAGTGAGTTTAGAAGACCGTTGAAAGCCTTAAATTTGAGTAAATCATAATTTACAGAAAAAAATTAGCAAATGGTCTTAATCATGCTATTAATTGTATGCTTACTCAAAGAGGCCAAAAGCAAAATGTCATGTCACCCCTCGTACAAGCACCAGAGTTGTAACCAACTAAAACTCTTTTTATATTCCAAAGAAAAGAAAAACAAATAAAGAAATAATTTAAACGTGTGAGTCTCTCTCCGTCCCCCTTCCCTCTATATATGTGTGTATATATATATATATATATATAGAAATCGAAGCTCAGAGTATAGAAAGCTATTCACTAAACAAAACACAACGCAGGCAGAGAGAGAGAGAGAAAGAGAGAGGGGAGAGACCGAGGAGGATGAGGATATTACCAAGGCTCAGATCGTTTTCAAGAGTAGTGCACGAGGAACAATTGGAGCGCCAGGAGAAGGAAAAGGCGTACCCGAGAACCGAGGGAACCTTGTGCACGACCCTAACAGTTTGGAGAAAATCGCTTGTAATTAATTGTGAAGGATTCACGGTGATCGATTCTGATGGAAATCTGGTGTATCGGGTCGATAATTATATCGAGCGCCCAGAGGAAGTCACTCTCATGGACGCCTCCGGAAGATCTGTCCTCACCACGCGCCGCCGCAGGGTATAGATTCTTTCTCTTTTTCTTTTTCCAAGCGCAGGTCGTTGTGCGATAAAAATGGTTTTGGAACATTTTGTTGTAATTTTTGTGTTATTCACTATTAGACATTGTTGATTGCAGAAGCTTGGACTAGTTGATAGCTGGTTCGTGTATGAAGGGGAAGAGGAAGGGAATGGCCGCCGTTTGAGAAGCGGATCATCGGAGAGTCCAATTTTTTGCGCAAGGAAGCATGTGAATATTTTGCAGAGTAATCCCAATGTTCAGGCATACGTCTACCGTAAAGCTTCCGATAAACGATATGCTTTTGCAATTGAGGGTTCTTACGCACGGAGGACTTGTAAAATATTGGATGAGTCGAAGAAAGTCGTTGCTGAGATTAAGAGGAAGGAACCCAATAATAAAGGCGTTTCTTTTGGGATAGAGATTTTTCAGTTGATTGTGCAGCCAGGATACGATGCTGGGTTTGCTATGGCACTCGTTTTACTCCTAGATCAGATGTTTTCTTGACACTTGGTATAGTTTTGTCTGACACGAACCATACGATGTGTACGAATATTTTCATAGAAAGAAATCAATTACCATTTTGATATCTCGTCATATAAATACAAATATTTTCGTTGGAAGGACTTTTAAATCATTTGAGAGAGGATGAAAAGGGAAAACGAAAGTGCAGAGTGATACTTACTGTTTTTTGTAACGGCAAATGGGATGCTATCCGTCAATTATATTTTCTTTTTGCCTGATGAGTAAAAGTAGAGATTGAATTTTTAATCTGGAACATTAGTCATCACATGTAGAGAGAACTCGAATTTAATCGCCTCTAAAGATGCTCGTGGGCAAATAATTCTTGTTTTGTACAAGCGTGTTTAGTGTTACATCACTTTAATCAGTTTCACCGTTGAACATGAACCCTAACAAGTTGTAACAATCTCATTGTGGCCAGAGTAAAATATATACAAAGCAGCTTTTTACTACCTCTATTAGTCACAACAACTACAAGCAGAAGATGCTTCTAAAATGGACTATGTTTGATCAATTTGACATGTTCCTTGCCCTTTCCCAACCCGTCAATAGTAATTTCATGACCTCCTGTTAACTATACAGGCTCTTTCCACAATCCTTACAGGCGGGGGCATCATATAATGTTGCTTGAGGATGCTGGCAGTTGAATGTTAACTATTCATGGTCTTGTGTGAAGTTTGCCTTTGCAACCTCACTACCATCTGCGTTTTGCCAGGGTGAGTGAGTTGCAATTGCATACAGAGTATGTGCAGCACCAAAAATCTTGGACAATGCCCCCATCTGTCACAGACAAAAAAGTTATGCAGGGACATACAGTGAGATGATCAATCCCACTGCATGAAAGGAAGATTAGCACACAAAGATGGGAAAACTTGACTATCTAAACTACTCGTTGAAGGAGCAGGGCTTTGATCATAACTTAATGAATCAAGGTTAATGAGGCAACCACGATTGATACTTGCAGAGTTAGCAATGACGCCTATCCTCGCCCATTTACCTTAGCATGTGCTTCTACTTGTTGATAGCTTTGTGGGTCTGAATTAGTACTGTATACATTATTAAGCCAAGACCGTCCACAAACTGAAATCCCCTTATTGCTTACTTTTTGAAATGAATACGTATCTGCTGCGCAAGACTGCCACCACTTTCTACAACTCAAAATGCACTCAATTGGCAAGCAAATATTTTCTTGTTGGAGGAGCAATCCTTCCCAACCTTATTCTGGGACTGGACAGACTTTAGGAACTGGAGAAGAGAGCAAGCCTTTCTTACTAAGTTTAAGAAGCTTTCACTCATAAGTAATTCAAACTACGATGACTCATCCACAAGCTACATCATAAATATCACATTTCAGACAATATAACCCTGGCAACAATTTCCAAAGATTAGATTTGAAATTTATGTAAAGCCCCACTTGTCAATGGAAAATTTAGAAGGAGAAGTGATAATCTAATGGTAGCTATTGATTAAGTGATACAGGAAAAAGTCTTCAAATTAAATATGCAATCATGGCAAGCCCTCGAGAAAGCATTATTACAAATGGATTTGTAATAATGGAGAGAGGTCATACCATTCCAAACATCAACCAACCATCATCTCTCCTCCAAATATTGGTTTTTTGGATCAACTATAGCATGCTACTTGAACATATTTGTGGGGAAATTTGTATTTGTGTGTAGCTAAGGTGCCGGAACGGATCTATTCTTGTCACGTCTCAAAATCTGAGCACGTGACCGACACGGAAAGTGAATTTCATTTCACCTCCATAAGCCTATCTTTCTCTTAAGTATCATACCACTCTTTTAAATACAATTAATCTAAATTACATAATTTAAGAATTAAAATAAGAGAATTATTCATCTTTTCACAAAAGATAAGAAAATACGGCTAAACCGAGTTCTCTATACACCCTACAGTTATTTACATTACATCACTGAATGAACCTACCCGATTACAGAGATTTTCTAAATTTATACAACTTAGAATAAGACCTAAATATTATACCTTTACCCTGAACAAATGAAAAGGTAATCATGGGCTAAGGATCCATAACTCTTTGTATAGATATTTACCTTCAACTGTCAACTCTGAAAAAAAATGTTAATAAGAGGGGTATGAGCAAACCACGTGCCCAGTGAGCAGACAACACAACACTATGATAAAAAAAATATCATGCATTATAATGATAATATGCAACAATCGTACGTAATCGATCATAATATAATATAATATAATTCATAATACTTCACAACAATATCCAAGTAAATCAAATACATTTCAACATAATTCAAATAATTCACAACAGCAAACAATGAAATCAATTTCATACATTTCCCGTACCAACCGGGTCGTCCAGGGTACCTCTGGATCGTTGCCCGGGGCCCCCACCGCATCTACCCTTATCGCTTCATTTATATTCTCCACCCTTATAGCTTCACATAGATTTCTCCATGGGGTGCACCGCCATGCCTTTCCTTTCTAGTCAAACACAATCACAATCACATCTAAGAGCATTCTCAATCATAATCATGAGCCACATGCACAACTCAGTCATTTACAATTCAAGTCACAACATAATCAATATGGTTTCTGCAACATAGCATGTATACAACATAATAACCCATAATATAGAACAATTATTCAACAATAATATACTTCAACTATCCTTATATGAATGAACTCAACAATCAGAGTATAATACATTTCAACTCAGTTCACATGCCATTCACAATCTATCATATAACCTCCATTCATGAGAAAATAAGAAAATATAATTATATACATCACCAGGCAAGTTCCACAATTATTTATGCCTTATCGTCCCACATCATCCTCTTCAAACTTGGATATACAACATATTTTCACTATGATGCAAAAAGTCAATAACAAAGATATTTAATCATAGCAAGTATTAACCCACTCACCTGGATTTCACGCTCTTGGCACTCCCACCTTGCGCCTTGACCATTCCTATTGTAACTAGATAAAAATCATCAAGGCTATGAAATAGAGAAATTTTCTACTACTATTCCTGACCTTCACTCACTTCTCAAATCATAACTCCTAACTGGTAATGAATATCCAGATGAAACTTATACCATTGGAAACTAGACTCAAATAGCTTTTCAATGATATAAATTTCACTCAAAACGGAGTCCGAATGAAAGAATTATGAACATGCTACAGTAACGGTCAACGGTCAACGCAGCTACAGTATCGTTGACTAAGTCAATGCTACAGTAACGTTGACCGAGTCAATACTACAGTAACGAGAAAATCTGGAAAAATTTTCTCGGTGAACAGTGTTTTCTGAAAATTTTCTAGAAAATTTCCAGAATAAACAGTGACGTTCTTCGTGTTTTTCATCCAAAAATCCAAAAATCATATCTAAAACAACATTTCTTTTGATTTCTTCCATGGGTTTTCATCCTTAATGTGTAAGGAGTGTTTTAACACCAAAATCCCCAATTTTTAGCAACAATCTAAGCTCTAATCTCAAATTTTCATTAAGAACCCTAACTTTCTTCAAATTTCCTAATTCTTGAATTTCTCCTAATTTTCTTCGAATTTCTTGTTCCACAATTATTATCCAACATGTAGAAATGTTTTAAACTAATATCTTTACTTAAATTCATCCATAGAAACAATATACAAAGATTTCCCAAAATGATAACCTAGGATTTATTCTTGTAAGAGGAGGAAGAAAAAAAAAAAGAAGAACATCTACTTACTAATCTTCCTAGCTTCCAAGGCTTCCTTCCTTGAGCATTTGGCATGGATGAAGGTGAAGAAGAGAACTTGGGAGTACTTGGCCTATAGAGAGTGTGAGAGCTATAGGAGGAAGATAGAAAAATGAATAAGAGAGAATGATGAATGTTTAAGTGTGTATGTGTGGGGCCCTACTCATTTTCTTTTCAATTTAGTCCCTTTGGCAACCATTTTACCTAGGACTTGCAAGGGAATTGAAAAAGCTTGATTATACTTAGGGCACCCAATAGACTCCCACAAAATACACCTCATCACATCCCATATTTATTAAAATTCCAAAATCCCGTATTTATTCACTTTAATCCCTCTCAATGTCTCAAATACCACTTTAACCTCGAATCCATCATCTTTTCTATACCAGACTCATAATTCATTCTCATAAGCTCTATTCTTCCTCTCAGGTTCCTATTTGGTCATTTCTCAAAAGTACTCTGTATTTTCTTTTCTTTTTACTTTAGTCCTTGAGAATTTGTAAAAATTTTCCAAATTAAAATTTTGAAATTTCTATTCCCAAATTTTCCTCACTAATTCAAAAAGAACATTTTCTACGTAATTAAATTTCTAATAAACTTCAAAATAGATTTTAAATATTCATATAAATTCTTGGGATATTACAATTCTCCTGCCTCTTCCACCATGGCATGACCTCCAAGAAAACCCTTCGATCCCATCATTTTTGGTGTTGTTGTGACATCTACTGGGAAGGGCAATTTTACAGCGAATTTGAGTTGCCTCCTTAGTCCTAAAACTAAGGAGAGAAACAGGCTCCTTTTACAGCATCAATCATAATAAGGGAAAGCCCCTTATGAAAATATAAGGATGGACTTAAAAGGAGGAAACAAACAACTTCGAATACTCAAAATCGAGGGGAATGAATCATGGAATAAGCAGCAGAGAGGTGCCTCCTAAAACGTTTATAGGTGAATTTCAAGTAGAAATTAAGTGAGAATCAGTCAATTTGTTAGCAGAAGTAGAGGGAGAATAGGGCGAAATGAAATGCTTAATAGCGAAGAACATGTTGCGGCCACTTGGGACGAAATGTGGTCTTCTGATGCAAATATTCGAATGAAAGATGAATATTAGGAAATGCCGAAATGGCGATGGAATTTCAAATTTATAAAAAAAATGAATTTAATAAAAAAGAACCATGATCCTCAATATCAGTGTTAGACGACCTGGCCCAGACCGCCAAGTTGACCTCAGACTAGGCGACCCATGGCTGGTTCTGGGCCAGGTCGTGCTTCAAGACCGGAATGCATGTGGCTCGATCATGACCTGGTTGACCTAGCCGGGTCTTGACCTAACCGTCAACCTGGTCGACCTAATCAACCCCATTTTTTTCCTGCTAAATGGTATGCTTCAGTTCTTCGGCGCCCAAGAACTCGAAACCGACATAATCGCATACCACTGCCTCTGCCCAAGTCACTTCGAACTCACCACAAACGGCAACATAGATGAGTCACGACCACTGAGAGCTTCCTACAGCCAAGATGCAAACAACTCCAACTGGCAAAGACAACAGCCAAGACGCAGATGACTTCGAACCTAGGCTAAAGAAGAAGAAGAAGAAAGAAGAAAGAAGAAAGAAGAAAAGAAAGAAGAAAGAGGAAGAAGAAAGAACCACTAACCGAAAGTTTGAAACGTTTCTGCATTTCACTTCAACAATCTGCACTCTAGAAAATAGGAAAAGAAAAGCTATGGGTATTGGGAATATGAGAGGAAGAGTGTAGAGTTGTAGGCTAGACTTAGAAAAAGTAAAAAAATATTGAAAATATGAGAAGCTTATGGAGAAGAGTATAGTATTAGTGCATAGAGATCATTAATAATTAATGACTGATTTGAACAAAAAAAATTAAGTTATATAATACTTTGGTCCTTCAAATTTTTGCATTTTAGTCTTTCTTGTTCTTTTTTTATTATTTAATTAATATTTGACTTTATATTGAATTATTATGAATGTTTATCACTTTATAAACATTTATATTTTAATTATTTATGACTAATGATAATAATTTTAAGATTTTAAATATAAAATTTATATTAAATTATTTATTTTACTTGTTTTAAAATTTATTTATAAATATATATATAAGTATATATATATATATATATATATATATTAATTTTTAAATTTATTTATCTAATTCATTAATTGATCCGATGACTGGACGGTTAAAATAATGACCCAGAGGCCAGCCCGGGTCAATAGCCGGGCCGGTTCTAATAACTATGCTCAAAATAGAATCCTCTCAAGGAAAAGGAAAGTATCCTGTCGAGTTCGTATATAACCCGTCGGTGGTAAAGGTGTGTGTGGACTGATTTAAATATTATTGGGCTCTTTAGACCATTTCATGACTAGAAATAGTTTGTAACAAATTTTCAAGCTTTAAAAATGGACCACTAAATTAAATTAAGAAAATTGAAATTACAAAAGAAAAAACTATTTATAAAAAAATTTAATATGATTATTTACAAAATTAATTTATAATTCATTTCTAGAGAGACCTGGAGTAATTTATTAGTTGAAACACAACAAGCCAACTACTAAGGTTTAGATTCAGAAACAACTACTTAGATGGTTAGTTGAGAGGAAGAATTAAGTAATGTAATATGAGAGAGAATGAAGAAAAAAGAGAAATTGTCTAAATTATCCTTTAAAAAAGTATGGTGTTTTTTTTTAAGTTGGAGTATTTTAGTAAAATATTATATTCTTATATTCTTTCCCTTTCTTTTTTACTTTTTGCATATCAAACACGCTGATAGTGTTAAATTTAATTTAATTTTGAATTAGATAAAATAAAATGTGATAATAAATTATAAAGCTAATTAATTTTATATATCTCAAGGTTTAATTTTTACGAAGTGTTTCAAAGAATAAATTTGCCACTTGTCACACGCAAGAATTGGCTTATTGACTTGGTTGAAATATTAAACTTCTTAAAGTACACTAAAAGAGATGGCAAACACTAAAATACACAACCCAGGGGCACCTAAAAAAGAAAAATATTTTGGCATTTTTGTCCATTTGTTCGAGTTCAACCAGTTGAGAATTTTTAAATTTGTTACCCAAATCAATTACTAGTGAGTTCGAAAAATTAAACTAAACCAACTCACCATGATCCAACCCAATACATATCCCTAATTGGTGGAGACTTTTCTAGTAAGGTGACCATAGGAATATTTCATACTCGTCATTGTTTTGTTATTCATGGTAACTCACTAAATTTCTATTAATCTAATTCAAGTAAAAAAATATGTAAAATTTTTTAATGCTGATTTTTTAAAAAAATTAAATTGAAAATTTTGATTAAAGAAATGTTAGATTACTTAAATCAACTAATGTTAATGATCTTTGAGTATATGATTGAGAACGAGTGCCATTATTCCATCACCAGGACGTGTTAGTAAAATCACAGATTCTGAAGCATGACATGTGATTGTGAACATTAGCCAAATTATGCAGAAAAAGAAATATATAATGGAAGTTGCAGTCTTGCAGATTTCAACATTACCCCATGTCATACATGAATTAATACGTCTTTTTATTGAAATATAATGATCCATGTGTGAATGAATATCCAGAAGACCTTACGGGTATTCTAAGGCGTTTATGATATTCTTTCGAAGTATATTGTCTAGTGATTTGATAAATTAAAATACGTCTGATCACTATCGAAGTATATTGGCAGGATGGGTGCTTGTTGCCAAAAATGGGTAGTTTTTCTGTAGTATTCTGATTTATCAGTCTCCTTTTACTGTTAAAAATAAATCCTCTTTTTAATTTGTAGGCACATTAATATAGTGTTTTGTTAAGGCTTTTCTTGCTAGTTACAAGATTGCCCCCATTTGATCTTATTTTATCTCAAATGCAATTATTGGTTTCACAACCTCATAAAGTCATAGGTGCTATTGTGTGACACAACAGAATTATCTAAACTTTTTTTTTTTCCACATTTTGGAGAAAAGATGAATACAAAGCTACCAACGAGCCTCCCAATGGAAAGACCATTAGCATCCTGCACGGGGTTTCTCTAGGCCATTATTTCCTATCTATGTTTTTTTTTTAAATTAAAAAAAAACACTTCAACTTCGGATTGAATTGGGTCAATGGTCTTGGTCGAGTTGACTACATCTCGATCCAATGAAGCGATCTAGATTGGGTTGGGCTTCAAATTGACCTATCCAATCTAAGCTGTGTCCAAAAAAATTGTACTAAATAAGGATGTTCATAAACTTGGTTTGATTCGTTTTTTAGCCTTAATCAAATCAAACTAAACAAATCAATTTTGTAATATTATGAACCTATTCGATTTTAATTTTTGGACTGTTTGATTCAGGTTTTGACAGTTTTATTTATAATAATTTGTGGTTTTAAATTTTATTGAAACATATATAAATATAAAAAGAAAAGACCAAATTAATTATAAAATATATAAATAATTCTATTGACATAAAAATATATAAATATAATTTTTTTTATATATAAAGTTAGTTTAGTTCGATTTGATTTTAATCAAATCAAACCAAACAAATTAAAATTCATATTTCAAAAATCGATTTAAACCTCATTTTTTCAATTTTGGTTGGTTTTGTTCATCTTAATTAGTTTAGTTTGATTTTGAACACTTAAGCACTAAACATGACTCCATGTGCACTTTGGATACTCTAATATTTTGGCCCAAACGTGAGGATTTTGTTTTTATTTACTTCAAGTCGAATAGTCTAAATTAAATTTTAAAAAATACTTCATAAAATTTGACTCTTTTTTTTTTATCTCAACTGATCATTCTAGAATAATTATTCACATTTAAAAAATTATGACTCTTACATTTATGCCAGAATATAATATATATATATATATATATATATATATATATATATCTTATTTAAGATATTCTTAATCTCCTTTAAGACGCTAGACTCAGGATCACAATAGATCATTGCTTATAACTTTAACCTTTCCATACCCTCTTCCCATGGCAAGATTCAGACTAAGGAGGATGCTTCATCATTCAACATGCTCCATGATTCAGACCAAGGAAGATATTATCTATACTAATATGTACAACTTGGGGAGTTTATGATTATTAGTCCAAAACTCATATATTAATATTTACATAAAATAAAATAAAATAATAATATAAAAAGTTAAAATAAATTTGAGAAGTTTATATATATATATATATATATATTGTTAAGTATAAAATTACTGACAATTAATTTCATATTCAAACAAAAGTTTTATACACATTAAAGAAATCATTATCACTGGTGTATATATATATATATATATATATATATATATATATATATATATATATATATATATATATATATATATATATATATATATATATATAATTTTAGGAACACTAAACATAAAATCCTAAAGCCATATATTAGCATATAATTTTAGAACCACATATTAGTATAAAATTTTGAGACCACAGTCTTGAAATTAATATCCATAGTTTCTTAGTAAAATTGAAATTTTATGAAATTTTATCTGTTTTAAATTAAGAGAATATATTGAGAAATGCTCGTTTCTTTGATTTAATATAAATGGTGTGTTTAGAATAGTTTATTTTGAATTTATCTGGGTTTATTTTATAATATGAGTGTTTATGCATGGTTTGAGAGAGCTTATAGAAATAGCTTATAGTATGTCTATAAGTTGTTTTCAACTATTTTCATAAGTTCTCCAAGATACCTTATAGAAACAGCTTATACATAGCTTATGTGAAGTTTATACTCTTAAGCTCTTCAATTGTAAAAATAACTTATATATAAGAGCTTAATTAAACTGTTTACCCAAACACACCCAAAAGAGAATGATCATTTTTCTGCATTTAAATTAAGAATTAAAAATTCGGCTGAGTGAAAAAATTCATGTTGAGTTTTTTTAAAATAATATATTTAATATATAGTTTTTTTCTATATCTTCACTATTAAATTTTCTACTAAAAATAAAATATATGAGAAAGTCATTGCAAACAAGTTAAAGACTCATTTCAATGATATTATATTTTCACAATAGTCTAGTTCTGTCTCAAGTCGACACATAATGGACAAGTTTATCTCTTAAGCTCTTCAATTGTAAAAATAACTTATATATAAGAGCTTAATTAAACTGTTTACCTAAACGCACCCAAAAGAGAATGATTATTTTTCTGCACTTAAATTAAGAATTAAAAATTAGGCTGAGTGAAAAAATTCATGTTGAGTTTTTTTAAAAGAATATATTTAATATATAGTTTTTTCTATATCTTCACTATTAAATTTTCTACTAAAAATAAAATATATGAGAAAGTCATTGCAAACAAGTTAAAGACTCATTTCAATGATATTATATTTTCACAATAGTCTAGTTTTGTCTCAGGTACACACATAATGGACAATATTATCATCACACAAGTAGTCATCCATTCCATGAAGACAAAGAAAAGAGTCAAAGGATGGATGATGATCAAGATCGGCCTTGAAAAAGCCTATGATAGGCTTATAATGGCCCTTCATTAGAGACTCTTTTGGATTTAGAATCTTCTAACACTTTCGCTAATCTTGTGATGAGTTGTGTTTTTAGTTGTAATATGAGAATTCTTTGGAACGGAGAGATGACCCGACAATTTGATATTTCTTGGGGAATAAAGCTAGGGGATCCTGTATCTCTTTACTAGTTTGTGCTATGCATAGAAACACTTGCCATCTCACTGAGGTAGAAGTGTAAAAAAAAAAAAAATACATATATATATATATATATATATATATATATATATATATATATATATATATATTGAAAACTTATCAAAATCTCAAGGAATGGACCCCACATCTCTCACTTATTCTTTTCAAACAATCTTGTTTCTCTTTGGAGAAGTCTCCCTTAATCAAGTCAATTTTTTTAATCATATTCTTGATATCTTTTGTCTTTGCTCGATGGAGAAGATAAACGGGCACAAGTCGAAGTTCTTTTGTTCTAGGAATGTTCATTTTAATGTTTCAAGGGATATAAGTATTAGAATGGTGATCTATGCTTCGAACTGATGATTTATATGGATTTAAAGGCATGTTAATTCGATGTTTTATTATAATTATGTGTGTACGAATCATGTATAAATATATTTATTTCCATGAGCAATGCATTTGAGTATTATGGAAAGTTTGGAACCTAGTCCATTACAATCAATTATGATTTTAAAATGATATGTTGGAGCTTGTTGGCTGACAAGGTGGGATTGATGATAGAAAATGCGAACAGTTGGTATATTGAAATTAATCAGTTGAGAAATGTGGATGTACAGTTGAGACGTGGATGTACAATTGGGATATACGAATGAACAATTGAAATATGTAGATGATCAGCTGGGATATTCGAATGTGAGTATCACAGTGGTGACTAGAACGTTGGAGGATACGGTGCATTTGGGTAAGAGATAATTATTTTATTTGATATTCTCTGATGTACCTTCCTTTCCTGATTAAGGTATACATCATAATTAATAGTTTTTGTTTTTACATAAAGTACTTTGTATTTTGTTTTACCAGTGATGATATGTTTACTCATATGTATAAGTTATAATTGGATTCTTTCTTGTTTATAAATATTTAAGGGTTTTTTTTAAATATATATATAGAGCTTTGTTATGACATATTAAATTACTCACTAAGCTTGTAAGCTTATTCCTTTTCTTTCTCTTTCCCCCACAAATGATAAAATGTGGTCTCGAGTCTCCTCCCACTGAGTTATAGTTGTAAGTATGATTGTTAAAATCAAAAGAGATACACGATAGATCAAATCGTAAAATCGAATGGATGATCGTAAGATTTTATTAAAAGTATAAAAAAAATATAATAATATAAATTTTGTAAATAATATAAAATCATTAAAGCCTTATTATATTTCAATAAAATAAGCTCAAATGTCATACAATTAATAAAAAAAATAGAGAGCAACCTCTACTTTTTTATTGTATTTAAAAACTTCTTTTTTTTTCACTAAATAGACATTTTTTTCTTCAAAACTTATAATATTATATCTCATTGTCAGTTTCACTAAATTAAGTTAAAAATTAAACAAATTATAAGTAGTAAGATTGTAATTGTATAATATTAGTAAAGACTTAAGTTAGTTTAATGATTTTTTTACTCCAATTGACTTAATAGATTAGAAACATATCCCAAAAAATGACAAAAATTTAAAATGTTATAGGATCGATAAACTTGTAAAATCATAAGATTTTAGGATTTAAATCGAGATCTTAATGCATTTAAATTTTACATAGGATCAGGATCATTTGAGTTGTTTAGAATCATAAGATCATAAAATCTTAAGATTTAGATCAAGATCTTGACAACCATAATTGTAAGAAGTTGATCATGAAGATTGCAATAGATTTGCAATGAATTTGTGATTGCTTGGATTTTAGATTTTTTTTTTTAAAATAGCATAAGGACCTATGGCTAGAATTGGACTTTGAAGTAGTTGTGAATAGAGATGTCAATGTATTGGGCTTGGGCCACGCCAGCCCAAGCCCACCAAAGCTTTCCATAAATATGGGGTAGGCTGAGTCAGACTTAAGTTGATAATTGGGTTGAAAATCATGGGTTAGCCCATATTTTTTATTTAAAAAATAATCCTATTTTATCCATAATCTAAATGTATATATTTATATATTAAATATAATGCATGGAAAAATAAAAAACTTATTATACATGACATCTTTGTTCAATGAAGCGTAATGAGAAAAAAATATAAGCTAGTATTAAAAATTCAAAATAGAAAAAAGAAATTCATAGAGTTTATGACATTTTATTTTTAATTTTAGAAATCTTTATTTTAGATTAAGACATTATGTTGGGTCATATAAATTACTGTAAGAGTTAATTTTTTATATTTGGACGATCTTAACAACTCATAATTGTAATACCCAAGAAAAATAAAATATAAATATTTGTTTACAAACTACTGTTACTATTTCAGTATACGGTACTATTCACCAGTATAATACTATTTACGTATATGATACTGTTTATTTATACAATCGAAATGTCAAGTACTAGATGTTGTTTGGTCATAAGAGAAAACTAGAAAGAAGTTCGTAGGAGAAACTGACGTTTTATGTGTGAAAATACCCTCAGGGACTAAAGTGAAAGGACTGAATTGAAAAGAAACTTAAAGGTTTAAGGTGAAAGGATATTTTTCCCTTTTAAGTTTCTAATAGTAATTTTCCATCGGTGCACAGTAACTGCATTATTAGAAATGTCATTTTTATGAATAGTAAATTGAATATTTTATTAGTGCATAGTATCAAATAGTACCCTTGACTTTTGCTATAAATAGGCCCTTCCATTTCACTTCTAAACTCACACCTTCAACTTCTCTTCTTCTCTCCTTAAGTTTCTCTTACTCCAAAGCTAAGCCTCTGAGATTTTGGGTCTTTCCTTTTCAGCTTAGGTAAGGATACTATGCCCTTTCTATGTCTTTCAAATTTTAGAAGTTAATTTCTTAAGTATGCTCTGTGGTTGCGGTTTTGGCCGATCTTCCACATCAGAAAAACTGTCCTTAGCTGTTTATATGTTATTTTGATTCTCTGATTACCGAAATAGAATGTAAAATGTGAAGAATACATGTCTAGGAAAGTTCTGGCTAAGGAAAGACCTGGTTTTTAAGTGTGTCCAGTGTGACCCTCCACTCTTTCCTGGGAACTTACCTGGTGTACTCTTTTACAGATTGTATTCTCTATTTCTGGTATGAATAGTACCCGTACGTATGAATAGTAACCGTACATATGAATAGTATCTATACGTAAAAATAATATTCATACATATGAATAGTGACCGTATGTACGAATATTATCCATATGTATAAATAGTATCCGCATGTATGAATAGTGACCGTATATATGAATAATGACCGTATATATGAATAGTACCGTATGTGTGAACAGTATCTGTATGAAAACAATCCTAACTTGTTTTCTCTAATCTTTCATGAAAATCTCCGTAGCGGAATACTGAAATTCATCTGTGTACTCTTATCTGTAACGACTTAGAGAAGCGATATTCGTACGGAATCCAGGTGAGTGAAACGACCCCGTTTTAATAGAGTTTTAGCATTACTGGTGATAAAAAGTATGTCGTAGGACACTCCCAAGATTCATAGGGAGAAATTGGATTCAAAATGACGAATCTAAATGAGATAATTAATCTATAAGTATGGATAAAATGAAATAAGTATCTTATGATGATGTGAAGTTTGAATGTTTTCAAAAATGGATTAATTGTTATCTTGATATGTGGTTTATAAATCCATAATATAGTTATATACTATACCTGTTATATGGATGAATATTATATTGAGCTTCTGATTATGATATGAAATGCTATTGATTGTGATTGAGCGGGACAGTACCCTCTCTCACGGCAAGGCGGAAAACCCGGTTGACAGGGTGTCTTGACCAATGAGTGTGGAGACAACGATTCCCTCAGTAGGGATATAGCCCGGATTGGTGATAAATCCGTGAGGCGCCCTAGCTAAGAGGATGAGGTTGTGCGTCATGGCGGAAATATACATAATTGGTGAGCCGGCCTGTGTGCACTCTCCGGGATATATTGTCATTGACGAGTACTAGTAACGTTTGTTGAATTAGATGAATTTTTATCTTGTATGTAAGAGGATGATGTTGTGCGTCATGGCGGAAACATACATAATTGGTGAGCCGGCCTGTGTGCGCTCTCCGGGATATATTGCCATTGACGAGTACTAGTAACGTTTGTTGAATTGGATAAATTTTTATCTTCTGTCTATTGGTTGAGTATGAGCCTTTGGATATGCTTGCATGACTGGTAATGTATTTGAATTTTATTAATGCGAGGTCGATTCGCTCATTGAGTTTAAAAGCTCACATTATTTGTACAACCTTTTTGTTCAGATCAGGTTGCCATCGAAGAATATCTGCTAGAGGAGTAGATCACTTTGGACCTTCCCGTTGTCGGGTAGACCTCTCTTCTGTTATAGATTATGTTGCTCTGTAATCGTCTAGGACATCTAGTTCAGGGGTTCGACATTTGGCTTGTATGTCAGTATAATAATGTATTTTAAATTGATAATCTATGATTACATGCAAATCATCTCTATGATTTTCAGATAAGAAAATTTGATATATTTATCGGAAGGCTTACAGTGATGAGAGATTCATCATTGTGCCGGTCATGTGCCCAGAAAATGGGTCGTGACAAAGTTGGTATCAGAGCAAAGGTTGTTAGGTCTCCTAGTGATTACAGAGCAAGGTAACCTTAGTAGGACCTCCTCTATCGTTGTGAACCCGGGCACAACTATAGAGAGACGGCTCTACTGAAGGTCCTGTAGGATGTTTTCATTTCCTTTCCCTCCGAGACTTATCTCTTCTTAAGAAGTATGTTCTCAATTTTAGTTTTAGACAGATGTGGCTACACTTTTGAACTTAATCAAGGAAAAGTTGTTACTTGTTTTGATTCCGTTGCTGTCGGATCAAATTTTTATATGGTGGATTTTATAAGCTGAATTCATGATTGAATTTGTGTAGCTATATTATTTTAGGGTACCAGCCAATAAAAGAAACCACTCGCATTAAAAACAAAAAAAACTGAAGGATTACATTGCAAAAAAGAAGAAGTTTACTCATGCATGAGTAATCTAAAAGCGAGGTGGTCTTGGATTAGGAGGGTTGTATTGTATCATCACCCCTCGACCATTCCTTGGAGCGAGAGACAGAGCAATGTCGCGGAGGGTAGTGTAAATTCCATTCATACAATCAACACTTCTTTGTTGTTGATTGCAGAAGCACTGGGTAGACCAATAGAAGAACCTGTCTATTCTTGAAGTCATTTCTGCATGATTGCGTTTAGTTAACTTCTCCAGGTCTCCTATCATCTTTTTCAGATTTTTCACCTCCTGCTCTAGACAGGCGATTTTGTCCTCCGAGGTATAGCCCGTGCTAGTCTCCTCAGCTTCCTCGATCTTCTTCATTTTCTTCTCCTTCTGCTTCTCTGGAGACCCCTCAAAAGGTCTTTTGCCCTTGTCTTTGCCCAGACTTAAGTTTAAGTCGAGCTCTTCTTCCTTAGCCTCTACTGTGAGATCAATGTACTTCCTTGAGGCCATGATTTGGAAAAATTTAGAAATTTTTGTAAGAGTATGAGGCGAGAGGAATACTGGGGGATTGTAGGCTCGGAGATTATTACTCTTTGTGGTGTGGTAACTGAGAACGTTGGGATGATTTTTATAGAGAAAAATTAGGACTTAGAGACAAAGAAGATATCTTTTCACTGCACCCCTACACGATCAACCTATGGATTTCTGCAAGCTGGAAGCCAAAAGTCTAGGGTAGGCGTGCACACCAACAATGCGTCGCATTAATGCCAAAATCACGAAAGTCAGTATTCGGTGGATTTGCGGCCGATTTTACTCGGTTTTCCCATTTCTCCCGTTGGCATTTTCCGAAATTCAAAGAAGTTGATAACATAGCCATCAAAGATTGCCTTGGATGCTTTTATGATGAACTGAAATACATTTCTCCGTTTTATTGTGTTGTTCTTAAGAGCCTTCAGTTGAGTATAATATACATAATTGATTGAATCATGTTGTAATTACATGTATGTATGTTATTCATGCATAATGAGTGAAGGCTACGATCAAGGAAAATATGTGATGATCCTACATATACTCATAGAGATGTGAAATCAAAATGACTTGGATAGAATAAAATGTGTAGATGATGATATATCTTCATGGTTACACATACTTACATATAATGCTCTCGTGGGCAAATGAAAGGCAGTGATTTCCTTACATCATGATAATGCTTAAGGCATGTGACCGTAAGCAGTTAACTTTGTTTTAAAATATATATATTGATATACATATATTATGTGTAAGTCTAGAGTAAAGACACCGATTAGAATCTAAGATACGGCCAATATGAGGCGACCTAATCATAGAGGGACATCGTGATATAGGATTACAGAAGAAAACAAGTTTAGAGGGAGAAAATCTCAGACTGAAGAGCGTAGTTAGTCAGAACTTTGAGAAAGGTCAAGATTAGCCGAAAATTTTTTTGAGGAAATCTTTGACTTATGTTAATTGCATTAAATTATATTTACTATTTACTTGCATGTCCGACATTAATTGCTGGCATTGCGACGTATGTGATCTGTAAACCTTATAGCGAGCGGCGTGTAGGTTGTGGTGGCTTTAGCTCCAGGGGCTTCGGGTTGTCTATAAATCTTGTATGCCCGTTACCCTACTCATCGCACCAAGCAAACCTACTTCTTTCATTATATACCTATTTCTCAATTTTCATTCCTTTCTCATTCGAAGTTATTTCTGAGATCCTTAGAGCAATGGCTGACAATAAGTCTTTCAACTTGAATTTTGAGACTGGCAATGTAGAGCTTGATTTAAATCTAAGTCTCGGAGACAACAAAGGGAAGAGACCTGTAGACAGGTCACCAGAAATTAAGAAAAGAAAGAGGGATGTAATAGAGTTGGAGGAGGACAGTACTGCAACATCCTCAGAAAATAAGCTTGCATTCCTGGAGCGTAAGATCGAAAATCTGGAGCGTAAGATAGAGAGCCTGGAATACAAGACAGAGGACCAAAAGCGACTAATAAATCGTCTCTTTGAAAACCAAGAGAAACTGATAAATCGTCGTTTCGGGGAACTGGCTAATCGAGTTGATAGACATTCAATGTTTGCAACTCAAAATTTTCGTGACCAACAAGCAAGGTGCATTGACTGTATGAACGGAGTAACTTCTTCTCTTCGCCAAATTTCTCTGGCACTTCCTCCAGAAACTCTTTCTAGGCTGCAACGATTAGCTTCCTCCTTAAGGTCTGAAGCACCTTCCTCTTCTAGACCTGGAGCACCTTTTACATTTCAAAAGCCTCCTCGTCCTTAATTTATTTTTCTTTTGTTTGTACCTAAAGCTACATTTGGTGTAAGCTTCACGTATTAAAATTATCTATGTACTAGAAATAAAATTTAAGTTAGTATCTAGATCTTCTTTGTTGAAGTGATTCATTTTACTGAAAGAACTTGAGGAATGAGAAGATATTGGACTTGTTATATTTCATACTTGATTCTAAAGCATAGTATAGTAATATCTTTTTGACTGAGCAGAGTTACTAAAATGATATTTCATTGCACTTCTGAGCTATGGAGGAATGCTGAATAAGTATTTTATGAACCTATATATAGAGAACTATGGGTTTGCCCTAAGCATTGAAGGGATACGACTCTATATGAGTCATTGAGGTGAGAGGAATTTCTATATATATTTATTTTATAATTATGCGTGAGGAATATGTTATTTACTTAACACATTTTCTAGAATTGTTCTTCTTAGAGATTTATGTAATGATTTCATTTTATATGACACCTTCAGCTGAGAGTATCGCTTTAAGGCAGAAGGATCGCCTTCGGGCAAGAGTATTGCCTATGGCCAAAATGATGCCTTCGGGTAGGGTGCTTGTATTCGTAAAAGTTATAAGCTATGTGTGTGGAAACATGTGTTCTGATATTCAATGTGAACTAGAAAGACCACGTGCCACTTTTGAGATGACACCTATTTGAGGTTTTACATATAGACAGAGTTCGTCTTTGATTAGGTGGTTTGAGTTTGGTAAAGGTTATGAGGATGAGACACTTTATGGTACAAAAGGTTGTGGAGAAGATCAAACTGATGAGGAAGAGATTGTTTGCTATTTAGAAAAGGCAAAAGTCCTATGAAAATTATTGATAATGCGGTCTAGAGTTCACAGTTGATGCTATAGTGTTCTTGTAAATCTTACCAGGGATGTGAAGAGGTTTGGAAAGAAAGAGATACAAAGAATGAGATATAGACGAAGTAATCACACTTATTTCAGTCTTGAAATGAGTTTTGAATTCGGGGGACCGAATTCTCTTAAGGGGGTGATAATGTAATACCCAAGAAAAATAAAATATAAATATTTGTTTACAAACTACTGTTACTATTTCAGTATACGGTACTATTCACCAGTATAATACTATTTACGTATATGATACTGTTCATTTATACAATCGAAATGTCAAGTACTAGATGTTGTTTGGTCATAAGAGAAAACTAGAAAGAAGTTCGTAGGAGAAACTGACGTTTTATGTGTGAAAATACCCTCAGGGACTAAAGTGAAAGGACTGAATTGAAAAGAAACTTAAAGGTTTAAGGTGAAAGGATATTTTTCCCTTTTAAATTTCCAATAGTAATAACAGAAAAATTTTCCATGCGTGAGGTGCACAGTAACTGTATTATTAGAAATATCATTTTCATGAATAGTAAATTGAATATTTTATTAGCGCATAGTATTAAATAGTACCCTTGACTTTTGCTATAAATAGGCCCTTCCATTTCACTTCTAAACTCACACTTTCAACTTCTCTTCTTCTCTCCTTAAGTTTCTCTTACTCCAAAGCTAAGCCTCTGAGATTTTGGGCCTTTCCTTTTCAGCTTAGGTAAGGATACTATGCCCTTTCTATGTCTTTCAAATTTTAGAAGTTAATTTCTTAAGTATGCTCTGTGGTTGCGGTTTTGGCCGATCTTCCACATCAGAAAAACTGTCCTTAGCTGTTTATATGTTATTTTGATTCTCTGATTACCGAAATAGAATGTAAACTGTGAAGAATACATGTCTAGGAAAGTTCTGGCTAAGGAAAGACCTGATTTTTAAGTGTGTCCAGTGTGACCCTCCACTCTTTCCTGGGAACTTATCTGGTGTACTCTTTTACAGATTGTATTCTCTATTTCTGGTATGAATAGTACCCATACGTATGAATAGTAACCGTACATATGAATAGTATCTATACGTAAAAATAATATTCATACATATGAATAGTGACCGTATGTACGAATATTATCCATATGTATAAATAGTATCCGTATGTATGAATAGTGATCGTATATATGAATAATGACCGTATATATGAATAGTACCGTATGTGTGAACAGTATCTGTATGAAAACAATCCTAACTTGTTTTCTCTAATCTTTCATGAAAATCTCCGTAGCGGAATACTGAAATTCATCTGTGTACTCTTATCTGTAACGACTTAGAGAAGCGATATTCGTACGGAATCCAGGTGAGTGAAACGACCCCGTTTTAATAGAGTTTTAGCATTACTGGTGATAAAAAGTATGTTGTAGGACACTCCCAAGATTCATAGGGAGAAATTGGATTCAAAATGACGAATCTAAATGAGATAATTAATCCATAAGTATGGATAAAATGAAATAAGTATCTTATGATGATGTGAAGTTTGAATGTTTTCAAAAATGGATTAATTGTTATCTTGATATGTGGTTTATAAATCCATAATATAGTTATATACTATACCTGTTATATGGATGAATATTATATTGAGCTTCTGATTATGATATGAAATGCTATTGATTGTGATTGAGCGGGACAGTACCCCCTCTCACGGCAAGGCGGAAAACCCGGTTGACAGGGTGTCTTGACCAATGAGTGTGGAGACAACGATTCCCTCAGTAGGGATATAGCCCGGATTGGTGATAAATCCGTGAGGCGCCCTAGCTAAGAGGATGAGGTTGTGCGTCATGGCGGAAATATACATAATTGGTGAGCCGGCCTGTGTGCGCTCTCCGGGATATATTGCCATTGACGAGTACTAGTAACGTTTGTTGAATTGGATGAATTTTTATCTTGTATGTAAGAGGATGATGTTGTGCGTCATGGCGGAAACATACATAATTGGTGAGCCGGCCTGTGTGCGCTCTCCGGGATATATTGCCATTGACGAGTACTAGTAACGTTTGTTGAATTGGATAAATTTTTATCTTCTGTCTATTGGTTGAGTATGAGCCTTTGGATATGCTTGCATGACTGGTAATGTATTTGAATTTTATTAATGCGAGGCCGATTCGCTCATTGAGTTTAAAAGCTCACATTGTTTGTACAACCTTTTTGTTCAGATCAGGTTGCCATCGAAGAATATCTGCTAGAGGAGTAGATCACTTTGGACCTTCCCGTTGTCGGGTAGACCTCTCTTCTGTTATAGATTATGTTGCTCTGTAATCGTCTAGGATATCTAGTTCAGGGGTTCGACATTTGGCTTGTATGTCAGTATAATAATGTATTTTAAATTGATAATCTATGATTACATGCAAATCATCTCTATGATTTTCAGATAAGAAAATTTGATATATTTATCGGAAGGCTTACAGTGATGAGAGATTCATCATTGTGCCGGTCATGTGCCCAGAAAACGGGTCGTGACAATAATCTAAGTAACAAAAAAAATTACAAACCCTAAGTATTAATATTTTTTTATTAAAAAAGTCTATGGGGCCAGCCTGACCCAACCCACCTCAATCATATGGGTATAAATGGGCTAGACTAAAAATTCTTGTTAAATATGAGCCAATAAATTTTTAGCTCATCTCACCCCATTTATAAGGCTGGCTAAGACTGACTCAATAGACTTAGTGTGTGTTTGTTTGCATTTTCTGTTGGCTTTTTTTTGCGTTTACTGTAGTGAGGTAACGTGGTTTCAGAATTTCAAGATGTTTGGGAGCAACTTAATGCAATTCACGTTCACTATTGTAACCCAGTTTGAATGTATACAAACCTCGTTAACTCCACAATGCAAATTTGTTGCTTCTCCAGAAAACTTAACGTGCTTGGTTTGGAATATTTACCAGTATATCAATTCTACCCCTTGCCTTGCTTCTTTGTGTGTTTGGTGTATGTTACCCCCTGCACCAACAGAAAAATCATGAAGGAACTCTATTTTCATGCATGAAAACATAGCAAGCCTCGGTTACTATTTAAGAACCCAGAAATTTCCAATTTTCATGGCTGAAATCTCTCTTCGGTTTCTCTCTTTTAACTAGAAAAGTCTCCTCTGTTTTTGGTTTAGAAAATAGAGTCATCTCTCTCTCTCTCTCGGACTGACAGGGACTAAAATGAAAGAAATAAAAAATTTACAGGGATTGATTTAATTTTTGAGAATAATATATTCTGGATCTATGGACCTATATGAAGCTAAATATGATCTTGAATCATGTAAAAGACAAAAGAAAAATTTTGACTAAGGACCTAAGTGAATAAATAGAAAGGTTTTTGGTAAATGTTGAAATTAAAGCAAAATTTAATTTAAATTAAATTGATGGACTGGACAAAGAAGGACTGAATTGAAATTTAATTTAAAACTAATATACCAAGTGAAAATTAATAATATGCATGACAGGGAGGGAAAGAAATAAAAAGTTTACATGGGGTTGATTTAATTTTTAAAAAAATTATATTCTGGGACTAGGGACCTAGATGAAACTAAATATGATCTGGGATCATGCAAAAGACAAAGGAAAAATATTAGCCAACGACCTAAGTGAATAAAATAAAAAGTTGTAGGTTAAAAGTAATATATTTGAAAATGAACAAAATTGTTAAAATAAGGATTTTAATTATAATTAGAAGGAGTTTACCAAATTTTGAGTGTTGTTGTATGGTTAAATAATGAGCTTAAATGATCAAATTTAAATAATAGATAGTTCATTTTGTTAAAACATAATTATAATGAATATTTTGTTTATTTTGTTTAAAATTTAATTATTAATAAAAAATTAGTCAATAATTTATTTGTAACACTATAACTATTAAATTCAAAATATACATCCAAAACATCATGATTTATCAAAAAATAAAAAATAAAATTCAGGTCATTTATGATAATTATACATCTAAAATCACGTTTGTAAATCAATATCCAAACATCATACTCTGTCCCAAACCATATTTGTCCAAATGTCTTCTAAATATAAATTACGTTCATTCAAACTTAATTTTTTTCAACTACGTTTAATTTAATCTAATTTATCCCACTTACATTTAATCTACCAGACTCCTAAATACACACTTAGCCTATCTTGACAACTCTGATTGTACAGCTTGTCTCCGAAGATTGCAGAAGATCCCGTCCTTACTTCCTATTAATCTGTACTATTAGAAAGCTCTTGGGTAGATGTTGCACCAGCCCCTTGTTAGGTACAGGAATATATTCCTTCAGGATTTGGTGAAGATACTAGCGTTAGCCAGCTTCCTCTTTCATTTTAAAAAAAGAAAAGATCTGTAAATCCTTTTTTAAAAAAAAAACTAATTATATAATGTTGAATTATAAAAATAATATTATTTCAAAAAAATTGTAAAAACAATATACAATTATGTTAAAAATAATGTACTTATCCTTTTTTAATTAAAAAATATATATTTATTATATTTTGATAAAAGAACAAATAACAAAAATATGAAAATTACCTATATTTTTTTTAAATTTTTTACCAAAAATAACTGCTACTCCATAGAATAAAAAATAATCTATTTTGAACTTAGCTCTTTCTAAATTAATTTCTCCAAAAATTAATTTTTTTACTATTTTAGAACCTGTTTGATTTGAACATTTCTTACTTTCATTTTCACTGTAAACAGAAAATGGACTTGAAAATACATTCAGTTGAGTTAACTGAAAACGTTTTTTTGAAAATATTTTTTAAAATATGTCTAAATCTGAAAATACTAAAAAAATATTTTCAGTGTTTTAAGAAATGAATTTCAAGAAATGAAGACTGAAAATAAAAATAAGAAATGTTTTCATAAACCAAACAAGTTCTTAAAGTCTAATCTAAACACTAATTGCTACTCTAATTAGTTAATAATATTGAGTCTGATGAGGTAGTTGTTACAACTTACAATTGCAACCGTAGAATATGACCACAAATTGTGTAGATTTTCTACCCAGATATGTCGTGAAGATAAAGGTATAATTATTTTCAAACTAATGTGTCAAAATAAAATTTTTGCACAGTTTACTACCGCAATTTGGTGATAATATTGAGTCTGTTGAGGTATTTGTTACAACTGCGAGCGTAGAATATGACCACAAATTGTGTAGATTTTTTTTTTCGTATAAACAAACTAACTGACCGAGATATTTCCAGCCAAACCATTGTGGTGGGTAAGAGTTCTATTCATGGAAGCGTTCAGTTGAAGTAGGAGTAAATAAAGCGACGAACTGCACGCGCGAGATCACGCTCCATAAATAGTCAAGACTTCAGATAGGGTTCAGTTCAGAAGCTTTATTCTTTCAAAATCTTCGAACTTGTGTGTTTGTATGTATGCGGTAGTGGGGCTCTCTTAAATACCCCCTCTCCCCCTTTACAAGTGTTGAACCCTCTCAATCACGGAACCTCAATCACCGCTTGTCAACAGGGAGCGGGAATCGGCAGCCACGCAACCCTCTCCAGTGGTCACTATCTGCGCAAGTTATTCTACATCCATACATCAAAACGTATATAGCGAGTGGTCTGATTCTATTGGAGCACTCTACTTTAACATAAAGCGTTCCCTCTCAGAATCCCAACCTTCTGTGCTCCAACTGCTTCTATTTTTCTTTCCCAGATAAAGAGGGTTACGAAACTTAGGGTTTCGGTTTTCTCTAATAGATTGAATTTCTGGGTTTTGTTCCTTTTTGATGGACGAGAGCTTGCTCGACGATATTATTCGGAGGCTCATCTCAGCTAAGAACGGCAGAACGACGAAGCAGGTGCAGCTTACGGAGTCTGAAATCCGCCAGCTTTGTGTCTCCTCGAAGGAGGTCTTTCTCAGTCAGCCCAATCTTCTCGAACTCGAAGCTCCTATCAAGATTTGTGGTAAATACCGCCATTCTAGAGCATTTGGCTAGAGCCGTCAATATCAATTTATAGGGCTTGTTTGCTTTTCGTGGGTCTGTAATCAGTCTGTGGGTTAGAGTGCGCCTTATCTCTCTTTCTATGCCCATGGATCAAACTACGCTAACTAGATGAAATGATAGTGCCTCTATTTCTGAAATGTTTTGTTAATTTTCTTTTGTTTATTCTGTGGGAATATCTTATCTTTTTTGTATTTGTTGTCATACAGATGCATTTAAGAGTCGAGTAGTTGGTTATGTTATTCATTTCCCGTGACAAAGGTTCTTTAAGATTAGAGTTTGTTTTTGGTTGGTAGGGAATGTCTGTTTGAATTTTGAAAGAAGACCATGAGCATTTAAGGAGAATTCTCTTCACTCTTTCTCTTACCAGCAAAATTATTGCATTTTGCTTTGCCAATTGTTATGTGAACGAGGAATTCTTTTCCCCCCTCACTGGATTCCGTAATTGAATTATATAAACTTTCATATTGTTGACCAGCAATTGACCTTTTCTTCCTTTTTTTTTTTTTTGTGGGTTGGGGGGGGGGGATTCCTGCTTATTCCCATTTCACATTAGTCGTCCATTAACAGCCTCATTGCCAATTGGTAGTTGATGAATAGTTGTTGAGTCGTGTGTCCAGTTCATCTTGGTAACAATGAGAGAGCTTTTGGCCAATGTGGGTTGCCTCACCTCGTTAAAGGGATCCAGACTAAGCCTTTACATCCTGATGTGCGAAGGTTTAAATCTCCCATATGACGGTATCCCCACGTGATCCTTGGGGCTAATATAGTAAGCCTTATTTGGGGGCCAAAGGTCCTTGCAAGTAATCCTTTGCATTAGGTTCTTGGTCCTCTCAGATCCTAGGAATTCCATTGGTGCTCTGATTGGTAGTCTTCTAGTAACCTATCATTACTACCTTAAACGCTGCACTTTAAGGTAAAAATAGCTGTTGGTCATTATTTCCTACAAGGAAAACCCTTAAAGCTTTTAGACCCCCTGAATTGGAAGTTATTCATTGAGTGAATTGTTATTAGTCACAAGCATGGCTACTGAAATTGTGGGGTCTTTAGGTCTTCAATACACCATGGAAAACTGCTTGTTCCTTGAATTTGGTGATGGGCCTATACATAATGCCAAAGATTTACATATGTACATATGGTGTCTGGGTTTTGATTACCTATAGGGTTAATGTAGGACTTTTGCGCCTTTTTTCTTTTAGAAAAAAAAATTTTAGGTATAATTTAATGAATAGATGTTTCAAACCTTCTAGTCCTGTTGTGTTTTAATATATCGAAGCTTTTTGAAAATTACTCTACCTGTTTGTTGATGCTATAAAGTTTCTGTTCTCTCAATAATTGCTTCTGAAAAAAAAAATCAATAGCAGGAATCACTTATAAGTTATTGTATTTAACTTGCATCTACTTTCTACTTTTAGTTTCTGCTCTTACAAAACGTACAGATACTCACATATCTTTCACTAGATTTCTGCCATTGCTGATCATCATTCATCAATACTATATTGTGCATTGTTGTCAGTCAATAATTATTCTTCTTTTGCCCATTCAAAAACCAAGAAACAATTGGTTGGGTTGCATAATATTTACCTTAATGTGTTTTGCATGCATGCATCCAAGGTGTCTCACTTGCCAATATAACGTCAGCCGTTCTGATTAGTCTCACTTGCCGATATAATGTCAGCCCATCTGATTAGTATCCTTTTTTCATTTAAGGAAAACTTTTATATATGTTGCTTCTCAATATTGACAAAGGAATCTAGTGGGTTGAAAAAGAGAACAGTTAAAAGAGATCTTACGTATTGATTCTGCTATATATGTTAAGAGAGAATTTGAAAGGGAATTTAGTAGATTGCCTTTCAGTTTCTAAATTTTTTTTTTTTGGTTCATCAGTTTCTAAATTCTGTCAAAGAGATGCTCATATTTTCTTGAAAATGGAATTTTTTGTTCTGTCATCTCTATCTGATGTAGGGTTATCGTTTAATCTTCCACCCATACATGTTGACGTTAGTCTGAATTACTCTTCTGTATTTTTTTTTTACGTTCAAAATGGTTTGACAAGTAGAATGTTTAAATTGCCTCTAATGAATTTTAAACAAAAAAATAGAACGAGTTTTAGAGAAGAGAGATTCTTCACTGATAGGCATGTTTAGTTGCACTGAGAGGTTATAATTATTTGTTTATCATTTTCTGTAAGTATTGAACAGTGGGTGACTATGTTTATTTGTATGTTTTGGTTTCGTTTCCAGGAGATGTTCACGGTCAGTTTTCGGATCTTATAAGGTTGTTTGAGTATGGAGGATACCCACCAGAAGCCAATTATTTATTTCTTGGAGATTATGTTGACCGTGGTAAGCAGAGCATAGAGACAATATGTTTACTCCTTGCATACAAGATCAAATACAAGGAGAACTTCTTTCTTCTTAGGGGCAACCATGAATGTGCCTCCATCAATCGTATATATGGTTTTTATGATGAGTGCAAGAGGAGGTATAATGTTCGCCTCTGGAAGACATTTACTGACTGCTTTAACTGTCTGCCCATTGCTGCTCTTGTTGATGAGAAGATTCTTTGCATGCATGGTGGACTATCTCCTGATCTTAAAAATTTGGATCAGATAAGAAATATTGCTCGGCCTGTTGATGTGCCAGATCAGGGCCTTCTCTGTGACCTGCTTTGGGCTGATCCTGATAAAGATCTTGATGGCTGGGGAGAAAATGACCGAGGTGTCTCATTTACATTTGGAGCTGACAAGGTTGTTGAATTTCTTGAAAAACATGATCTGGATCTGATTTGCAGAGCTCACCAGGTAATAAGCATGAGTTTTGGATTAACCATCTACTGGCTTATGGCAGTTATTAGCTAGCATCTTTTGCTATATTATTTATATTTCTCTAATTTGTCTGAGAAAACATTGCTGGGTTTAGATGTTGAAAATTTTGAACGCAACATATATCTATTAAAAATGATATTTTTAGCTTCTAGAGTTTGCATCTAGCAATCTAGCATGCATTTGCTTGGACATGGAACTTGTATATTTAGGATTTTATGGAAAATTGAAGTGGACTCCAAAGGAGAGAATGCTCATAATTTTATTAAAAATGTTTTAATAGTCATAAACAGCTACCTTGTTGGGTTGTTTATACTGAAACCTCTCTTTATTATGCTTGGCTTGGGATTGCTTTTTGTGTGGCTACTACTTATCATAAGCACGAGCATTAGTGTTTGGTAAATTTCTTAAAAGCTACTTTTTTGAAAAATTACCATTGTTTTCTGAAGATGTTTCTAAAATCTACTTTTTTTTTTAAAAAAAAATGCTTTTTGATGCTTGAATATAACTACACCAAATCTTCAATGTTCAGAATCAATTACATGATGTAATTGTGTTCTCATCTTGCAACTTATTTTATGATTGGTTTGTTTGAAGGTATAGATGGTGTAAATAATGATGCTGGACTGTTTGTTTGCTTGGAATGGATGTGCATCTCTGTGAAATATAAACTATAAGTTAGTTGAAGGTACATTTATATGTTCTTCTGGCAACATTTCTAATGGGTAAGAGTCAAGATGGAGGGCTAACCAGCTGAAAGGTTGTTATATGCATAGGGTCATAAAGTAAAATAAGAGCCACAAAGAAGATTAGCACTACCACTATGAAAGGATGACATGTTGCGTGTGAAGATATGCATGGGTGCATGTGCCATGGTTGTCTGACATTCAGCCTTATAATGTCTGATATTTCAGCCTTATATGGGACCCACCTGTAAGGCTGAAATCTCGGACAACCATTGCACCTGCACCCCATGCACCGAAGAATTTCTCCATGTGTGTGGCTTTGCATGTCTGTTACTAGCAGAAAATTTTGTGTCGTCCTTTGGTCTCTCTTCATCACCTCTCTTCCATTCTTATTTTCTTTATATTGGCACCTTTCTTCTAGATGCAAGAATCTGTTCGGGCAACTTCATTATATTTTTAGTCACAATCCACAACTGAATATGGTTTTTGATGAAATGACATTGGGAAGCCACAAGTAGACCTTTTGGTACATAAGTGGTGTGGTTCTTCCTCCCTAAAAGCTGGTTTTAAGAGTGGGTTTCCTGCACTTACTTAGGTTTCCATCAATTGGTATCAGAGCTAGGACTGGCCTCCACATGGACGGCTACATGTGGAGGATGCAACCCAATGTTTGGAACCTGCCAGCTAGAGTGAGCGTCACAGTGTATCTGTCGAGGATATCAGCTTTTCAAGAGCAGTGCTATGATGCACTCCCACATTTGAGAGCCACAAGTAATCCTTGTAGTACTTAAGTGGTGTGCTTCTTTGCCCCTTACAGGCCGGTTTTAAGGGCGGTTTCCCTACACTTTACACTTAGGTCTCCATCAATTTTCTCCTTTTTCCTTTTTCCTATTTCCTATTTGTATCAGCGACAGAGGTGCCACATTAAGATCAGGTCATTCTACTTGTTTTTAAATTTATTTATGGTCCATTCTTTAGCTGTTTATCTATGCTGATGTACTTGCATTTTTGTGGTGTATCTCTGTCTGTCTATGCTCAGTACTTGACTTTTACTTGGTTTGCGGTTCCTTGAATTTGTGTTAATTAATGAATCTGAAGATTCTGAACTGACGTTTCTCCTAAAACTTTGGGCGTTGCATAGCAGGTTGTAGAAGATGGATATGAGTTTTTTGCAAAGCGTCAGCTAGTGACCATATTCTCTGCCCCAAATTACTGTGGTGAGTTTGATAATGCTGGTGCCATGATGAGTGTGGATGACACCTTGACATGTTCTTTCCAGATTCTCAAAGCTTCTGACAAGAAAGGGAAAGGTGGATTTGGAAACAGCACACCGAGACCAGGAACTCCACCCCATAAGGTAAAAAACAAAAAAAAATGGAAATGGTTTAATATACATCACTCATTTGGTTGTACATTTGTGCTTCTATGGATGTATTTGGCTATATACGTTTGTGTGTTTGGATGAAAATTTGAAACAAAATCTTCAGGTTTGATGAGGCTGGTGAAAGTAACTACTTGAGTCAATTTTGACAAATATGAAGTTGATTTTTATACAGCCAGCACTAATGAGTCCATTGTTGCTCATCATATTAACGAAATGTGTGAAATCTCTGAATTAAAATTTATTTACAAATGGTAATTCTATGATTTAATGCTGTGTGTGTGTGTACAGGGAGATCTTATGAAATTTCAGTCAATGATTTAGTGCTATTATAAGCTTTATTTGTTTGGAAGTAGTGCAGGTTAGCAACTTTGCATGGTACTCCTTTGATCTGATCATAAAAAGACAAATGAAATAGCAAAAATAATTTATAGTACTTGTTCAGAACCTGTTGATGGTAGAGAGAAAGAAAGGGGAACGAAGGGGAGCAACATATTGTGTTAAAAGATTAACGTAAAGCTTCTTGGAATTTGTGTTTTTTTTATGTGAGATTACTTTGCATCCGCTAATATTGCCTTATTCTTAGACTAAAAGAACGGATTTTTGTTCACTTAAGTAGGAGGATTGCTGACCTACTTATGAGGGTATAAGTGTTAGCTTGCATCTCTCTTATTGTGTGTATATATATGTGTAGTTGTATGCTTTGTGGCTTTTGTTGTATATCTTGTCATTCCTATATTTCATTGCATATCTGTCTGTATAGTTTAAATTACTCCTAGTTCCTATAATTTCACTCAATTTTTGTTTAGGTCCCTGTAGTTTAAAAGTTTGTATTTGGATCCTTATAGTTTTAAAACATTTTAATTTAGTTTCTATCGATCAACTTACCGTAGTGCTCCATAAAGTTCTTTTTTACATCTGTGTGTCACCCTGGCACTCTGAAAATGCGTGATTTATGGCAGTAAAAGTTGATTATGAAGTGAAATTAACTCACTTAAATGGCATGTAGTGCAATGACTGCAGTCTATGTTAACTGACTTGGATAATGTGGCTTGAATCCTGCATTCAGAATGTGAAGATGGCACATAGTTTAACAAAATTTAGCAAAACATTGATGGAAGTTTGATGATAAAGGACCAAGTAAAAGAATTACTAAAAGTATTGGGACCCAGTTACAACTTTTGAAATTAAGAGTCAAATTGAAAAATGGACTTTCTGAAAAGCTTAGAAATTTGCCTGCCTCCATTCTTTCCGTCCAATGCATATAATGTGCTGGAGTACTGACCCTCTTAGCCTTTTATTCCAGGGTGGGAAGGGTTGATTAATACAAGAGCATTAACTCTGGTCTGGTGAGCGGGATGGAGGCTTCTACTCCTCATATCGGATTAAAGGCTTATCATTCTGCTTCCTGCCATATGATTCACAACATTTGTTGTATGATGTCTTCCTTCCTTGGCAAGGACGAACAACCAATGACTGACAAAGGATAAGGCACTTGTTATTCTGCAACTTTCATCGGACGCCCCCTCCCCATTGCTCTTCTCCTTTCCGCAGTTTTCTGCTTTTCCTTTTCTTTTAAGTAACTTCTTTCTTCTATAATGTAAAAACGAAAGTAAAACAACATAAGGTGGAAGCCTGATGGCTATTATCCTTCGAAATATCCATTTCCATTTGCTTGAACTTTTGATTGCGTAGCTCCACTGCTCCAATTTCTCACACTTCGACAGTATTCGAAACAGAAAGAAGTAACCTCTTCATTATGGATCTACCATTTAATTAGGGAAAGGGTTTTCTAATCATCTATTGGCAATAGTGTCGTTCTTAAATTTCTACATGACACGCTGCTTTTCATTCATTTTCATCCACTGTTGCTATCTAGGCCATTTTAAGACCAAATTTGACCATTTTGATTTCTGAGCCACTCAATTTATAGCAAATTTTGGAAGTATTTTTGCCGTTGAGGCTGAATTAAGTTCCGTTTTGTTCTCTCTTCTTTCTTTTGTAAATATTTACAAATTATTAAAAAATTGTTTAAAATTTATATTAGGCAAAAGTATCTTTTCCTTCTTTAGCATTTGATTCAAAGTTTTAATTATGTTTCTATTTATTTATTTATTTTTTGTTAATTTCATCTAACATTTTTAATTAGTATCGATTTCACATGGAAAATTTGGTGACATAAGCTAGTCAATGAAACACGTCATTGCTAGCGTATAATGTTAGTTCAAATATGTATGAAGAAGAGGAGTTGAATTAGGTATAAGTTATTTTTCAAACTTTTTTATAAAGCTTTATTTAAAAAAAAATATCCTAAAAAAATTACACTTTTGAAAAAGATTGAATTTGATGTTTTGGATGCAATGATTTTTCTCAAAAAGATTTTTCTTAAAAAGTAATTTGTTGTGCAAATAAGAAAGGTAATTAAAAGTAAGAGGACAACAATTTATAGTGGTTCAGAATATTTTGAGAATTATTCTTATGTCTATTCTTCAAACATGCAGTCAGAGATTTTATAATGAAAAACAATAATCAATACAAGTACCAACTTCAAACACAGATGATCAACATCTTTCTTTTATACTAGCACCCTACCAAGTATCTATAAGATCTTAGTAAACTTATAACTTGGTAAATCACCTATAATCCTTTACAATCTCTTCAACCCAAGAGAATTAGTAATACGCTTTTACACCAACAACAGAGATTAAATTCAAATCCCTAGCAAAAACCAAGCAGTCCACACTCTAGATTATTACAAAGAAAATAGCATGTTTAAATGTGTTCACTCAGAACAAAGTGAGAGATAAGCTCACACAAAGGGGAATAACTTTAATACACAATCTCCCTATAAGAACACAAAGAAGGAATTAAGGCATGCAGCTCATCTCACAGTATCTCTTAGCATTTTTCCTTCATCATCAATATTTCGTAGCTTTGAAAGTAAGGAGCTTAAATATTAGACTAGCCGTTGGGAGGCTCCTCCAGGATTTAACTCTCAACAGTCAACTCTAGAGACATATTAGCTGGTGGACTGTCATATTTATTGTTTTGTCTGATATGTGATTAGTATATCAAGTTGGATAAGCCGCTAACTTAGGGAAGGGAGATTTTGTCTCTTTTGACTTTGTAGGTTGCTGCATTCTAGTCTTGTGTTCATTGTTGGACTTTCCAAAAATGTATGTTGATAAACTTCCTTTTTCTGCACTTCTCTTTTTGATTCCCTTAATCTCGCTATTTCCTCTCATTTCAGATTCATGTGATTTGCTTCCCTTTTTGTGCTAATGGACCAATTCTCAGAAATAGCATAATTGTGACAAGGCCTAATTGACAACTTGCATGATTCTAGGTCTAATAAGAGTGATTCCATTAATAAAAAAAATTAGGTTTCTGAAAATCTTGCACAAACAATCTCGCCTTTTTATTAATGGCAATCATTTTTTGAAATTTGTTATTTTTGTATAAAAGCTCCCCCTCAACAAATGCACAAAGAGAAATAAGGAGATTAGAAATACTCTCCCTAAGTGATAGCATTATTCATCATTCTAATAAGGATGCTCCCCTTGAATTGCTTATCTGTTAGCACAATAGATATAGATATTTAATAATCATATAGTGCAACATAGGCAATAAGCACAACATAAGTATGAATATGTGAAGAAACAATACAATATTAGTACTTTTCTCTCCCCTTTTACTATAATAAAAAAGTGGGATCATAACATAGCAATTAGTATTGCAAGGGGACAAGCAATTAGTATTGCAAGGGGACAATATGCATATTTTCCTGTTGCATATCAACAACTTGTGCTCCATGGTTTGACAATCAATAGTTTCTTTGCATATCTATAGAATTAAATTAGCATATAAAGACCACTGAGGCCAAATACCTTGATATTTTATAGAGCACTTTTTTTTATTTATACAAAGACCATATTAGCATCCTTTCTATTCATCACATGTCATCTTTCTTTTTCAAGAGCATAATAGACAATATGCATATCTTATCTCTTTTCTTTGACATCATTAAAGCATAATTAGGCATAGAAGAAGATGATGACATATTTTATGCATGCACGTTAATTGAGATGACCAAGACATAATTAGAGCATATAATAAAGGTTTGAAGTTAAGAAGTGACTTATCCTTGATGTCTATATCTTGCTCTCACTCTTCTTGATCTTTTCATCTTGCAAGTTTAATGATTGTCTTGGCTTTCTCAGTTGTAGGAACTTGCTTTATAGGAACATAAGAATGTATTTTCATTTTGCTTCATGTTTGTTCTAGTAGGAGAGAATGGATATGTCATGTCCCAATTTGAGAATATGACCGGCACAGAGGTAGACTCCATCCACCGCTATAAGCCTAATCTCAGCTATTAACAGCTGAAATAAATATAACATATATGGGTTCATTTTATTATCAACACAAGATTTTTTAGATGTTTTATCTAACTATAGAGCAACTTAGACACCTAACTAATTAGATGTACCAGCATTCTAAGATATAGGAACACAGACCCAGAGATTCTGCTACTCCTCATACGTAGACTCGCCTTCTAACACACAACTTGCAAGGGGTACACAAAGAAAGAGATGAGTATAAAAATACTCAATAAGGGAAAAACAACCCAAAATTTAAATATGATATGTGTATTGCTCACAGTGATGGGACACAAAGAGGGACCCCATCCACTAACATAAGACCAAGGACTCACCTCACATAACCTGCAAGTCGAGTAAGGAGTCCTACCATATACCCACAAGCATCACTGCAATAACCTCAGTGAGAAAATTCATGAACTTTAGTCATCTCCATGTAATTCCTCACTATGTAGAAATAATAATTAAGATGATGCCCGCCATCCAGGGCAATGATAAAAATATTATGTAAATTTCATGAATGTGAGGAGTTAATCCTCTAAATCATATATGAAGAGCTAATCCTCTAAATTGTGTGTGAGGGGCCAATCCTCTAAATCACATATGAGGAGCTAATCCTCTAAATCACATATGAGGAGCCAATCCTCTAAATTACATATGAGTAGCCAATCTTCTAAATCACATATGAAGAGCCAATCCTCTAAATTGCATGTGAGGAGCCAATCCTCTAAATTGCATGTGAGGAGCCAATCCTCTAAATTATAAATGAGACAAGCATAGTAGTTTGTCATTCACATGAGTAACATTTATAACATTCAACATCACTAGGTTATCTTGTCAACGTACAATATAAGTTTAATCCATGCTTAACAATTCATTGTTATTCATACAAAAGTAATATTCTCCCTTTTCACACCTTACCAAGGCTCCAATATTAATAGGATAACATGACTCAAAATTTACATTTCAAAATGAAGAGAAAGGTGTTTCTATTATGATCACTTTATTGTTTCACTAGATTCGGTGTGACCATTTAAATCACTATTGAATGAACTTATCTAGGAGTTTAAAGCCATTAGACTACTCCTGTATATGTTAGTTACCTCTTCCTACAAAGCTTAGAAGCCAATCCCCTCTAAACCAATCTAAATTCTACACATGCTTTGTTTAAGACCAAATTTTGGATCCTGGATTTTATGAATTTACTGGGCAGTCCTCACAACTCCAAAACTCATAAAATTTGGTAGGCAACATCCCTAATATGTCTAGAATCTTAGATAAAATTCTCAAAAGAAAATACTTTGATTTGCTCCTTCAAAATCACTAAAATGCAGATGCTGCCCATACTGACTCTGCAGCTACTATAGCCTCGGTTTTACAAGAATTTGGCCCACCAAAACAATTCCAAAATTTATGAAATTTAGTACATAGACTTATTTATGTGTTAGCACACTATGATAAAAATTTCAGGTCAAAACTCTACAATTTTACCCCTCAATTGATCACTATAGTACCCATACATCAAGATTGCTTAATTCCGCTATAGGTTCAGTTCTGTCATGCAATAAACCATCCAAAACATATCCAAATACAATGAAATTGTCCAGATCATGAGATTTATGTCTTGGCTAAGTGCCATAAAAATTCGAGGTCAAAAAAAGACCTTTAACTACTGAAACCAAACAAATTTTCAAAACTGTCCAAATTTTCCTCTACACTGCACAAGTGTTGTTCTCATGCTCATTTGTCCAAGCAAACGAATTTAAAAGAGATTGAAACTTTCCAGATCAGTTTACCACTATATAAAGAATATTTCCACCAGTTTTATGATTTTAGAAGTTGGTTTGGTCATTCAAAAACACAAAAAACCAGATGCATGACAAATCAGTCATGTTCTGTCCTTTACAAACTTCAACTGATATTCTAAGGGCTTTTAGGGTACCAAATTAGCACATAAAATTTTTGGAATAATTTAGACACATACTTAGGTATCATATCTCATTACATACCAAATTTCAAATCAGTAGAAGCTCATCTAGAGCCACAAACATATCAAAGTTCAGCAACCAGTGACAACAATAACACTAGGCAACTTCAATTCCATTATTCAAGACCTTGTACACTTCTAAAATTTGGCTACCAAAATCAAAATGTGATTTACTCATTTCCCTCCCTACCATTTTCAGCCACTTCCTTCCATTACCAAGGTTACACATGCCAAGTTCTCCTACTTAATTATATAAATAAGTTTCCTCAATTTTACTCTCACACATCTCTAAAGTTTTAATGATTCACAACAGAAATTTCATGCTCCCCTACATACATTCACAGTCTAGACATGATCAACACATAAAGATAGTTAAAACTCTTCCTATCCAAATTCTCAGCTTAAGAATAGTACAATAAATACCCCACATCAGAAAATTTCTGCAGTAAGAGGTTATGTGGTCAAGTCCCTTACCTATCTGGTGTCTTAGCTTGAAACCGCAAGGAAGAAGAGGCCCATCTCTGAGTTGCTGTTGTTCCCCACCCTTGCCTGGCAACATTCTCCCTCTGACAATCCAACCACAGCCAAAAGCCCCCCTCCCCGGTCGATGAACAAGGAAGAAGAAATGATGAGATTAGAAATTTTCTTCTTCATCATCGCTTTTCTCTCACTCATAGCTTCGCTCTCGGCTTAAGGAGGCAGGGGAAGTCGAAGAGAGGGAGAGAAAGGGAAAAAAGGTTCCCTCGGCATGGTGGTGGTTGCCTCTCTCACATTCTCTCACCGGTGGTCATCCTTTCACTCTCGGTTTCACCCCTTTCTCTCTTGGCTTCACTTCCTTCTCACTCCTTTCTTTTCTCCTTCGTGAAATTAGATGAAGAGGAACAAAATTGGGCTCAAATATGTTGGTTTCCCTACATCCAAGGGTGGAGAATTGAACATGTGTCTTCATCTCATGTGCCCCACTCCCTTTTGGTTAAAATCTCATAAATCTACCACTTCTTTTCTCTTAAGTCACTTGGGTTCTTGGGCTTTTCAAATAACATTTCTCAAATCACTTAAGGTCCAAAATTATTTTTATTTCTCCATTGCTACACTTTCCCAAAAATTATAATCATTAATAAGTCCCTCGTTGAAAATTTTCTTAGAAATTTCTCACAACAAATTTTAGAGAATCCAAGATTTTTATGATTTCACAAAATTTCAAATTAACCCAAAATTTCACATATATGCATATAATAAGATTAACATATTTAGCAAGTGAATTAAAATTCACAGGTATTACAGGACAGATCATATGCAATTTGATTTTATCATTCTTCTAAAAAATACTATAACATCCTATATCGAGGAGATAAATTTGAGATATATCATCTAGAATGATAAAAATAATCATGTAGTTTATCATGATCATACATCACATTTTTTTTTAAGAATTTATTTCTAACATGCCCAACTCCTGTCTGATTCTACAATATTTGGTCTTTAGCTAATGGCTTTATGAAGATATCGATAAATTGATTTTATGTTGACACATAATCCATAACAATATCCTGTATTTGGCCATGGTCTCTTAGAAAGTGGTGTCTAATTTCAATATGTTTTGTTATGGAGTGTTGAACAAGATTTTTTGAAATATTGATAGCAGTAGTGTTGTCATACTTAATTGGAATTTTGTGAAATTTTAAGCCAAAGTCTTGAAGTTGTTGTTTCATCCGAAGTATTTGTGCACAACAGCTTCTTGCTACCACATACTCCCTCAGCAGTTGACAAGGCAACATAATTTTGTTTCTTGCTTTGCCAAGATATAAGACAATGTTCTAAAAACTAGCAGGTTCCACTAATGCTTTTTCTATCTATTCTACATCCTCCAAAATTAGCATATGAATAATCAAATAAATCAATTATACCACTTCTAGGATACTATAATCCTAAGTTTTGAGTATCTTTCAAGTACTTGAAAATTCTTTTAACAATAGTCAAATGAGATTCCTTGTGATCAGCTTGAAATCTTGCATAAAGACATACATTGAACACAATATTAGGTCTATTAGCAATTAAATATAAGAGAGAACCAATCATACCTCTGTATAGCCTCTAGTTAACACTTATACCTGATTCATCCTTTTCAAGTTTCTAGGATGTTCCCATTAGGGTATTGATTTCTTTTGCTTTGTTGATCCCAAACTTCTTTAGCAGATATTTTATGTATTTTGTTTGGCTAATGAAAATATCGTCTTTGGTTTGCTTTACTTGAAGTTCGAGGAAAAATGACATCTCCCTCATCATGCTCATTTCAAACTCACTAGTTATTAGCTTATAGAAGTTCTTGCATATCATTTCATTAGTAGCACATCATCCACATTTATCTTAACAATTGAAATATCTTCACTTTCAATTTTTGTTAATAGAGTTGTATCGGTTTTTCCTCTTGAGAAACCAGTCTTTATTAAAAAATTGGTTAATGTTTCATACCAAGCCTTAGGAGCTTGTTTTAATCATGATTAAGAAAATTGGACTAGCCGATAGGACTGAAAAATTGGTCAACTGGCCAATCATTCGATTCTTAATATACCATAAAACTGGAGAACAAAAAAATCGGTCAAAAATTGAAATACCGATAAAAACCAGTCGGTTGCCACGGTTGACAGGGTCAATGATTTATTTTAAAAAAAATCAGCACCCCACAGTCGTTCCCCATCACCACTGAAGAAGAAAAAGAAGAAGAAGAAGAAAGTCGATGGTAGATAGCTGAAGAAGAAGAAATAAAGAAGACAACAGGTGGACAACCGAAGAAGAAGACATACCTCCTGAAGAGAGAAATTTTTTATTTTACTCAATATTGAGAGACGGTGAGACAAAAACCAGGAAGACAAAGGTAAGAGAGAAGGAAAAAATAGGAGGGAAGGGAAGTCGAAGTGACTGAAGAGAAAGAGAGAGAGAAAAAAAAGGGGAGGGTGAGATATTTTATTTTGCATTGGTATTGTAGTTGTACACGAAGAGAAAGAAAGAGGGAAAAAAGTTGGGAAGAAAGCAGTTTTTTTCTGGATAGTAGCAGATGTGTCCATTTTTCCATAGTGTTTTCTTACTCATGCACATTATCCTACTGTCAAAAGTAGCTTTGGAACCCTCACTGACTCTCCTATTCGTTCACTTTATTTCTTTTTCTCTCTTATACTTAACTTAATTTTTCATTTAATATTTTCTTTACAAATTTTATAATTACATAAAATATTTTAATATTTTAAATTATATATTTTAATTACTACTGGTTCGACCACTATTCGACCCCAATACTACCTCTGACCCTTGAACTAATACCGTGATCGGTTCAATGACTGGTCCGATTCTCTGAACCTTGGTTTTAATCCATATAGGGCTTTTGTTAGCTTAAAAATATGTTATGGATATTTAGGATTTTCGAAACCAAGTGATTGTTTTACAAATACTTCCTCATTTATAAATCAATTTAAGAAGACACTTTTTACATTTATTTAAAATAATTTGAATCCTTTAAAACATGCAAAAGCAAATAGCTTTCTAATGGATTCTAACTTGGCTACTAGTGCAAATGTTTCTTCGAAATCAATACCTACTTGCTTATAGTACCCTTGAGCAATAAGTATAGCTTTTTGTTTCTGATAACATTTCTGTCACGACCCATTTTCTAGGCACATGACCGGCACAATGATGAATATCCCATCACTGTAAGCCTTTCGATAAATTCTACTCACAAGTAAAATTATTAGTCATTATCTCTATATTCTCAAAATACCATTCCTTAATAAATACAAAGAAAATACATTAAATTTTCTTAATTAAAAATAATAAATCCTCAATACAAAATACATTATCATACTGAAATACAAGCCAAATACCAAACCTCTGACCTAGATGTCCTAGATGGTCACAGAGCAACATATTCTGTAACAAAAGAAGGGCCTACCCGACAGCGGGAAGGTCTAAAGTGATCTACTCCTCTAGCGGATGTTCTTCGGTGGCAACCTGATCTGAACAAAAAATTTGTACAGAGAGTGTGAACTTTTAAACTCAGTGAGCAAATCGGTCTCGCGTTAATAAAATTCAAATACATCACCAGTCATGCAAGTATATCCGAAGGCTCAAGCTTAACCAATAGACATAGTTAGAAATTACATACAAGAAGATAAAAATTCATCCAATTCAACAAACGTTACAAGTACTCATCAATGGCAATATGTCCCGGAGAGCGCACATAGGCCAGCTCACTAATTCTGTATATTTCCGCCATGACGCACAACCTCATCCTCTTAGCTAGGGCGCCTCACGGATTTATCACCAATCCGGGCTATATCCCTACTGATGGAATCGTTGTCTCCACACTCGTTGGTCAAGACACCCTTTAAACCGGGTTTTTCGCCTTGCCTTGAGAGGGGGTACTGTTCCGCTCAATCACAATCAATAGTACAGTATTTCATATCATAATCAGAAGCACAATATAATATTCATCCATATAACAGGTATAGTATATAACTATATTATAGGTTTATAAACCACAATTCAAGATAACAATTAAACTGTTTTGAAGAGATTCAAACTTCACATCATCATGAGATACTTGCTTCTTCTTATCCATACTTCTGGATTAATTATCTCATTAGATTCGTCATTCTGAATCTAATTTCCCCATATGAATCTTGGGAATGTCCTACGACATACTTTTCATCACCAGTAATGCTAAAACTCTATTAAAATGGGGTCGTTCCACTCACCTGGATTCCGTACGAGTATCGCTTCTCTAAGTTGTTACGGACAAGAGTACCCAGGTGAATTTCAGTGTTCCGCTACAGAGATTTTCATGAAAGATTAGAGAAAATACGTTAGGATTGTTTTCGTACAGATACTGTTCATACGTATGGTTACTGTTCATATGTACGATTACTATTCATACGGTTACTATTTATATGTATGGTTACTATTCATACGTACGGGTACTATTCATACCAAAAATAAAGAATACAGTCTGTAAAAGAGTACACCAGGTAAGTTCCCAGGAAAGAGTGGAGGGTCACAATGGACACACTTAAAAACCAGGTCTTTCCTTAGCCAGAACTTTCCTAGACATGTATTTTTCACAGTTTACATCCTATTTCGGTAATCAGAGAATTAAAATAACATATAGATAGCTAAGGACAATTTTTCTGATGTGGAAGATCAGCCAAAGCTGCAACCATAGAGCATACTTAAGAAAATAACTTCTAAAATTTGAAAGACATAGAAAGGGCATAGTATCCTTACCTAAACAGAAAAGGAAAAGCCCAAAATCTCATAGGCCTAGCGTCGGAGCAAGAGAAACTTAAGGAGAGAAGAAGAGAAGTTGAAGGTGTGAGTTTAGAAATGAAATGGAATGGCCTATTTATAGGAAAAGTCAAGGGTACTATTTGACACTATGCACTAATAAAATATTCAATTTACTATTTATGAAAATGACATTTCTAATAATGCAATTTACTGTGCACCTTAATAATTCGACTTACTGTGCAAAACGCGGAAAGACAGGCGGCTTTGAATTTTTTATTACTATTGGAAACTTAAAGGGAAAACTATTCTTTCACCTTAAACCTTTAAGTTTCTTTTCAATTCAGTCCTTTCAATTTAGCCCCTGAGGGTATTTTACACATAAAACGTCATTTTCTCTTACAAACTTCTTTCTAGTTTTCTCTTATGATCAAACCACTTCTAATATTTGACATTTTAATTGTATAAATGAACAATACCATATACGTAAATAGTATTATACGGGTGAATAGTACCATATACTGAAATAGTAACAGTAGTTTGTAAACACGCATTTATATTTTATTTTTCATGGGTATTACAATTTCCTTCTTCATCAAGCTTGTTTTTGAAAACCCACTTTGTACTAGTGACATATTAATTTTTTTGGTGTTGGTACTATTATTCATACTTTATTTCTTTCAAACTAATTTAGCTATTCATGTATGGCCATTATGCAGGATTCATCTTCCAATGCTTCCTTAATTCTCTTTGGTTCTATTTGAGACATGAAAGCCACGTAATTCATCCTTCTTATTAAGGATCTAGTTCTCCTCCTTTCAGTTGGATCTCCTATGATATATTCAGATGGATAATTTTCCATTCCCCCTATTCTCTTGGAATTCTTTAGCAATCTCTTTATGTAGCTGGATCAGGATCCTGAACTAGCTCATTAGCGTCTTGCTGTGATATCTAATTTTTATACGGTTGATCTAGTGTATTTTCCCTTGCTGGATTTGATTAATCACCATGTGGTTCTGGTTCATCCTTTGGGATTAATTCAAGTTAGTTATCAGGATTCTGAGATGGAGTTACCTCTTCTACTTTTTCTTATGGCAGTTGAGCATGATCTTTTATAATGTTCCCTCTTGGAGGTAAATCATTATTATCTGTTCTAAGTTCACTCAAAGATGATTGATTAGATTCATCAAACATAACATGCATAGACTCTTCCATTGTTCGAGTTCTCTTGTTATTATTTGAGTATCCTAAGAATATTCCTTCAACAATTTTAGCATCAAACTTTCCCAAATTATCTTGTGTTTAGACGGTAACATTTACATCAAAATGAATAAAAATAGTTAATATTATGTCTCCTTCTTATCCATAGTTCATGTGGAATTTTCTTCAACATTAATCTAATAAGACATATGTTTATAAACCTGATGGGTTAAGCCTATTTAGCCATGTTGACTAAGTTAGCCCGTTTATAATCAGATCTAACTGGCTCGGCCTAAGTAACCTACAGGTTACCTACCTAACCTTCTTTCTTTAAATGAAATATAGTACTAACTCTGTAACTCAGCTCAGACATTCAAAATGTCGCGACACTCTCATCTCTTATTCTCTTTCAATCTCATATATGTCTCTCTTAATATCAGTGAACCTCTCATAGTCTCATTTTTTCTCTATCTCTGTAACTCTTTTTGCCTTCTTTGTCACTCGCATCAGTCACTAGTGGTAGTATTAGTGACTCGCTAGTACCTCTATTTTATGATCTCTTGCATCAGTCAACTCTCTACTCTCGTTTGTCGTCTATCATTCTCTCTCAATCTCAGATTTGAGTATCTGACTCTCAATCTATCATTCTCTCTTAATCTCTATGACTTTCTCTGCTTTTTCTGTTAATCAAATCAGTTATCAATGGCAGTAGCAATGACTCGCTCGCCCTCTAGTCTCTCGCTCGTGACTCTTCATCTCTTTGCTCTCTGATCTCTTAATCTTTGTGACTCTCTCTCACTCGCATCTAACTCTCATTGTCAATGCATAATTTGATGTCATTCTATAACTGTTTTTTAATTAATTGAGATATTAAGTTTTTTTTTAAAAAAAAAAAGTGGGATGGCTTGTTTAGCTTGCTAACCCGCATTAGGCGAGTCAAATTGGCAAATTATTGGTCTATTATGAAAAACAAGCCAGCCCGACTTGACTCCCTTTTTTTTATTAGCCTGTGACGGGCTAGCCTATACAGGTCTGGCTAGCTCACATTCTACAGCTTTATCTATTTAGTAGTATTTACAACTTTAGCCCAAAGGTTCTTAGGAAGGCTATTTTCATAAAGTAGGGTCCTGACCACATCCAACAGGGACCTGTTCTTTTTTTCAGCAACACCATTTTGTTGGGGAGCTCTAAGGGTAAGATATTGTGATTAATTCCCTTCTCATTACAGAAATTTTCAAAACTCGAGTTTTCATATTTTATTCCATGATCACTTCTAATATTTATGATCAAGATCCATTTTTCATTTTGAACCTTTTTACAAAATATCTTGAATGTATGAAAATAGTTACTTTTATTAGTGAGAAAGTACACCCATGTAAAATTGGAATAATGTAATACCCCAATAATTTGTATGAATATTTAAAATCTATTTTAATTTAGGAAATTTTTACAAATTCTCAAGGACTTAAGTGAACAAATCTTATAAGCTAAGGTGGCTATGAGCGATTTTATCGAAAAAGAAATTGGTGGGGCGCACATGTACAATTATTCTTCTTCATCTATCATTTCCATCTCCTTCAATCCTTTCTTTAAGTTTTTCCGGTGATCTGATATTTTCTAACCATACTTCCGATTCTTAGGAGTTCTAGAGGCAAAGAGGTAAGTTTTATTTGCTCTATTTCTCTTTTTCTCCATTTTCGGACCTATGGAAGAAAATTAAGATTTTGAGTTTTAATGGATGAATTTAAGTGTGGATGTTAATCTAAAACATTCCTAGGTGATTTATGATGTTATTAGAACAAGAAATTTGGAGAAAACTAGGAGAAATTCGTAGAATTTGGATATTTGAAAAAAAGTTAATGTTCTTGATGAAAATTTGAGATTTGAGCTTGGATTGTTGGTAAAAATTGGGGGTTTTGGTGTTAAAACACTCCTTAGACATTAAGGATGAAAACCCATGGAAGAAATCAAAAGAAGTGTTGTTTTAGATGTGATTTTAGGATTTTTGGATGAAGAACACGAAGAACGTCACTGTTCATTCTGGAAATTTTCCAGAAATTTTTCAGAAAATACTGTTCACCGAGAAATTTTTCCAGATTTTCTCGTTACTGTAGCATTGACTCGGTCAACGTTACTGTAGCATTGACTTAGTCAACGACACTGTAGCTACATTGACCGTTGACCGTTACTGTAGCATCAGTTTTAAAATGTTCATATCTCTTTCATCCGGACTCCGTTTTGAGTGAAATTTATATCGTTGAAAAGCTCTTTGAGTCTAGTTTCCAATGGTATAAGTTTCATCTAGATATTCATTACCAGTTAGGAGTTATGATTTGAGAAGTGAGTGAAGGTTGGGAATAGTGGTAGGAAATTCCTCTATTTCGTAGCCCTGATGGTTTTTATCTGGTTACAATAGGAATGGTCAAGGCACAAGGTGGGAGTTTCGAGAGCATGAATTCCAGGTGAGTGGGTTAATACTTGCTATGATTAAATATATTTGTTATTGACTTTTTGCATCATAGTGAAAAAATGTTGTATATCCAAGTTTGAAGAGGATGATATGGGACGATGAGGCATAAACAATTGTGGAACTTGCCTGGTGATGTATATAATTATATTTTCTTATTTTCTCATGAATGGAGGTTATATGATGGATTGTGAATGGTATGTGAACTGAGTTGAAATATGTCATACTCTGATTGTTGAGTTCATTCATATACGGATAGTTAAAGTATGTTATTGTTGAATAATTGTTCTATATTATGGGTTATTATGTTGTATACATGCTATGTTGTTGGAACCATATTGATTATATAAATGACTGAGTTGTGTATGTGGCTCATGATTATGATTGAGAATACTCTTAGATGTAATTGTGATTGTGTTTGACTAAAAAGGAAAGGCATGGCAGTGCACCTCATGGAGAAATCTATGTGAAGCTATAAGGGTGGAGAATATAAATAGAGCGATAAGGGTGGATGCAGAGGGGGCCGCAGGCAACGATCCAGAGGTACCTTGGACGACCCGGTTGGTACGGGAAATGTGTGAAATTGATTTCACTGTTTGCTGTTGTGAATTATTTGAATTATGTTGAAATGTATTTGATTTACTTGAATATTGTTGTGAAGTATTATGAATTATATTATATTATATTATGATCGATTACGTATGATTGCTGCATGTTATCATTATGATGCATGGTATTTTTTTTGTCATAGTGTTGTGTTGTTTGCTCACTGGGCACGTGGTTTGCTCATACCCCTCTTATTAACATTTTTTTTCAGAGTTGATAGTTGAAGGTAAATATCTATACAAAGAGTTATGGATCCTTAGCCCATGATTACCTTTTCATTTGTTCAGGGTAAAGGTATAATGTTTAGGTCTTATTCTAAGTTGTATAAATCTAGAAATCTCTGTAATCGGGTAGGTTCATTCATTGATGTAATGTGAATGACTGTATTGTGTATAGAAAACTCGGTTTAGCCGTATTTTCTTATCTTTTGTAAAAAAAAAAAAGAATATTTCTCTTATTTTAAATTCTTAAATTATGTAATTTAAATTAGTTGTATTTAAAAGAATGGTATGATGCTTAAGAGAAAGATAGGCGACAGAGATGAAATGAAATTCACTTTTCGTACCGGTCACGTGCTCAGATTTTGGGACGTGACAAATAATCATTAGCAATTACTAGCTCATAGTACTTTCCTCCTAAACTTTGTATTCTTATAAGGCCAAACAAATCCATATGGACTAATTGAAAAGGTCTTGTGGTTGAAACATGCTCTTTAGATGAAAAAATTGTTTTAATTTGTTTTCCTTGTTGGTATGCTTTACATATATGATCCTTCATATAATTTACTTATGGAAGGCCGATAATTAGCTCTTTGTTGTATAAGTTAGGAATTAGGCACATGTTAAGATGACCCAATTTCTTATGATATACCCAACTTTGATCATGAGTTGTTGCAAGACATCTTGAGGATGACAATTTTTATCAGACAATGCATAGACATTGTCATATTTGTATCCTTCAATCAGTATGCTATTTTCATTATTGCTTTTGATGATGCATCTTTTAGATGTAAATGTTACAGAATAACCTCTATCACATGCTTGACTTATGCTTAAGAGATTATATTTTAGACCATCAACTAGAGAGACATTGTAATTTCTATGCATAACGAAGGATTAATATAAGCCTTACCTATTCCAGTAATTTTACCTTTGTGATTATTACCAAAGGATATAGTTCCAAGGTCTTTATGTGATTTGTATTCTATATAACTGGATTTATACCCTATCATATGTCTGAAGCAGCCTGAGTTGAGGAACTAACATCCTTTTCTCTATTTGATACTCAGGCACACCTCCAAGAATTTTAGTTTAGGTCCCCCAAAATCAATTAGGTCCTTGAGGGATTATATGCAATACACGTGGATTTTATTCTCTTTTAAAGAATATTTTCCCGTAATTGTTTTGTTGATATGTATAAAATTCCCAAATTTTTTTGAGTAATTATGTAAATTCTAGAATTTCGCATGATTTTTCAAAGTGGCTTATAAGTAGAGATTTTGAGGAGGAGGAAATTTCTTGGCTTACCAAGGTTGAGGAAACATCAAGAAAGTATTACATTCTCCCTTTTCTCTTCCTCTATTTTTGAGTAGCCCAAGACCCTAAGTACATTTTTGAGGTTATGAGTTAGGTTTTGTATCAAATTGACTTTCATGGTATTTATGAGTATTTAAATGGCTTGTATTGCTATTGGGTGGGTGGAAAGGGCATTTATTGAGTGAGAGATGAGTTGTTGGGAATCATAAATCACAATGCGTATTGGTGTGAAATTTGGAAATTTGATGGCACAATTGTTCATTGTTTTAGTGAGAGACAAGACCAATTTTATGATGTCCCAAACACCTAAATATGTTTCCTATTCAACCATAGAAGCCTTTGGGCACCAAGGAAGGGATTTAGGGGTGAGTTGAAAGAGATTTTCGAAGTTGTTGGTTTGAGATTAGAAGTGGGTGCCCAAGAGCCATCTTAGCAGAGGGCCTGGGAGATGGCACCCAAGCGCCATCTTGGCAGAGGGATTCAGTGGATGGCACCCTTGGGCACCAAGATAGGTGCCCCAGGTGCCAACTATCAGGGAAAGCTATAAGGCTTGGCACCTAGGTTTGGGAGTAAGGGTGGTTGTTGGTTGTTGAGTTGGGGTTTCCATATGAACCTTGAGTCTAATCTTGGTGGTATCCTTAGGTGTTTTTTTCGATTACGCGCACTTGGTGACAGCTTCTTAACTTTCTTTTGTTGTTCTTCGTGCTATAGGTGAGGGACACTTCCTACCTCTTCTATTATTATGTGAATTTATATATGTGCTTACAAAAATTTGGTTTATTCCCCTAAACACTTTATGGTGATTAGGTATACATTGATGGTATATTCCTTAGGATGTTTTATTTTGAATAGCAACGTTCCTTTAGCTGAAACTAAGAATTATGGTCATGTGAGGGGTTTCTATCACTTTTATGTTGATTATGTGTTTGTTATCTTTTGTTGCCTTTGACCTTGTGACTTGTGATGGTTATAACCTTATAGTGGCACCTAATTAAGGTGGTGCCTTTAAATTGAACTCTAATGGAAATAAGACGTTTATGTAATGGGAAGTACAAAAGTGATATGTGTGAGTGTAAGTTGCGTATGACTTAGAGATAGAAAACCTAAGAGGAGACAAAAGATGAAGGGTACATATTCTCACTTCTTGTTTGTTGCATTCTATCTGTCTTATGTGTTGTTTTGATCACACTTAAGAGAGGTAAGGTGACCCACCCTCATCATTTGCAACTACTTACACACCTTTAAGGATTGAGTATGACAATTATTAGCAATTTTAACAATTATGGTCAAGAGTTACCCTAATGAATAAATGGAATGCTTGCTTGATAAATTGTATATGTGTGGAAATAATCACCACTCTCTTTGGTTGTATAATTAAGAAAGTTGCTTCTCTAAGGAACCCAAAAATAATGTGTGATGGAATAATGATAGGATGGCACTCTGAGCCCAATTAATGAGGCTTTTGAATCAAATATGAGTATAGTTCTAATTTCACTTTTTGCTTATTTAGTAGAGTAGTCATTTTCTTTGTTCAATATAAACCCTGTGAGTGTAGTCGCTAGGGTTGGTATGGAACTTTGGATAAAATGTTACGAATGAACTTTATACATATCTTGTGATTATTACACTTAAAGATCCCAATATGTGAGTATGTGTGAATACCCCATACGAGAGGGTTTTGTCTTTGTAATTGGGTGATGGCTTTACTTTGGATACTACTATGTCTTTTTTGTGGGTGTGTAGTAGTTATTTCCTATGATAGGTAAACCTACTTCTGGGTATTAAATGATGCAAGAATCATATATTTTATATGTGTTGGGTGTGATGGGGTTGTCTATGTGCGAATGAATGTGCAGGAACCATTGCTTGTGATGAATGCTCCTTATATGTCTATATATAGTATATAGTAATTTAGACTCATGAGGGGAGATGGGTCGGTACGACTATCCTGGTTTATATGACCAATATTGCTTGGAAGGTGCAATATTTAGGAAGCTATAAGCATATCATCATCGCAAATCGCTTGTGGCGAGCAACTCCAACTCTCAAGGCATGCCATACTCGGGGATACCGCCCTGTGAAGGAAAGACGATGAACATTTTATAATATTTATTTTACTCACACACACACACACACACACACACACACACACATATATATATATATATAAAGGAAATTCCTGAGTTAGATAAACCTGTGAAACCATAAATTACCTAGTGCACACATTATTTTTAAGTTGATCAAATCTCGTGTTGGATAAAAATATGCCATATATTATCAATTAATGTAACTTGGATAAAAGGTATCATGCTTGCATATGTAGTTATATGAAATACTGGATTGGGCCATTTGTCATTAGTCATAATCTTGCATAGTTTCTGTGCTGTTATAGGATGCCTTTATCTAACCATTTGGTTGTGCTGTAAGGGACTAAGATGGCCCATTTGTAGAGCTGTCAAAACAGGCCCAACTAAGTGGTAAGCAACAGCCAACAAGCTCCACTCTAGCGAAGATCCTTGCAAAAGACCAGAATCAAAACTCAGAAGTCATACTAGCACAGTAGCACTACAGTCCTCGGTCCTCATAAATGCTTACAGTGATCGCAGATTGTAGTTCTTAAATGCGGTGATGTGGGAGACATTGATGTTCTCCTTCTCCTTTTTTCCCTTCTTCGATATCTTTGAGACATTGTTGTTGATTCCAGGCAATAAATGGCTCTTCTGCCAGCAAGAAAAAAGGATTTGAAGATAAAGAAGAAGGATTTGAAGATGAAGAAGAAGAAGAAAAAGACATGAAGATGGAGAAGAAGAAGAAGGATTTGGATATGTAAACTTTTTTAATTGATTTTTTTCAGATGTAAAAAATAATGAAAAAAAAGTGGGCTGGCAGGTTGGTTTGTTAGAAAGGTGCTCTAAAGGCAATTATTTTTAGTATCAAATGTACAAACTTAGTTATTAATTCAAAGAGGTTTTCTTCATTATTTATGCTTATATTCATAAACTTAAGATTAGATCGTAATATAAGTAATAAAATCCATGACACAAAATGTAACATCCTATATTTTTTTGTATTTAAGTTATATTTTCTTTGTTTAAGTTGGAAATAATGTTAGAAATTAGAAAATTGTGTTTTTGGATGCTTAGGATGAAGTAACAAGAAAAGGCATGAGAAATTAGGATTATTGAGTTAAGAGTAAAAAAAAAAAAGGAGAGTTCTGAGGGTATTAGTCAACTATTACAATGAATAGTCGACTGATAGTATCAGAAATCAGACTAAGTTATTGATATCTGCAATCGTTCGACTAATGAAGAATAATTAATCGACTGACTATCAAGCTAAAATTTTAGGTCATGAACCAATCAGTCGACTAATTAGAATTTATCAGTTGACTAATCGAATCAGTCGACTAATTAAAAGCTGAAGTGCGAAAATAAGTTGGTCTAATTGATAATCAGTGGGGAAAATTTACTTAATTGACTCTAGCATGCTTTTGAGGCTTAGAAATGAGATATTAGGGTTAAAAAGGAAATTTCTACCCTAATAGAGCCCTTAAGATGCTTTTAGAAGAGAAAAGATAGATATAAAGATCAATTCTGAAAATTCAGAAGAGAGAGAGAAATGTGAAGAGCAAGAAAAGGAGGGAGAAGGAAATTTTAGTGAATTTTTTAGTAAAGGTATCATCAAAGGTAAGTTTCTAGCTAGTATCTTCTAGTTTAAATAAATTCAAAGCTTGAAAATAACAGAAAAGGGGATTTTCAAACTAAGGAAAAGAGAAAGAAGAAGGAACTGGTCTAGAAGTTGAGGAAACAAGAAATATTAGAAAGAAACTAGAAGATAGCACATCAATTTCAGTTTTAGGAAAATCAAGGTAGCTAGTTTTTCATAAAAGCAATGTATTTTCAGTTATTTATCATGTTTTGTGTGATTTTACACATGTTTACCATTTTAAAGTCTTCATGGATGTATAGAACATATCTTTCTCATGAAAAGTAAAGCATATATCTTCATGGAATGTCAAAATAAGAATTCCTCATGAGATGACAGAACAAGAAATTCTTGTGGGATGACCAGAAAATTCCTTATAGGATGTAAAAATCCTTATGGGATGACAGAATCAAAAATTTTCATGAGATAATAGAAATTCCTCATGAGATATGGATTGCTTTTTATGAGAAAAGAGCCAAGCATAGTGCACTATATTAAGAATAATTATATTTTGCATATGTGTTCATATGATTATATTTTACTTCTTGGAAATGGTTAACATTGTTAGAATAGGTTTTATGACTGAAATGGTGGAAATGTTTTTATAATATGCTAGCTACTAGGATTTTATATCTCACCTTGTTTTTGATGATTTACCATTTCAGGAGCTGAGGTAGGAAGAAAGGGAAAAGAAAAGAAATAAGTTTATGTTATGTAATTAACTATGTTACTTACTTAGGATAGTATCATGGAAAAAGTTTATGTATTGTATAAAAGGATAGCATATTTTATGAGTTTGATGTAATATCATGTATGTTGTAACTAAACTCTTGATGTTATAGTAGATATTAAAGTAGAACTTATAAATAAAAGCTAGAGTAGTGTTGTGGACTATATGTATATCATATTAAATGACCTTATCATGTTTGAAGTTACTATTTTGTTGAAATATGAAGCTTAAGGCATAACAGTCGACCAATTGGCCTACGTCAGTCAACTGATATCTCTCGGCCTCAAATTAGACAAATTCACAATCAACAGTCGACTGATGGTCGTGGATTAGTCGACTAATTGCCTATTGCTAAGTTTAAAAGTTTATATTTTCAGTTACATCAAAAGCTACTTATTTTTGAGTATTTGGGCATTTTGTAAGTATTTTAAATTAAATACCATAATATTGACTAAATTCCCTTTCAGGCTATATTAAAAATTTTACTATATTATCCAAAATGCTCATAAATAATGTAGACATTACATTTTTGGTATCAGAGCATGATTTGTGGTACTTGTGGGTAGAATTAGGATATTTGGCTGAGGTTTGAGTTAATTTTGTTAGTATGAATGTGAGCTCATGTATTGGTTAATATGCTATGAGTGCATTTGCAGATGTCTTCACCTAGAAATTCCCAAGCTAATATATTAGAAAGTATAGCTAGTACACATAATGCTACTGTGGAACTCCTCAAGCTTATGAGAGGGGAAATAAAGAGAAATGGGGAAGAATCTAAGAAGGAAAATGGAGAAGAGACTAGTAATAACAACTCTATTACAAAGGTATTGGCTGAATTTCAGAAGATGAAGCCACCTTCTTTTAAGGGCACTCATGACCCGAATGTGGCCCCTGAATGGATGAACCAAATGGAGAAAATTTTTAGAGTTATAAAGTGTAGTCCTGAACAAAAGGTTGATTTAGCCACTTTCAAGTAAGAAGGCAATGCAGAAGATTGGTGGCTAGGGACAGAAAAGTTGATTAAGGCCAATGAGAAAGAAGTTACCTGGGAGGAATTCCAAAAAATTTATTATGAGAAGTATTTTCTTGAGAATGTTAGAAATGAAAGAGAAGCTGAATTTATGAGGATTAGATAAGGGGATATATCAATAGAAGAATATGAGATTAAATTTGAGGAATTAGCAAAATTTTCTACTTCTTTGAGAGATCATTACAATGAGGCTTAGAAGACACGCTATTTTGAGAATTGGTTAAATGTTAAGATTAGGGAAAAAGTAGGACCTATGAAAATTAAGAGCTTTGCTCAGTATGTCAACAAGTGTAAACTAGTTGAGAGATTCATGTGGGAGGTAAGTGGTGAAGAAGAAATAAAAGAAAAGAAGAAAAGAGAGACTAATGGAAGTGATAATAGGAAAGACAAGAAAAGATCAAGAGCTATGCAAAGTTAGAACAATTCATAGGCAGTATAGCTGTCAAAACGGGCTAGCGGGCCGGGTTCGGGCTGGCCCACGACGGGCTCAATGTTATGCGGGCCGGGTCGGGCCAGCCCGTTTATAAACGGGCTGACAAATTGGTAGCCCGACCCATCTAGGTACGGGCTGGTGGGCTAAACGGGCCAGCCCACCAGCCCGCACTAATTTTTTTTTGGTAAAATTAGCTAGAAATTTCTTTTTTTTTTTACTTCTTTTTTTCAAATTTCAATATTCATTTGCTCATTTGTTGTAACCAAAATACCAATTACCAAAAATTTTGATAATCAATGTATAATTAGATATCATTTTATGAAGAATAGCAATTATCAAATAAAAAATATAAAACACCTATAATTTCCCTATCTTAAACTATTATGTTACAAAATAACCTTTGGAAGATAGGAATGAAAATGACATTAAAGCACCAATTTATTTTGACATTTGACAAGTTTTTAAGTCTCTAATCTTCCTATATTATAAAAAATGATAACACATTTTCATTGTTATAACAAAAAAATAGTAAATATATAAAGTAAGACAATAAGTAATGTAATGATAGTATAGAATATAGATTACAGAATATTTGAAATTCTAAATAAGTGAATATGTAATATGTATTAAAAATATTTATTTAAAAAAAAAATTTTAAGTGGGTTAAACGGGTTACCCGTGGGTTATACGGGTTGAACCCGCATAACCTGCGGGTTGGCGGGCCGGGCCGCTTAGGCCCGAATTTAAATGGGCTAAAATTTTATAAACCCAACCCTCCCTTTTAGTGGGTTAAACGGGCTCGGCCCGGCGGGCCGAGCCTGTTTTGACAGCTCTAATAGGCAGTAACCTCTAAAAATCAGTGTCCCAAATGCAAGAGGAATCATGGTGATAAACCTTGTTTGGCAGGGCAGAAAGTATGCTATAAATGTGGTAAGCCAGGACACAGGGTGAGACAGTGCAATACCAACCAGCCAATACAAGGGAGGGTATTTGCTTTGAGCCAGAATGAAGCTGAAAAAACTCTTGACTTGATCCAAGGTAAGGTTTCTATTCGAGATACTCTTGTAAATGAATTATTTGATTCAGGGGCTACACATTCTTTTATTTCCTATATATGTGTTAAGAATTTGGGACTAGAAATCCATGTTTTATCTCATGAACTGTTTGTTTCCACCCCTACTAGGAACCAAGTTGGAACTACCCAAGTTTGTCTCAATTGTATTGTACAACTTGAAAATAGAGCAACCACTTTAGATTTGGTGTGTATACCTATGCATGATATTGAGATCATAATTGGAATAGATTGGTTGTCTCAAAATAATGCCTTTATTGATTGTTCAAGAAAGACCATATCTTTACCTATCAATACATTACCCCAACTATCTAGGACTGAAAATACATTTTTATCTGCCACACAAGCTATGAAATGTTTGAAAGAAAATTGCCAAGGATATCTTGATTTCTGCATAACGACAAAAATAAAAGATAGTTTAAAACATATTCCAATAGTGAAAGACTTCCCTGATGTTTTTCCAAAAGATGTATCTGGTTTACCTCCAGTTAGAGAAGTAGAGTTTTCTATTGATCTAATGCCTGGTTCTAGTCCTATCTCTATGCCTCCCTATAGGATGTCACTTACAAAATTAGCTGAACTTAAAAGGCAAATTGAGAAATTGCTAAAAAAAGGTCTTTATTAGGCTTAGTGTCTCACCTTGGGGAGCTCCAGTTTTATTTGTTAAGAAGAAAGATGGAACTTTAAGGCTTTGCATAGATTATAGGCAGCTGAATAAGATCACCATCAAGAATAAGTATCCCCTTCCAAGAATAGATGACTTGCTAGATCAATTAATAGAATCTTCAGTGTTTTCTTAACAGTTTTATTTGTTAAGAAGAAAGATGGAACTTTAAGGCTTTGCATAGATTATAGGCAGCTGAATAAGATCACCATCAAGAATAAGTATCCTCTTCCAAAAATAGATGACTTGCTAGATCAATTAATAGAAGCTTCAGTGTTTTCTAAGATAGATTTGAGATCAGGTTATCACCAATTAAAGTAAAAGAAGAAGATGTGCCAAAAACTGCTTTTTGAACTAGATATGGTCATTATGAATATTTGGTGATGCCTTTTAGTTTAACTAATGCCCCAGCTATTTTCATGGATTATATGAATTCAATATTCAGACCTTATCTAGATCAATTTGTGGTAGTATTCATTGATGATATCCTGATTTACTCAAAATCTTTAGAAGAACATGAAATACACTTGAGGATTGTACTTCAAACCTTAAGGGAGAAGAAATTGTATGCTAAGTTGAGTAAATGTGAATTTTGGTTAAGAGAGATAAAATTTCTAGGCCATATGGTTTCAGGAGAAGGAGTTTTTGTTGATCCTCATAAGATAAACACTGTGTTAGAATAGGGAAGACCAAGAACAGTAACTAAGGTTAAGAGTTTCTTAGGTCTAGTCGATTACTATAGAAGATTCATTAGAGGATTTTCACAAATAACATTACCTTTAACTAGGCTGACTAGAAAAAATCAACCTTTTGTTTGGGATAGTAAATGTGAAGTATGTTTTCAAGAATTGAAGGTTAGATTAACCTCAACACCTATCTTGGTTATCCCTGATCCCCACGAGCATTTTGTAATGTATAAAGATGCATTCTTGAAGGGTTTAGGCTATGTGTTGATGCAACATGGGAGAGTGGTAGCTTATGCTTCAAGACAATTGAGACCCCATAAGCAAAACTATCCAACCCATGACTTAGAATTAGCTGTAGTAGTGTTTGCCTTAAAGATTTAGAGACATTACCTTTATGGATCTAAATTTGAGATTTATTCTTATCATAAAAGTTTGGAATATTTGTTTGATCAAAAAGAGTTGAACATGAGACAAAGAAGATGGATAGAATTTCTGAAGGATTATGAGTTTTCCCTTAAGTATCATCCAGGAAAAGCTAATGTTGTTTCTGATGCTCTTAGTAGGAAATCCATCCATATGGCCATGATGATGTTAAGGGAAGAACAACTTCTGGACGAATTTAGGGATTTGAGACTTGAGGTATCTTTTGAACCACATAGAATTAAATTAAGTTCACTTGTGATTGAAAGTGAATTGGAAAAGCAAATTTTGGAAGTGATAACAAGTGACCCTTACATTGAGGAAGTGAAACAACTTAAGAGTAAAAAAAGAGCCCCTGAGTTAGGATTCACAGAAAATGGGCTACTGAAGTTTAGGGATAGATTGTATATTCCAAGTGTGGGGACCCTTAGAAAGGAAATTCTCAGTGAAGCTCATCAAAGTAAGTATACCATACACCTTGGAGCCATTAAGATGCATCAAGATTTAAAGAGAAATTTCTAGTGGCCTGGATTGAAAAGAAGCATAGTAGAATTTGTGAGTAAGTGCCTTGTGTGTCAAAGGACTAAGATTGAACACTGAAAACCCTTAGGAAATTTGTAATCTTTAGATATATCAGTTTGGAAATGGGATAGTATCTTCATGGATTTTATTGTAGGTTTACCTAGGACATCTTCAGGTAATGATGCTAAATAGGTGATTGTAGACCGATTAACCAAGTCTATACACTTTTTACCAATCAAGTCCACATCTACCATAAATCAATTGGCATAAATTTATATCAAGGAAATAGTAAGACTTCATGGTATGCCAAACATCATTATATCTGATAGAAATCCTAGATTTACTTCAAGATTTTAGAGATCTTTGCAAGAAGCTATGGGAACAAAATTAAGGTCCAATTCAGCTTATCACCCACAGACTGATGGACAAACTGAAAAAGTTAACCAAATACTAGAGGATATGCTAAGAGCTTGTATAATGGAATTCAAAGGCAATTGGGATAGTTATGTATCATTAGCAGAATTTGCATACAATAACAGTTACCAATCTTGCATTCAAATAGCCCCTTATGAAGCATTGTATGGGAAAAAGTGTAGGTCACCTATTTATTGGGTAAAACTTGGGGAAAAGGCTTTAATAGGACCAAAAGTAGTAGTCCAGGCATCTAAGCAAATAAAGTTAATAAGGGAACGTCTTGCTACTGTTCAAAGTAAACAAAAGAGTTATGCAGATAAGAGAAAGAGACCTTTGGAATTTAATATCGGTAATAATGTCTTTCTCAAAATCACCAAAGTCATAGCTGTAGGCAGAGTATTAAAAGCAAAGAAACTTAGTCTTAGATATGCAGGACCATTCCAAATTCTTGAAAAATTTGGTACCACAGCCTACAAATTAGCCTTACTACCAAGTTTGAATAACATTCATGATGTATTTCATATATCCCAATTGAGAAAGTAACTCCCAGATTCTACACATATTATTGAATATGAGAAATTGCATTTACAAGATAATATAACATATGAAATGAAACCTGATAGAATAATTGATACTCGCATCAAATCATTAAGAAACTAGCAAATTCCTCTAGTAAAAGTTGTCTGGAAGGGGTTGACACAAGAAGAAGCTATATGGGAAATGGCGGACCACATGAAGCAAATTTATCCTGAGTTGTTTGACTAAAGTAAGATCTTAAATTTCGAGGACAAAATTCTTTTAAGGGAGGTAGAATTGTAACATCCCATATTTTCTCGTATTTAAGTTATATTTTCTTTGTTTAAGTTGGAAATAATGTTAGAAATTAGAAAATTGTGTTTTTGGATGCTTAGGATGAAGTAACAAGAAAAAGCATGAGAAATTAGGATTATTGAGTTAAGAGTTCAAAAAAAAGAGTTCTAAGGGTATTAGTCGACTAATTACAATGAATAGTCGACTGATAGCATCAGAAATCAGATCGAGTTATTGATATCTGCAATCAGTCGACTGATAAAAAGTGATCAGTTGACTGATTATTCTTTGTCAAGCTAAAATTTTAGGTCCTGAAGTAATCAGTCAACTAATCAGAATTTATCAGTCAATTAATCGAATCAATCGACTATCGAGGAGCAAGCAGTCGACTAATCACATGCTGAAGTGCGAAAATAAGTCGGTCTAATTAATAATCAGTGGGGGAAATTTGACTTAATTACCCCTAGCATGCTTTTGAGGCTTAGAAATGAGATATTAGGGTTAAAAAGGGAATTTCTACCTTAATAGAGCCCTTAAGATCCTTTTAAAAGAGAAAAGAGAGATACAAAGATCAATTATGAAAATTCAGAAGAGATAGAAACGTGAAGAGCAAGAAGAGGAGGGAGAAAGAAATTTTAGTGGAGTTTTTGGTAAAGGAATCATCAAAGGTAAGTTTCTAACTTGTTTCTTCTAGTTTAAATAAATTCTAACGCTTGAAAATGATAGAAAAGGGGATTTTCAGGCCAAGGAAAAGAGAAAGAAGAAGCAACTGGTCTAGAAGTTGAGGAAACAAGAAACACTAGAAAGAAACTAGAAGATAGCTCATCAATTTCAGTTTTAGAAAAATCAAGGTAGCTAGTTTTTCATAAAAGCAATGTATTTTCAGTTATTTATCATGTTTTGTGTGATTTCAGCACATGTTTACCATTTTAAAGTCTTCATGGATGCATAGAACATATCTTTCTCATGAAAATTAAAGCATATATCTTCATGAGATGTCAGAATAAGAATTCCTCATAAGATGATAGAACTAGAAATTCCTCACAGGATGTAAAAGTCCTTATGGGATGACAGAATAAGAAATTCTTGTGGGATAACCAAAAAATTCCTCATATGATGTAAAAGTCCTTATGGGATGACAGAACTAGAAATTCCCATGAGATAATAGAAATTCCTTATGAGATATGGATTGCTTTTTATGAGAAAAGAGCCAAGCATAGTGCACTATATTAAGAATGATTGTATTTTGCATGTGTGTTCATATGATTACATTTTACTTCTTGGAAATGGTTAACATTGTTAGAATAGGTTTTATGACTGAAATGGTGGAAATGTTTTTATAATATGCTAGCTACTAGGATTTTGTATCTCACCTTGTTTTTTATGATTTACCATTTCAGGAGTTGAGGTAGAAAGAAAGGGAAAAGAAAAGAAATAAGTTTATGTTGTGTAATTAACTATGTTACTTCCTTAAGATAGGATCATGGAAAAAGGTTATGTATTGTATAAAAGGATAGCATATTTTGTGATTTTGATGTAATATCATGTATGTTGTAACTAAACTCTTGATGTTATAGTAGATATTAAGGTAAAACTTATAAATAAAAGCTAGAGTAGTGTTGTGGACTATATGTATATTATATTAAATGAATTTATCATGTTTGAAGTTACTATCTTGTTGAAATATAAAGCATAAGGCATAACAGTGGACCGATTAGCTTACGTCAGTTGACTGATACCTCTCAGTCTCAAATTAGACAAATTCACAATCAATCAGTTGACTGATGGTCGTGGATTAGTCGAGTAATTGCCTACTACTAAGTTTAAAAGTTTATATTTTCAGTTACATCAAAAGCTACTTATTTTTGAGTATTTGGGCATTTTATAAGTATTTTAAGTTAAATATCATAATATTGACTAAATTCCCTTTCGGGCTATATTAAAAATTTTACTATATTATTCAAAATGCTCATAAATGGTGTAGACGTTACACAAAACATAGCATGAAGGAAATTATGATGGTGATCATAATGTGAGATTCCTATCATATGTAATTATGTATGTATCTAAACTATCACTAGTCATAGGATCACCTAAGACTGGACATCAGTGATCCGGATAGATTAGTACATGTTCTGCTTTTTTATTTGATCAAACAACTGTTCTCATAAGTTGTAGGTATGAGATATTTTGAGTAAACATATGAATGTTTGTTAAAGGTAACAAGTACATTGGATGACCTGCATGAGACATCATATGGATACCTATTCAAATGTCAGTAATAGGTTTCATAGCAGCTATCAATATAAGTATCCTTAGACTTGAGGAACTCAAGTTATCTTGGATATGAATCTTATGTTTTGACTCTATTTTTACCCACCATGGGTCACTCTTGGGGTGGTGATTGGGCACAGAGTGAAGTGTTTGAAGATATTTCAGTAGTCAACAGAGGATTCACCACTCCTGATAGAAGGAAGTATACCCATGGCCACTTGTCAGGATAATCACTAAGAAATCTTTGGCCAAAATAGACTCATCATGAAGATGACGTTCAGTGACATAGTTTAAAGTGATTGATCCCACAGGACAACGAACTAACTACTTGGACTAGACGTGAAGTAATCAAGTCTAGTAGGAGTTGATACATAGGCCATACTCTGAATCAAGTGGGTATAAGACGGTAAAAGGACACATTCATAGATACGCTTTAGCTGTAGAAAGATTTAAGGTCAAATAACTGACTTTTCGGTCAATTGGGGATCACGATGTGTTGTTAAATACCGCTCGTGATCTATTTACAATCAAGTGTTGATTGCAAATGGCCAACATAGCCGGAAACCTAATGGGTCACACGCATAAAAATTAACAAGGAATATCAAATGGGCTTGAGGATTTGATCCTAAATTGGGGAATTAATTAAAAGGAAATAAGAGACTAAAAGGAATAGAAATATGTTCCTATTCCTACCTAAACAAAGAATAGCCCAAATCAGAACCTCTTGGCCGCTCCCTCTCTCAAAGAGATTGGGCTTCTTAAGGTGTTAGCTTAAGAAACCCAATAAGAGAATAGCGCCCACTAAGGGAATTAGGGCTTTATGGTTTGATGTAGCACCTATCACTTTAAAAGTGATAGTGAAAGCCATATGCAATACTCTATCTCTCTCAATGGTTGAAAATCTTGTTTAGGAAATACTTTGTTTTCTTCTCCTTTATCTAAGAGAGTTTTCTCTATAGCTTCTTTATGCTTGCTAACATAAGAACGAAAAGGAACCTTATTACTTGAATAGGTTTTTCCTTAATGTATTTCGCATGGATTACCATTAAAGTTATCTCATTTTAGATACTTGTTTTGGTTTAAAGAGGTTGATGTGCTACAAGAGGTATTTCTTTTCATCTTGATTATTTAATTAATGTAATGGTAATATAGTTAATCCTTTGGTGAATGCATTTTAGAGAAAAAGTTTTAAATTTCGCTGCATTCTATGATTTCTAAAATCCTACAGTGATATCAGAGGCCGCCTATAGTTACCATTATGTTAAAATGAAGAATGTATGAGTATAATAGTAATCAACATCTATAGGTTTTGTGTTTTTGAAACATGAACATGATGTGATACTTGTTTCATTTTCTTTAAATTTTTGAATTAAAGAGCATAAGATGTTCTTATAAATTTTGTTGAAAAATATTTTTTGTTTTGACGCCAAACATGAACATTTTAAAAAAAATTTTTGCTTTCATCAAAAGGGTTTTAAAAGAAAATTCGTTTTAATCCATAAACCCTATTTGTTTCTTGGTGGATGTTTGGTGTGAGAATTAAAAAAATATATATTTTTCAAATTTAAGATTGAATTAGGGTTTGAATTTTGGTCAAGATCAAATCAATTAATTGAAATGTCTTAATTTTGATTGATTTAGATCTTGATTAGTTTCCTAATATGATTTAGAAAACAAGGTAATTAGATTAATTGATTCAAGATATGATTATTTTCCTAATTTGATTAGCAAATAAATCAATTAAATTGATTGATTGATTGATTTAATAGAAATCAATGGAATAATGAATCTTAATTAATATAAAATCAATTAATTTGAGAGTCAAATAAACTGATTAGGTTGGATCAAGATTAGTTTCCTCATATAATTTAGGAAATAATTTAATTAATTGATTAGATTGTATCTTGATTGATTTCCTAATATAATTTAGGAAATAATTTAATTAATTGATTAGATTATATCTTGATTGATTTCCTAATATGATTTAAGAAATAATTTAATTAATTGATTAGATTGTATCTTATTTGATTTCCTAATATGATTTAGGAAATAAATAAATAAATTGATTATTTTAAATCTTGATTATTTTCTTATCTTAAATTAGGAAACAAATTTTTTTGAATTAACTAGAATCTTTATTACTTTCCTAATTTAAATAAGGAAACAAATCAATGTAGAATTGAATTAAGATTTATTTATTTTACCTAATTAGATTAGAAAACTAGAATTAAATGGCGTTTAATTTTAAACAAGGAAACAAGTCATTTTAATTGAGATTAAAATGAAAGTAAAAATAATTCATGTGATGAAATTATTCTAACACCACTTAAACCTTAAATGTTGACTTCCGTTATACATTTATTTTGATGGACAATGTATGTAGGATGTACATATGGCATGATGGCTGGTTATGGACTTATACCAAGTATAAATTGTTTATGCATTTTCTTAAATTATGGTTTTGGTAAATAGGGTATATGTACTCTTACTTTCTCTATTTCTCTGTTGTACTTCTTTTTTCACCTAACTCCCCTCAAATGTAAATTGAGGTTTCTCATTAAATAATGTAATTAGATTACATAAGGTTAGTATAAGAACGAGATGCAAGAAAGAACCTGTGGAGACGGAGCCGAAGCCATATGAAGAATAGAAATAGAATTTCTATGTCTTCAATGTAAAATCATACATATACTTAGGTCTAACTTAGTCATCTTTTTTGGCTCAAAGAGTTGACTATAGATAAGTTCATAACCATGCTATATAGTTTACAATCTATATATGCGTAATGAGATCACACATATGATACATGTCTAATTCAATCAATTTAATTAATTTATTTCCTAATCAAATTAAGAAAAAAATCATATCTTGAATCAATTAATCTAATTACTTTGTTATAGAAATCAAACATCCTTTTTGAGAAAAAAGTCACATCTTTATTATCCATAAACTCATCTTGGGATGCCAATTTTTCTTTCGATGTTTGGGCAATCTTGAAAGCTACTCCATTTTCTTTCTTTCTATTTTATTTCCTCCATTTCCTTATTCAAATATGTCTTTTCATAATCGATTAGCTTTTCTCTTAGTTCATCTGTTATCATAGTTGTAGTCTTTCCAGGTTCTTCATTCTCTATAGCCTTTATTTTCCAAAATGCTATTAGATTTTTTATTATCTTATGTACAATATTTTCATGCTTGTATACTACTCTCATTAGGTCAAGTTCATGAGTAATCATGCCTAGTCTATCAAACATCTCTTCAATAGTTTCATCCTCATGCATTTTGAAATTATCAAACTCTTCAACAAGATTGTTGGTTTTGTTCTTTTTTACTTCATTTGTTCCTTCATGGGTTATCAGTAACTTTTCCCACATTTCTTTTGCATTTTGACACCTGGATAATTTTTTGAATTCCTAAGCATTTACAACAAACATTAGATAGTTGATATCTTAGTAGTTGATCTCTATCTTCTGATCCTCTTCTTCAGTCCATTTGAGTTGTGTTTTAGGAACTTCAGTTCCATCAACAGTCTTTTATCAGAACATATGAACCATTTTCAATTACTCTCTAGACTTGCATGTTTTGAGATTTTAAGAAAATCCCCATAGAAGTCTTCAAGTAGGTGTAAGTTGTTCCATCAAAGAATGGTGGCCTGTCAACACTTTGTCCTTGTGCTTTAGGTTGTTGACTTATCTTCTGGATATTTTCTCCAATCTTGCAAAAACTAGTGACCAAAGCTCTGATATCATATATTAGTTCAAATATGTACCAAAGAAGGAGGTTGAATTGAGTACATGGTACTTTTCATACTTTTTGATAAAAGTTTCTATTTCTCAAAAACAATATCTTGAGAAGATTACACTTTTGAAAAAGAGTGAATTTGATGTTCTGGATATAATGATTTTTCTCAAAAAGATTTTTCTTAAAAAACAATTTGTTATGCAAATAAGAAAGGCAATTAAAAGTAAGAGGACAACAATTTATAGTGGTTCAGAATATCCCAAGAGTTATTCCTATGTCCACTTCTCAAACACACAGTCAGAGATTTTATAATGGGAAACAATAACCAATACAGGCAATAACCTCAAACACAGAGGATTAATATCCTACTTTTACATTAGCACACTACTAAGTTTATACAAGATTTTAGCAAACTTATAACTTGGTAGATCAGCCATGATCTTTTACAGCCTTTTCAACCCAAGAGGATCACCAACATGCTTTTGCACTAACAACAGGGATTAAAAACAAATCTCTAGCAAAAACTAAATAGTCCACACTCTAGGCTATTACAAAGAAAACAATATGTTTAAATTCGTTCACTTGGAACAAAAAGAGAAATAAGCTCACACAGAGGAATAAACTTTGATACATAATCTCTCTAAGAACACAGAGAAGGAACAAAGGCGTATAGCTCTATAACACCCCCAAATTCGGGGACATGATCGGCACTGTGGTGAATTTCACATTACCACCGTAAGCCTGACACTTCACATATTCAGTACACAGAAGCATAAAAACGGTTTACTTATAGAATTTAAATGATAAGATCCTCATTTCCTTTATTTTGTTATCAAACAAAACAAACACATTCGACATTTTCAATTTATGAAAGAAAAGATGAACTAGACCCATTAATAGTTTCTCTACAACATCACAAACATCCTAGGAGTTCTATTCACTACAGAGCGACTCAACAAGCCGTACATACCTGGAAACACCACTTCAACCCAAAATCGAGGTGGGTCATGGACTAAAAGACTTCACTACTCCTTTTACAGAGACTCACCAACTGAGTGAGAACCTACAAGGGTACACAACCAAAAAGGGGTGAGTACAAAGTGAGAGAAAACAACACCAACATAAGTTGTAATCTGTGCACATTTCTTAACCTCTGGCTACCAAATCAAAATAGCATAATTTAGGCTTAATCCATTATCTTCCTACAAAGTTTTTAACCACTTTCTTCCACTACCAATGCCCAACATCCTAAATTTCATTACTTAGGTATATAAATGAACCTTCTCAATCTTACTCTCACATCATCCTTGACTTTGATGATTCACAGCAAGAAATTTACACTTAGAACACATTCATTCTCGGCATTATCTTAAACAACACATAAATGCATTTTAAAATCTCTTCCTATCCAATTACAGCACAAGAGCAACACAAGCAAGACTTTAAATAAAAAAAAAATTACAAGAAGGAAATCAAAGAATCAATCCCCTCACCTCTCAGGTATCTCAGCCTCAAACCGCAAGGAAGAAGAGTCCAACTCTAAGTTGCTATTGTTGTCCACCATTGCTAGCATGCATTTTCCCTCAGACAGCCCAATCGCAGCTAAGAGCCACCCCATTGACAGATAAGGAAGAGAAATGATGGAGTTCAAAAATTGCTTCATCATCATCATTCTCTCTCTCTCTCTCTCTCACGGCTCCGATCTCGACATCAAGAGGAAAGAGAAGGTTGAAGGGAGGAAAAGAAGGGAGGCAAAGGTCTTCTCCGGCATGGTGGTGGTTGGTGGTGGCCACCAAGCAACCTCTCTCTCTCTTTCTCTCTCACACTCTCTCACTGTTAGCCCTCTTCTCTCCCTCTCAGCTTCTCTCTTTTCTCTTTTCTTTCTCTCTCTTTTTTTTCCTTTTAGCTGATGGAAGCTTGGCTTCTTTGAGAAGCGAACCTCAATGGATGAAATCAATCCAAGTGTCTTCATCCTATGTGCCCCACTCCCTTTTGGCTAGATTTTTATAAAGTCATCACCTCTTTTTCTTTTAATTCACTTGGGTCCTTGAGCTTTTCAAATATTAATTTCCCAAATCACACTCAAGGTTCAAAATTTATTTTTTATTTCTCCATTGCCATACTTTTCCAAATAAAATCAAGAACTCCATTGTGCCCAATAGTTTCACATAAGTCCCAAAAATTATTACCATTGTTTTCAATTAAGCCCTCCATTGAGGATTTATGTGGGAATTTCTCACAATGAAAATTAGAGATTTTCAAGATTTTTATGGTTCCACTCAATTTTAAATTAGCTCCAATGTTTCACATATAAACTTATAATAAGATTAGCACATTCACTGAGTGAATTAAAATTCACGGGTATTACAAGCTCAGCTCATAATAACTCCCAGTATTTTTCCTTCACCATCAATATTCCACAACTTTGGAAGAAAGGAGATTAAATACTTTGTTTGAGCAAACTAGCTGTTGGGAGGCTCCTCCAAGATTTGATTCTCAACGGGCAACTCTAGAGACATATCAGTTAGTGGACTTTCATATTTATTGCTTTGTCTGATATGTCAAATGTGATCAGTATATCAAGTTGGGTTAGCTACTGACTTAGGTGTTAGATCAAGGATATACCCAAGAATGAGGGTTGAATTGGGTGATGACAATTTTTTGTTTCTTTTAAGATCATGGTGTTGAAGGTGAATACTTTTCTGATTTAATGAGATGAATATATGAATACAATAAACTAAGCTGAAAGTATTTTCCTTTTTTAAAATTTTCTTTATGCATTTTACGAAAATTAATTTTTGTTTAAAATAAGTACATAAGCAGTTTGAAGGTAAGAGACACAAGATATATAGTGATTTAGAAACTCTTAAGGAAATTCCTACATCCGCTTCTCAAACACACAACAAGAGAGTTTCATAATAGAAAATAGTAACAAGTATAAACAACCACCTTAAATACGAGGATCAACACCCTTTTTTTACGCCAGCACCTTAATAGGTCACTCTAAACCTTTTACAACATTTTCAATCCATGAGGATTGGCCTAAGGCTTTTACACAAATCATTAAGATTATTCCCAATCTCACAGACACTGGGTTCACTCACTAGTACCCTATTACAAAGAGATAAGGATGTTTACTCAGAACGATAAGAGATAAGAAACCTCACTAAGAGGGATATAGACAAGTAGTAATCTCTCAAAAGAATCAACTCTCAAAAATACTGACTTGAGTTCAGCTCATATTCTTTTTCACAATGCTCCTTGACTTGCAGCATAACAAGAGTTGTTTGAATTTAGAATTTGAGTTTCTTATATAGTTCTTTAGATTTTGGTAGCCATTGGAACTTCTCTGCACATGGATGATCCTCAATGAACAATTCTTCTTTGTAAGTTGTTGGGCTAGCAAGCAGCAGAAAGCTCACTTAGAGATGAGTGCATGCCTTGTTTGACCTTGTGTTTTATTCATTAGAAGAGTAGACTGATTTGATCCTTTTCCTGTTCTGCCATTTTGTTCTTCTTAGTTCTTCAACCTTCTTTCACTTTTCTATGTAATTCTAACATAAGGACACAAGGTAGGCTGAAAATGATTTCTTGTTGCTTTTTGTGAGATTGCAGTGGCAATTGTCAAGGCCTCAAATCTGGTATCGCGTTTTTGCACTTCTTCTTTTCTCTTTCGTGATCTAGACGCTGGCTAGTTGAGATGAGTTGGCAGGATCAAGTTGGGCCAAACATAATTGGTTCAATTGAGTGAGTATGTTTTGGACGTGTTTCACATGGCTAGAGAGTGTATTGAACCTTTTAGACGACTTGGACTGCTGCTTTATTTTCACTTTCAATCTTGTGCCACAATTTGCTTCTGTGAGTTAGAAGAAGAAGTTCGATTCATGCAGCGCGCGGCAATGGAAGTAAGTTGTGGCATTGTTGTAGCCGTTGCTTTCACGACTCGCACTATGGATTGGGCTATGATATCCATTATCTAACACAAAACAAAATGATCAAGATTAGCTCCAGGCACTTGAAGACTCCAATTCTTTGTTAGTCACACTTTTGTTTATTTAGCTACGATTTTAACCGTGGTTAACAAAGAGATGGAGCCTCCAAGTGATTAGAGCTAATCCATTTCCCAAAACAAAATGTGGTTAACATATAAGACAATGAGCTCGAATTAAAAAACACACCTATTTCCATTTTATTTAAGCTGTGCCAAGTTGAATTAAAATTAACTTGTCTCCAAATTCAAGCTTACATTTTACTTGTTATTACTTGTAAAAGCCTATGACCAAAAACAGAAAAAGTAAAAGCCCAATTTTGCTTTTTTAGTTTTCCTTAACGAGTCTGTAAGTATAGTTGGGTCATATTTGTTAATTTTATTATTAGTAGAGTGATAGGAAGGTATTATTAATTATAATTTTATTTAATGGAAAAAATTATTTATGAAAAAATAATGTTAAAATATAATTCTATAAAAGATTAAATTAAAAAAATTCTTATCTGGAGTTAAACTAAAAAATTTATAAGGAATTAAATTTAAAAAATATCCAAGGATCAAAGGAAGGAAAAAAAAAAAGGTATATGAATGTACTTTTAATTTAATCATGACTTGGCTCAATATCTGTGTCTCAGATAGGCTTTCTCGTTCTCCTCCCTGGACAGAAACAACGGAGTGGGAACCTCCACCCTAACCCCATAACAAAAGGCCACTGCAGCAAAGAGAAACGCGAGGCCCCGGCAATGACCGGCACGACGCTAACGAGGCCGCCGTTCGCTGGACAAGGAACTGGAAACAATTTAACGCCATCAGTCGTTAATTCGTATAGAATCAGTGCCGTTGCCGACCGACTTGCTATGCATGTTCAGGCTGGCAACCATAGCGACGCTGTTGAGTTCTTCAACCTTTGCCTTTCCCTCTCGAGGTATTTTTCCTGTTTATTTATAAGTACATTTTATTTTAGCTTCCCGTGAAGTTGATAAGATTCGGAACGTGCTTGTGTTTAGTTGTGGAAGTGCAGTTTTTCATATAATAACCTTAGCTCGAGGAAGTTATAGAGGTATTGTGAGGTCTTAACAGACATTTTATGGGAAGGAAATTGACATTCGGAATTAGTCGAGTGATCTTCGTGGATCGTTTTCTCCTTTTCTTTTGTGCGTATGTCCATCGCATGTTTGCTCTTGTAGGATTAGAATTTTGGAATACCAGTTCGGCCAATCCCTGCTCTTCTGCGGTCCTACCCTAGTCCGAGCCCGGAAAGTTATAGTCTTCGCCAAATCAGGGTGCTTTTTCCTTTTTCCGGATAAAGAGAAAGAAGCTATAGAACCTCAAGTAGTTTGATGTTTGAGGGTAGCAGAAAATAAAATAAAAATTTGGGAATACTAATTGGGAGTTGCTATTTATAGATACTAATTAATAAATTAGATATTTGGTTAAGATGCTGACTAATATGTTGCTTTTGGCATGATGGATCCGTTAGTATTCTCTTTGATATGTAGTGACCCATTCATAGATAGGTAATGCCTAGATGGTGTTTCAACAAATTATCATGTTTTGTTGCTTATCTTTGAATTTCAATAAATTTGGGATTGCTACGATTCTTGGAGCAGGATAGAAAGTCTTAAGGATTGGCATTGATTATAAATTTCCAGTCATATCTTTAACCCGTGGTAGGAATGGATAGAAATTATGGGCTGTAAAGCAAACAGCTAAGAAAAGAAAAAAAATAAAAAGATGTGGAGACTTCTATCTCTGGATCCGTCTCACTTGTTGGTGATGACATACTGATGTTGATACTTATCATGTTTCCTTTACTACTTCCATGCTCTATGTCAAGGAAGATGTATATTCTCTTGTTTTAGTGTTATTTGGTTGATCATAGATATCATAATTGATAACTCACGATGCCTGGAGTCTTGTTTAATAACCATGCTACATCTCATGTGAAGTTCAGGAGTTGTTGAATTTGAATATCCGTTGCACTGAGTTATGTAGTATAGAAGGCGAAATAAGAATAAATAATCTTAAATTCTTAAAATATATCAATGTAGTAATCAATAATCAGAGGCAGAACTATTTTATTTTACTAAAATTTTAAGCAATTGAAGGAAAAATGCGTATCCTACTAAAATTTTAAAATAACAAGTCCCAATCCTAATAAAATACTATAATGGAATAACAACTCTCTAGACTCAATGTCTCTGTTGATAAGTACTAACTAATCCTAAATTACCCAAATTATCTAATTACAAATTAATAATTATAGCAGGTAAGAAAACATGTTTAAATAATAAAATAAATAACAACTATCTTCTTATCCTGTATAAAGATCCTAGCTTGTCTTCCCACCATTTTGTTTTAATATAAATGGCTAATAAGTAGCTTACTAGCATTCAGTTTCATTCTCCTCTGGCACTCTAATTTTTAACAACCCTATTCATATTTCTTTTTGTTATGCTTTCTGTAATATTGTCATCTTTTAAACAGAAAACTGTTTGACTTCTCTTTACCTTCATTGTCAATAATTTTCTATTGAATCTGTATGATCGTTATATGGCTCTATTTTTTGATATTGTCTCATTCTCATGACTCTTGCATATTTTGACTTCTTATGATATGGTTCAATATTCTTTTGGAACTTGACCTGATATTTAACTGTTATGGGTTGAGTTGAATTGACTTTACTATTTCACAAATATGATGTCTTTGATGAAATTTACTTTAACATACAGGGGTATTGATTATGCACTTGCCAATAATGAAATTCCAGGAAAAGCTCAAGATTTGCCTATATTGTTGAAACAGGTTATTCCATTGTTCCATACGCCATATGAATGTCACTTTTTATTCCCCCTGCGAGACAGTTCTATGTTTTGATGTATATAATATTTGTTATGCATGTCAGAAGCTATATAAAAAATATTTGGTTTTCCTTTTTCCTGCAGATATGTCAACGAAAGAATGATTTATTCTTACAAGCAGGTATCATGGTTCTGATGATCTCTGTAAAGGTAAAATTCATCAAATTATGTGAGCATTTCTTTGTGATGTTGCTATAATGACATTTTGAGTTCCCATTAATTGTGAAAATTCTGTCTGTTTCCAAGTCCTTTAAATTTTGGAAAGAACTTATCAGTTATGAGGCAAACTACTTGTTGACTACAGAAGAATTTAGTGAAGTATTCAGTGATTATCACTCCACATGAAGCTTGCATTATAACGAGTGATATTTGGAGTATTTTTTGTTTATACTATGGAATTGATGAAGATCATCTATATAGTAGGATCTGAGATTATATCAGAGTAATTTGAGGATAATATTTTGTTTATATTATGAAATTGATGACTATATATCCCTAATTTGACTTATTGACAATTCTTGAGTTTTTTTTTTCTTGTTGTATCATAAATTTTGATGCTATATCATTGTGACCAAGTGGAGACTACTTTGGATTTTGAATACCTGTTTTTTACTATATGATTATATTTAATGTACTTTTCTAGTTATGCACCATAAATTTTATCAGTCATGGATCTTCTACTCACACTATTTTTTGATAGCATGCCTGCAAGCTTGGATGGTTTGAGAAGAAAGAGACTGAAGAACTTCTAACTATTTCTAATGAGGTTTGCTTAAATGTTATTCCTTGTGTTCTATGTGCAGCTTGTTTTCATCTCGTTCCTAACAATCATCTTTCTTTATGTAGATAGGAAAGAGCTACTGCAGCATGGGGGATGTTAATGCTGGACTTGGTTATTGCCAATCTACAATCTTGTCAATAATGGGGAGGTTGGAATCCTTGTCTCTTCCTCTGCATAGCCTATCTTGCATCTTTTTTATATTTTATTTCATATTTTTTAAAAAAAAAAAACTCTTTGCTTGAAGTGTTATTATCTGGAAGGTAACCATTGAAAATTGAGAAAAGCCAACTGACCTAAAAGAAATAGTGACTTTGAAGTTTGAATCTTACAAGATCTTCATGATTTATTTATGGGTTTTAATTGTTGCAATCATTTGGTAGTAAGTGCTTCAGATTTTTGTGGTTACTTTTATAATGTGTATCTACCATCTTTGCAACTTGCAAGGACTCTTCTGAGTGCCAATCTGCTTAACAAACACAGACACAGACAGTCAGCCACACACACATATTATAGATTTATGAGTTCTTGATTTAGATACAGTAGAGAGAGAGAGAGAGAGAGAGAGAGAGAGAAGAAGCTATGACATAATAACTGTTTTCCGCAAACATTATAAGATTTTTATTTTTCAACTTTGGGACAATACATAACGAAAGAAATGGAGGGTGAAAAAAATTTAGACTAAAACCCCATTTACTGCTCCCTTATTCTGTATTCTAATATCTGAAATTTGAATTTGTGAACCATATAGAATAGTTGATTCTTGAAATATTGTATGGTACCTTTTTAGTATCTCTAGAAGGATGAAATGGGAACAAAATTATGCATATGAGTACCAAAGTGATACAAAATTTTTTGAGAGCCAATTGATATTGGGATCACCTTTGGAGGACCAAAATGGCATTTTAGTAGAATTAAAAAAAAATTATATATCAATGTATATTTATTTGATTTCTTACTTGAGTCCCTTTTTTTTTCCCTTTCTGGTGGATCTTCTATGATTAATGTATATTATTTTAAGAAGTCCAAAGTTTTGGATATTGGTTGGATTACCCACTTTACATGATATATTAGTTTCTAGATGTGTATGTCTGTGTGATGGACCCAAGACAAAATATTGACAGGGAACGGAAGGAAAAGCAATTTGTGACAGCAAGGCATGTTAATAGAAAGATCTAGAGAAAGGGACACGGGGAAGATTTTAAAAAAGGAAGGGATAGTGGAATTTGGTTAGAGGATTTTGGGCATAAATAGGAGGGTTGAGTGGATGAGGCATGAAAAAATATGGAATGGTTTTGTGATAGGTACCAGGGAGTTGGTTATTTATAGGGTAGTGGGAAGGCAGTAGGAGGCCGGGAGAATATTTATGTTAAACATGGCTAGGAGGAGCATTATTGCTCTGGTAGGAGGCCCTAGGTCTCTGGTAGTTGTTTCTTTTATGGTCTTTATCCTTGTTTGCTGAGTTCTGTATCTCTTGCTTAGACATAATATTTTGGATTCCTATCAGTTAGTCCGACCTACCAGATACCGAGGGAGGACTTATAGAATCAGCTTATGCCCCAGAAAATGTCAGATTGATTGGAAGTGTTGGAAGCACGAGTAGACGGTTTGGAAGGAGGTCTTGCAGATTTAAAACAATTCATATTGGCGGAGATTAGTCGATTGCTTGGGTAGTCGATTGCTTGGGAAGAAACCTCTGAATGACAATGAAGGCATCGAAGGAGGGGGAGGTCCATCATCGGGCAGTAACAAGCAATCTCTGTGAACGGAAGCCTTAGAAAAATTGGAAGAGTTTCGTCTCTCTGCCAAAAAAGTAGAACTACCTATGATGGAAAGGACCTGATGGCGTGAATTGTGAGGGTAGAGACTTACTTTGAGGTCCAGCGAGCTTCGGAGGACGTTCGAATACAGTTGGTGAAACTGAGTATGGAAGGCGCAACAATCCATTGGTTCAATTTGTGGCATGAATCTATTGATAATTTGACATGGGAGAAATTGAAGGAGGCGATGGTGGTGCATTTTGGTGTTGGATGATTGGAAAATCTGTTTGAAGAACTCAAGGAATTGAGACAGACTGGCTCGATTGAAGACTACATAGCAGAGTTTGAACTATATTCGTCGTAGTATGGACATTTGCCAGAGATATTACATTGGTGGCCTTCGTTCTGTTATTCGAAGTTGGATGAGAACACTCAAGCCACAGTCATGATACCAAGCGGTGCAACTGGCGATAGATATCGAAGTTGAAATTGCAATTTGGTTTCCGTAGGAGGAAGAAGGAATCGATCAGGATAAGTGCGAGAAATGGACCCAGGAAACGAGTCGAGTCCCTTGCAATGGACTAGGCTCGCATTCGCATTATTGGGTTGATTCTACTATCCACTCGGGTTAGGCCCAAACTCGATCTTTAATGGGTTTATCTATAATAGGGTCTTCGACAGGTGCTGCTGCAAGTACATGTGTGAATGGAGTCGCTAACTCTCCTTCGTCTGAGGTGGGCAACTCCAGAGGCCCTTCAATGGCAGCGACGAATCAAAGGGAGACCGAAGAGGGAATTAGGAGAAAAATAGAGGAGTGAGGCATCTTTCATAGGAGGAGTTGATGGATCGCAAGGCTAAGGTTCTACGCTACCGTTGCAGCAACAAATTCCATCGTTTGCATCGATGTTCTGACTGTCAATTGAGGCTGGTGGTTTTGGGTGATCAAGAAACCATAAATGATCAGGGAGAGGTGGTTGTGCTGAAGCTGGAAGATGATGGAATAGGCTGATTGTTCTTCTTTTTCCTATTTCAGCCTTGAGGACAAGGCTGTTCTGCAGGAGGGGTAATGATAGGTACCAGGGGGTCGGGTTAAAAAGGGAATTTTAGATCAATTAGTTAGAGAAATAATCAAGTAAGGGTGCTGAGGTGGAAAGGGAGTTGGTTATTGATAGAGACCAAGACCATGATCCAAATGGGAAAATGGGCCAGATGCTGGACCAAAGGAATGGGCCCAAAGTCTAGCAAGTGTATGAGAGAAAGAAGAAAGGAAAAAGGGCAGGGTAGAACTGTAATTGCATGCATGGTGCTGTAGTGGGTGTTTTAGTATCAGCAGGGGTGTGTGTGGGGGTTATTCAGAAAAGTTGTCAGAATAGTTTTGGGGTGGAATACCTTTTATGTGGTAGTCTGCAGGAGCAGTAGCTCTGGGGAGAAGTTACCAGTATTGTTCTTGTAATTTCTCAAGTTTTATCAATTAAATCTTCTTCTTGTTCTTAAGTTTCTATCAATTGGTTCGACCTGCCGGATCCGATGCCGCCAAAACCAGCAGACAAAGGGGAGGCCATGGAAGCACGTTTGGCTAATTTGGAGACTATGAGTCATCGGGTAGAAGGCTTAGAAGGATCCATGAGTGAGTTTAGAACAGCTTTACTGGAAATGCAAAAATCACAACAAGAGATGCAAAGGTTAATGATGGAACAACAAACTATATTAAAAGAAATTAACAAGCAAGGAGGAAAAAGAGTGGAAGGAGAACCAGGAAGCACTATTCCCATTGAGGGGTCATCCTCTTCAGAGAGACCAGTTGGAGACAATGTGAGACCTCCGGTAACTGGGATCATACACGACGGCTGGGATGAGTACAAAATGTCCGTGAAGAAGGTAGAGCTTCCAGGATTTCAAGGGACTGATCCTATGGGCTGGATTCAGAGAGCGGAAACTTACTTCGAGGTTCACAATACACCGGATGAATTAAAGGTGAAACTCTCCCGTCTTTGTATGGAAGGTAATACCATCCATTGGTTTACCTTATTGCGTGAAGGAGAAGACCCACTCACATGGCCGAAACTGAAGCAAGCCTTGCTGTTAAGGTTTGGGGGAACTATCTACGATAACCCTTTTGAAAAGTTATCTGTATTACATCAAGCGGGAACAGTGGAAGAATACATTGAATATTTCGAGTATGTTTCTGCACAAGTTCCACCGCTGTCCGAAGCTCAGTACGTTGGGTATTTCATGGGAGGCTTAAGGCCGGACATAAGGCAGAGAGTGAGGTCGCACCACCCTGAATCTCGTCGACGGGCGATGCAAGTTGCAAAGGACATGGAAAGGGAGATTGAAGGTATCGTGCAGTCTGCAGAGGTTACGGCGTTTCGAGCGCGAATGGGGCAAGGAGGTTACGGAGTGGGAGCGGGTCGGATTGTCGGGTCTTCCTTAACCAAGAGGCCCACGGATCCTAGCAATAACCCAAGTGGGTCATTTAAGCCCAATACCAGTGGGCTAGGCGGAACGACGTCGTCGCAAGGGAGCGTCGCTTCTGCGTCTTCCCCAATCACGAAGACTCCCTCGACAACGTCTTGGACCAACACTTCTCGGAAATGGGAGCACGAAAAGCGTCCATCCATGGAAAGAGCAAGGGGCACTAAACACATATCTTACCAGGAGCTTAATGACCGAAGGAATAAGGGACTCTGTTATCGTTGTGGGGAGAAATATCATCCCCTACATCAGTGCGCAGAGAAGGGGTTCTGAGTAGTGATCATGAGTGAAGAAGATGAAGGCGGTCAGGAAGAAATTTTGGCCTTGGAAGTTGAACAGAACGCTGAGGAAGCCAGTCTAGAATGCAAGCTAATGGGGATGTTAGGAGCAATGGGACCTGCACTGTCAGCGTTGAAAACTATGAAGTTGGAAGGAAATTTAAAGGGAGTTCCGATTGTAGTTTTGGTGGACAGCGGAGGCACTCATAATTTCGTGGCCCCTCAAGTGGTGTCCAGTTTGAATATCCCCATGGATTCTTCTAGGCAATTTGGGGTTCGGTTAGGAGACGGACATAGAGTATTTACAAAGGGGAAATGCACTGGGTTGCCTCTTCAAATGGGTGATAATGAGATTGTGGTAGACGCTTACGTGTTGGATTTGGGGGAAATAGATATGATTTTGGGTGTGGCTTGGTTGGAAACCTTAGGTAAGGTAGAGATGGATTGGGGTGCTATGACTATGGCATTTAATTCTGCAGGAGCTACTGTAAGGCTTCAAGGGGTGCGAAATCAATGTAAGGGACAGGGGGTGAATGCTGATTCCTTATTGGGGGTGATGGATAAATCCACGAAATTAGTGGATGGAGTCCTTTGGGATATAAGAAGCGAATTGAGGGTGAGCGAAGTTGATCAGTTGCCTGTTCAACAGAGGCAAGGGTTAGAAGAACTACTAGTCAGTTTTCCAGAAGTTTTTGTTGAGATGTCTGGATTTCCCCCTCAAAGAGACACTGTCCATTCTATAGTATTGAAAGAGGGAACTGAACCCATTAATGTAAGGCCGTACCGGTACTCACATCACCAAAAGAATGAGATAGAACGGCAAGTTCAAGAAATGTTAAATTTGGGCATCATTCGAAATAGTTCCAGCCTTTTTTCGAGTCCAGTTATTCTGGTGAAGAAGAAGGATGAATCATGGAGAATGTGTGTTGACTATAGGGCCTTGAATAAGGCAACAGTGCAAGATAAGTTTCCAATTCCGGTGGTGGATGAACTCATTGACGAACTCCACGGAGCTTATTTTTTTTTCAAAATTGGATCTTAAATCAGGAAATCATCAAATTCGTATGAGAGAAGAAGATGTGGCTAAAACCGCTTTTCGTACCCATGAAGGGCACTATGAGTATTTGGTGATGCCGTTCGGTTTGATGAATGCTCCCGCCACCTTCCAATCCGCTATGAACCAACTCTTCAAGCCTTACTTACGTAAGTTTGTCTTGGTATTCTTTGATGACATATTGGTGTATAGTAGAAATTGGGAGAATCATCTAAAGCATCTTGCTACTGTTTTGCAAATACTGAGGGAGAATAAATTTGTGGTCAATAAAAAGAAGTGCAGTTTTGGGCAAAATAAGGTGGAATACTTGGGCCATATTTTATCAGGAGATGGAGTTTCAGTGGACCCAAAGAAGGTTAGCAGTGTTTTAGAGTGGCCTACACCTCGGAATGTTCGTGGGGTTAGAGGTTTTTTGGGCCTAACCGGATATTACCGTAAGTTTATTAAGGACTACGGTAAAATAGCCAAACCTCTCACGGACTTAACCAAGAAGGATGCATTTAATTGGGGGATGGAGGCTCAGCAATCTTTTGAGACTTTAAAGAGAGCTATTACATCCGCTCCGGTCTTATCTCTTCCTAATTTCTCTAAACCGTTTGCCATTGAGTGTGATGCTTCAGGCACCGGATTAGGAGCTGTTCTTATGCAAGACCGACAGCCCCTAGCATATTACAGTAAGGCTATTTCATCCCAGCATCTTTCAAGGTCAATCTATGAGAAGGAGCTGATGGCTGTGGTTCTTCCCATTAGGCATTGGAGGCACTACTTAATGGGGAGAGAGTTCATTGTATATTCTAACCAAAGAAGCCTCAAAGACCTTTTAACACAAAGGGTTACCACTACTGACCAGCCAAATTGGATGGCCAAGCTTCTAGGATACAAGTTTGAAGTGGTTTATAAGCCGGGACCGAAAAATAAGGCGGCGGATGCTTTGTCTAGATTACCCATGGAAGGTGAATTGACTTCAATGTGTTCGTTTCCAGTATGGTTGCAAGGTAATGAATTGATGGAAGAAGTAAAGCATGACCCTGACATTCAAGCCTTGATCACTGAATTAAAGGCTGACCCCAACAGTAAAATTGGCTATAAGTTGCATAAAGGGGTTTTGTTCTTCAAAGACAGATTAGTGATTTCTGCCAAATCCGCTTTAATTCCTCAAATATTGCAAGAATTTCATGCCTCTCCTACTGGTGGTCACTTGGGTTATCTCAGGACATATAGAAGACTTGCGCCAATTTATATTGGGTGGGCATGAAATGGGCAGTCATGGAATTTGTGAGAGCTTGTGCTGTCTGTCAAAGAATGAAGAACTCAGCCACCTTACCAAGTGGTTTACAACAACCTTTACCTATTCCGGATAAGGTATGGGATGAAATATCACTGGATTTTATCACTGGGCTGCCTAAATCAAAAGGGTATGATGCAATCTTAGTTGTGGTGGATAGGTTGTCAAAATACGCACACTTTTTACCCTTAAAACATCCCTATACAGCAAGGAACATTGCTGCACTGTTCGCTCGGGAAATAGTCAGACTTCATGGGATCCCTTCATCGATTCTTAGTGATCGGGATCCAATATTCGTTAGTGCTTTTTGGAAAGAATTGTTCCATTTACAAGGCACTGCATTCAGAATGAGTTCCGCTTATCATCCGGAGACGGATGGCCAAACCGAAGTGATTAATCGTTGCTTGGAGGCATACTTAAGGTGCTTTGCTTCAGAACAGCCCAAGCACTGGTCTCGTTGGTTATCGTGGGCTGAATTATGGTATAATACTACATTTCATGTCAGTACCGGCACTACCCCTTTTGAGGTGGTCTATGGACGGCCACCCCCTACTATTGCTCGATTTCTACAGGGAGAGACAAAGGTTGAAGCAGTAGCAAGAGAACTCTTGGATAGGGATGAAGCACTAAAACAACTTAAGTTCAATCTCACCAAAGCTCAAGAACAAATGAAGCTTTATGCTGACAAGAAAAGAAGACAAGTTACATTTGAAATAGGGGATTGGGTCTTTTTGAAATTAAGACCTCATAGGCAAACTTCAGTTTCTCAGAGAGTCTACTCAAAGCTGTCCCCAAGGTATTATGGACCATTTCAAGTTTTGGAGAAGTATGGGGAAGTGGCTTACAAGCTTCAGTTGCCACCAAACTCTAGGGTGCATCCTGTTTTCCATGTCTCTTTGTTGAAACGGGCTATTGGGAACTACATAGCCATTGCTGAATTACCTATTGATATGGAGGAGGAAGAGGTGATTGCACCAGCACGGGTACTTGGAGATAGAGACAAATATACAGCAGGATATCGCTCTCGTGAGTTTCTCATTCAGTGGGAAGGCTTGGCACCGGAGGATGCAACCTGGGAGGAAGAATCCTTCCTGAAAAGTCAATTTCCCCTTTTCAACCTTGAGGACAAGGTTAATGATGCAGCGGTGGGTATTGATAGAGACCAAGACCATGATCCAAATGGGAAAATGGGCCAGATGCTGGACCAAAGGGATGGGCCCAAAGTCTGGCAAGTGTATGAGAGAAAGAAGAAAGGAAAAAGGGCAGGGTAGAACTGTAATTGCATGCATGGTGCTGTAGTGGGCGTTTTAGTATCAGCAGGGGTGTGTGTGGGTTATTCAGAAAAGTTGTCAGAATAGTTTTGGGGTGGAATACCTTTTATGTGGTAGTCTGCAGGAGCAGTAGCTCTGGGGAGAAGTTACCAGTATTGTTCTTGTAATTTCTCAAGTTTTATCAATTAAATCTTCTTCTTGTTCTTAAGTTTCTATCAGTTATATACAGGGTAGTGGGAAGGCAGTAGGAGGCAGTGAGAACATTTCTGTTAAATGTGGCTAGGAGGAGCATTCTTTGCTCTGGAGGAGCATTATTGCTCTGGTTGGAGGGCTTAGGTCTCTGGAAGTTGTTTCTGTTCTGGTATTTATCCTTGTTTGCTGAGTTCTGTATCTCTTGCTTAGAAATAATATTTTGGGTTCCTATCATTTTGGGAGAGTGCTAGCCTCTTGAAAGTCTAGCAAACTTTTGTTCTTTATCTTTCCTATCTTTCTTATCTTTTCTTTATTTGTATGTCATTTAATTCCTTTGTTGTGGTGTCTCTCTTTCAGTATGTTTTCTATGTAATTTCCCTTATATTCTATCTCTGAACTCATTCTGTGATTGAATTCAGCAATAAAATTGGTATCATTCAATTCCATTATTTTTTGGGTGCAGGTTTTATCCAAAATTGAAAATGGGGCAGATACTTGCTTCTCTTGAAGTCAAGGTAGCTTCCTGCCTTGCACCTTGTGTAATTTAGTCTTGTGTTATGTTAAGAATATATTGCATAATTTTTGTGCTTTACGTACAATGCAGCCTGGATATGGAGCTTTCTCTACTGATTTCCACATTTCAAAGAATACAGCGCATTCTCCGTATGATAAAATTGTAAGAATCTTAAACTATTTTATTTGTAAACATGGTATAAGTAACACATTTTATCGATTATTTTGATTTATAATTGGTTTATGAATTTCATAATTTTATTTTTATTATTGAGTGTGGCTTTGTTTAAAGTGGTTCAATTTTTAATAGAATTTGGTGCAAATCTCAAGCTGAATTATATTATTGGATAAAAATTTCATGGTTCCTCTTCATACAAAATTTTCACTGTCCTTTGTCATATAGGCTACCCGTAGTAAGACAGAATAAAGGGTGCAAATTTTGGTTAGCAAAATTCTGCTTGCTGAATTATCATCTCTCACCTTGTTCCTACTATTATAAATTTATGTGTATGTGTATGCTATAACATCATGTGGGATGAAATGGCTAAGAGGGTTAAGAAGGTTGCTAAAGCATTTTTAAGAGAATCAAAAGGTTTTGGACCAAGAGATAAAGAATCTTGGTGGTAGAATGAGAGTGTTCAAAAGAAGGTTAAATATAAAAGAGAATGCTTCAAAGCTATACATTTGTGCAATAACATGAAAAATGGGGAATGGTATTGGAAGGCTAATAAGGAGACTAAAAATGCAGTAAGTGAAGCACGATCTAAAGCGTTTGAAGAGTTCTACAAAGATTTAGGGATGAAAAATGGGGAACAAAAGATTTACAAAATTGTGAAGAATAGATAAAGGAATCAAGAGATTTGAATCAAGTAAGATTCGTTAAGGATGAAGAAGGAAAAATTTTGGTTACAGATGAAGATATTAAAAATAGATGGGAGAGTTATTTTTACAAGCTTCTTAATAACGAAGCAAAGTCAACTAGTGATATGAAAGATTTAACAGCTCAAGAGGGTGAACAAAATTTGACTTATTATCGCAGGATTAGGGTTGGCGAGATCAAGGAAGCTCTTAAGAGAATGGATAATAGTAAAATCATTGGTCCTTATGGTATTTCCATCCAAGTTTGGAAGTGTTTGGGGGAGGAGGGTATTATTTGGCTAACTAAACTATTTAATGAGATTTTAAGGTCCAAGAAAATGCTTGAGAAATAGAGAAGAAACACTTTAGTGCTTATATACAAGAATAAATAGGATATCCAAAACTGTGCAAACTATCGAGGGATAAAACTTATGAGTCATACTATAAAATTATGGGAAAGAGTGATTGAACATAGGTTAAAAATTGAGACGTGTATTTCTGAGAACTGTAGAATTATCATATTTAATGCTTGATGATTTGTAGGAGGATTTTCCTCCTTATTTGAGGATTTTCCTCCTTATTTGAGGATTTTCCTCCTTATTTTTCTCCTTGTTTTCTTCTTTAAATTAATCTTAATTTACTCCTTTATTTGCATTAGCTAGGCCTATATAAATTCTAGCTTCTCCTTGTATCAAAAACAACCCAATACAATGTAGTCATTACATTTTCTCTTCTCCTCTCGGTTCTTCTCTTTCTCTCTCTAATTTTATTTTACAATTTGAGATTTTAGTGTGAATGAAATTCTACATGGTATCAGAGGCATTATTATGATCCTTCAGTTTTCTCTTTCCGTTGGTCTGTTGTGCGAACGCCTAGAACCTCCTCCAACCTTGCAAAGTCTCTATCTTGGTTGAACCACCCTAGGGTTTGTCTCAGATCACCATCGCTAGCACATCCTCGTCGACCGGAGCATCATCGAACTTCACACGTGCTGCCCGTCTCCTCAGCCACATCTTCCATGTGCCGGCGTGTGAGAGCGCGTGGAGCCGTTCCTCCGCCATCGATCCTTATAGAAACTGTTGCCGGCCATCGTAGAGCATTGCCCAGTCGAGGTTTTGTCTATTTGGCCACCTTTCCACAATGCTCTTCCTCAATCTATCGTGGTTCTACCCGTTTTTTAACGCTGACAATAGCCCAGTTGTCATTCATCTAATCAAGATGATTGGCAGTGCTAAAGTACTCTAGGGGTTCTCAAGGGTTCACTCTATCTCTGGAATGACCTTTAAGGGGTGCCTACTCCTCCACAACTTTAGTAGTAGCCCAATCTCCCTAGGATTTATCTAGTGTTTCAACTCTCCACAGCTTTCACCGTGGCCCATTGTCTTCGGCATTTCCTTGTCGATCGGAGCATCTCCAGCCATCTCTCTCAGTTGTGCCTCTAGAAGTACCTGGTGTTTCAACTTTCTATAGCTTCAATTATATCCTAATCTTCCAAGATTTATTTCTGCAAAATCAACTCCAAGCTAGGATTGTATAACAATCCAGCTTGAGGGGGGATGTAGAATTATCATATTTAATGCTTGATTGATTTGTAAGAGGATTTTCCTCCTTATTTTTCTCCTTGTTTTCTTCTTTAAATTAACCTTAATTTACTCCTTTATTTGTGTTACCTAGGCCTATATAAATCCTAGCTCCTTTTGTATTAGAAACAACTCAATACAATGTGGTCATTACATTTTCTCTTCTCTCAGTTCTTCTTTTTCTCTCTAATTTTATTTTACAATTTGAGATTTTAGTGTAAATGAAATTCTACAAGAACCAGTTTGGATTTATGCTAGGATTGTCTACTGTAGAAGCTATTTGTTTGTTAAGAGGATTGATGGAAAAGTACCAGAGTAAATAAAGAGACTTGCATATAGTTTTTATTGATCTAGAAAAAGCTTACAATCGAGTACTAAGAGTAATGTTGTGGAAAGCTTTGGGAAAGGAAGGTGTCCGTGTTGCATATATCAGAGCTATAAAAGATACGTATGAGCGGGAAACAACTAGTGTGAAAACGTTTGGAGGAGAGGCAAAAGACTTTCCTATAAAGATTGGTCTGCATCAGGGATCATTTTTGAGCTTTTATTTGTTTGACTTGGTTTTAGATGTTTTGACAGAGCACATCCACGAAGAAATTTCCAAATGCATGCTTTTTGCAGACGATATAGTCCTCATGGCGGAGTCAAGGGAAGAGATTAACTCTAAACTTGAGTTATGGAGATGTATTTTGGAATCGAAAGGTTTCCATCTGAGTTGGAATAAGACAGAATATATGCACTGCAAGTTTAACTAGTAGCAAACTAAAAACGAGTTGGAGGTTAAAATTGGAGATCAGGTTATACCACCAGTGTCAAAATTCAAGTATCTAGAATCAGTAATAGAAGATGACAGTGAAATAGGATACAAGCTGGGTGGTTGGAATAGAGAAAGACATTATGAATTGTTTGTGATCTTAAAGTACCTAATAAGCTTAAAGGAAAGTTTTATTGGACTGTTACAAGACTAGCAATATTATATGAGAGTGAATGCTGGGCATTGAAAGGACAATAAGAACAAAAAATTAGGATAGTAGAGATGAGGATGTTGAGATGGATGTGTGGTCATACAAGAAAAAATATGATCCGTAATGATTGTATTAGTAGAGTTGGCGTGGCACCTCAACAACAACAGCCTTATCCCACTAGGTGGGGTCGGCTACATGGATCGCCCGACGCCATTGAGCTCTATCAATGACTAACTCTTTAGGGATCTCATTTACCAGAAGATCCCTCTCAATAACCTCTTTAAGTGTCCTTCTTGGTCTTCCTCGACTTTTTTTCACAAGGCTCCAAATCATCTGCTCAACTCTCCTTACTAGCGCTTCTAATGGTCTTCTTTGATAGAAAAAATGGTAGAAAATTGTTTAAGGTGGTTTGGACATGTTTAAAGAAGACAATTGGAGGTACTAGTAAGGAGGATTGAGCAGATGATATTGAGTCATGTGAAAAAAAGTAGAGAAAGTCCAAGAAGGACAGTTAAAAAAGTCATTGAATGAGATTTTTTAGTGAATATCTAAAGAGTTGGTTATTGATAGAGCTCAATGACGCCGTACGATCTATGTAGCTGACCTCACCTAGTGGGATAAGGCTTGTTGTTGTTATTGTTGTTGTGTATGCTATAACATATACTTGTTTCTGCTAGATTATACTGGTTTTGGTGACTTTTTTATTTATTCTCATTTGATTACAACATCTACTTCTTATCTTGAATTGTTACGTAAAATCTAATTAATGAATGCATTAATTAGCCTATGGCCAAGCAATATGGTCTTATAGAAATCACTTGGTTGTTTATGAGACATTATTTTTTCAAGCTTTAGCCACCAGCTTTTATACTTCTAATTTAGTGTGTCAGTTCTGTAGTTTGATCAATATATTTTTTTTATTTCAGTTGTTTAATTATTTATTTATTTTTTTTGCATGTATATTTACTTTCCTTCTCATAATTTTTATACATGTAACTTGTATCTCATTTTTTTACTTTGCAGTGGTTATTTGTAGCACAAACAGATAACATAGAGACATCTGCATGCATCATAACTCCTCAACTAGTCAGGTTTGGTTATGTCTAACTTTTTTAACTTTAATTTTGTAAAAGTAGAAGGAATCTTGTGCTGAGGCTGATTGACATTTGTCATATCTTTTGCAGCTTTCTCCTCAATGGAAAGGGAGTAGACAGAAGGACTAACGTTATAATGGTTTGTTTTTATGCTTACAAAATAAAAGATTTCGTTTAGACATTTAATTGGCTTGCATTACTTTTTTTATGCATGTCATTTGCTTTTCAGGACCCTGGACCTCAAATGCCGACAAATGTGACTGGCATGCTTAAATATGGAACAAATCTTCTTCAAGCTGTGGGCCAATTCAATGGTGGGACTTAACACACGTCTCTCATTTCCTATCATCTCTTGGCTTAAATATGTGCTTCTGACTATTACTTCAAATATTGTGAAGGTCATTATCTGGTACTTGTTGCCTTTATGAATGTGACATCTTTGCCCGATAATCCAGTTATTCCAGATTATGTTCAGCCTGCTGTTACCTCTCTTGCTTCAGGTGGTATACCTTGGATAATTATCATAAATTGCACAATAAGCTAATTTCTACTTCATTTAATTCTATTTAGTCCACAGTTCGTAACACATTATTACCTTTTTGCCTTTGGGTTGGATACTGAATGTCTGACTTGGTTGTTTCTTTCTTTTTCCATATTTAATAATTAGATTCTGATATTATCGAGGGGCCATCACAAATTTCACTTAATTGTCCCATAAGGTATGTTGTGATATTCCTCTCTTTCTTTTCTTTTCTTTTTTTTTTTTTTGGATGAAAAAATTTATTAATGAGAAGAGAGAACACAAAGGTACAAAATCAAAGGGCAAGATATCCTCCTTATACAAAAATTAGACTCTGCACCTTAAAAAGAGACTTCCAATCCCTTTGGAGATCCACGAGGGACACTCCCCTAATAACCCATTTGCTGAAACCCGCATATAGGATATAAAATGATCCTTGCACAAAAAAGGTGTGGTGGAAGAAATCTCTGGTTTTAAAATTTTTTGTTCTATTCAGAATTGCGCAAACTATCGTGGGATTAAGCTTATGAGTCACACTCTAAAATTATGGGAAAGAGTGATTGAACGTAGGTTAAGAATCGAGACGAGTATTTCTGAAAATCAATTTGGATTCATGCCAGGACGGTCTACAATGGAAGCTATATATCTTCTAAGGGGGTTGATGGAAAGGTATCGGAGTAAACAAAGAGATCTTCATATAGCATTTATTGACTTGGAAAAAGTCTATGATCGAGTACCAAGAGAGGTGCTGTGGAAAGTCTTGGAACAGAAAGGTGTACGGGTTGCGTATATTAGAGCCATAAAAGATATGTACGAGGGGGCTACGACTAGTGTGAGAACGTCTGGAGGGGAGACTAGAGACTTTCCTATTAAAATTGGCCTACATCAGGGATCATCCTTAAGCCCTTATTTGTTTGACTTGATTTTAGATGTTCTGACGAAACACATCCAAGAAGAAATTCCTAAGTGCATGCTTTTTGCAGATGACGTTGTTCTCATAGCAGAGACAAGGGAAGAGATTAATTCTAAACTTGAGTTATGGAGAGCTACTTTGGAATCGAAGGGTTTTCGTCTGAGCAGGAGTAAGACCGAATATATGCATTGTAAGTTTAACAAGCGACAAGCTAGGAACGAGCTGGAGGTTAAACTTGGTGATCAGGTCGTATCACAAGTGTCAACGTTTAGGTATTTGGGATCAATTATACAAGATGATGGCGAAGTTATTAGAGATGTGGAACATAGGATACAAGCTGGGTGGTTGAAGTGGAGAATGGCATCAGGGGTTGTTTGTGATCGGAAAGTACCTAATAAACTCAAAGGAAAGTTTTATCGTACTGCTGTAAGACCAGCGATATTATATGGGAGTGAATGTTGGGCAATGAAAGGACAACAAGAACATAAAATTGGAGTGGCGGAGATGAGGATGTTGCGTTGGATGTGTGGTCATACAAGAAGAGATAGTATCCGTAATGATCATATACGAGGTAGAGTTGGGGTGGCACCTATTGAGGAAAAAATGGTTGAAAATCGTTTAAGATGGTTTGGGCATGTGCAAAGGAGACCGTTGGAAGCGCCAGTTAGGAGAGTTGAGCAGATGGTTTGGAGCCCTATGAAAAAAGGTCGAAGAAGACCAAAAAGGACACTTAGAGAAATTATTGAAAGGGATCTTTTAGTAAATGAGATATCTAAAGAGTTGGTCATTGATAGAGCTCAATGGCGTCGTGCGATCCATGTAGCTGACCCCACTTAGTGGGATAAGGCTATGTTGTTGTTGTTGTTGTTGTTGTTTATTCTGACCAAAGCACCACAAACCATTAAAAATTGCACACTGCTAAAGAATTTTATGCTCTTTTGGCCTCCCCAAACCTGTAAATTTGATAGCTAGAAAAGTTTGAAAGTTCTGCAGGACAAACTCAGCCCTCATTAAAGAAGCCAAACAGCCTATTTCATATCTCTGTCAAGCCAATTCATAATGAAAAAAAAAAAAGAAAAAGAAAAAGTTAATATGTCTCTGAATTTCTGTGCACATTACACGAACATCAGAAGATAAGGCCTTGTTAGGCCTTTTGAGTCTGAAGGAAATCATTTGTGTAAATTCTATTAATCATTTGTGTTAATTCTATTAAATGTCTATCTTTAAGACCTATCAGTCAGTGAATAGGCCGAGTTTTGTTGAAAGTTCCATCTATGGGTATATGCCTTAAATGAGTCATACACCAATCATGGGTCAGATGCGTAAGATCTAGCTTAATGCATTCAGCTGTCTGGGCGAAAGCCATTACTTTGGAAGGGACCTTGACTTTTTTTTAGGAAACTTGAGACAAAGGAAGACAAAAAGTATTTGGACTTTGAATCAAAAAAATTAAGAAAAGAAGAACAAGCATAAGAATCCAAATGCCAAATCCTTTTATTGGGCGGAGAAGAAACAGAGAATGGGACAAGAAATTTTACAACAACAAAGTAAGATTATCAACAAGCCTATCATTAAGATTTTTAGAAAAATGAAAATTCCATGAAGATTGATCACTTTGACCGGTTAAAAAGATAGAAATTGGAGTGTTATGCAAAGAAGATAACTGATAAAGATCTGTAAATAATTTGAGAATAGAATATTCAGCAATCTGATCATCCTCCCAAAAATGGTAATTGGATGCTATCTCTGATACGCAAAGAAATCGTTGAAGAAAAGGAAGAATATACGTAACAAATAAACTTCCAAAGGCTTGCATGGTAGCACCAAACCCAAGATTAGCATTCAACCATGTTGCTGAACACCATATTTGCTCCTAACCACCCTATGCCACAAAGAAGTAAGCTAACCTGCCAAAGCCACTTAGCCCCCACAGAAATACTTTTTAGACACCAAATTACCAAGACGCAACCTCGGGCCTCCTTCAATCAATATCACGCCTCCTAACTAACCAAATGATCTCTCTTACTTTCAGCTCCAGACCACAAGAAATCCTGCATATCTTCTGCATCTTGTTAGTACCTTGACTGAAATCTTAAACAAGGAGAGATTACAAAGGGATACCAATGAAGCCTAATTTAAGGTTATCTTCCCCTCAAGCAAGAACAAGCCCCATTCGAACTATCTAATCTCTTTGAAATCTTTTACCACATAGGTCACAGAGATTTAGCATCTGGATTCCCCCTTAAAGGAACACCCAAATAAGTTAGTGGCCATTATAAAACCCCACAACCAGCCATCTTAGCTAATTCACTTGCACTCCTATGTTGAACATTAATCTCAACCAACCCACACTTAGATTGATATGAAGACTGGACACAACCTCAAAGACTTGAAGCCAAGAAGGCACAAGTTGAAAATTTTCCCTATTGTCAAGAAGGAATAGTATCATTTCCAAATTTTAAACGATTGACTTCTAACTCCTTCTAAAGAGAAATGGAGGCATGGGATCTCCTTACCTAACACCATGTTGCCCTCTAAACCACATATTAGTCACACCAATGACAATAAGAGAGTGGAAGAGAGGCAACCTCAAATCTGATTTTTCCACCTATTCTCAAATCCCTTCTGACAAAAAACGTTCTCAAATCATAAACTTTCTCAAATTTCAACTTTAAAACCAAACCCTTTACTTTCTACATTTAACTTTTGCCACTGCTTCATTTCCTTACTAACAGTGTCTAAAATCTGCCCTTTGCAACAAAAGCCCTTTGGTTGCCAGAGATGGTATTCCAAAGAAACTTCCCCAATCTCAAAGAAAGGACTTTTGTGATGATCTTGTAAACAGTGGAAACCAGGCTAATATGTCTAAAATCACGCACCTTAGATGACTGATCTTTTTTAGGGACTATGGTGGTGAAAGTAGAGTTTGTGCCAGTTGTTATCTTTCCATTACGGAAAAACTCATTAAAAACCTCGTCAAATGACTCATCATTTTTTTTTTTTTTCACAAAGGACCAAGAAACCCGGAAAAGCTAAATTGAACCATCTAGACCAAGAGCCATCTCTTATCCATCTTCCAAAATGACACTCCCAACCTGCTCCTTTTCAAGAGATCTTTCTTTTCAAGTAGTCCTTATGTCGGCCATAGGAGACCAATCTAATCCCTCAAGAAAGTGCTTCTTCTTGACTTCCACGGTGAGTCACTTCCTTTGCATTATCCCCAATAATTTTCTCTATGTAAGTCCAACTCCTTTATCAAACTTCTCATTCTCCCTCCATTTCCCATCTTATGAAAAAATTTAGATTATCTTTGTTTATATATGTTATCATTCTTTTTCATATTATTTTCAGCTTCTGTTTTCTTTATTTTTATTAGCTTTCTTATCTTTAGATTGGGGATAACTAATGAAAGTATAATAGGAATTTCATTTTTACTTTGAGAGTCATTTTAGTTTCTGGAATTTATACATCAAAAAATGTTTCTGGACTTCTCTGTTACTGCTGAACCATATAGGTCTTGGCCAATCTTAAAGCACAAGGATGTTGTTTAGCCAATATTTAGCGTAATTTTGAGTCAGTGCTGTATTTATAATTTCAGTTAAGTATTTCTTAGTCAGCTGCAATTGCTGCTCTTGATTTCTTGGAGTCTTTCTTAATCTTCTTCAGGCTGTCCTTAGTTAGATATGAATGAATCATGACTATGCAGCCATATTGAAAAATTAATAAAGCTACTGATAGGACCCAACTCAAAACTAAAGGAAATCAAGATAGGAGTATAGCAACAAACTGATATTACTGAGAGTAACAGCCCAAACTTGCCAAAAGACATTGTCAAGAGTAAAAACCAGAAAATCAAACCAGCAAATGGAACTAGACACACACAGAGCACTAGAACAGAAAGAAACACAGCACACAAGATAATTTGCCGAGCTTTTGAGAGGCTAAGTTCTCTCCTTTCAATTCAGAATACTCTCCATGCCTTGCACTCCACACAGAACCACGTATATCAACCTGCCCTGCCCTCCCTTGCCTCAACTACTGTATCAGAGTTCTTTTCCACTTCTGCCCCTGCTTTCTTACCCTTCCTAGATTACACCTTTGGGTCATTTTTGCTTATGGGTCCAACCCTTTCTTTCCCCTCATTGTGTTTTCTCTTATAAGTGTGAACAACAGCACGCCCATCAGCTACCTATAATATAAAGAAATCTAAATTATGGTCAGACGACCGAAGTTTTTGGTTTCCTGAGTTTAGGATCCCAAATGTTGTGTGGTCAGTCATTTTGCCCTTATGTCAAATCTTTATACTTAACCTGCCAGAAACTTGCAACCCTTTTCTTCTATCATTTTTCTCTTATTGGTTTAAAACCACAATATTTCTTATTTCAGATTAGTTTATAACCTACAAGTTCTTCATTATTATATTTTATTTTTGAACCATACTTTTTTTGTGGGGGCCGTTACAATCTTACCGTTAAAGCCTGAGACTTCACAAATATCATATTTAGATGATCACCATTCTTCTATTTTTCATTTTTTGGATATACATATATAGTTCTTCCTTCTTGATATAAGTTCATGGAACTTCCTTCCCCCCTTTCTCTTATTTTATTTACTTATTCTACATATCATGTATATGTGGTAAATCTCCAAACCTGTCATTCTGGTGCTCTTAACCCCCCAAACATAGTCAGCAAGTTTATACGAGATATATATTGTCATCTTCCTCTTTTAGTTAACAATATTGGATTCTGATTGAGCAAGAAAGGGATTGGGGCTTCATACCAGTTCTGTATAATTGTTTTGAGCAGTCTCTAGGGTCAAGAATAAATGGTTTTGGCTTCTAGTGGAAGAGGAAGAAGATGATGACAATAAAAGGAAGGGGTCATCGCAGATGACAATTCAAACTAAGGAGAGAACTACCAGGGTGCTTGAGGAAAAACAAATGGGTGCCAACGGATTTATGGGGCAAGACATTACAAACAACAGCAAGTTGAGTGAAGAATATTGGGCACTTGTTCATAATACTGGGCAACTGCAGGAGCTAGAAGATAGTGAAAACAGAGGAGTTCCTGTCACTGTTATTTGAATCTGTGACAAACAGGAGAGCACTGTGGATTGGCTAAACTATGATGGTATTATTGCAATGTTAGGATGCCAATTTATGTACAAATGTTCGCACTTTTTTTTTTGATAGAAAAAGAAAATATTATTAAAGAAGAGAGAATATTACAAGGGGAAGAAAAAACCAAAAGAAAAGAGGACAAGAGACCCTCCTGAAAAAGACAAGTCATTGTTCACACTTTTTAATGCACAAATAACTGCAGTGTGGCTCTCAAGACAATGGCTTATACCTTGAAATGCCCAAGAGGAATTTCCTATCTTCATGACAAACTGGAAAGGGTGGAGGAAATTCAAGAAGATGGATTTCACATTATACAGAATATTTGTCTAGCTGAATTTTACAGAATAGGGATGGGAGAGGTGTGGTTGAGCTCTTTGGTGAAGCAAGAAAAAGGTCTTATCGGGGAGCAGCCACCTATTCTAACTCCAAAATTTCACCGAGGACAAGGTGACTCATAAAGGGTAGTGCAATGATGAGCCAGAGATAAATAGGAGAAATAGAAATACAAGTAGTGACAGTTACAGCTGCTGGTGGGCTGTAACTAATATGACAGTTATAACTAGCTATGGTTTTAGGGTCTTTTTAAGGGTGGATTACAGAGGTTCAGGCGGAGAACATTTTTGGTGAGAGTGTCCTAGCTGCTCGAAGGTCTAGGGTTGTTTGGGAATGTCCTAGCCACTCAAAAGTTTGGTTCAGGGGTGTGGTGTTGTTCTGTTTTTGTGAGTTTTCTATAATACTGTGCTGTGACTGAGTTACTTTGTCAAAATAAGTGCCTATTCTATTACTTTTGTGCCTCTGTCCTACCTTTCTCTGCTTGGATTCTACCAGATTCCTTGAGTAATTTTAGCATTAACATGCAATCCATGTTTTGGCCTCCCCCCCCCCCCCCCCCCCACCAATTCAAAATTGAATTATTTTATGGGCTCTTGCTTTTTAACCTTGTAGCTTATTTTGTCTTCTTTGCGCTGGAGTAAGATTGTTCATTTATCCAAAGTGCTTTTTTTTTTTTTGCAGATAACCCTTTCCTTTTCCTTTTTATTTTTATGGCTTTTGATAAAAGCTGATAACCTTTCTTGTCTTTATATATGATGGACAGCTTTACACGCATCAAGACTCCTGTTAAAGGACGCACATGCAAACATTACCAGGCGAGTGTTTCCTGTAATAGCATCACTTAGGTCCTGCTTGGATGAGTTGCAATAGATAAAAAAAACCATTTTTTAAGGAGACTTTTTTTTCTGTGGTAAATGAAATTTTTGCGTTTGGCCCATTCAAAAAAATCAATGTTAAATGGTTACATAATCTGTTTTTCTGCTATGGAAGAGAAGTAAAGGATCAAAGCCTTGTAAAGCAGAATTAAAAGCAGAAATTACTATTTTTTAAAAACCCTCAGATAAAACAATACAAATATATATTAATTATATTGCTAAAAGGACTTCTACAAAGCTTTATTAAATGCTAAGTTGCTTTTCTGAGGTGGTGTTTTTTAGGGGAAAAAATGATGATTTTTTAATTTAAAAAAAGCAGAAAAATTTACATCACAGTCAAACATGCCTGGGCCTGTTTGGATGATCTTTTCTTGCAAAAGCTGAAAAATTCTTTTCTGTACTTGTGTCTGCCTATAATTAATGCTTAAAGACATTAGGACCTAGTTACTATCATAAGAAGTGCTGCTTCCTCTCTACCTGTAAAATTGGCATAGAATTCTGTTGTAGTTGTGATTTGCACAATCCCTTGTAGAAAATACTAAAATCAGAATACCTTGTGATGACTAGGTTAAATTTATGTTGCTATCTATGGGCTAATTTGATTTTATGATTCCGATCAAGTTGTTAAATTTTTTTTTTCTTTCTTTCTTTTCTTTTTTATTTTCTCTCTTCATAGAGATTTCTGTTGTCTGCAGTGTTTCGATTTTAACAACTTTGTTGATATAAATTCAAGGAGGCCATCCTGGCGCTGCCCTCATTGCAATCAGTATGTCTGCTATGAAGATATTCGGCTTGATCGGAATATGGTTGAGGCAAGTAGATTCAGATCTGTAATCTTTTAATCAGCTTATCTTCTGTTTTTATCATACTGTGACGTCTATATGACAGGAAAGGAGAGTGAAAAGACAGGAAGAGTAAACCTTTCATTATCTGTTGACACAGGTCCTTAAAAACGTTGGTGACAATGTTGTGGAAGTGGTCATCAGTGCTGATGGGTCATGGAAGGCAGTTTTGGAAGATGATAATAATGTGGATAAAATGCAGGATGATGCTCACAAATCTGGAAAGGAACATGCCGAGCTCAAAGAATCTACTTGCTCTCCCAGGGCCCTTTCGGATGTTTTGGACCTCACCAATGATGATGACATGGAGATGTTGGACACTTGTGAAACTGATGATAGAAAACCGCTCCTGGCAAATCTTCGTAGTCAACTGGCAAATCTTCATAGTCAATCTATCACCCTAAATGTAACTTCCTTGGGTATGAACAACTCTGCTGGGGTTAATCAAAATGTTGCTGCTCAAGTACAAGATGACTTTTGGTCTGGAATTTATGTTGCCTCAAGTAGGTCGGATGCCCCAACGGTAGGCAGGTCCGACCACCCTGTTTTGGCTGATGCCATTTCTCTAGCAATTAATCAAGAAGCTGAGGGTCATGGCAACACTCTTACTTCTAACTCTGTCATGCAAAACCAATTTTCCTCCCCAAACAATTTCCACTTGCAGCAGTTAAACTATTCAAATTCAGTTGTCAATGATTATGGGAGGTCACAATCCATAGCAAGACATATGAACAGGACTCCAGTAGCAATTCAGGCCCTCCCAGCACAATCCCAGTCATCGGGACCACAGCAAAGATCAAGAACTAATTTGAATTCCTTGATACCCAATAGTTCCACTGTTGCTCCCCATGTTTCTGTATCCAGCCCAGCCAATGGCTTGAGTGCCATACTGAGTGATACAGAAAGGCAGCAGCATTTCTCCCGACCTACTATGAATCTGCCTCAGGTCTTGGGCATAACTTCATCAGCATTGCAGCATCACTCAGCAACACAGGTTGAATTTATTGAGTGTCTTGGTATTCTTCCTTTTATAAGATGCTGACTATACGATGTAGCGGGACATTTTCTCTCCTCAACCATTTCGCCTCACCTGGAATGATGTTTGACCACCACCTTATATGATGATTTTCTGTTCTCTATTATGTTATTGCTTACTTCCCTTTCACGGTTGATATGTTGTGGTTTCATATAAGAAAGGGGATGAAGAACGTTAAATTTGACTTTTCAGAGCCCTAAATGAAAATCTTGTTTAGTTGCCAAGATTACTAGCTATTGTCTACCTTGGAGGCTGCTCTAAATTGTCAGGAAGTTAGAAATGGACTTATTAGATATAATATAACTAGATACAGTGTCGTTTCAAAAAAATTTAAGATATTGGAGGAACAACTAAGATATGTGGGAATGGTATATTAGATTGAACTTTGTCATTTTGCTGGCATTCTTTCTCTTATTATTATTTAATATTCATTGCTATAATTTATGCATTTTATTTGTTATTTTGAATTCCTTACTATTGTTATATGTAGAAAATCATTAGAAGAACTAATTTTAATCCTTATTAGCTTGTCTTTGTGTTTGCGGCTCTCGTATTAATTGTTTTTGCTTTTCATTGAACCCAGAGCCGAGCCCCACAAACTGATAATGCTTCAGCGCCAAGTCAATTGCCGAATCCATACAGTGGATCTTTTTTAACTCAATTGCGAAATGCACACCTGCAGCAGGCTCTCGGTCCAAGGACTCCCCAATCATTGAGTCAGTCATCAAGCACCATTCGATCGTCGCGATCTCACATCCAACCAGGTGGTTCACAATCTGGCATTGGTCAGGCTGCAGGAGCTTCAGCAAATAGCCAACCTGCCAGGGTTGTGCCTAATGCTTGGATGGCCAGGCAGTCACCATCCATTCCGGTTCAAAATCAAACATCCAGAGCAGCTACATCTTTTGCTGCTGATAGCTTCCGGGGTTTGGCTGGAGAGCAAAGTGGGAATGTGGGAGGAACATCACAGTCTATGTCTAGGCCTGATGGTTCATTTAATTTGCCGTCAGATCCAAATTGGCGGCCCACAGGGCGAATGCGTGGGAGTCTTTCAGGTAGGCAATACTCTGATGATGTTAGACAGCTAATAATTGAGCCAACAAAATCGGAGCAAAGTGCTAGGCCTCAAGGTTCACAACCAGTCCGACCTAGTGTTTCAGTACAAAGTGGAAGGCCTCAAGGCTCACAACCTGTCCGACCAAGTAGTGTTTCACACTTTCAACCCTAGTGCCTATTGCAAATAAGAATGCTTGTAACCATCCTAACATTCTTTTTCACACATACTTTCAGCTCAATCTGATGATGTATATAGTACAGGGGGGCAGTTATTTTTGCTCAAGCTTATGTATATTTCAAAGGAGAAAAAACAAAAAACTGTAGTTAGCTATCAACATGGAACATTATTGCAGATTCTTGCTAATGTTATACACTTGGTACATGAGAGCAGATTTGTCTCGTTTTAAGTGATTTGCTTATTCTTTGAAAGTTTAGTTTGATGAGGTTTAAGGACTTAATGGTTGATAATAACGGTCAGACCTGCCGTCCATTGAGAATAAGAGTAGGATCAACATAAGTTAATGTAGAACATCTTTTTATTTTTTTTTTTAGATTAAAAAAAAAAAGGACTTGTTCCGTCATGTGATTTTAATGCCATTGTAAGTCACCGAAGAAACACTTGGACTATATTATGGACATGATTGTGGATGATGAAGCTGATGCTAGCTCATGCGTTTGTGGTTCAGCATTATATTTAAAACAACAATAGCAAGGGATCGAGAGTTAGTATTAACACCCCTTCACATATGAGATTTATTTAGAATATGCAGCATGCGCAAACTCCTGTGCCATCCAAATGTCACCATTGCATAATGCAATAGTTATTAATACGGAACTAAAACATTAAAAAATACTACTTTGTCCAACAAATAATAACATTAAGAGTAGATTACTGATATAATTTTTAAAAAATTATATTATTTCAATTTAATTCTTAAAATATTAAATATTTTAATTTAATTTTTTAAAATCACAATTATCTTTATTCAATTTTTTATTATTAAATTATAAAATTTACTATTGCTAACATTTTAATTTTTCATGGTTAAAATTACTTTAAACAAAAAAAATTAAATTAAAATAAATACAATCTTTTAAAAACGTTTAATCTTTTAAAAATTAAACTGAGACAAAACTGAGACAACATAAACCAAATAACATTCCAGACTCATTAGTAATCTTTTAAAACATAATCTTTTATAAACCAAATAACATTCCAGGCTCATCAGTAATCTTTTAAACCGTAATTTATTCCAACAATAACACTCCAAGCTCATCAGTATTCCCATTTCTTCAACTCCATGCCATCCGGAGGACTGCCTTCCACTTTCTTTGATCCCACTTCTTTCCAGTCTGTTGACAGCACTGTTCCGTTCGACTCCACCTGCATAATAGCATACGCAGTTAATGACTACGAAGAAAACTATGTACACTGAAGGATGGTACTAAGCAAGCAGATTATAGGCATCTCACAAAAGACTTGGTCATCGCTCTCCTCATGTCCTCGTCTGCATTTTGGAATATATCTCGGAACAGTTTGTTCAAGCCGGCATCACCATCTAACTTTTCTTCTTTCTCCTGAAACAAAGACCATCATTATGCCAATATTCTGTTAACCACAATTACACTACAATCTACATTACCGAGCTCGTCTAGTTGTTTATTATAAATATACGAGTAAATTGCCAAAAACTCCACCAATTTGGTGCTTACAGTGCTTTATTATCATTATTATTTTATTTTTCACACTAGGTATAACTATTTCATCACAGTTTAATGGTCACTCAAGTGTTAAGTCAAATCACTAATTTAGTTGAATTTATATCATTTAATCAATACATCTAAGGGCAAACCTGGTGCAAAATAAGGGATTAATCAATACATCTATTAAAGAAAAATTATTGAGGGACAAAATTGAAAACTCATACTTCGGAGAATCAAATTAAAAAATTTATAATCTTTTAACGCCCAAGTTGATCCAAGAGATAGCTGAAAAGATACCTCTTTCTTCACTTGAGCTTCCAGTTTATCCCAATCTTTCGTCAGCTTTGATGATGGGTATGCAGGCCTTCCAGATCCAACTGCTTAAATAACATCATAAGACTTAGGAGCAAGGTCATCGCCAGGAAAGCAACAGCAAGCTACATTACTTTTAAGTTTTAACTTAATTTATTTAGCAACAAGAAAGTAAGGTACAATGACTCAACTAGTTAATCCATACAGTCAAACGAAAGAGAATAATTGATATAGCATCAAATTACATAGTTTGCACCCAAACAATCGATTAGTACAAAGGTCGTGGGCAATCAGAAGTTCAGAACATACAACAGCGGATAACGAAGCTTACTTGATGGCATATTTACTTTCTGGGGAAGTGCATCCTTGCTATATTCAAACGATGTCCAATTAATGGCTTCAGCTTTTGCCAGACGGATTTCAATTTTGGTTGACAACACCTCAAATCTGCACTTATCAGGTATTATCTATTTTGCTCATGCAGGAGGAAAAAAGAGTTGAGTTACTAAGTAGTCGACAATCAATAATAAATAAGTTTTTAAGCATTTTCACTGGCAAGGGACATAACCATACAGATCTTATTGACGGTCACCCCACAGCCCAAATGACTGGAAATGAAATTTCACCAACAATTTTCCGAATACCCTAATATGTAATTTTTATGGGTATGTGCAAACGATGATTTTCCTTAGAGGTGCTACATTTAAAAGGCAGCAGATTCAGCAGCCAACCCAAGTTGATGCTTTACCTTTCCAAACAATCGAGACTGATAATGATAGGCATCTTGCCCAGGAACATTAATAGTAGCGCTCAGCTGCAATAATAAATTAGTTCACATTTAGCGCATGGAGTATTTCAAAGATCTGGAGAGATATGTATGAATAAATATGAGGAAATCAACAAAGTGAAGACAAAAAATTTTCAGATTGTTAACTTACAATCTGTTCACCAAACTCAACAACCACGTTTTTGGCTGGTATTCCTTTTGCAAATATTGTCAACACCACTTCCTCTGGTTTCTGGTAAAATTCTTGTCTGTTCAAGCATTAATCAACAGATAACATGGTTCAGGCAGCAATTTTCCACATGCATTTAGAGATTTATATGTAGACATAGGACAGACAGACAGATTAAAAGCAATCACTATCCAAGGAAAATTCTCTCATTTATATGGTAATGTAATCACGAATTATAAACAGAATGGCCTTGTGTGATGTTAAAAAGAAAACAGTGCAAGATAAAATGGTAAGAGAGAAGTATTTGATCTCATCATACAAATAATGAGTTAAAGGCTGGTGATGGTGATATCAATTAACCTTCTTACCAACTTTAATCAGATAAGAAATACCACAATAGAAGGAAAAGAAAAAAAAAAAAAAAAAGGACAACAGACGCCACCTGTATTTTGGTTTCACAGAGGTATCTGTGTCCATTTGGGATACACGACCAACTTTTTCAGCTTCAGTTGTACCATGCGATACAGTCAATGCTGGTCCATTTGGTAATGAAGAGCAAGTGCTTCCATTTGATTCTTCTGACAGAATTAGCATGAGACATCACACTCATCGATTCCAAAAGGGCTCAATAAATGGATCAGTTGAAAGAATTTAAGGCAACAACCATTAAGAGGAGATGACTAGAAAGTACAACCATTAATCTGTTAGTTCCAGACTTCCCTTCCTTGTCATTTCTCCAAAATGAGTAGGAAGGCTAGTGAAGCCATATAAAAAATACAATATCAGGCTAACATACTGGTATTTGAACTTTATAGACAGAAGTATGTGTCAGTGTGAATTTCTCATTATATCTCAGCCTGACATGTTTCTTCATATATGTCCACTGGACAGAAAGAAAAAAGGAACTAGAAATTGGTCTACTGAGCAAAGTTCTCTGCTGCTGTAGTTACGCTAATTTTGTCATTAAGCCAATTTGACTCTTTAGTTTAATTACTCTTGGGAGTTATCTAGTAAATGCACATTGGCAATACCCTCACCAACTTAAAACAGAAAAAAGTAATCACCAATCACTAAACGCATAGGGATTTTATTAACAGTTAAGCAAATGATTAGAACTAAATGTTCTTGAAGGTCATGCGAGTATCTGCTCACCTGCAATATGGCAATCACATTCCTCGATCAGCTTGGTAAATCTTGAATCATTCTGAGCCAAAGAAGCACCAATTTGTAGTGCTGTCTTCGCAGTATGATACTCTTCAAGTTTAACACACGCTGCCCTGAACTCCCATATTAGAAAATATCGCATTAATTGATAAATTAATTACCAGTAATTTCAATTAAGTCAAGGCATAACAAATTTCCTGCTTGTGTAAAGTGTCAACTATCATTGTTGCAACTTGCAACATAAATGTACAAAAACAAGAGGCCGTTGCTCCCAAGGATCAGTTCTAATGAAAAAAATAGAAGCGAGGAAGAAACACGGATATATGAATCCAAAAGAGGAAAATACGTAAATCATGAATATCAAAATGAATAGAACGAAATCCACGGACCCTTTCCGAAGGTACGCCTTTGCCATTGACGGGTTCAATTCGATTGCTTTGTTTGCATCAGAAATCGCTTCTGGTCATCAGTTTATGAATTCGAGATGTCAGTCTTTTCATAGCTGCAGAAAAGTATGATTAACCAAACAGTAACAAAAGCAATTGATTATTGTAGTCCCGTCGTTAGTATAAGTCGATAAGTTTGATCATTATCGGTTAGCTGGCTCTTGAGTTCACGTCAATAGATATCCAGAAACAAGACTTCGAAATTACATAAACGACCTAAACACAAATAAAATGATTAAGAAAGAGAGTCAGAACCGGGGAAGTTGTTGAGTTTAATGTGGGCCTGAGCTCTATCTGCAAATAGATCGGCGTTGGTTGGATCCAAGTCAATGGCTTGAGAGTACAAGTCAAGAGCCAGAGAAAAGTCGTCGTCGACGAACGCTTCTTTGGCTTTCTTTTCAAGCTCGCTCGCCATTGTTGCGTTGCGTGGTGGATTGAACTCTGAGAGCGAGGAACACAGTGAGCAGCGAAGCGACACAGAGGAGGTGAAGAGGTGAAGTGGAATGTGGGCGGAAGGATCTAATAGTTGACGACGACCTCGACTTTCAACGTCTCTAGATGCTCATTCTAGAGCCTTCTATTAGAGAATCTTGGGGAGATGCTGATATACATCGCGTTGCGATGAGATTAAATTGATTTCATGCTAACACAACCATTGCTCAACTTCTAATCCTATCCACAAAGTCACAAATTGATGTCTTTTTTATTGGCTATCATTAATCTTATTTAATTTAAGTTGGGTAAAATTTAAAGAAAAATTATTTTAGAATAACAAGTATTTAAATTAGTGAAACTAATTAAAATTGCGCAAAAGTATATGTTATATCTCTAATATTTATTTTAATTTTTATTTATATATCTAACATTTTTTGTCAAATAAATTTTATATGTTTTAATTTTTTGTAAATATGCCGTTTTTTTATCATAGCAAAAAAACTAACAGAATTTTACGTCACTTGTTAACTGGGCTACTCACGTGGTAAATATACTCTGTCACGTCATTTGTCATGTGAAGAAATTTCACGTCACCTAATATGTCCAATAGAATTGTAACATGTGACACACGGGTTTGTTTGAAGAAAAACTAACAAAGTGCAGAAGATTTGAACTTGGGGCTTCTTGGAAGCCAAAAATGCTTTTCACTACTAAATCATTGATTACATTTATAATTTATATGTGTAATTTAATATATATATATATATATATATATATATATATATTAAACTTTTGTTACTGTATTCAAAACAAAACAAAATATATAAGTTATTATATATTATAAAACAATAACAAATTTTATAATAAGAGAATATGTTATTATTTTACATAATTTATTTTAAATTATGTAAAAATTTTAAAAAATTAATAACAAATCTTGTAATATAAATTTAATTATTATTCATACTTAATTAAAAATTAACTTTATATTAAAAAATTGTTATAAAAATATTTTATATATATTAAAATTATTTTATAATATAAGATTTGATATTATAATTATAATAATAATTAAAATTTTATATATTTAAATGTTATTAAAAATAATTATAAAAATATGCTATGTATATTAAAATTATTTTATAATATAAGATTTGATATTTTAATTTTTAATAATAATTAAATTTTATAATATTTAAATCACATTAAAAACTATTATAACAATATGCTATGTATATTAAAATTAATTTTTTAATATAAAGTTAATTTTTATTAAGTATGAATTATAATTAAATTTATATTAGAAAATATGGTATTAAATAGTTTAATATTTTTTATATAATTTAAAATGAAATATGTAAAATAATAGTATATTCTCTAAGATTTGTTATTATTTTATAACATATAATAATTTGTGTATATTATTTTAAATTTTGAATACAATAATATAAATTCTTATATATATTAAATTTTGCATATAAATTATAAATGTAATAAGTGGCTCAGTGGTAGAAGGTGTTTTTGGCTTCCAACAGGCCCTAAGTTTGAACCTCCCCATGATACTTTTGTCACATTTCAATTTTGGACATGTGAGTAACTATATAAACTCAAAGGTATACTCCTATGGTATCCCATAAAATCTCTTATCAGTACTAATGCATAACATAATTTTCAGGAAAGATATTTTTGCATATATACATATAAAAAGTTCAGCATAGTGAAACAGTAAACACAAGCTAAATATCATATAGTATGATACAATTTTCCAAGCCTAAGTGACCTATACAGATTACAGAATATTCCTAAACTTTTGGATTCATAAGCCCTCCAGATAACATAAAAAGTACCCTCAAGGAATACTAATTCTCCTGCAGATTTTCTTCATTCTCATCCACTGTATCTAAAAAATGTTTCTGGATAGTGTGAGTTCATAAAAACTCAGTGACTAAATGACTGTGCAATAATAAATGTGTTATAAGTACAAATACCATAATCATAATCACAATAAAAACAGTTATATTTATATTCAGAGTTTCTATACCTCTATATTTTATGTTCAGGGATTCAGTTCCCATTGTATTTATGTTCACAATCATTACATGCATTGATATCTTGTGAGATCAAGCTCTCAACCATTTTATGTGTATAATTTAATGCATTGATATCTTGGGGGATCAAGCTATCAACCATTCCATGTGTATAATTTCATGCATTGGTATCTTGGATCAAGCCCTCAACCATTCCATGTGTATATTTACAATCATAATTATCATAAACATAACAATAAATTTGATTATCTAGCTATCATCATTAAATAGGGAATCTAATTGCGATATGAGGTGGGATTTATATTGTACTTGGAATAAAAATAAATAAAATCGGTTAGCAAGGTCATCCACTCACATAGATTTTGTATCCAAGTTACTTTTATGAGTTGCTACAGAAAAGAGCACGTAGCTGGATTTTAGGTTCCGCTACAGAGATTTTCATGAAAATTAGATATAGAAAGTTAGGATTGCTTTTGTACCAAAATACTATTTATACGTATGATTACTATTCATACATATGGATACTATTCATACGTACGATCACTATTCATATCGGAAATAGCGAATATAAATCGTAAAAGAGTACACCAGAAAAGTTTTTAGGAAAAAGTGGAGGGTCGCAATGGACACACTTAAGTACCAAGTCTTTCCTTAGCCAGAACTTTCCTAGACATGTATTCTTCACAGTTTGTATTCTATTTTGATAATCAGATAATCAAAATAATGTATAGGCAGCTAAGGACAATTTTTCTGATGTGGAAGATCAGTTAAAGTCTCAATCACAGAGCATACTTAAGAATATAACTTTTTAAAATAAAAAGAGCATAGTATCCTCACATTGGATCTAAGCTAACGAAAAAAGATCTAGAATTTCAGAGCCCTAACGTCAGAGTAAGAAAAGTTTTTGAGAAGAGAAGAAAAACTGAAGGTGTGAGTTTAGAAGTGAAATGGAAGGGCTTATTTATAAGAAAAGTTATGGTACTATGCGTTAATAAAATATTCATTTTATTATGCGCTTTAATAATCTAATAATTCAGTTTACTATGCATTAATAATTCTGACATTATGCATTTTACTATGTAATCACAGTGATTGATTACTATTCAGAACTAAAGAAAAAATTATCATTTTTTTAAAATTTTTAAGTTTCTTGTCACTTTAGCCCTTTTCAATTTAGTCCCTGAGGAGATTTTCTCATATAAAACATTATTTTTCTCCCAGTTTCTTTGAGATTCCTCTTATACTCAAGCTATATTTCATCCAAGGGATAAATTTCATATCATAACATCTATTATATCCCAGAGTTTATACAATCTATAAATAGAAATCTATATTTTCAACAATATGCACAAATAAGTATACAAAAATTAAACAGATAGGGAATTTATTTTCTTCAAAATAAATTTATCGTAATTCTTAAATACTTATAACTAAAAAATATAGTGGGTATTATAACTTTATTGGTTTTTCCTCACACAAACACATATGCCACGTGTCACAATTTCATTTGACACATCAGGAACGTGGAATTTCTTCATGTGACAAGTGATGAGGTAGAGTATATTTACCACGTTAGTAGCCCAGTCAGCAATTGATGTAGAATTCCATTAGTTTTTTACGATGTTCAAAGAAAGGCATATTTAAAAAAATTAACACATATGGTACATATTTGACAAAAAAAATATTAATGACATGAATAAAAATCAAGATAAATATTGAAGACACAACATATACTTTTTCTTTAAAATTATTCACAAATGTCTACTTATAGTATAAATAGCAATAACATTTCATAAGTTTTTCTTAAAAGAATTTGAGGCATCAAGCAAAGGATAAGAATAAAGTACAAAGATAAATTTAATCACTTTATATATATATATATATATATATATATATATATATATATATACATGTAAAGATGAATTTACTCACTTTAATTTGTATTACTCCGTTATTTCAAATGTTTTTTTTTAAATCTCAACCACCAATTTTTAATTTGGCCAACTAATTTCAATTTAAGATTTTATTGGCTCATGGAATTCCACCATTATTAAAATTGAAAACTATGTAATTGTTTTAATAATGAAGACGATAATAAAAAGGGAATCTTACTCAAATTTTAAAAATGAATTATTTCAGTTTTTCTTTTGGTAAAATTAATTATAAAAAAATTAGAAACAATTTTTTATATCTTTTTATAAGTTTTTTAATTAAAATACTACAAATCTATAATTTTTAATTAGAACACCACAAATATATATATATATATATATATATATATATATATATATATATATATATATATATATCTTAAAAAATTATATATATATTTTCAATAACATAGCATGACATGATTAATTTTTTTAAAAAGTTCTATACACGTGTTCAATTTTTAATAGAGGACATGTTATCAAATACATATATATATATATATATATATATATATATATATATATATATTACATATAAATTCTTTCCTTAATTATATAGGGTTTTATGAAGATTTAGTTATGTAGTTTTATGAGGAAGATAGTATCAAACAAAAATGAGTACGGAGAAAGGTATCAAAAGCAAACTATAAAGAGGAATTTGTATGATAAATTAACACGCAACACATTATTCTCATGCCATGACCAAGACAAAGCTAAGTGAATCTGAAGTAATTTTCACTTGAAGAGAAGGAATGAGAGGGGGGAAAAAAACTAAAAAAAAATTTATTTAAATTTAAATTTAAATTTTTTATTATTTTTCAATTCATCGAAAAAAATATATTAATGAATAAAAATTAATTTAAATTTAAATAAAAAATTAAAATTAAACAATTGCTTCTTTTCCCTTCTTTTTTTCTATGTTCTCTCTCTCTTTTTTTCTTTTTTTTTTTCAAAGTTCATATTCTTCTGGTCTCGATTCGAGCGTATACTTTTAGAATGGAAGGGTACTAGCATCAAAAGCAATATGATAGAGTGTAAGCTTGTCCAAAATATGACGTCAGTGATTTTGTTTTGGACAAAGAAACAATAACAAGCAACAAAAAGGCCCAATAGCCCAACTCAAGTCTACAACCGCGTATACAACAACCTCTTACAGTTCAAAATTTTTTGTTTCTACTACAAGTTTGTTATTAAACGGGCCATAGGCCCAGGGAGAGAGACCCAAAAAAGAAACAGAACATATAAAAGAAGCAAGCAAATTAGCATTTGGGTTCGACCAAAAAAAAAACCCATTTGGGAACATAGATACCCACTCCATTTGAGTGAGGTCTCAAGAATCCATGGAAGCCCGGATGAAGCCAGAAATTTGCAGGCCTTTTAGCACATTGGTAAGTATGCACGATTCTGACGTTCAAATCTTGTTAGACAGTTATTTTCGAGTTCTAGTCCTTCTGATCACTGCTACTGCACCTCAATCCATCTACCACCTGTGGGTGATACATGCTGAATTTTCTTGATATGTTCCCAAACATACTTAATTTTCTATTTTTGAAGAAATCAATTATTAATTTTATATTACTCATTTGATATTATGTTGAATGTTCAAAAAGCAAGGACAAGTTTCGTAGACCCGAAATGGAATTCTGAGAGCTAGAGCCTCCTTGAAAGGAGCAGTTGTTAGATTGGTTGTGCCATTCCGACTGGCATCTTCGACTCTGTGGAAAGCCCTCCGATTCAACTTGTTGAATGTTGAGTTGGTTCACCAGGTTTCATAATGTAAAATGCTCTAACTTAGTGAATTGGTGTGAATGATGAAGTGCCGATCTGTTGCGTGCATATGGTCGGGCACGCCCCCACCTCACAGAGTTACCGCCGTCACGAGTTTCAGTCAACCGCCATCCTTGTACACTGGTGGATCCGATGGCTCCATCATCTGGTGGGCCCTCTCCGATTACTATTCCACCCCGGTACTTCCCCTTTTCTTTTCTTTTGTTATCCATAACTAATAACTTCAAACATTTATATTTTACATTTTTGCCTTTCACATACTTTCTCAGTCGCAATAAGTGTAGAATGCCTGGTTTCCTAGAATGGAATGGTGCTAGACTGCTAGTTGATAATAACTAAAGCTTACCAGTTGTGCCCTAAGCTAAAGAGTGAACTTATTATTGCAGGGAGTTAAAGCAGTTGGTATGTTATGTGGTCATGCAGCACCCATCACTGATCTTGGTATTTGTAGTCCTATCACAGCAGAAAATAATACCGGCGGTTCAAGTAATTTAGTAGTTAATTCCACTTCAAGTAGTTTTTGTGCATTGATCAGTGCATGTACTGATGGCTTCTTGTGTGTGTGGAGTAAAAGCAGTGGTCACTGCCGGTGCAGGAGGAAATTGCCGCCTTGGGTAGGTAGTCCCTACATGATTCGAACATTGCCTTCAAAACCAAGATATGTATGTGTTGGTTGTTCTTTCATGGATACTATCCATTTGTCAGACCAGTATTCTTTGAATTCCGCAGAAGGAAATGAAGGCCTAATGGATAGAGAAACTCAACCCAGAAAGCCCCCAAAATGCACTATCATTATTGTTGACACATATTCACTAACCATTACCCAGACAGTCTTTCATGGAAATCTATCTATTGGCCCTATGAAGTTTATGGCTGTAGTTTCAGCTGATAATGACAAAGAGAGGCATTCTATATTTGTGGCTGATTCAGTTGGCAAGCAACAAATGGTTTCAGTGTCGAAGGATCCTCATGATCAGGGGAAAAACTATACCAGCTTGCACAAAGATACATCTCAGCTGGAAAGTTCTGTTTGGACTGAGGGATTGAGTGGTGTGCAACAAATTATTTCAATTACAACCTATGAAAATGTTATTGCTTTTATGTTGAAAGACCGCTGCATATTTGGCTTATTATCTAGCAATACTAAATTAGGAGAGATTTCTGTTGTGGACAGTCTTTTATGTTCTGATGGCCATTCTACTCAAGCACATGTGACGGGGTGCATGTTTCTTGGAAGTGATGGGATGGGGAATATGCTGAATACTCATGAAAACAGTTGCTTGACCCCAGAAAATTTTGTTGTGTGGAATAATAGAGGTTATGCAATTGTCTATAAAATATCATATCAGAATGACATTTTTCAGTGTGAGCCTCATTCTGAGATTCCTGCCGCATATTATAAGCCTGATGTGAGAGTATCCATTTTTTTCTTACAAATGTATCATTTTCTGCTACGCATTGAATCAGTTTGCTTTCAATTTGAGGAACCTTCACTGTGGAGACCCCATATCAGCATTTGGTCACTGAATCATTTTGATAATGAGCCTGGTAAACTTTCTCGGAAATGTAGAATACTCAAGGAAGGTGTTTCTTTCATTGACTCTTTTGAGAACTCTACCCAGCTCAAGGGGTTGAATGGTCTAGAGACAGAGTCAACTTCTACTGTGGATAGTGTAAATAATTGTAATGTTAACAAGGGACAGATTGTTTCTTCTTCCATGATCATATCAGATAACCTTATTACTCCCTATGCTGTTGTATATGGTTTTATAAGTGGATTAATAGAGGTTGTAAAATTTGATCCATTTCAGGGCATATGCTTTGATGGTATAAGTTCCAAACCTGAGGAAAAATCATCTTCTTGCAAACAGCACTTCTCAGGGCACACAGGTGCTGTACTTTGTTTGGCAGCTCATCACATGATGGGCAATGCCAAAGGCTGGAGTTTTAATCAGGTTTTGGTGTCTGGAAGCATGGATTGCACGGTTCGTATATGGGATCTTGACACTGGATGTCTTATTATGGTTATGCATCATCATGTGGCTCCAGTGTGCCAAATTATTCTTCCCCCATCTTTGACTGGTCGTCCTTGGAGTGATTGCTTCCTTTCAGTTGGAGAGGACTCGTGTGTTGCTCTTGTTTCTCTTGAGACTCTACGGGTGGAGAGAATGTTTCCTGGTCACATGAACTATCCTTCAAAAGTTGTATGGGATGGAGCAAGAGGATACATCGCTTGTCTCTGCCAAGCACATTCTGGAACATCTGATGCTAGTGATCTTTTATATATTTGGGATGTAAAGACGGGTTGCCGGGAGCGGATCCTACGTGGGACAGCTGCACATTCCATGTTTGATCATTTCTGTAATAGCATTAGCATTAATTCCATATCTGGCACATTGTTGAATGAAAATACATCAGTTTCTTCATTACGTCTTCCAGTAGTTGAATATGGAAACTTCTCTAAGTCCTCATCCGGTATGCCAGGTAACTTGATCACTTCATCTAGGTCATCTCCAAGCATTTCAAATGTGCCTGATTCTAATTCTTCCCAACATCATGTGGGCAAAGCAAATAAAGACAAAGTAAATTCATCTTCTCTGTCTGCCCTCTTGAGTAAGAAGCTTCCAATTAAATGCTCTAGCCCATTCCCCGGTATTGTGGCTTTGAGTTTTGATCTTGCATCATTGATGCTCTCTTATCAGAAGCCTGACTCCATTGCCAATGGAGGTAATGAGCCATTGATTACCAATTCAAAGCTGCAGGGAATTCAGAAACAAGATCCAAACCATCTTAGTCAAGAAACACATGAAGTCCAGACAGATACTATAGAGGGGCAAGATTGGAAGCTATTTGAAGAATATTTACTTCGGTTTAGCTTATCATTTTTACATTTATGGGACGTAGACAACGAGCTTGATAATTTGCTAACAAGAGATATGAAGCTGAGGAAACCGGAAAATTTTGTAGTAGCTTCAGGTCTGCAGGGGGATAGAGGATCTTTGACATTAACATTTCCTGGTCAGAGTGCTATTCTTGAGGTAAGTTGGATGAGTTGTGTTGCATTTTGGGACCTATTTTCTTATCTGCCTCCTTTCAGTATTTCCTGAGACACTAAAAACTACATTTCAGCTCTGGAAATTGTCATCTGAGTTTTCTGCAATGAGGTCACTGATGATGGTATCCCTTGCTCAACGTTTGATTAGCATGTCTCACTCTGGTTCAGCGGCTAGCAGGTATAGTAGCAATTACATAATAAAAAGCACTTCGCAAATCGTTGTACTTTTGTAATGTACTATTCGCAACTTTCAATTGTCATTAACTTTGAAATGTTAATGTTTAGTAGTAATGGCTTTAATTTTACTTATGGAAGAAAGCCAACAAGAAAAAAGGTTATCAATGATTTTTGGGAAGATACTTTGAGTTGAAGCTTTGGAATAATCACATGAAAAGGAACTAATGCAAAGTTATGGTGGCCCAAATCCTTTTTAAGGTTGTTCACAAAATGGAATTAGCTTCTTTTTTTTTTCTTAATATTGATATCGATATTTTAGTGTAGTAGTTAACTTATTTTAGGTTTTACTAGGGGATTCTTGGTATTCTTTGTAGTGCAGCTATCTCTTGTAGGTTTTTCCTGCAACCTACAAAGAATCTCTCACAAAGAAAAAAAATGATGGGAAAGGAAGAGAACTTAAAAAAAAAAAAAAAGAAGAAAATCTTTCAATGCCAAATTAGCATTGCCCCTAGAATGTTTTTTGGTCCTACATTCAACCAACTATTTGTCTAGATATTAAATGAGACAATTGAGTTTTTAATTTCAGTAAAGATGCCAAATAAAAGAATTAGAATATTCTTTGCCATTAGGGTAATTTCAAGCGCAATAAAGTAATTTTACCTGTCTAGTTCTCATGAAGCTAGCAAGAGACATCTCTTGTGAATTAGTCTTTGCCATTAGGGTAAGAAAGTTGCCATGTGATGACAAATGTGTCTCCACCCCCAGCCTAATTCTAGAGTGTTTTGTATTTACTCTTACTTTTCTTGAAAAATTCCCATTCCAACATAATTAGACTCATGACTGAATGTATCTTGTGCAGTTCTTTGGCAGCATTCTATACTCGGAATTTCGTGGACAGATTTCCAGATATGAAGCCACTTTCATTACAGGTTGTAACCTGTTGAATTGCTCCTTTGTTTTTATTTTAGTCTAAACTGATTTTGCTCATGTCCCTGTATTATCATTGTGGGGAGTGGGGAATATGAGATAATTTGGTAATCCATTATACTGCTGAACTTGATTTTAACCAATTAAAATAAATTAATTTTACAGAACTTTTGCTTGGTTGTCTTTCTTTAATTCACAGTTGTGTCTGTGTTTATATGTATATTATTTTCTTTTCTTTTATTTAAATTTAATTGGCAATGAGATGATTTCCTATAATTTACTTTTTTGTGGACAAAGACCAAATGAAATGGAGGGTTTATTTAAGCAATGAGGAGCTGGGTGATACTGTGTGTTTCCCATCTCTTGGGAAACAAGTGGGCTATTTATTTGTGAACTTGTGTTTGAAACACTTAGGTTTTTGTGATTACAATGGCATTCAAGACATTATGACGAATCAACAAATTTTGGGGTAAATGGTTTCATCCGCTTAAAATTTCGTTTCTACTTAATTATTATGCAGAGAAAATGAGACTGAATATTTTAATGCATGTTTTAATAAATTTCAATTCATCATATTTCATATTCTTAATAATGCATTGGGTTGTGTAACTTGTTCTAATAGATGTTCTTTGGCTTGATTAATCTCCCTGCTTTTGCAAGGGTCCACATACAGTCTGTCACTTGATTGCAGACCTAACTCTGTCAAGATATTGGCCCCTTGGCTGTGCCTTCAATCTTTCTTTTTTTTTTTTTTTTGGGTTGTCTATTAATCAATCTTGCTTCTTAGTCAATTTGCATGTTTTTGTAAGGTAAGTTGTTTGATAGAGTGTTTTGTAGCTCATAGACTGCTTATGGCTTGATTTCTTATCTCAAAGTGTAAAAAAGAAAAGAACTACTAATCCAGAAATATAGTTTGATATTGTTGAAAGACAAAAAGTTGTTCTTGGCTGAGATTTTAGTGTGGTGATTTGATGTCAGCAGCACGCCAGTACAGGTTCTTAATTGCTGAAAAAGAGGAGGGAGGGGAACTATGCTTCTAAACTAAGAATTTTAAAAAATTTTTATTGAAATTTCTGTTACATTATGTCCACAATATGTTGACACGAACCTTTTTTAATCATTTTTTTTCTTCCTCTATCTTCCTTTTTTTTTTTTTTTGGATTCCTCATATAATCTCATCCTAATATAAAGCCTAGCTTCGAGGTAAGTTGCTTATGTAAACTTGTAAAGAAATACAATTGGCATTTAACTTATATGCTTCATGTGCGTCTTAGCCCAAAATTTGGCAGTCTAGTTCATACTTCCTCCTGCAGCAAATCATTTACTTTCAATGTTGGATATTTGTTCTTTTAGGACGGTTGGCAGGGTTTATTTGTCATTAAATGGTTTATCAATTAATTAGCACCACACTATTTGTCTTTATAATTTTTTCCCTTCTCTTTTTACAGCTTTTGGTGGCTTTTTGGCAAGCTGACAGTGAACATGTGCGTATGGCAGCACGCTCTTTATTTCATTGCACAGCCTCTCATGCCATTCCACCACCTCTGAGCAATTCAAATGCTACTGAGCCAACCAATATGAGCTCCCTAGCTGGGAGCAGAGGCAATCAACATGGTGAAACAATAGCAGAAAGCAGATCTTTTGAGGCAGAAAAACCAGGAATCTCGCAAACTGAGGAATCCAATATACGTGCATGGCTAGAATCATTTGAAGTGCAAGATTGGATTTCTTGTGTTGGGGGAACAAGTCAAGATGCAATGACATCTCACATTATTGTTGCTGCTGCATTGGCAATCTGGTATCCTAGTCTTGTGAAGCCAAGTCTTCCTACATTAGTTGTTCATCCATTGATGAAGTTGGCTATGGCCATGAATGAGAAGTATAGCTCCACTGCTGCTGAGCTCCTTGCTGAGGGCATGGAGGGTACATGGAAAGAATGCATTGGACCTGAGATACCTCGTTTGATTGGGGATATATATTTCCAAATAGAACTGAGTGGGTCGTCTACCAATTTAGTCGCAGAAATTCCACCTGTATCAATTTCTATTCAACAGTCTTTGGTTGAGATTCTTCTTCCAAGTTTAGCTATGGCTGATATACCTGGTTTTTTAACTGTGGTAGAAAGCCAGATTTGGTCTACTGCATCTGATTCACCCGTCCACTTGGTGTCCCTGATGACTCTCATCAGGGTTATGCGTGGTTCTCCAAGGAACTTGGTTCAATACCTTGACAAGGTTAGTCAAGCAATTCATATTGCTGCTTCTTGGTCCAATTATTCACTGCACTTAATGCTTTGGGTTCACCTATTTAATTTTCTTTTTCTTGTTTGATTTTCATTACAATTACTATTTAAAGGATAACCAGAATTATTAAAATTACAATATTTTATTTTCTTATTCTGGACAAGTGAGAAGATCTTTTTTCTCGAGTGAAATGAAATATTTTCATAAAGTTATATTGGAAGAATAATAGAATGAAAAGAAAGGGATTCTTTGACATTTAATGTTTTTTTCAGGAAATTTCTATTGATGGCTATCACTTCATGCTAAACTACTTTTTTTTTTTGGATCGAACATGCTAAACTACTATTTTATAATGACAAAAATTGTCTGATGGCAAACCATAAGAATACATTTTGGTATATGGTCACACTGAGTTTTGTGATTCTTCTATTTTATGCCCTTACTTGATTCGGTGGTTGGGAGCTGAGGAATTCTCTATTTTGACGAGCCATCTTCTATTTTATCCCCCTTAAGTTTTAATTTCATATTAATTAGGTACCGTGAAATATATAAGCATGAACTTCTGTGACAGTGGGACAGATCTGCAGGTGGTCGACTTCATTTTACAAACCTTAGACCCAAGCAACTCAGTCATGCGGAAGACTTGCTTCCAAAGTTCAATGACAACTTTAAAGGAGGTTATACGTGTGTATCCTATGGTTGCTATGAATGATTCATGGACCAGATTGGCAGTTGGGGATGTGATTGGAGAGATTAACAATCCAAGCATCAGGGTTTATGATATGCAAAGGTAATTAAAATATCAATAGTACAGTCAGAACTCAGAATGGATATAGGTTTATGGGTTGAAAATATATTGCCAGCTTTTCACAGTTGAAGTTGCTACTTGTTTGTGATCTGTCTCACTCATGTACTTGTAAGACTTGCACTGAACTTGTGATTATGTATCATTTATGATGCCCTATATCCGGGGGCAGAACTAGAATCAAAATTGGAAGGGTCAACATAAAACAGACAGGCTCCCAAAACTATATTTAGTTCCTTTCCTAATTGTATCTTAAATAGCTTTTCTTACTATAATTGCATTAAATGGCATATCATTTTCAAACTTACTGATGATTGATGAGAAAACTCATCACCAGACCAGATACTGACAGAAGTACAATGTTGTAAATCATAAATCTTTTGAAATTCATTATCAAATAATTTGATACAATAATTTTAATAGTAAAATTGAGACTAAACATTGCTCTCTATGAACTGGAAATGATAGTGCACTCTTAAACTGAAAAGGCATGTTGAATATCTTGGGTTGTAAAGGGCCCTTGATGATGTAAATCAAATCCTTGTAAAACTTAAGGATTGAATAGACTCAACCAGATATATTTGTGCAGCTGACCCATTTCCCATTTCATATAATTGCAGTATCTTTTTATTCTTGCTTCCACTCCCTATATTGATGTTGTAAATCAAATCCTTGTATAACTTAAGGATTGAATAAACTCAACCAGATATTTTTGCGCAGCTGACCTATTTCCCATTTCATATAATTGCAGTATTTTTTATTCTTGCTTCCACTCCTTATCTCTATGCACACTAAGATACTTCCCTTCTGATGATTGTTATCTAGTTATATTCTTTTTCCCTGGGATAAATGACGAGAGGGTTATTTCTTAATATGAACTGTCTTCATTTTTGGTGCAGCGTGACAATGGTAAAGGTATTGGATGCAAGTGGGCCGCCTGGACTCCCAAGTTTGCTTGCATCACCATCAGAAACAATGCTAACTACCGCTATTTCAGCTCTGAGCTTCTCGCCAGATGGAGAGGTACCCAGTAACCACCAATGATTAAAATACTCTTGAATTCATTATGTTTCTGGATGTGATCCAGTTTGCTGGTTTTGGGTTAGATAACTGCGTAATGAATAGTATGGAGATTTTGTGTCTCTGTTGTGAGCATCTTTGGTTTCTAATTCAGAATCTGAATTGCATTAGGCAGGGTAGACAAACTATATAATTGCATTAAATGTGTGTGCAATTACTTGGCTGTTACTAACATCAGACCATGTTACCATGCTGTTATCGACACAACATTGTAAATAATTGTCTTGAGAAATGTTTGACTAGATATAACAAGAGTACTGGAATAAATGTTTTTCCTCACAGCTTTATGGCTTATTATTATTATTATTATTATTATTATTATTATTTTTATATATTTTACTGATTTTGAGACTTCAGCTTCTAATAGTGCTTCATCTTGCTTGGTTGGATCAATATAAGCTTGATGAGTAAACGAGAAACTATATTTCAAATTTCTTCAATTTTACTAATGGAAACAATCTTTGGGAGAGGCACCCTCTTTTTTCTCAATTTTGTGACCTTTATGTGAGTGGAACCTGGTCCCTTTTCCCAATAAAATGGAGATGTAACTTCACTTCTGATAATTGACCCACTGATCTGCTACTTCTACGTGAAAATTTAGTAGCAAATAGTTATAGATTGATATTACCTTTTTTTAACGTCCGTCATTACATTATTATTAGCTAGAGTTCTGTTCGCCCCCAACCCTCCCCTTTTTAGTTATATGCCAAATGTTTTCTCTTTTTTCCTTTTCCTGTGAATTTGTTTATCCAAGAATTGTTGCTTTTGCAAGAATTTCCAACTAATAATTCTCTCTCATGAGAAGAAATTTAGTTATTGCTGTATGATATCACTGCTTTTATAATGTATTTTGTCACTTTCATCTAGAACTTCTTCGACATTTTCAACTGTAGGGGCTGGTTGCTTTTTCTGAAAATGGGCTGATGATCAGATGGTGGTCATTGGGATCTGTTTGGTGGGAGAAACTAAGCCGGAACTTTGTTCCTGTCCAATGCACCAAACTAATTTTTGTTCCTCCTTGGGAGGGATTCTCTCCTAATTCATCCAGGTCAAGCATAATGGCTAACATATTGGGAGCTGATGGAAAGTTGACGTCTCAGGTTGTCTAATTTTTTGTCTTGTATTGGCACCAAAAATTTCACATTTCACCTTGTTTTTTATGCCAAACTTACTAAGAATTTCAATCTTGGGGTATCGTGGGAGATGTAATTTAGCAAGGTGAGAATAAGAATTCCCCCGAGTTTATTTATAAATTATGCAATGGGAAGATGAAATAAGTTGTCTATATCGGACTCTTGCAGGAAATTTCAATTGTAAAGTTGAAGACCCCTAGTCAACGTAATATACCTTGAGCACATGGTGAAAGCCTAGTAGAAAGTTGGTTTAAAACCACCTCATGCACTATGTTGAATTATTCGAAATACATGAACCTGTATGACAAAAAAAAACACTCCTGCCACCTTGACCTTAGTCCAAATGCCTTGAGATGAAAGCTTTACTAGTTAACATAATCTTGTATTACAGACAACTCCCGAATGTTGATCAGCAATCAAAGTATACCTGCACATACATGGCAGTTAGGGAGAAGAGATTCACGTCATTTAATCATATACCATTACACATAAATTACTTCTGCTTGACACCCATATTTTTGTTTTTGATATTTTGCAGAAGAATGCCAAGGGTTCAGGTCATGGGGACAGTCTAAAACAATTGCTTCATAATCTTGACCTCTCTTATCGACTAGAATGGGTTAGTGAACGGAAAGTACTTCTTTCAAGGCATGGACATGAATTGGGCACTTTTCAGTTGTAAGCGTCCTGTAATAGTGATTCCGAGAAATTCTAAATGAAAGTTCTCATTGGTTTCACGATCTTAGTTGAGGATCTATTAACATATAACGAGACTCTTCAGCGCTTGTGGCAGTTCATGCTAGCAAGAGAGGAATAACCATCTGCTTAGATTTGAGGCTTTAATGGTAGTGCATAGAGTTCAACAACGTCAAACTGCCAAGATACAAATTAGATCGTCTTAGTACGCCTCAAAATAAATCTGGCTTGTATAACTTTTCTCAAGTAATCATGGTCTGCCGTAAGCTATGGTTTTTTTAAGATACGAAGATAAGTGGCAACAGAGTACAGCTTTATATGGCCAAAGGGAAAGAGTACAGTTTATATTAAATTTTTTGTAGATCAGGTATATATTTTATTTTCTGATTTGTGCAGGATTCTTGTGTATTAATTTTGGGAAAATTGTTGTTGAGACTCTGACACTATATTCTAATTTGGAGTCTGACAAAACTAGCATTCTTTTTTCAAAGTTTATCCTTGGAGCATAATTATGTTGATAAAATGATATATGTGGTTAGTGGTTACAACCTCTTTGAGGGAATTAACTTCGTTACTTTTAACAGTCCCGGTTAACATATTGATATAACGCATTGTAATATGGTTTAAAGAATTGAAAGAATTGTTTTTCTCCTCAATAATTTCAAACACAGATCCGTATTAATTGTCAATTACTTTGTGATTTGTGCCAATAGTACCTACATGACAAATTTTGTTCCTCTGTTTTTGCAGTCGACATATATGACTTAGCAGCTTAGCCAGATAACTAGAGAGATCGACCAAATATTTCTCAATGATGCTAGACAGAGAATCGATTATAATTTGGTTAATCGGTAACAGAGAGCAGAAGGTTTAAAAGACAGGAATACAATGGGATTTTTTATTCGACGGTGGAATATAATGGGATTAATAGATCAAAAGGTCGGATATAATTTTTTTTTCAAAAAAAAAAAAGCCGTAATGAATATTACAACTAAAAACAAATATCTAAATGAATAATTGCAATTCCTCTTAAAATACAATAAAACCTTTATAAATTAATAATATTGGGACCATGAAATTGTATTAATTTAGAGAGGTATTAATTAATCAAAAAATTAATTTTATTAATTTAAAGGATTATTTTTCGATTGAATGAATATAAATTTCATTACGTAATATATATATATATATATATATATATATATATATATATATATATATATATATATATATATATATATATATATATATATATATATATATATGTACCATATTTGGTGAGTTAATTTTTTGAAAATTATTATACATATATATTTATAAAAATAAGTGAATGGTATTCATTATTTTTAGTAATTAAATAGGATTCATTGTATTGACTAATTAAATAAAGTTCAATATACATTCAACATATGATAATGAAGAAAACTACTATATAAACATCATAAAAAAATTCTTAAAATCATACTCAACAATGACATCTCTTCTAAAAGGTGTCCAGAAATTTACCATGATTGATCAAATACGTAAAACATTATGTGAGTATAAGAGAGATCACCCCACGTGCACTCAAAAAGATTTATAAAAGTGGCTTGATGAAAAATATCGTTTGTAAGTTAGTCAATATACAATATCAAATACTCTCAAGTGATTATCTAAGTACCTTTTGGCTAACCTAAAAAAAGAGGGGGATACCAAGCGACATAAACTAGCAAAATTTCCAGAAATGCAAAAGGTTGCTTGTGAATGGTTTATCCAATACCAAGATTATGTGAATATAACTGGAGAGCTAATTTTGGAGAAGGCAAAGGAGATGATGAAACTTGTATACCCTCAACAACCTTATGAGTACAACTTTTCTCAAGGTTGGCTTGAGAAGTTCAAGCTAAGATATGGTATCAAGTCATTTCATCGTTTCGTAGAGAGTGATTCAGTTAACACATGGGACATGGAGAAGAAATTGAAGTCTATAAGGGAAAAAAAAATAGACCAATTCCCTATGAAAGATGTTTTTAATATGAATCAAGTTGGTTTGTTTTACATATTACAAGCTGATCATTCTCTTGCAACAAAGCAACTTGAAGGAAGAAAACATACAAAGAAAGGCCTACAATTGTTGCTTGTTGCAATGAGGATGGCTCAAAAAAAATTCCCTAGATTATTAGAAAGTATGCAAGACCACGTTGCTTCAAGAATGCCAACATGAACAACTTGAGTTGCCAATATTGTGCCAACAAAAGAGCATGGGTGACTAATGTGCTTTTTGATGGATATGTTTGTTGGTTGAACTAGAAAATGCATGGTAGAAGAATTTTATTGGTGGTAGATAATTGTTCAGCCCATCCAAGAAATATTGAAGGATTAAGAAATGTTGAGTTTTTTTTTTCTTTTGCCACCTAGCATAACATCACAAATCTAACCATGTGACACTGGGATAACAAGAATGTAACTTGCAAGATGCACTACTACAAAAAATTTTACCGTAAGATATTGGAAGGCTATGAGTTGGGACAATCTGATCTGGAAAAGATGAATGTTTTAGATGTCATATCAATCTTGCAGTCTCAAGTTGGACGATAAATGTTCAACAAAAGACAATAGCAAATTATTTCCAACATTGCAAAATTCATTCGAGGGATGAAGCGGCCTCAAGGATCTTAAATGAAGCAACTTCTGAAGAAGGTATTCATAAGCTTAAGAAAATGATTAATAATTTTGATTACCGTAATAAAATGGATGTCAATCACCTGTTAGATTACTCAGGTGAAAATGATAAATGTTCAGAGGTTCAAAGCTTAGAAGAAATTATGGCTAGTGTCATTGAAAATTCTATTGAGGATGATTTAATACCTTTGGAACCAATCAAGCGACAGGAGCACTCATAATAGCAACAACTCTTTACAATTTTTTTGTTGCAATTCGATAATATGACACCGGGGCTTTTGAATATAATGAGAAATGCTAAAGATGAAATCCACCTAGACTTAAATTTCATGAAAAAACAAACAATAATAAATTTATATTTTACTAAATTGTTCTATTTATGTTTGTAATTTTAGAAAATTATTAATTTATATTGACTGGACTATAGATTTATATAAAAATCTTTCTAAAAATTATTATCTTATTAAGTTATCCAAATTACTAATTTTGTAAATTGACTCAAATTAAAATAAAAATATATTATTTTAGAAAAATTATTAATTTGTCAAATATTAATTTATGGAGTATTAACTGTCATAAATGTTGGCAGTTCTTAGCAAAATAAATTAAAGAATTTATAAGGCATGCAACCTGAGAATTGGGTTCCCTCCAGAGACTGAAGTCTTGAGATGAACATATGAGAGACTAAAAGTCTCTTTGAAAAAAAAATTTTTAACCTTTTTTTTACTTGTTGAATCTGTAGATTTAACGGGTAAGATTTCCTTCCAACAATTCAACAGGGAGGAAATCCATATTCCTCAACTTCTTGGTGCTCAAGGGATTTGGTGTACGGGCTTTTTCATATTTGTACGTAAAATATGTTAATATTCCTATTATTTCTGTTAGTAACTACGTCACAGGCTCATAATCAATTTCAAAGTTCAAATGTTTTTTTACGTGTTGAAACATTGGAATTTGAGCTCAATTAAGATTGCCTCTTCAACTTAATCCACATCCTTTATATTTCATATATATTTAAAATGACCTTTTTTTAATCTTATTTAAATCTTATCTTCTAAACATATTGTAGGATTTTTCTTATATTTAAACGTAAATTTTGTTATATATTTAATTTCTTAGAACGAAACCATGTTCATAGTTTCATACCTAATAACTTAAATGTAATAATATTTTGCATTTCTTATAACAATTGCCATATGAGTAACTTCTGGTTGTCTGACAAGCCTCTTCATCAGGTATTGCAATACACATCAAAGAATGTTATTGTATCCATAATTGTTGGGGTCAGAATAAGAGATTTTCTAGATTCAAATGGCAGGTTCAAGTTCATAACATGGTATTTTATTAATTCATAAGCTTGAATTGGATTGTTAGGCAAGCCGACCAATCGTCTGCAACAACTTGTTTTGCGATTTGGTTGTGTTTAGTAGTTGAAAAGAAGAATAGTGTCTACATAAGAAATCCCAATGGTTTGCAATTCAAGATCATATAAAGGTGTCAAATCTTTATTCTCATATAAAGGTGTCAAATCCCATAAGCCTTAATAGAAGCTCGCCACCTGATTGAAGCTCACCGTACGCTGTGAATCTGTGACAGAACAACTTAAGTTGTTTCTGGTCTGGTTTGCTTCAATTCTTTCTAGTATGTGTGTTGATCATTTAAGCTTCTTTGAGTTCGTTCCTCAAGCAAGTTGAAGTGTTATATTCGGCTCTACTATATGTTCTCCGAAGTTTCCCATTTACTCCCCTGTGATTATGATAATCTTCTCTGGGTAGAATTGTGTTGCTATAGATAATTCTCTCTTAGACATTGATATTGTTTCAAACTAAAAAAGAAACATGAAATTATATTGGTTTCTTTGAACTTGTGTTATTATTTGATGCTAGAATAAAACCAAGAAATATGTAACAAATAGTGGTATGAATATAATAAATTGTAAATATTAAAAGACATGCCAAAGACAATATTTTTAAGCATTGTTGAGATTTATGAATTCGTAGCAGTTAAAAATTATTGCTTAAAATTTGTTAAAAATGTTGTGATCTCTATCGTAACAATTTAAAAGTGTTGCCTAAGATAATAAAAAGTATTGCAATTTTTTATTGTAACAACTTAAAAAGTGTTGCTTAAATAAGATAAAAACTGATGCAAAAGATTAAAAACCCGTTGCAAACAACCGTTACATTTAGAGCATTTACAGTAGTGAGTCTTATTGGAATTCTTCTTGTGAGTTTTATAATGCCACATCAGTTTAAATAACTCCCCACCACTTTAAGCAATTTTTCACTCCAATGATAGACCTCTTAAAAACTCACAAAGGAGTTCCATAATCAACTTTCTACTATTTTAACATTTATTATTTTCTATTAATATTTATTGTGAATTGATTATTTTATTATTACTTTTTATATAAGAATTGGTTCTTCTACAAGAACCGTTCTGGCAGCTAGCGCGATAAACTATAGTGATGAACTAAAATAAGAACCTTTTCTTAAATTTAAGAACTCCTTAAGAACTATCATTATAGATATTCTTACTTTCCAAAACTATTATCTAAGAGTAAAAGCAAAGATAACGAATGCAATGCTTGAAAATGTTATAAAACCGTTGCAAAAAGCAGTCATTGGTTTTTTATTATTTTGCTAACAATTTTTTAACTACATGTACAATAGCATGCCCCAATGAGATTCATAAATTACCACTTGTATATGCCCTTTTCATGCTTCACCTTTCTTCATACAATTTAAGTTCAAATCACAACAGTAAGTGACCTTGCACATAATTAATCATGGGTTACTATTGGGTTCTATTTGTAGCCTGATCTTGTGTGCCTTGGTTAATGGAGTCGCCGCCATGTTGGATGAAGTGCGTATATATATATATATATATGACCATTTGGAGATGCTCTTGCCAAAGAGTGAATTGGAGGGGACATTCTGATGGCAACCTGAAATTGCATAGCTTAACAAATGATAAAAAAATTAGTGTGTACAAGAAATTAATGATAACTACCACGTACTATATATAGGTGTGAATGGACGCAAACTTTTTTTTTGGTTGCAACTATCTATATTTAAAAATTTATTAAATTGAAAGTTTCAACTAATTTAATTTGAGTTAAATAAGATTATAAAGTGTAAAGTTTTTTTTTTATTTACAATATTCAAACTTTATGATCTTTTTATTCCTAGTCTTTTATTTTCTCTACTTTCCAATTTCGACCAGAATCCTATGGTGGAAAGAGGAATTGGCAGAGTTTAAGAGTGGGCGCAGAATCATTTATATGCACACTAGTACTTAGGAAGTAGCTCTCAATCAGTAGATTAGAATGGAAGAGGATCCGCTATAGTACACAGAAGAGTCATGTGCGCTGTTAGTCACGATTTTAATTATGGTTGAAACAATTTTTAGCCATAATTAAAATCATGGCTAACAGTGGGCAATATTCTTGCGCACTGTAGTGGATCAGTGTCTGATTAGGATCACGCCTTGTGATAAATTTATGATTAAAAATAATTAATATTGAGAGAGTTCTTATGAGAAAAAGATGCTTACCTGAGTCCCTTCAAAAATATTCTAGTTGTGACTAGGGTTTGACCAAATTTAAACTCATCATCAGATACTTTAAAAGGTCGTGTGGTGCATGATGAATTGAGCTGAAAGTAGTGTTATTGTTCACATGTGAGCTTCTCAACCCAAGAGACACTGGTAACTACCAAATTTGCCACGAACTCTACCATGGTGCCTTTTTTTTTTTTTTTTGTATTCTCCGACATCCTCAACAGGAATCAAATTAATGGAGTCCTACGTGGCTCCACGCATTTTACGGCCTCTCAAATTGGAGTTTTTGCAAGGACACTTGGCTATATTGACTAACCGATGAGCATCAAGAAAATTTCTCCGTGAATAATTATTGAAGCCATACTTCAAAAAATATAATTATAATTTCTTCTAGACATGTATGAAATTAGATCCCCTCATCAGTAATGCACATATATAATACAATGGGAGAGAGATGGGAATAAAAAGCTATGGGCGTTGTAACACCTAATTTTGTCCATCATGTTTATAATTTCTCCTTTCTTTTTAATAAATAAATAATCAAAAAATATAAAAATATAAAAATATAAAAAAAATAATAACAAAATAACAAAAGGTATGTCAAATGCCTTTTAATATTTATTTTTGATATGCTCACCACATCATCACATGAGAAACTCCACTTTAGCACATGATGAACAACTCACTATCCCACTATCTCACTATCCCACTATCTCATGCATGGAGCCACTCAGCCGAAAAGGAGGGAGCGTGGTGGATAATAAAGAGAGCTTACCAGAGGGGTTAAAAAAAAAAGGTAGAGCGAGGGACTCCAAAGAAGAAGAAATAAAAAGAAAGCGAAGCAAAGAGAAAGAAAGCAAAGCAAAGAGAAAGAGGCGAGCACAGAGTCAGGGAAAGAAATAAGCAGAACATATCAGAGAGAGAAACAGAGACTCACGGTGGGCAAAGCACAGTGACGAAGGTAAGTTTTGAAGGTTTTATATGTTGCCGGTGTTGTATACACATATCAATATATGTTTTATATAATATGTAATACATCTACGTATATTTGTGTTTATGTGTGCGTTTATGTGTTTTCATATATAATGTTTACGCATATCTTATATACACATGTATACACTTGTGCGTTTATGTAATCTCAGATATTAAAAAAAAATTAAAATCCTAATTCAACTTGATTAAATCTTTTTTTTTTAATAAAATTTCAAAAGTCCCAAAAGATATTTTCCTTTAAATTTATTTTCAAAATAATTTCAAAAAATCCAAAGATATTTTTCTTTAATTTCATAGTTGATGATGAGTTGGAAAATTACTGAATTTTCTAGAATAGTGAATTAATCCCTATCTTTAGGGGAAATTTTATTATCCTATCGAGTGATTATTAATCAATGCCGTAGGATAATTAAAAAATATAAAGCATAAATCTTTAATGGGACAAGTTCTCGACTCCGTTGGAATGAATCTGCCCTTATACAAAATGCCCACTACGTGATTGTATAACAATACTGGTGGGAAAACATGCGCGCGCACACACACACACACACACACACACACATATATATATATATATATATATATATATATATATATATATATATATATATATATATATATGTATGTATACGTATATATTTTAATAAAAAAACCAATTCATTGAGTTTTAAATCCTAAAAAAAAAAAACTAAATAAAGTACTCACTATGCGATTGTGTAACAATGCAAGTGAAAAAGAATTTTTACATTTAATATTCATGACGCGATTGTATAACAATGCTCCTAAGTTGAAATCTCTAAAAGTATTCTTTTTAAAAATAAATTCTAAAGACCCAAAAATATTTCTTCAAAAAAAAATATTTTCAAGATTACGAACTACGTGGACTTTGATCCCAACGGTTGGGTACGTAGGCCCTAGGCACCGCCTAGCCAAGTCCGTCTTTGTATATTTTTATTTGTTCTTTTTTCATCTTTTTCTTTGGTGGTTTATAAGGGTAATTTTGAAGTGACTGTTAAATAATTGTATGCTTTCTAAATCAAACGTATAGGGTGCCTAACACCTTTCCTATGTGATTCAACTCCCGAACTCAATTTCTGTTTAATCGCAGACCGTCAAATTATAAGGTTTTTCCAAAGTTTTTTCCTAATAAATAAAATTTTGGTGGCGGCTCCAAATAAAATTGGTTTTCAATTTCGAAAACTAATTTTATAATCATTTTTTCTTTTTCTAAGAAAACGCCGGCCGGTCACATTTCGGGTGTGACAGGCGTAATATACAGTATATGAGATTTGTGTATGGAGTTCACATACTCTCTTCATTTTTTCCTATTGTATACTGTGTTAATTTCTTTAATTTTTTAAAAAATTGAGCAGATTCAAATCTCCAAATCACTACATATATAATACATGATTGTATAATGAATTAATAATTGAGAAATAATTATATTGCATCATATAACTATATGATCCTACCACACCTATAACATCCATTTTAATGAGTGTTTAATAATTCATTAAACAATAAATATCACATGGTACTCAAATATCTCTACACTCATTAACGTCTGTATAATTAAGGGATGAAGCTTCCTTTTTATGCATAGGAGGGTCATATACATAGAAAGAAAAAGAGTCGTTAAATTTTGATCTAACGATTTTCATTCATTTAGTATTTTTTTAATTTTTTTAAAAATAAGTTAAAAAAATTTATAATTATATTCTATATTTTTATTGTATTTATAATTATTGTTAGATCAGTTTGTACTTATAAAATTTTTATTTTAAAAAAATAAAAAATATTGAATAAATAAAAATTATTAAATAATTTAACAATTTTCAACTTCCCTCACCTCACAATTAAGCATGTGGTCATGTGGTGAGGTTGACACCTGATAGATAGACATCTACGTTGGTACCTATTTAGTGGATGATGTGCACATAACTAAGTGGACTACGTACAATAGATATATATGAATTTGATACTTATAAATAAAAAAAAATTAATATTAAAAAATTTTTACATATTTTTAATCTAATTCAACTTGAATTAAATTGACCAAAGCCTAATAGATTTTGTGGATGTTGGTGGTTGAAAAAAAAAAATCCAAATACTTATGTGGGTGCAATTGTTGGAGTTGGCCACCGTGCCAATTTCTAATGAGCAGTTCAATATAATGATGGAACATCTGACTATTAATTCTCACTTCGACCTTTCCACCGACATCATCACTGCTGCATTTCGGCATTTGTCGCTTCACTCTTGCCGAAAGCCAGCCACACCCTAACACTATATATGCATCTTCCCCACTCTCATCAAAGGAATAGCCAACTACGATTTATATATATAGAGATACATAGATAGAAGTAGTGTATTTAGTCAAAAGTGATTTGAGACGTACGAGAGGATAAGATATACATTGTTAGATAATCAATTAATAATTTAAATTAATACGAAATTTATTAACATAAATTTATAATTTTTTTTAATTTTTACATAAATAAATTTTATATTAATCTAAATTTAATTTATAATTTAAAAATAATTATTTTTTTAATATCTACCTTTCGTATTAAATCACTCTTTTCATTCAATATGTCTCTTGTGATATATGTGTAAGATAGATTTACTGTTTGTCTCTAAAAAAAAAGTAATATGCTTGTCTCAGATCTAACGACTCAAATTTTAAATAATAATTTTTTATCTTTTTTTTTAAATATTAAAATTTAGGTCATTAAATCTTAAATCTAACAACTTATAAAGAGATAAGCATATTACTTATCTTTAAAGATAAGTAATAGATCTATTCTCGTGAAAGTGTGTGTGAGATGCATGCGTTACTTCATACTTGTAATAAATTCTTCATATAATAATAACGTCTCTAATACAGAATGAAATATGATTTACTTGTGGGGCTATCAAATATTCATCTCAAGCTATCTAATGCAGCGAAAGTACAGTGCTAATATGTTTGACTTTATCATCAGATTCTTAGCTATTTCACTACAAAAAAAATATAAAATAGCGATGAAATTATTTTGTCTTAAATTTTATTGTTGATTTAAAATTTCATCATTTATTTAAAATTTTGTCTCAAATTAGGTCGATAATCTGTCACAAATTTCTTCTTAAATTATTTGCGATTGAAATTTTATAGACAAATTTGTTTAATCGCTAATCTATTAATGACATAATTCTATTAAACCAGCGACAAATTTTTCAATCATTGATTATTGTATTTTTTGAGGTATTTTAGTCACAATGTACAATTTTCCTTTTACCAGGATTAATCTTCTATTTGTTATTATACGAAATGATGACATGAATAGAAAAGTGACGGTTCGAATACCAACTACTAACATTACTGCAAACGTTGTTACAATACTTTTTCAAAAAGATTTTATTGAAAACGTGAGAAAACATAGAGAAAGCAAGAAAGATTTTTTTAATTTTAACTCTACGACATAGAAGAAATAGGAAATGATCATATAAAACTATTTTACTTATGTTCTTCATGTAGCATTCAAATCGAATGACTTTATGAAATTACGTCGATACTTCCACATATTACGAGTAACGTAAGAGACGTTTCTATTTTTCTCCCGGAGAATCTTTAGAATTACTACTGCTTAGCTTATAATTCGTCTCTGACCATCAAACGAAATGTGAATAACTCGTCCTCCCCTCTTTGAAACAAAGAGTGCTTCTGGTTCTGTCGGTGCTTATTTTCTTGAGGTATTTTAGTCACAATATACAATTTTCCTTTCACCAGGATTAATCTTCTATTAGACGTTTTCACGTCAAATAAGTTAAAGATTACCTGGTGAACGGAAGTTTAAATTAAGGTCCACAATATATATATAAAATAATGGTTAATTAATGAAGACGTATGTATCCCGTTTTCTCATCATATAATACAAAATTGATGTCGTTTTCCCTTACAGTTGGGAAGGATGGGAAGTCGGTGGATTGATGCCCCATATATCTATATCAATAAATATATATATATATATACCCCCACAATTACTACTTGTTAGAGAGCTTTAAGGATCGACGTGTCATCCTAATCCTCAAAAAATCATGTATTTTTTTAAGAAGACTTAGATAAACAATAATAACCACACCCTACTAGTTCAGCATTTTCAACCATTAAATTGGTTAAATTTGCAGAAGTCGTATGTATGGCAAGCCGGTCTTTACGATTGTGTCAAATAGAATACAATATTTTAAATTATATATATATATATATATATATATATTTAAATATATTAATATTTAGGGTGCTTGTAAGTGCTTGTTTGAATTGGCGTTAATATGCATTACACGCACGGTTAGAAGGTTAGACTCGTGTTAGCACCAAAATAGCCTGTGTTTGAATTTACATTACCCATCTGAGCTATAATTGCTTCTTCTCCCATGCTGATATTTGAGTGCAAGCGGTTCATAGTAGCTTATGGGACAATCGATTATAGTTGGTGAGAGTTTATTATTTTTGCAGAATCTTCTACCCTTTTGTATGTATATCTTTCTCTGCATTCGTCTATTCAAAAATTTGAACGAAGCTTGCTTGTTTTCTTTCTTATTGTGTTTCTTGCTGGCCTTGTGTTGCTATCTCTCATTTCCATCATTCAATTGCTGTCTTTCACTTTCATTGTGTCTGTAATTGTCGGTATGTTTTTGTCGCCCTTCCTCTCTGTTCTGAATCATAATGCTCTTTTTAGCTTGGTTTCTCCATGTTCGGCATTGGGAATGACAAGTCACACCCATTCAGCATCTCCTGCACGTCAAAACGTCCCTTGCGACCGTGATCGAGAGAGACAGAGAAGAGAAAGAGTAGTGAGAGAGACTTGCTTGGAAGCCTGACTGAAGAAGCTGCGACTGTGCCTCTGCTCTGCTCTATCTCTACTATGTTCATGGCTTAAGCTTCGACCGTGTGTGGCTTAAGCGTCGACCGTGTGGACTGCGTATGTAGAGGAAGAGGAAGGCTTTTTTTTTTTGCGTGTGTGTGTGTAGAGGAAGAGCAACACTGCATATGGGTTAAGCTTCGACGATTTGGACTGCGTATGGGTTAAGCCATTTTTTTGATTAATATGACAGATAATGATGATTAATAGTTAAATATAAATAATAAAATTGAAATTAATTTTTTTAAGTGATTAATAATTATTTGATTACTAATAGTTAAAAATCAGTCTCAATAATTAAATTTTTATTAAAACATTAATATAATTTATTTTATTATGTTTTTATATGAGAGAAATTAAATAAGGATAAATAAAATAAAATAATATAAAATTTATACCATTTCTAATAATTACATATTTAAAAGTGTTTCTGTTAATTAATATACAAATAAAATTAATTTTTTAAAATTAATTTTTTGATAACAGTTTTCAAATATAAATTAATCACGTTTATACAAAATTAATTCTATTCAAAATTAATTCTACTCAAATTTAAATTTATCCAACAAGTTTTTAAACACCCACCAACAAGAGGGGCGAAAGTTAACTTTTGTTTTTGGGTATAAGAGGAAGTTAAATAGTGCTACTTGTTAGTTGCTATTCAATGTTAACTATCTACTAATTACTTTGAAAAACACTACATACAAGATCACTGGTACCAAAAGACTGCTGTAACAAGGAAGGGGTATCACCTCTCCGTACAAAGAGAAATAGTAATTTCTAGCCCTATGTTTGCATGGTTTTATATTTGGATTCCTCAAACCTCTGAAATTTGATTTTGGACACAAAATCATTTGTTTGGTTTGATTTTCATCTCTCTTTTCAAACTGCATTTTTCTTCTCAAACTCTTCTTCGTGTAAAACAGCATCTAACTTCAATCCAAATACACACTAAATTTATCACCCCCGAAGCAATCATCTAATGCAAATTCTTGGCCAAGTCCGTTGAGTTCGTCCAGGCTTCGAAACCAATCGTCACTCGCTAGTACATCACTCGTGACAGCCTCATCACCAGCACTAGATTCAACCGCATATTCCTGTTTCTTCAAGATCAAGTCCTGGCTTTGCCCACTTGGCATAATCTCATCTTCAATGGAGTCTTCCAAAGGTGTTCTTGGTGAATAGTTTTGAGTAATTTTCGGTGCAACGACATTCAGGTACTTATTCTTGCGGGTGGTGCTAGAGAGTGACTTGTTTCTGCGAGGTGGATGATGGTGATGACTGTGTTCTGCAGTATAGGTAACCATGAAAACTTCTGGATTTAAATGGCATCGTTCCACCTGTTTCCGTGCCAAGCATCCCTTGGAAGTGCTGCATTTGTAGTAGCTTCTGGGGTATGGCGATCCCTTTATTGGTTTCTGCCCATATTTACGCCATGCCCATGTGTCACACAGACCTTCTGCTCTCACGTGCTTCACCACACTCGCCCTCTTGTTCTGGCTTTTCTTGCTGAAACCAAACGATACAACAACAGACATAGTTAATTATATGCCATATTCAACAATTTTGCACTTAATTAAACATGCATAAAGACACATGTCGCTTGAAGCTATAAGATCGAAGGTTTAGCGTGTGTTTGGATTGACTGACGCAGAAACGAGTTCGATAATAGGAAAACATGGTGTCGGAAGAGAGATAAATGCTAAATCATAGAGCTGATTTTGTATCCAAAATCATGATTTGAAATCCAAATGGACTTTGAGAACCTAATAACTCACCTTCTTTTACATTTATATTCTGGCGAGTCTTGTGAATCCTGTGGGGGTGGTTTGACTTCTTGGGGGATAGATAGGGAGCTTGTGGATGTGGTGATGGTCTGTGGAGAAAGAGGGTTCAGAACAGGGTAGAACGGTTTGTAAAGCTCTGCTAATTCATCAAGGACGACCGAAGTGGTTTCTGAGAATTCGGGAAAAGTACTGCACAGAAGATCATCACGATGTTGTTCACAACATAAATGAGGAAAATTAGGCTGTGGGGCTTCAGTTTCGCTGCTGCACCCTCTCACAATAGCTTGCAAATCCCAGTCCATCTAGCATGCAACTTCATTCATGAAGCAAGATCTAGCGGAAAAGGATGATCGGGCTGACTTTGATGAATGTCAGATCCAGATTTGTGAAAAGTAGATGAGCTTTGGGGAAAATGTCAATCGAGGTTTCGTTATTTATATTGAAAAGGGGTGAGCTCATCTTTTTAAATTGAAATAGAATTGGTTTGTTTGTTTTAGTTGGAGCCATTAGAATTGAAAATTTCTCTGGACCTCCAACTAGAAATTACAAAGATGTAAAAAAAATTTAATAATAATTTTTTTTATTCATAAAATTCAAATTCAAAAGTCCAAATCTTTTAGTTGAAGAGAATAAGGCATAAATAATTTATTTAAGTTCTTATAAAAAAAGATATTGTATGAAAAAATTTTATATTATAAATTTATTTTAAATTAAATTATTTAGTGTTTGAATACATACTTAAAAAAATATATTTAAATTATAATTAAAAAAAGAGAAAGATGAATAATTTGATTTTCATAAAATTTCAAATTATGACTGTAAATATATTTTTCTTTTAAAGGTACAAAATAATTTTTTAATTTTGTGAATTTGAAATTTCACTAAAAAATTAGTTTCATAACATAAACTAAAAGAATTTTTTAAAATTAATAAGTTACTTATTTAATTTTATCTAAACACTAATTTTTTTTATAAACATTTATATTAGTGAAAGAAACTCTAATAAACCAGCCTCGTGCACGGAGCCATCTGAATTAATTTATGTGTTGATTGGTTCAAAGTCGAAATTAGAAAACAGCGTTCCCACATGAGTTGACTAAATATAAAAGTCAAGAGGAGTGCAAGTAGCAACGGATATTTTCAGCAATTGGGTGCTCGCTTTGATGATTTCCGATCTGGCTTTTGGGATTGTACGAATAAAGACAAACGATCCAATGTTGGTGAGACTTGGACTTTCAAACGAGTCTAGCCCACACTCGGTTGCGTGCCTATGTTAAGTTGTTTCTTTTTATATAATAAATTGAAAAAAATTAATAATTACATTTGACTTCTTGTGAAATTTACCATACTTTGCGTACAAATACAATACGGCATGTCACGCATGGGTTAAGAGGGTTTACGAAATCACTCTCTACATTTGCAGGTCTTGTGGGACTATGGTTTGTCACATGATCCCCGTTTTAGCATTAATATTTTATCTCTATCTCGTTGCACACCATTTTGCTTTTAATTTGTTAATTTTACCCGTTTTAACGGATAGTGTAATATTAATTGTGAATATCGATTTACGTGATTTAAACTATTTAAGAAAAAAAAAAGGAAACTACATTTTAAAATACTTGTTTTAATCACACGCCTTACCTACGTTAGATCATAAGAATATTTTTAATAGTATAATTTTAATGAGTTGTTTATCGTAAATATAATTGTCACATCACTACTTTTAATTTTAAGTAATTTTTAACTAATTTAAAAAACTCTTCACTCTAATGATTAAGGATGGCAATTATGCCCCAAATGCAAAAGTTCCCGCGCAAGTGAAAAGCGAAAAAAAAATCTCTCCAAAAGCTAAATGGAGAAGGGCCGCAGGGTTCCCGTCTATAAAGGATAGTTTAGTAATTTTACAAAATTACTAAAATACCCTTTATATATATATTAGGAATAATTTAGTAATTTTGTAGTTAAAATTAAAATAATTTTATAATTAAAATCCCTAAACTATTCCTCAATCTTCTTGATCTAATTTCCAAATCCCCTTATTCTATGCTGCCTATTTCTTCATTGCCATTCACCCAATGGCCCCCTACTCTCCCTTGTCGTCGTGCTAGCAGCCCAATTTTCAACCTTCGTCATGCCTTCATCAGTTCCTCCTCCTTGTCGTTGTGGTTAAGCAAAATGTAATTTGTTGGTACTTCTATTCCTAATCCCAAATTCATCCTAACCCTATTTCCTTAGTCATTCTCTTCTCTCTATGTGCTACCGTCTCTCTCGATGTCTTTGTGAGAGTGTTAGTACCCTCGTCGTCGTTTGTTCATGCTCTCGAGCGTCGCCATTATTGTTCGTGGCCTTTGCCCCGTCTCTGTTCATGGCCGCTATCACCATCTCTGTTGGTGGCCTTCTCGTCTCTTAGCCTCTCAGGTACGTATTTCATCTTGAGTCCTCTGAAATTTTGCCCATGTGAATATATGATGCATTGCTCTCAGATTTTGATTTCTAGTTGATGGTACAGTGCTTCCTTATTTTTTGTTCAGCTTTTATACCTTTTGCTCTTTGAGTCTACCATCTCGCCGTCTCTGTAATGGTTTTGGCTTCTTGTCGTGTATTTTTGTGTGTCTTCTTCCTTTTGACTTCGGTCAACCTTGTCTTTCCTTATGTCCTTTATTTCTTTTTTTTTTTTATAATTTTCAAAAAAAATTTCCCAACCTCAAAGGTGGGAGTTAAAATTTTTTCCTAACAAGAATCGGGGGCAAAGACGGGAGCAAAACTGAGGAGGTAGAACTGCCCTACCTAGTTGCCATTCCTACGAATGATGTAATTCTTCTTAAGAACTCACAAATGGTTATCACAAGTAACAATCCATTACTTTAATTAGTGCAAACATATTTAATATTTACTTTTTTATTTTTTTAATTAATTTTGTATTAAGAACCAATTCTTATATAAAAATAGTTCTTACGTGTGACAGTTGTGTTAACGAACTCTAATAATAAAACTTTATAATAACCGATTCTTATTTTTAAGAATCTTTTAAGAATTTCAATTGATTATGTCGTAACCCGCTCTAGACCATATTAAATGTTGAGACTTGAGCCAACAGCTTCTTTGAGTCTAGTCAAAACTTAAATTTTGAAAAGATTAATATTAAATTAAGTAAATTCGTCCAAATACTGCGAAATTGCCAGCAAGACTTTGCAGATTAAAACATCTAAAGTGACATGCCAAATATACATAATTACAAGGATCCTAATATACAAAGTCGGCAAATTTATTATCAGTGAATTCAACATATATAAGTGTGTCTCTATGTGTGTGTGTATAGTCAGAAGATCTGATCCGGCTTGCAAGAGAGATACTTACATACATATATACATGCAAATATATATCTATATATATATATATATATATATATATGCTTTTCCCATGCATGCTGCTGAAGATACTGTGGGGAAGAGAATGGATGTACGGCCAAATTAAGAAAATTTTTAAAAAAAGTAAATATATAAATTGTCTTTAGAAAAATATATTGTTTATTATTTAATTATTAAAATTTAAGTTTTAAATGCGTTCATTTTTATAAATTATAGATTTTGTATAAATTAATTCTTTTATAGAGCTAAATTTTTTATTTATTATGAGGGGCTAACTCAATAACAACATACAATGCTGAATTAATAACATATGAAGACTAAATTGTATATAGTTGAATTTTAAAAAAATAAACAATTGAGACTTATATTTTTCAAACATTAAATTATTGATAAAGTCAAAACTTAAATATTGGGTTTGCTGAAACGCAGGGAAACTGTGGATGCAAATGTAGAAGGAGTTTCAGGAATTAGGACCACCACCACCACTAGGCACTAGGTACCAAGAAAACGTTCCAATTCCACCGTCCTCATGTTCTCCAAGATTGAAGATATTGTACCCATTTTTGGGAGTCAAAGTCTAAAAAACCGGAGACAAATTCCAAAGACTGAAAGTTTACGGTTCTCAGAAATCCGGGTTCAAAATTTACTACCGTTTCGTTCTTTCAATTCTTTCGCCCCTTGGATATTCTTACATATTAATGTTAATTTGTATTATATGTATTAAACTTTAATTACCACTGTATTGAAGTGCCTTTTTCCTATATTAAAATGTTGCCCTCTTTGGATTCTTGCATATTGATGTTGCTTAATTTGCATTACATGTATTAAACATTGGCCGTGTATTCAGCTGTTTTTTTTCAAAACAATTATTTGGTGTCCAAATACCAAATAATGGGTATCGATTAATTCGGAATCGTGTCAGGTAGAATTACAATAGACAGTAAAATTCTTTCTATCAAGTTTTAACGCAACTGTATTTTTAGATACTTGAATTTGAAACTTCTATTTAAGCTGGAACAACTCCTTACTAGTTGATCTATACTCTTGATAGTATCCAACTGGCTTTAATCTTGCTTTTGTACCTTGAAATCAATTTATTTACAGTCAAAGGCTTTAACTCTTATAGTCTTCTGTGGCCAACCTAATTCTTGAACATGGGAAACCAACTAATCTCCTATATATGTGTGTGTGTGTGTGTGTGTGTTTTGGTAATTGGGTTTATATAAAGAAAAGATATACATGAGATATATATTATTTATACGTGATATTTTTAGATAGAAAATATACAGGTGAATTAGAGTATTCTTTACTTTTTTTGTGTAGGGATTATAGATTAAATAAACAAGTTTTGAGTTATTATATCTTTAAGGTAATATATATGTGTATTCATTATATTGAATGATATGGTAAAATTAAACTATGGAAAGAGTAAAATACTCATACCTCAACCAAGTCTAAATTTTCTACTTGTCTTCCAAATATAAACATCATATATGTCTTCTCACAATTGTTGGATTTGAAAAACAAGTAGAAGATCTCAAAGCTACCTCAACCTAGAACCATGTATTTTTATATTTTATTTCTAACCTTTACTTTTTTTTTTTTTGGTATCTTATTTTTTAAGTTTTTACTCCAACATATCTTAAGTTACAGTTTTTTGGGCTATAAAATAATTAAAAAAATAGTTATGTTTGCGAAACAAAGGCAGTCCTAAACAAGTAAGCTTAAATATTTTTATCCTTTTATTTCCTCTTATCGATAGAGATTGATTATATATTTTCATCTATATTAATGTGTGTGCTTTTAAATGTGCTTAATTATATGTTGCCGCCTAGCTAATAAATTCCATCGATATTAATGTGTGTCTTATTAAAATGTGTTAGATATTATTATAAAATATTTAAAAAATTATCTAAAATATAAAAAATAAATGTGTTAATTTCCTATCCTAACCGTTGGTGCCCTTACCTAAGCATTTTTTATCAATTCTTTGGATGGCGTGTGTTTTAAAGTCTCATAAGGATGCATCAGAGGTTTTGTACATTGAGCATATTTTTTATTTTGCAACTATTGTTGTTTATGGTTCTTTATTGTAGCCAAGGGGTAGGAGGAACATGGAAAGCTATAGCCTATATAGTCTTATTTTGGTACAAAAATGGCATGAAAACATATATACGATATATTATGTGTGTGATGTTGTGAACAATGAAAGGTGTGGGTGATTCAAAGTTCTGTTTACTTTTTTGTACAGAGATTTGTAAACCAGTCAGGCAAGTGCTAGGATGTTATATTCTAGTGGTAACACGTTCATGTATATCTTCTATAATGTACAATGTATGACAAAATTAATTTGTAAAAGGTATAAAATTACCTTAAAATAATGAGATTCTCTTGTCTTAGTTCAGAATTATGCATTTTATATTTTATTGCTAACATTCACTTTTTTTTTGTTTTATTCTTATTTTTCATGTTGATACTCCAATAAGATGTACTTAATTATCATATAATGTGCAATATCTATTAAGTTTACAAGGAAAAGTTTACAAGTAAAAGTCATGCAATATCTATTAAGTTTTACATGTAAATTGCTAAAATTGTGTACAATTTGTATGGTTTAAATATTAAGTCCTTATAATTTTAAAAATAAATAAATAAATCCCTATTATTAAAATTACATTAGTATCTAATAAATTTTTGTTAGTCAATTATGAATATCTTAGTAGTTTAATACTTATTTATGTGTTATTTTAATTTTAATAATAACGAAAAATTGTCTTAATTAATAATTAATTGAAAGGGCTTCTCCTTTATAATTTTTAATTAATTATGCAGTTTGATATTATTCATGTGTTATTTTAATAAGAATACACTAAAAATTAAAAGGTCTTATATTACAACTTTTTAATACTATAAAATAAAGAGAAATTTATATTTGCCAAACAAACCGCCTTAACAAGTAAGTTTAGATTTTTTTTTCTTTATGCTTTTATTTCCTCTTATTGATAGAGATTGATGAGTTTATGGTGATAATACATATAGTTGTGGACTATGATTGCACGGAAGTAGAATAGAAGCAGCATCGACGCAAGTTTAGCAGTCCTCACACATGATTTTGTAGTGTCAAAGATATAATGGCATTCATAAGAAGATGTATTTCTCTTTTCTAATTTGACTAACCGTGCTAAGCGGGGGAAAATTTCCTAGTGTGCATATAAAGGTAAAAAACTAAAAATAGTATTTTGGTCCTTTAAGTTTATTTTTAATTTTTTTTTTGTAGTTCTCTATGTATCAAAAGTTTTATATTAATTATTTATAACTTATTATTTGATCCTTTCTTGTTACAATTGTTAGTCTATGTAACAGAATTGACACATCATCTTCTAAATATTTACATAGTCGATTTACATGACTATTAACTGAATATTAGTATTATATGTGTAATTTCCAAAATAGCCAAAACGCTCCCAAAAAAAGACACATGAGAAATGGGAGGAAAGATAAGTGCATTTTTTGAATTACACCTTGGACACTAATATCTGATTAGCAACCATATAAATCAGTGATATCAACATCTACATGATGACATGTCAATTTTATTATATAAATTAACAATTCTAACAAAAAAAAATAATAAAAGTCTTTGAACCATATCTGAAATATAAAGGATAAAAATAAAATATAAAATAAATATAAAAGACCAAAATATCATGCCGAACTAGTATGCAACTATTTCTCAGAAATCCGGGTTCAAAGTTTTGTCCAGTTTCGTTTTTTAAATTCTTTGCTCTGGAAACGGCCTCTCAGATAATGTGTGTAATATATATATATATATATATATATATATATATATATATATATATATATATATATATAGTGTGTGTGTGTGTGTGTGTGTAACACACACACACACACACACATGTATATATAATGATAATGTCAACTTCCAACTATTATGATTTGTGGGGGGAGAATGCAGCTCCTTTAAAGTCCCTTCTAAATCATTTTTAAAATTTTAAAATTCATAATTAGATTCTTAACTCAAACTTTCACATTGAAATAAACGAAATTTTAGGTTTTTTTTTAAATATTGCTAATTTTGAATTACCGCCAGAAAAATTTTCATATATCAAAATGGTTAATATATTGTACTTTTTTAATACAGTGATTATATAAAAAAGTTAAAATGACAATTTAGTTAATATTGTTAACAAATACTCATTTGTTTTGGAATATAAAACTTCAAAATTTTGATCTGTTTTGGTTGTGTTTTTGTGTTTTTGTTTTGAAAACAAGTTTTGTATTTAGAAACTTGTTTTGAAAATAAAAAAACCAAAAAAAAATACATTTGAATGATTTGTTTTGAAAACAATTTAAAACTTAAGAAAACAGAAAGAGTTGCAATAGAACTAATTTTTTTAAAAAAGTTGTAATTACATATATATATATATACACACACCATTAATTAACCTATTTATTTACAGTAATGTCACTACCTATATTTTAGAATATTATTTTAAAAGCATGTGAAAGATGTTCTATTTCTTTTGTTTTAAAAACAATTTTTAAAACAAATTTCATAAAAACAATACATCAAACAAGATTTTTTATTAATTTTTGAAAACAAAATTATTTTTAAAAACATTAAACAAACATACCCTTAATTTCCTGTTTTAATATTTTTTTAAAAAAATTATAAGGAACCCAAAATTTAACAAAAAACTTTGCATTTTTTTTTCAATTTGTTATAATTATAAATTATATTCATGATTTTGCAAGTTGAACTTTTATTCGAACATAAAGTGAGCAGGCTCTGATTCTTTCTTTTACCCCTAATCCTCATGGTGGATTGTACCTTTATGATAAGTGAGAAAACTAATATAAATTTTTTTTATACCTTTGTTATTAAATTTTTTATTTAAAATAATACATGTTAAAATTTTATTAAAAAATCAATTAAACAATGATCAGATATAAATAATATAAAGTTATTTTTTAAAAATAATATATTTATAGTATTTTAATTAAAAAATCTTACATTTATTACATTCTAAATAGAAAATTTAACAACAAACATATAAACAACTTTAGCTAAGTTTTTTCAGTCGATAATATATGCTTACTGGTGTCTAGCGTCCATGTTCTTTATTTTTATCCCGTTCATGTATATTAATTTGTTCGCGTACACTTTATCCTTAATGGAGCTATACATCCTAATTTAATTTAGATCTCGATGGGCTATTTTCTCTCTTCAAAATCCTTCTTCTTCGAAGTTGTAATTTTTTTTTTCCACAAAAAAATATATTCCACTTTAATTTGAGCTCTTTATATTTGTTTTTTTAACTTTATATATATATATATATATATATATATAGAGAGAGAGAGAGAGAGAGAGAGAGAGAGAGAGAGAGAGAGAGAGAGAGAGAAAGATATGATGACACTCTTTAAAATCGATGTATTTATCATGTGGGAAATTTAAACCCAGTTAACTTAATTAGGATATATTTTAATTTTAGTAATTATTAGTTCCATAGATATATAAATGACTATTTGAGATATATATCAAATTTCATTAATTAATTAGAGTTAATAGTTTCAGACAGAAACAGAAATAGTGGTACATTTTTTTTATATGTATTTCTGTTTTTTGACCCCCAAAAAAAAAAAAGAAATAGTGTTAATAGAAGCTTTTGTTTCCGTATCGGTGGTGAATTAAGAAGGGAGTATTAGTGAAACGGTGGTCGTTTAGATGTCTCCCTAAAGTTCAGTTAGATTGGCCACTCTGCGTTCTCAGGCATTGCGCGCCAATTATACTGAAGTCGGAGCATTCAGATTTCTCTGAAAAGTGTAATCATGGAAGATCTTCGGAATTCGAAGCTGAAGTTCTTCTCCGATCAAGATCTCTGTTACGCCGATATTCTTCCTCCTGCTCAGGTAATAGTCTTAATCACCTATAATCCTTTTTTTCTTTTCATTTGGAGAAGTTCAAATGGCCAAGTTCCGATTGATGCAGGCCCGAGCAAGAATCGAAGTGTCAGTGCTCAATTTCCTCAGAATGTTGAATACGTCTAACCCTGCAATCTCAGATTTGCCTCTGGTATCATCTTCTCTATGTTTTCTATGTGAATTTGTTTTTATTCCTGTGGATTCTCCGATCAATGTCTGAAGGTTTATGTCTTCTTATGGTATGATAAGCTTAAGTCGCTGTAAAATTTCGAACCATTTGAGACTGTTCACTGTCTCGGTTATCAAATTGAAAATGGAGGAAGTTAAAATTACGATATGGCTAAATACATACACACCTTGTTTCTACTTTACACTCAGGGATTTGGAAGTTTAATTTCTTTTAGTTCCATATTTTGTAATAGTTTGCTTGCTTCCTCATCCACCAAACAAAGAAATATTGTATTTTGAATGACAAACAAATATACAGGTTGAGAGAAAATCGAGCAATAGAAGAGTAAACCATGGCCTGTTGACAGAGCTATCATGGGTTTTCCTCTCCCATTCCGTGGCTACGAGGTCTTTAATGAGATCTAATGCTGTAAAGGCCTTTGTTAGGGGTACAATATCTTATTTTTCTTAGCCGTTTATTTTCTTGGAGAAATTTTTACATTGGAGAAGTTCCGGTGTTAGATATGAATTTTCTTCTGCCTTTGTAGTGTGGAAGGTAATGGAGATGTGCTATCAGATACTGCTTCAGGAAAAGCGTGTCACCCAGAGGGAGCTTTACTACAAGTTGCTTTGTAATTCGCCGGATCTTTTCCCATCACAAACGGATGTAAACAGGACAATTCAAGGTAATCAGTTGATTCAAGTTCCAATTGTTCTATGTACTTGATGAATGGAAATACCTATGTGAATATGTCATGAACAGATGTTGTAGCATTGCTTAGGTGCAGCCGCTATAGTCTTGGAGTCATGGCATCGAGTCGAGGACTCGTAGCAGGCCGCCTGATTTTTCAGGTATCCCATGATATTCGCTTATGGATATGTGTATTCCATTCTTGGGTGAAACGTTGAGGGTCTTGTATTGGGAGTAATGGGATGTTCCGCGTCAATGTTCGATGAAACAATGCAATTACTGCTTGCTCCACATTTCCATTATACATGTATACTGTATAGGAACCAGGCAAAGAGATTGTGGATTGCTCTGTATGTGGATCTTCCGGGCATGCAATTTCTGGTGACCTGAATATGTTACAGAACTTCGTATTAAAGGCAGATGCACGGTACATTATAATTGTGGAAAAGGTGAGATTCTTATCGGTACTTTGTACTCATATTTCTCAGAAAAACCTACCAATTAAGTCATGGTATTTTAATTGTTTTTGGTGTGTTTTTCCAAGGAAAAATAATCGATTCTAATACTTTTAGTCAATTTGTTTCTGTTTAGCATGCGATATTCCAGCGGCTTACAGAGGATCGTATTTTTCATCAAATACCAAGCATTCTTATCACCGCTAAAGGTTACCCGGATATCGCCACCAGGTACCGCACATCAGTTTGCAGGGTCCGATGGTTCTAGAAGTGCCTTATTCGTAGCACACCACGTACATTACACTACCAGTTAGCTACTGCTTTAAACTCCTAAAATTCTGAAGTTCAAATGCAGGTGTCTTCTTCATCGACTCAGCCTGGCTTTTCCATACTTGCCAATTTTAGCTTTGGTCGACTGGTATGATGGCTTCTTTTTACCTTTGAGGTTTGGAAATTAAGACATTCTCTTTAGTCCATAAAGAAAGAAATTCCACCGTTTCCTTTCAATCCCTTCTTACTATGCCACTTTTCATTCCATGTTCGTTCATGTTCACTCTTAAATTATGAAAGGAATCCGGCTGGATTAGCTATTCTTTGCACCTTCAAATATGGAAGTATAGGGATGGGCCTTGAGGCATACAGATACGGTAATTCAGAGGTCCCTATGTCGTTATGGATACATGCAATAACATGGTGTGTAATGTATCTCTGCTAAATGTTTATTTGCACGATATAGCTTGCAACGTGAAGTGGTTAGGACTGCGAGGTGACGATCTCCATCTGCTGCCTGAACAATCTCTGCTTCCATTGAAGCAAAAGGACTTGCAAATTGCTAAAAGCTTGATGTCCTCGGAAATCTTGCAGGTAAACTACCCAGCACCTAAGAATGTAGCTTGTTTGTTGTTATATTTTACTAGTTATCCCTTGACAGGGTTTGAGCACATGTTCCTGAACTCTTAACAAAGTGAAACGCCACCAAGGGAGTAATTCAATCACAATAGTACCAAGAAAGGAAAAATAAAAGAAAAAAATGAATGAAAATAAAAGTGATATATTTTATTAAAATATCTCAATTTAAAAAAAAAGAGAAAAGAAAAAAGACTTTGTAGTTTGAAGATCCAGATCTTCTGTTTGAAATTTTTGTACTTGAAGTTTTAACAACAATTTTAACTATTGCTAATTAGCAACATTTAACATCCCTCTTTTTTTTTTTTTTTTCAAACAAAATCCGCACCCATAGTTTGAAGAAGATAATTTGAACAATTCATCTCACACCCCACCAAACATGTTAAAAATAATGTTCTACAGGAAAATTATAGGGAAGAATTGGCTTTAATGATTCAGCGAGGTAGGAGAGCAGAAATCGAGGCGCTACACTTTCATGGCTACGATTATTTGGGAAAGTACTTGGCCCAAAAAATTGTACGGTCTAATTATATATGATTTTTTTTTTGGCCAATAATTCAATTATATATGATTATACTCGAATGTTATGTCAAAACCCATAAAATAGAGGGTACAATCATATAACAAAGCGTATACAATTATACTGCCACTCGCACCATATAATGATTGCTCGATGCCAACATTTAAGCATATTTAGTTCAGTGATGATTCAACTGCTTAACCGACAAGTGATTTATTTACTTTCCGGTTCATCATGTACAATACAAAGTTGGTGCTCATGTAGCATGCCCAAGCTAACAGTAACCAAACGTATAATACATAGGACTTTTGCACCTTTGTTAAGACATGCAATTGAGTTCTCTAAACCATACACTTACGTTCTATATCAAAAATTAGTTTATCTTGATTAAAGAATTTAATAATAAAAATATAAACAAAATTACACTTTCTGCTAATATTTATCTTAAAAGAATCAAACGACAGACAATTTGAACTTTTCAATTGAAGACAAATTATGTTTCAGTAAAAATAATATGAATAAAAAAGGGGCTCCAATTAACATGTCAAACTTCTATGAACAAATAATAAGCAAATGATGTTGATCACTACATCGATAATCCAGGATATACAAGCAGTTGACAGATTTTGGACTAAGGAAAAAGATTATAAGCAAATGACTTATTAAAATAATTCTCAGTCTATTACAAAATTCCTTCACATGGCTATGTAATATAATTTAATCTCCTAGCTACAACCTACAGTAGCACATAAAATCATCGTATCAACCCCCTCTCCCCAAACCAAAAAAAAAAAAAAAGAGGAAAAGAAAACAAATAAAACCCTCAAAAGTAAATGAAAATTTAATAGGGAAAAAAACATAAAGAGGTATAGAATTCTGCAAAATTGAATATTCAGCACCTCTTTGATGCCAATCTCACTCTTCTTCCTTCAATACAAAACTTTCGGCTCCCTTCTAGCTGCAAATGGAATTAAAAGAAAGTCATAACATTGCAGAACGTCCACATACGAACCACGCACAAAGCAATGCCCAAATTATTCAACCAGGCAAATACATCCAAACACACTTCAATTAACTAAATGACAAACTCCACCTCTTGACACAATTCACCAATTCACCTACCTCGCAATGCTACACGTCATGCAATTCAAAAAACACCTCATGCTTTAAATGAGTAATGACAACTGCACATGCAAATGTGCCATGGCGTGCCAGATAGGAGTGAAAATGCCATGTCCAAATACATTTTCACTCAAATCCAGCATAGTCTAAACCTCCAATAACTTATGTTCTATGACCTTAATATGAAATGCGCATACCCAGGATAAACAGGTAGTTGTCAAGTTAAATAGTTGTTCTTCCACTAAATAATTTATCTTGAAAAGATTATGATTAAGAAATCATCAGTTCTCCACAATCCCAAATATATCTTTTCCCAAGCTTTACCATACAAGAGAAACCAAAGCTACCAGTAGATGCGTCAAACAAAAATTATTTAAATCAGAATAGGTAGAGAGGAGAGTAATTGCATTTCCTTCCAAATAAAAGTTGAGAGAACTGTTAAATAGCGATTTGAAATTAGACAACTATACCTTTTGCTTCAAGTAAGCAACGGCATCTCTATTTGAAGAAAAATCGGAAAAAACAGAAGATGAATGTTCATCTATAAGAACTTTAAGCTGTTTCAGTTTCAATGATTCTCCAGGCACCTGGAATTAAGCCCCTAATCAGTGATGAAAATAATTTTCAACTCATTAAAAAATTTGAACAGAAATAGCTCACCCTGCGTAAAATCTGTTTGCACAGCTTTTTCAGCTTCACTCTAGACTCATCAGTCTTTTCTTCTTTAATCAAGTCATGTGTTTGCTTTTCTTCAGAGCCAACATCAGCAGAATCTTCATCATCACTATCACTAAATGATGTCTTCTTACCCTCAAAATAGCAGCCAGCAACTTTTTTGGGCCTGTCCTTGATGCCCAATCCTTGCTTTCCAGTTGTGGATTTTCCCTGACAACATGACATCATCACACATCGACTATTAGAAAATTTATGTTTGGCTATGTAATTCATATAGAACATAACTCTGGGAATTCAGATATCAGTCAGGCCTCACCAGCAACTATAAGTTTATATAACTAACATTACGTATGAACATACTGCCTTTGCCACTTAATGAAATAGTACAGTATATAGCAAATTAGCAAAACCAGGTGAGAAGATATGCCCCATACTTGGACCAGGTTGTAGAGATTCTCTTGATCATCTTCATGAAATGCAGTTCTCTCTGTACTACTTTTAGTGTTTTCAGATGTGTGAGACTTTTTCCTTCTCGATTCCGCACCAAGAAGCCCACCAGAGACAAACCCAAGCTTATAGCCCCACCACTCTGGAGGGATATTGCAATCTTTGCTTTCTGTGGCCATGCAATATCAACAGATTGAGAGGACTATAAAGAAATGCTTCCTTTCCAGGCCAGCAGTACATATTGCATCAGAACGAGAAAATACACTAGTGAAACATTAACAAGGCTTCCACTATTAGGACCATTCTGTTAAACATATATTTAATTTTTATTTCCTCATTATACAGTACATAGAAGAGATCCAGATAGCATTAGAACCGAACACTAGCAGTCAGCAGATAGGTGGAGCATGGGAAAATACTGCAAAGTGCAAGAATATTGGCAAGCCATACCTAAAAAGAAAAATCATGAAATAATGCATTACACACACTCGATACAAGTAAAATATGATTAGTTTTTCCTTCACATCAGAGCTAAAGAATTTCTAATGCATATATTCAACTATTTCAAAAACAGCATACAGAACAAGAAAATAAAAGAGGCTTTCACAAGATCCAACAAAGCATAGAAATTAAAGCCAAAAAAATAAATAGTATCGCAATTAATGATATACGTAGCACAAGGATTTCGCTGCAATTATAGATTATACCTTCACCTTCGAAATCTTGACTGTCAGATGTCTTTAACAAGTCCAGCTCACCATCAGAATTATCATTACACTCACCCTTTTTAACCTGTCACAGACATAATGGAAGTAACAGAAGTTAACACCCTGTGACTAGATTATACACACACAAAAAAAAGGAACTAAGTATGAATAATGAGGATTCAGTTAACAAGATTCATTCTTGAAAGGAATGGATGATGAAAAACATAAGACCATGTCTTACAAGGGGCAACTGGTTTCAAGAATATGAGCTTTTATTGAAAGTGATATAAGCTTTAATTTTTTCCAAATAAAAGACACACAAGGGGCGACTAGATTTCAAGAAACCCATTCTTGTGCTAATGGGTTTTAAGGACATTAGAATTCCCTGGCCAATTTCTGTCAATTAAATACAATACAATAATTCGTATGCACTCTCTGGAATGAATAGACTTAGAGTTGGAACACATCTCATATTGTATATCTTTGTCAACTAGTAAAATCAATTCAAAGAATACCAAATACCTGTAGGGTTTATTAAATCCATTGCCAAAATAAAGAAAACAGACGTGTAAAGTTCACAATTCATTAAATCAAAGCAACGGAAAGAGATCTGTTGATACAATAATCCATAAATCACCAAATTGTAGTAAATAAAATAGCCACAGGTAGCATGCATCATTTACGTGGTTTCATACTTAGAAGCTAACATCAAAACTCAATGCCATTTCCACTAATTTCAAGTTGGTATTCATCGACTTTGGTGAATTAAGCACCTAATTACAAATGGAACATAAACACATTCATGGATTGCACTTCTTTTATGAAACTGCAAAGTATAAAGCATAGCATGATGTACAATATTTAGTTCAAAAAGAAATTCAATATTTATTGCACCATATTTGTGGCTATGCAGCATGCCCCTTCCCCACAAAACAAAAAGTGCAATTGCAACAGATTCTATGAAACATCAATTTAATGGCTTATCTGGTTCAGAACTCACAAGAATCCCTGCAAGATCCTTTAGAGAATATTCTGAGACAAGCTTTCCTCTCTCTCTCCTCTTGTATCTGAAAATCAGAATAATCATGTAATATTATTTAAATGATTAGAAGTGAACAAACTAAGATAAATTTTACATATTTAAAGAAAGTACACAGACCTTCCTTGTGGTCTAGTAGCTTTTGAAACTGTATCCGAATGATCACCAACAACACTAATCTCAGTTTCGACCTTAGTGGTTTTTTTCTCTATGCCTGTGATATTACATAGAAACAATAATCATGATATAATGTGACAAAAGAGGAAAACTAGCTGAACGTCATTGCTGTATACCTGTGTCCTTGGATTGGACTGCTTGCTGCAAATTACACCCACCAAAAAAAAAACTTCAGTGATTTGAAAAAAACAAGTATTGAGTAAATATCACAGTTAATAAAGAAATGTCAAGTGAGACATACCACTTTCAACCTCTTTAGAATATTATCAAATTGCGTAGTATCAAATGCCCAGTTGTTTGGCTTATCTACACCGATACCTATAACAACAATACGAAAGATAAGCTATGCCAAATGTCTATAGAATTCACGAGTTCATTGATCCACCGTTTGGTCGCCAAGAAAGTAGGAATAAACCAGCAGCATTATTATGTAAGCAATTAACATAAAAAAAGGCATCAGTAAAAATTACTAGACGTAAATAGATGAATATACCAACAGTGTCCTGCTTGTTTTGGACTCTAACATATCCTTTGATCCCCTGCTTGTCCTTGCCTAGACCTTCTCCTTCTTCCCAGCCCTGAATGTAAGAAAACAGTTAAACAAATCGAACAAGGAAAAAGATATAAGACGAACAAAGAGAGGCACCATTTGCTTCATGAGGCGGAAAGCAGCAGACTGCCTGGCGACACCGACGTAGCAAACCGGGGATTCAGGTGCCGCCATGGCTCCTGGTGCTGGTGCTGATGTTACTCTTCCTTCCACTTCCTTCGTATGCCGCCTGATGCGACTGGTTTTCCCTTCCAATGTTGTACGTGAAAATGAGGTTAGAGAAGTCACGAAGTGCAAAGTAGAAACTAGAAACCATTGCTACTGTTTTAGGGTTTTCGGGAAGAAAGCTAGCGTATCGTTCGGCCGTAGGTGGAATTCTTACGATCTACCGTTCATCTATTAATGAACGGATCTGATTGATTCCACCTGGTTATATCAATAGTATTAAGCCCGGCCCAATGGGCTGGATCCAGCCATGCATACCCAAGCAAAACAACTCATGCAAACTTGTGTGTAAATCTGAGCCCAGCCCAAAATTGTATGTTCTTTTGTTGGTGGACAACTATTTTCCTTCCCAAAAAAAAAAGACTATTTTTTAATATAAAATAAAAACTTTTGTCACTTGCATCTCCAAATCCCCACTCGTGATAAAATTAGTTGCCTTTTTTAATTATTATTAAAACCACCACTGCTGTTATTATTTTTATTGTATATAAATTTAATATTTTACCTAGAGACAAGTATTCTTTTATTTATATTTTGGCTGATTATAAATCTGTATTTATGAAAGTAAAAAAGGAGAAAAATATTAAGATAAACTAATGTTGCGACCCGTATGATATACGAGTAAATCACAACTTTAAAAATTTTCATAACTTATAAAAATTAATAATAATTACAATTGATTTATACGAAACTTATGAGTTATAACATATATTTTTTAAACATAAATATTCTAAATTGATTTATCAGTTTCATAATAAAATATATTTTACCTGCTCAAACTTTGATTTGAATTTATTTATTTATTTAATAGAATAAATTTAAATGAATAAAATAGGTAAATTTGTTAGTTTGTAGATTATTTGTTATTTGTTATAAATTATTTGTTGCACAGATTGTTGATTGATTGAATATTGATTCCATTTTTACTTTTGAATTCGTCTTTTTTTGTTTCAATCGGATCCAAAAAAGAAAAACACTGAACGTTGTTGTTACGTTTAGATTGAATCTTCAGGTCTCAGATTTCATTTTCCAAGAATTTGATTTTCATTTCTTTCTTTAGTCAAAGTATTATGATTTAAAGATTCATATCTCAAACTTTAATTTTTATTAAATTAAGAACTACTTTAGACAGAAATAAAAATAAATTCAAATAAAGCAAAATTTTTAATTCACATATCAATTCCACAATCAAGTTTATTTTACCTACTAAAAAAAATCATTTAAGACACTATAGTGGTCAAATAATAAAGGTAATTGTTTTTCAATTTTAATTCAAATCATTTAAATCAATTCAAATCAAATAATTAATATTATGTGATTTCATTAATTTACTAAATTTATTAATTTATCTAATTTATTTATTCATTCAAATCAAATAAAATAATGAAATTGACTAATTATCAATTTCACTAATTTCACTAATTAATAATTATGATAATATATTCTGATAAAAATATATTTTGCTATTCACTTTAACAATAACCCACATAATATATTAAATATATTGGGACTCATATAATATGACAATAATACTATAATTTATAAATTTGTAAAACTTATCAAACTTATAAGTTATGACATATAACATTAAACATAAATATTATGATATAAATTTTGATTATTTATACAAATATAAATTATAATTTTTAATATAAAATTTATAATAATATATGACTATATTATATTATGATATAAAATAGGTTATCAAATAGAATAAAATAATGAGACGTATGTATAATCAATAAAAAGTTTTTAATTTAAATTTTTTTACAAAAAAATAATAATCAAATTAAAAATGTTCTAGGATAATTAACTGTAAAGAAATTTTATATGTTTGATCAAGAATTGATGTCAATATTCCTTGATACTCGTGTATGTATATTTCAGCAATTTATTATGTATATATTTCAATTCAAATAAACTTAAATCAAATAATAAAGATAATTATTTTGAATTTTAATTCAAATCAAATAATTTATTTAATGTGATATCATTAATTATGTTACAATGGTCAAATAATAAAGGTAATTTTTTTTAGTTTCAATTCAAATCATTTCAATAAATTCAAATCAAATAATTAATATTATGTGATGTTATTAAGTTACCAAATTTATTAATTTACCTAAAAAAAGAAATAATGACACGTGTATCAGTTTCTAATTCAAGGTTTACACTACCTCACAGTTTTGATAATGTAATTGTAAAACATAATTTCAGAGATACTGTGTGTAACAGTGTAACACAAGGTTCAAGTTTATATGAGATTAATTGTACAAGAAAAATATACTTTGAAAGTCATATAGAAAAAAATATTAAGATCTGATAAGATGAAAGTTTACATACATTGAAAAGTTCAAAGGGACTACATTGACAATAGGCACCACTCTTCTTACTATTGTTAACAGGGAAAGCACATGCATTTGAGATATATGGGAAAACAAGTTTGTATTTTGGGATAAGAATTACTACAATTTGGAAGAAGATAAATGTGAGTCTCTGAGAAGCTCATGCAAATGTGAAAAAAAAAAGTTCATGAAGTAAGAATACATGTTACAAATATAAATTTTATAAAACGTATAAGAGAAGTGATTATATACTTACCACACAAATCAAAAGAACATACCAATGTCATAATTATAGAAAAGTTAATACCTTTGAGCTTTTTCTTGTAAGAAAATTTGCACTTTTTAAAGGAAACAAATTGTTGTAGTAATAGGCATGAAAATTAAGCGAATAGTCTACCAGAGTTACAAAGGAACACAACGCTAGAAAAATAGTGCTAGTTCGTTGGACCATGATCTTCTTCTTCGATTAAAAAAAAAAGGTGGCAGGAAAATAGTGCCAATCCATTGTATCATGATCCTCTTCTTTGAGATATACATATATGGATATAAAAAAAAAAGAATTGAAGAAACATACCTAAAGAAAAAAAAAAAGGCTAGAACTTTAAGAAGTCATATCACCAAGTGTTGGTTGGGTCGCCGATCAACATGAAGAGGTGATCAAATGACGAAAAATGAACACCAAGAACGTTGTCGAGTGGCACTAGTGGATTCAGAAAAGATAAATGGACATGCATGATAGAGAACAAGACTCTGTAGTTTATCACTTCTAAAGATAGATATATATATCAATTAATTATTTGATTATTTGTATATAATAAATGTTAATTTACTGAATGACAACATATTATATTTCAATTGAAAAGTTAACCTGATTTATCAATTATATAGCAATTATATAGTAATTTACCCTAATTTTTCAAATTTATTTAATATGATTATATAACAATTATATACTAATTATATAGCAATTTACCCTAATTTCTTCAAATTCATTTAATGTGATATGATTAATTTACCTAATTTATTCATTAAATTTATTCTATTATACATAATTTAATGACCTATTCGTAATTAATGCCTTAGAGTGGAATTGTTTTAGTCTATTACATCGACATCATTGCATAATTAAGAGAATTAAGATATTTCAATCAAATTATACAATTGTTTTTTTTATTTCGATGTTGTGAGAGAATGATCAATAGAATATTATCGGAGGTTTTACTCTTTCAGAGAGTTTTTTTTAATTAAATCCACATACAGAAATTGTACAATCTGTTATATATATTACAGTCATGCTTAACCAATAAATTATTGCGAGCTGTTTGTGAGAATTCATACTCATTTTGTATAAATGGTACATTTTTTTTAAGTAAAATGTCAATAAAACTTGCTTGGATAATAAACCTATCTTATCAAATCCAAAAATCAGTTAGTTAAATTGTAGTTCAAATGGAGATGGTATGAGTCAATAACAATAAAAACAATGATGTATTCCTTATTCTACTCTTTTTTTTTTTTTTCACTTATCACTTTTTAGACCATGCCTTTATATCTAAATTGTTTTTTTGTTTTTTAAAAAAGGATACAAATGAGAAGAGAAATTTTATTTAACAAAATTTTCTTAAGCTTATTTATCATCAAATTCCCTCATTTATAAACTGATCAAAAAAGAAGGGTGATATGGTGATATCAATGTTAGTTCAAATATTTTAAAACATTTTTTTTTCTCAATACAATTTTGAATTTGTGCCTTATAAATTCAGAATTAATATTGAGAGAATATTATATATTTTTTATGGTGTAATCTAACTTAAAATAGATGAATTAAAATTTAATAAGATCATGTTTAGTTGCTAAAATTGAAGCAAGAGAATTAAAATGGGAATGGGAATTAGAATCTCATTCCCATTCTCATGCTTGATTGAGCACGAATTCTTTTTCCATGTTTGGTTATAAGAATTTGTGTTTGAATGAAAATGAATTGTGAAAAAAATACTATAATACTCATGAATGCAAAAAATTATATAAATACTAGTATGTAGGCCCATATAATGTACCAGATGCTACAATAATAATCAGCAATAAATTCAACAATGTTAAGTAAATATTTTTTAATATATATGTAATATTTGTCATTAATGAAAATATTATACATTATTGAAAATTTCTTTATACGCTACATTTATGGTAACACTTGAACATTTATTTTTCTTATCAAGAACTAATATCTTTAAACTTCTTCTACTTCAAACTCTGGGAATAGCAACATATAGTTGTCTACGAGAGAATACCGACACAAAAAGTATAAACGTACCAAATATATTAGATTAAGACATAAATATAAAAGCAAGAGAATTAGAAAGTTTAACCCTTTAGCACATATCAAACCCCATGTACAAAACCTCAGAAACTGCATAAAGTCAATCCTTAGGAATCTAAAGAGACAAACAAAACATTTCATATTCTAATTAATAATTTCAAAAGGTCAACTTAATCACAATATTGAGCATTTAGCAAATGTGGTATGAATGCAGCAACACTGTCATACCAATAAAAGTCATGTTCTGCAAACTGGTTCACCCACTTCATCATTCTTGTCACATCCCAAAACTTACATGTGATATAAACATAAAATACTTAGGGTGTACCTGCGTGGTATCCCATAATCTCTGTGAACATTCTTAATTATCCATAATTATGTGAATCATAAATATTCCAAGAAAGATATTTTGTATACATATTCAGAAAATGTTCAACCTTCAAACACTATACAGTACTATACAACCTCTCAAGCCTAGGTGGCCTACTAGATTACAGAGCGTTTCCTAATCCTTACCAATTGTTTACCAGACAAAAATGGAGTATATCCTTAAAGGCTATAAATTCTTCTCCTCAACCACTGTATCTGAAAAGATAATCATGGAGAGTGTGAGTTTATCATAACTCAGTGAGTAAACAACTGTACATGAAAATATCATAAGCACAAACACCACATTTACTAATACAATCAATCTATTATTTATTATAAATAATTATAGTATTACGCTTGTCTGAATTTGCGTATGATTTCTTGGGTGATCAATCCCTCAATCACTTTGCATTATATGCCATAGATACTTGCACTGAGTGACTTGGGAATTCAACCCTCAAACTCTTGGTGCATAAGTTTTCACAGTTATACACCGAGTAGTATGGGACTCTAACCCTTTCAAACTCGTGCATAGGTTTTCACATTTATACACCGAGTAGTATGGGACTCTAACCCTTTCAAACTCGTGCATAGGTTTTCACATTTATACACCGAGTAGTATGAGACTCTAACCCTTTCAAACTCGTGTATTAGATCTCGTAGATCTTTTGCTCATCAATAAAATAGTGACAATTTATCACAATATAATTACTATGAAATAAATTAATTTACACATACTTTTATTCCCTTGAATGTCTATCATCAACTATAACAATCATCATATATTATCAACAGCGAGATTGATTATTTCTCACTTCAATAATATTATAAACAAGACTTGTATTGTACCTTATCTAATAAGATCACATTAGTTTAGTAAGGTTATTCACTTACAAAATGTTCCAATTTATTCAAGGAACAATCACATCTAATTCTTTAGTCAACTAGAGAAATCAATTCTCAAAGGTAATAAAATACCTTCCAATAATATTGTACTTTTTCTCAACCTGAACACACACTGATAATCTTCTCAATTTTACAAATAACGCAAATGGGATTTATATTGTGCTTTGACTAATTTATTAAATTAATTTTGCAAGGTTGCCTACTCACCTGGATTCTACGCTCTCAGCACTTCCACCTTGCGCCCCAAACATCCCTATTGTAACCAGGTAAAAACCATTAGGGTTACAAAATAGAGAAATTTTCTATCACTACTCTCGGCCTTTACTCATATCTTAAGTCATAACTTCTAACTGATAATGAATTTCTAAATGACATTTATACCATTGGAAACTAGACTCAAAGAGCTTTCCGACGATATAAAGTTTGCCCAAAACGGAGTCCGGATGAAGAAGTTATGACTGATTGAAAAATAAGCTAAGACTTTTCAGCATACCTGGCGCCTGGGCGCCACACAAGCCTGGCGCCTGGGCGCCAACACAAGCCTGGCGCCTGGGCGCCAAGTCCCTTTTCTTCCCAAAATCTTCTGAACCTTGGCGCCTGGGCGCCAGATCTGGCGCCTGGGCGCCAGGATCGCGACCTTTCGCGATTCCTCTCGGTTTTGGCTCAGATCCGGCCAAATCTTCACCGTTTTCCATGATTTCTTCCATAGGATCTCACCCTTAATGTCTAAGGAGCATTTAGACACCAAAAACACCAATTTTAATCGAGAAACGAAGCCAGAATCTCGATTTTTACCCCAAACTTTCTGAAAATTATAAAATAGGAAAAAGCTTGAGAAATAGAAATTTCTACCTCAAATCCTTGCTTTCCCTACGTTGCTTGGCTCCTAGAGGCTCGCCCCGTAGCCCGAGATCCACCCTCCAAGCTCGGTTGTGGAGTTGGAGTGTAGAGAGAGGAAGAGAGGAGAGAAAGTGAAGAGAGAGAGAGGAAAGGAGAAAATGAAGAAAATTTAGGTGAGGCCGCCTATTTACTCGCCCGGGATGAAATTATCACTTGCTTTTCAATTGACCCTCAGTCAAGATTAGTAAAAACAAATTCATAAAATCTCACCTCGGGTGATTCTAAATCCTAATTGCCCCACCATTTTCTTCTTTCACTTTAGTCCCTCTCAAAGTCTCAAATTCCACTTTAACCTCGAATCCATCATCCTTTTGGTACCGGACTCATAATTCATTCCCATAAGCTCTATTCTTCTTCTCAGGTTCCTACTTGGTCATTTCTCAAAAATACTCCATACTTTCTTTTCTTTTCATTTTAGTCCTTGAGAATTTGTAAAATGTCCCAAATTAAAATTTTTGAAATTTCTATTTCCAAATTTCCTTCACTAATTCAAAAAGAACATTTCTCATGTAATTAAATTTTTCAATAAACTTCAAATAGACTTTAAATATTCATGAAAATTCTTGGGATATTACAATTCTCACTCTCATGTCATACAAATATACCAAGTGGCTTTCAATTCCATCCACATCCACTTGTTGACTTATGGAGCTAGAAGTCACAATGATGTAGTTACCAACTATAGAAATTGGTCTTAAAAAGGATATAAATTTTTCAATCATGAAAATATGAGTTTAAGACATTAAATCTCTCGAAGCCACGTTGAAAGTCTGGAGTTAGAGTCTAAATGGACTCCTTAATTTGGAAGCATAAAAGAAAATACCAAGTTTTCCATTATAATTGACAATTTTATAATCCTTACGTATGATGAGACGGAATGGGTATTAATGTCTACTAGAATTATATTATTTATGTAATTTAGCAAAAATTATATTATGGATTAAAGGAAAATTTGGTTGAAGACGTGATACTTTTCTAAAAATATTTACAAACTATCCAATTTCATAGAATTAAGTAAATTTTGAAATGTCTTAAAATATAAAATTTCACTCTTTGTAATAAATGATCGATCGACTAATTCATGATAATCAATCGACTAATCGACTGTGAACTTGAATAAATTTGTAAACCGAGAGGTATCAGTCGACTGATACATGGTTATTGGTCGACTGATGTACTCTGAACTTCAGATTTCAGAAATTATTAACTTAAAACATGGTAAAATCATCTATTTTCATTATACATATAATCTACAATACTTTTTCAACTTTTTTTGCAAACTATCTTCTAGAATGGAGCTACAATACAAGAGATTTATATAAAACTCTTATATTTCTATACATACACACCAAATGTATATAAGCCTCTAAAGTTTACATAAAAAGATTACATAACTTCTTCTATGCTAAATAACTACTTAATAACTCTATTGTGTTGTTCTTTTTGCTTTCCTTCACTTTTCTAGTTTAATTCCTAAAATAGTTAGTCATAACTAATTACAATGAATAGTCGACTGATCGCATCAGAAATTAGACCAAGTTACTAATATCTGCAATCGGTCGACTGATGAGAAGTGACCAGTCAACTGATTAGTCTCTGTCAAGCTAAAATTTTAGATCTCCTAAAGCACTCAGTCAACTAATCATAATGAATCAGTCGACTGATAGAATCAGTCGACTATCGGGAAGTAATCAGTCGATTAATTACATGCTGAAGTATGGAAATAAGTCGGTTTAACTGATAATCAGTAGGAGAAAATTTACTTAATTACCCCTAGTATGCTATTGAGGCTTAGAAATGAGATATTAGGGTTAAAAAGGGAATTTTCACCCCAATAGAGCCCTTAAGACTCTTTTAGAAGAGAGAAGAGAGATAAAAAGGACTAATTCTAAAAATTCAGAAAAGAGAGAGAGAGAAAACAGTGAAGAGCAAGAAGAGGAGGGAGAAGGAAGTTTTAGTGGAGCTTTTGGCAAAGGAATTGTAATATCCGCCAAATTTGGAATACTATATTTTGGAGTATTACGATTTATTATAGCATTATTTTGGTATATTTAATCTAGTCACTTTAAAATCTATATTTAATTTATTCTATTTGAATAATTTGTTGTAGAAATTGAGATAAATGACTAGAATGAGTATTTTATTACAGTGTTGTATTTTCTGTGAATTAAGAAAAATGTGAGAAAGAGGAATCCAATGGAGTTAAATATAATTATTGTGAAATAATTAAGTTTAGGTTAAGTGGGTTTTGGACAATTGAATATGGGTATCCATGGGTCACTCATTGACCCACCTAGCCATTTCACCCTTAATCTTTTATTTATCTTTCCTCATTCACAATTATGAGAGCTTTGGGAGCAAGGGAAGATAATATCATTTTCTCTTAACTCTATCAACCTTCTCTTTAAGGGTGAGCAAATGACCCGTGAATCCATTCAACCCGCACAATCCAACCCAATCCGCACAGTTAGGTTGGATTAAGTTGGGTTCGCGGATTGGGTTGGGTTGAAAAAAACTCAACCTGCACATATATAGGTCAGGTTACGAGTTCAATAGTTTTGAACTCGGACCGACTCGCAAACCCGATTACCTTTTATATATTTTTTTATTTTTTAATATATTGGAATATTAGGAGTGAGGGACTTTTTTTTTTCTCATTTATAATTTCAATTCAAATCAGCCTCCCCTGGCCTCGCGTTCGCATCTGCTACTGATAGTCTAGGGTTCCTAATTTCCCAAATCCTAAATCTCCCTCACACAGTCACACTTCGTTGCCTTGCTCTAACTCTAATTCTCTTCGATTGAGTGTTGCTGGCCGGTATCTAAGCTCAATTGTCACTGTTCTGCTCTCGATTGCGTCTCTCTCTCGACTGCGTTTGGTGTAGTCTCCCTGTTACCAGTGTTCTGCATCGTCTCTCTGCATCTCTTTCTCTCTCGACTGCGTCTGGTGTAGTCTCGTCTTGACTCTTACCTGTGTTCTGCTTTGCGTCGTCTCCCATGCGTCTCTCTTTATTAGATGTGTTTGTTGTTCGTCATCCTCTTCGTCTCTCACCGATTAGCCTCAGGTTTGCTTTTAAACTCATTTAAAGCTTGTTTCTCATTTGGTTTTAGGCTTGCGACTGCGATGCCATGGCCCATGGGTGTACTGTGCATAGAAATTTTGCATTGTTCACTCTCACTTTTGCTTTCGCTTGTTTCTGATTGAGATAGTTGAGAATGATTTCTGAATGTGCTGCTGACCTGCTTTCACTCTCACATTAAAATATGTAAATTAACACTGAAAACAAATAGTGGTGAGAACTGTCGAACAAGGCAGAGTAGTATGAGCATAAAGAAAATTAAAAACCTTGTTGGATCTTCGAGACTGATGAGTTGGCAGCACATGGGGCATTGAGAACTTCTCTGACACCTAGAAGATAAACATAAAACTTAAATTCAGATAAATCTCCTCAATACTGCCAAATGTTTCATACAACACTTTGATCCTATAATCTGATTCCTCACTGAAGATGTTAAAAATGGCAAATATTATGGATTGGTAATTTTCACATAATGCCACATGATGAAATATGAAAAAGCAAAACAAGGTTAACATAAATGCGTACATTACGGACTTATAAAACTATCAAGAGAGACCTTTGACAAAAATTCATAGCCAGAGTTATAACAGAGTACCAATAGGAAAAAAGTATAAATTAACAGTAATTATTACTCATCAAACACATTGGGAAACTCTCCAATGCAAGTGTTCCATTTTAAGGATGTTATTGTATTGGTGCTTAGGGGGGCTGGGCTTGTACTACATGTATTAACCCTTGTACTCAATCCAATTGACAGTTATATATAGGACACAAAGGATGCCTAGTTAAACAGGTCAGTAACTCCCATTTAGACTATTACAAAGGCCATGTGATGTGATTTCTTTTGATTATTTTTGGGAGGTATCTTTGGTTCAATATTGGGAGGTTGGAAATCAAATGGTGTGACCATTCCATACTTTTATATTGTGTTGTATTTTGGATTTATTTGTAATTTATAATTGAAGTCTTGAAAAATAGATTAATAATTCCAAGTGGGACTGTCTTAATTTCATAACCTTTTATTGAGATTGGATGACAATTTTTAGTTTGTAATTTGTTGACTACTAGTTTGTTACTAAAAAAAAAAAAAAACAACCCACCCAACCCAACCCTCAGGAGTGCAGGTTGGGTTGGTTCGGGTTCAGCAATAAAAAATGCTGAACCCAACCCAATCCAACTCGCACATCTTTGATTGGTTCGGGTTGAAATTTACCCTCAACCCGAACCAACCCAACCCACACTCACTCCTACTTCTCTTCCATTTCTTCTAGAGATTTTCTACTCTTTGGCCATCAATCTATTTCTTTAGAGTTACAAAGGATGAAGGTAAGTTTAATTCTCCTCTTCAATTTTCATTTTCGAATTTAGAGAATTTTGGGTTGATATGGGGTTCTAATGGATGAATTTAAGTGTGGATGTTGGTTTAAAATATTTCTACATGTTGGATAATAATTATAAAACAAGAAATTTGGAGAAAATTAGGAGAAATTCAAGAATTTGAAAATTTGAAAAAAGTTAGGGTTCTTGATGAAAATTTGAGAATTGAGACTTTGTTTATGTGTTAAAATTTGGTGTCAAAAGATTCCTTAAACATCAATGATAAAAACCCATGAAAGAAATCAAAAGAAACAGTGTTTTAGATGTGATTTTAAGATTTTTGGATGAAGAATACGAAGAACGTTACTGTTTATTCTGAAAATTTTTCAAAAAAAAAACTGTTCATCAAGAAAATTTTTCTAGATTTTCACGATTACTATAGCATTGACTCGGTCAACGATACTGTAGCATTGACTTCAGTCAAAGTTACTGTAGCTATGTTGACCATTGACAGTTACTCTAGCATCAGTTTTAAAATATTTGTAACTCTTTCATCCGGACTACGTTTTTAGTAAATAAGATATTATTGGAAAGATCTTTGAGTCTAGTTTTTAATGGTACAAGTTTCATTTGAAAATTATTTATTTTTTTGACAATTATATCCAGAGTAGTGATCAAAGATCAAAATTATAGTAGGGATTTTTCCTATTTTGTGACCTTGACATGTTTTTGCATGATTATCATATAGGAATAGATTCTTTGATGCATCTTCCACGTCTTTTGGGATGTTGTGACTAGATTGAAGTAGAGGGAATTACCTTCTATCATCTTACACATCTTCAAGAAAGGTTCAAGGTAAAATTAGGCAATATCAAGGTGAGTGGGCAATCTTGCAAAATTAATTTACTAAATTAGTCAAAGCACAATATAAATCTCATTTGTATTATTTGTGAAATTGAAAAAATTACCAGTGTATGTTCAAGTTGAGAAAAATTAGAATATCATTGAGAATTATTTTATTACTGTCACATCCCAAAAATTGAGCATGTGAAAAGATACTACTCATTTGATATAATTCTCAAACATACGTTATATACATATATTCTGTAAGGTTTTACATTCAACCTTAATCATTCATTCCACACTACAGAATTATATTCATCTTATAAGCAAATATAGACATACATAGTCTGATATTTCTATCTCATCGCAAGCCTAGGAGACCTATAGAAAGTACAGAGCGTTTCTAGTGTCCACATTAATAAGTACTGGTATCCTAATCCCAAGGGGCTTCTAATCTTCAAATGGATACTCTTGTTCTTTGTTTTCTGTATCTGAAAAAAAATAATCATAGGGAGTGTGAGTTTATTTAAAAACTCAGTAAGTAAATAACTGTACTATATAAAATATCAAAAGTACAAATACCACATTTACTCATATAATTAATTGTCTTATACATCGAGTAGTATGGGACTCTAACCCTTTCAAACTCATGAATAAGATTTCATAGATATACACCGAGTAGTATGGGACTCTAACCCTTTCAAACTCGTGAATAAGATCTCATAGGTATACGCCGAGTAGTATGGGACTTTAACCCTTTCAACTCGTGTATAGGTTTCATAGATATGCACTGAGTAGTATGGGACTTTAACCCTTTCAAACTCGTGTATAAGATTTCTTAGATATACACCGAGTAGTATGGGACTTTAACCCTTTCACACTCGTGTATTAGATCCCGTAGATCTTTACTCATTAATAAAATAGTGAGAATTCATCACATAGTACAATTGTCATGAAATAAATAATTTCTTCATACTCTTATTTCTACTGATCATCATATACTCCCATATGAAAAATTAATTGCTTATTATCCAAATAATATTGTAAATGGGACTTATATTGTACTTTGACTAGTAATATCAATTTAGTTGAGCAAGGTTATTCACTCACCTTGATGTTTGTCCAAGTTTACCCTGTTCCACACTAGAATTTGTGTAGAAAAATTTCCTAGTAAAATATATTACAAGGAATCATAAGAAAGGAAACAAAATCACGAAAATACGTAAAATTTTCTGACTGCTACAGTAACGGGTTGCTACAGTACGGTTTGCTACAGTGTCGGTTCGCTACAGTAACGGTTCGCTACAGTGCCGGTTCGCTACAGTAACGTTGACTGCTACAGTACCGTTGATTGCCGACACTACAGTACTGCTACAGTACCCCCGAAGAAAATTTTCCAGATTTTGTTTCGAAATTTCTGGTCGCTACAGTAACCCGTTTTTTTTGCAGAAATTTCTAACAAATTCATCCTTTCCCTTCTTGTTTCAAAATCAGAATTTCAACTCTTTTAACCGATTATAACTCAAATATAACTTCTAAAACAACTGAGATTCATGAATTATCATCAAAATCTTCAAGAACAAAACCTCCTCTGATCTTCTACATAAACTGAAATTTAAGGAAAATAATCGGATTAAAGCTTACCTTTGATCCTTACAAAGCTTTTGAACCGAACAGATAATCGAAATTCTGAAGATCAAGGAAAGGATTTGAGAAGAAAATGAAGAACTGAGAGAGAAATACTTTTCTGCTTCCTTCGGCTGAGTGAAAATGAGGGGTACTATTGAAACTTTATATTAAATATTTCTAATGGGTTATTCAATAACCCATGGGTATCCATAACCCAACATCCAAACCCATCCAGTCAATTTATAATAAATGGATTAATTGACCATTCTGAAACCACTTTTCCATGAATTTCACCATTCTTAGAATATATCCCTCATTGTGCAAATATTTAGTCCAGTCATTTAACTCAATTTTCATAAATAATATTCAAAGAGAACAATTAAATATGAAAATTAAAATGACCAAAATAAATAACTAAAGTAATGTTGTAGAATTCTAAAATACTCTTAAGCGAATTATATTCTGAAATTAACGGGTATTACATTCTACCCCCTTAAAAGAATTCGGTCCTCCGAATTTAAATCTTACCTCAAGTTTCAAATAAATGTGGATAGTTTTTCCACATCTCATCTTCTGCCTCCCACGTAGCTTCCTCGCGAGAATGATTTCTCCAAAGAACCTTGACAGTAGGAATTTCTTTGGTACGCAATTTTTTGACTTTTCTATCAAGGATAGCTACTGGTATCTCTTCGTAGGTGAGAGTTTCATCAAAATGAACTTCTTGGGGTTGAATGACATAAGAAGGATCAGGAAGATACTTCCGTAGCATGGACACATGAAATATTGGATGAACTCCCTCTAGGTTGGAAGGTAGGTCTAGGCGATATGCCACCCACTCTGTCTACAACCTCATATGGGCCAACATATCTCGGACTAAGCTTGCCTTTCTTCCCGAATCTCATTACTCCTTTCATAGGTGAGATTCATAAGAAAACCATATCACCTATTGCAAATTCAAGGTCACATCGTCGATTGTCCGCATAAGACTTCTGTCTACTCTGAGCAGTTAACAACTTCTCTCTGATCAGTTTAACTTTATTTATATCTTCCTGTATCATCTCAGGTCCAAATATTTTGGTTTCACCAAGTTCAAACCAACCTATAGGAGATCGACACCGTCTCCCATATAATGCCTCAAAAGGTGCCATCTGATACTGGCTTGGTAACTGTTGTTATAAGCAAATTCAATAAGAGACAAATGATCTTCCCAACTTCCACTGAAATCCATCACACAAGCTCTTAGCATATCCTCTAAAGTCTGAATTGTCCTTTCGGACTGTCCATCAGTCTGAGGATGGAATGCTGTGCTAAGATTCACTTTGGTACCCAAAGCCTCTTGAAAGACTTTCCAGAACCGAGAAGTAAACTGAGGTCCTCGGTATGATATAATGGATATTGGTACACCATGAAGTTTCACTATTTCTTTAACATAAAGTCGAGCAAGTTTTGCTACACTGAAAGTGGTATGAACAGGAAGAAAATGTGCTGACTTAGTAAGTCGATCCACTATGACCCATATTGAGTCATTTCCTTTTGTTGACCGAGGTAAACCTACCACAAAATTCATAGTGATCCTTTCCCACTTCTACTCGGGAATATCTAGTTTTTGCATCAAACCAGGTGGTCGTCGATGTTCAGCTTTAACTTGCTGACAAGTCAAACATCGAGCTACAAAGTCAGTCACGTCTCACTTCATGCCCTCCCACCAGTAAACTTGTTTCAAGTCCTGATACATTTTCACAGCACCAGGATGTACAACGTAGGGCGAACCATGAGCTTCCATTAAGATTTCATGTTTCAAAGATTCAATGTTGGGGACACAGAGTCTCCCATTAAACCATAAGACTCCTTCTTCATCTACCAAGAAACTTGGTGCTAGACCTTGCCTTGCCTTATCTCTGATTTTGACCATATCAATGTCATTTTCTAAAGTTGCTTTTACTTTTTCTACAAGGGATGATCTAACTGTTAAATGAGCCAAAAATGTACCTGACTCAGTGATCTCGAAGAATACTCCATCAGCTTCCAATTCTTGTAGTTCATGTATTAGAGACCTCCTTATAGTGGCAATGTGAGCTAAACTTCCCATAGACTTTCGGCTTAGAGCATCAGCCACTACATTTGCTTTACCTGGATGGTAAAGGATGGTACAATCATAATCTTTCAGAAGTTCCATCCACCTTCGTTGCCTTAGATTGAGATCTCTCTGCTCAAAAATGTACTTAAGGCTTTTGTGATCTGTAAAAATTTTACAAGTTTCCCCATACAAGTAATGTCTCCATATCTTTAGGGCAAACACTACAGCTGTCATTTCCAAATCATGAGTGGGATAATTCAATTCATGCTTTTTAAGCTGACGTGAGCCATAAGCTATGACTTTACCATGTTGCATCAACACACACCCTAGGCCTATCTTTGAGGCATCACAGAATACAGAGTAACCCCCTGGTCCTGATGGTAGAATTAAGACTGGTGCAGAAGTTAAACACTCTTTCAATTGGGTGAAACTTTGTTCACATGAATCATCCCAAATGTATTTAACATTCTTTCGGGTTAACTTATTTAATGGGAGAGCCATCTTAGAGAAATCTTTGACAAAGCGACGGTAATACCCTGCTAAGCCAAGAAAACTACGTACTTCAGACACAGTTGTTGGTCTAGGCCATTGTTTTACTGCTTCAATTTTACTTGGATCTACATGAATACCTTCTTGGGAAATAACATGTCCCAAAAATGTTACATGACTCATCCAGAATTCACATTTTGAGAGCTTTGCGTACAACTGATGCTCTCTCAAAGTCTGAAGCACTATTCTCAAATGTTCAGTATGTTCTTCATGACTCTTTGAATACATCAAAATATCATCAATAAATACAATTACAAACTTATCAAGGAATGATTTGAACACTCTGTTCATTAAATCCATAAATGCTGCTGGTGCATTTGTCAACCCAAAAGACATCACAAGAAACTCATAATGTCCATACCGTGTACGAAAAGCAGTCTTAGGTATATCATCACTCTTAATTCGTAACTGATGATATCCAGACCTTAGATCAATCTTTGAGAAGTATTTTGCTCCTTGAAGCTGATCAAACAAATCATCTATCCTTGGTAAAGGATACTTATTCTTCACTGTGACTTTATTCAGCTGACGATAATCTATACATAATCTCATAGAACCATCTTTCTTTTTCACAAAAAGAACAGGAGCACCCCAAGGTGAAAAACTTGGACGAATGAACCCTTTGTTCAACAAATCTTCCAATTGTTCTTTGAGTTCTTTTAGCTCAACAGGAGCCATACGATAAGGTGGAATAGAAATTGGTCTTGTGTCTGGGACCAAATCAATACTGAACTCAATATCTCTTTCTGGCGGTAATCCAGGTAAATCTTCTGGGAACACATCTGGGAATTCATTAACCACATGAATGTCTTCTAACTTCTGTTCTTTCTTTTCTAAATCTTTGATAAAAGCTAGAAATCCCTGACATCCCTTTCGCAACATACGATGGGCACTTAACATAGATATCATGTTGCAAGGTACATCACTTCGATCTCCTTGAAACACAAAATTACTCCTCCCCGGTATATTAAAGGAAATAACTTTGTCACGACAATTTATAGTAGCATGACAAGAAGATAGCCAGTCCATCCCTAGAATCACATCAAAATCTAACATATTGAGAACCATAAGATCTATCTCAGTTTCCATGCCTCCAACGATTATTTTACAAGAACGATAACATGTTTTAACCATCAACGTCTCTCTCATCGGTGTGGAAACCAAGAATGGTTCTTTAAGAATAATCGAATCAAATGCAAATCTCTTGGCAAATAAGGGCGACACATATGAGTGAGTAGAACCAGGGTCAAACAAAATACGTGCAGCAAAAGTATTAACAGATAATATACATGTAACTACAGCATTGGATGTTTGAGCATCCTGTCGGGTTAGAGCATATACTCTTGCATTTCCTCTGCCAGCAGCTTGTTTTCCACGGTCACCTTGGCCTCTTCCAGAACCTCTTCCCATACTACCCCCTGTTGAAGGGGTTGGTGTTTGAGTAATAGATTGTGGTCGAGGTGGCAAAGTAGACCCTTGACCTGGTCTTGTCATGAGCTGAGGGCACTCCCTTATAAAATGTCCTTTTTGTCCACAGTGAAAACAGCCTGTACCAACAGTGTTTAACCTGCATTCTCTGAAGTGAAACTTTCCACATTCAGGACATTGAGGTTTTTCCCTTCTACCTTGAGTACCTCCTCTACTAGAAGAGCTAAAACCACCCCTGTTCTCTGAACGAGGCTTAGCCACACTGGCTGTAGAATAAGTTGACTTAGTAGGAGTGGCTGGAACATTTTGTGACGCAGTAAAGGGTTTCAAAGTCCCTGAGTCTTCCCCTTGATCAAAAGATCTTCTATATCTAGCTTTCTTCTTTTGATGATATCCTTCTTTATTCTTTGACCTCTTTTCCATTCTTCGGGCCACATCAACAGCCTCTGAGTACGAAGAGTAATCGTTCATATTAGAACCCACTTGATCATATAAGGCATCACGAAGCCCTTCCACAAACTTTTCTATTTTCTTCCTTTCAGAAGGAATGATTTCAGGGGCATATTCAGATAATTTAACAAACTGAGCTGAATACTCGTCAACAGTCATGGTTCCCTGCCGTAGATACAGAAAATCTCTGGCCCTGGATGATCGTTCACTTGCCGGAAGAAATTCATCTATAACCAATCTGTAAAATTCTATCCACATAACTGGCGGTGCGCCTTGAATTCTAGCTTTCTTCCAGTTCCTCCACCATTTACCAGCCCTACCTTTTAACTGAAAGGAAGTGAATTCTACCTTTTGAGTAGGAGAACACCCTATAGCATCACAGATTGCTTCACAATCTTCAAGGAAACATTGTGGGTCCTCTTTGGGATCTTCCCCTGAAAAAGTAGGAGGCCTCATTTTCTGGAATTCAGACATTCTTACCTCTCTTACATTAACTCCTCCCGCTAACGGAGCTGGTGGTACATTTTCAGCTTCAACAATAGGAGGATCCACTGGCAGGTTAGCTTGTGCAGCTAGACCTCTCATTTCAGCCTCAAATCGGTCAAATCGTTCGTTCATCAAATGAATCACATGTGCAATAGTTGCATTACCGACGTGAGCATCAGGTTCGACTCTTCTTGCTTGCTCACTAGTTGCGCCCTCAGTACTTTGAGCATGTAAACTATCACCACGGTTAAGATCATCTTGCACATGTACTGGTGGATTTATGGCCCTCCTTGGACCCATATGCTCATTATTATTAGAAGATCCTTCTGACATTGTACTGTCACAGATCTACATACATAACAAACAATTTTCAGACATAAACAAAATATCACTTACTAGCCCCACTGAGAAGTTATCTATAAAATGACGTTATACTCTACAAGGTCTTTTATGGAACCTAATCCTATGGTCATGCCGCGGCTCATGACAATAGGGAAGGGCCCACAAAGATCACTTTGCTCTGTACTCTATAGGGGACCTATAAAACCTTTCCTCTGATACCAAATTTGTCACATCCCAAAAATTGAGCATGTGAAAAGATACTACTCATTTGATATAATTCTCAAACATACGTTATATACATATATTCTGTAAGGTTTTACATTCAACCTTAATCATTCATTCCACACTACAGAATTATATTCATCTGATAAGCAAATATAGACATACATAGTCTGATATTTCTATCTCATCGCAAGCCTAGGAGACCTATAGAAAGTACAGAGCGTTTCTAGTGTCCACATTAATAAGTACTGGTATCCCACCAGACAGAAATAGAGGATAATCCCAAGGGGCTTCTAATCTTCAAATGGATACTCTTGTTCTTTGTTTTCTGTATCTGAAAAAAAATAATCATAGGGAGTGTGAGTTTATTTAAAAACTCAATAAGTAAATAACTGTACTATATAAAATATCAAAAGTACAAATACCACATTTACTCATATAATTAATTGTCTTATACATCGAGTAGTATGGGACTCTAACCCTTTCAAACTCATGAATAAGATTTCATAGATATACACCGAGTAGTATGGGACTCTAACCCTTTCAAACTCGTGAATAAGATCTCATAGGTATACGCCGAGTAGTATGGGACTTTAACCCTTTCAACTCGTGTATAGGTTTCATAGATATGCACTGAGTAGTATGGGACTTTAACCCTTTCAAACTCGTGTATAAGATTTCTTAGATATACACCGAGTAGTATGGGACTTTAACCCTTTCACACTCGTGTATTAGATCCCGTAGATCTTTACTCATTAATAAAATAGTGAGAATTCATCACATAGTACAATTGTCATGAAATAAATAATTTCTTCATACTCTTATTTCTACTGATCATCATATACTCCCATATGAAAAATTAATTGCTTATTATCCAAATAATATTGTAAATGGGACTTATATTGTACTTTGACTAGTAATATCAATTTAGTTGAGCAAGGTTATTCACTCACCTTGATGTTTGTCCAAGTTTACCTTGTTCCACACTAGAATTTGTGTAGAAAAATTTCCTAGTAAAATATATTACAAGGAATCATAAGAAAGGAAACAAAATCACGAAAATACGTAAAATTTTCTGACTGCTACAGTAACGGGTTGATACAGTACGGTTTGCTACAGTGTCGGTTCGCTACAGTAACGGTTCGCTACAGTAACGTTGACTGCTACAGTACCGTTGACTGCCGACACTACAGTACTGCTACAGTACCCCCGAAGAAAATTTTTCAGATTTTGTTTCGAAATTTCTGGTCGCTACAGTAACCCGTTTTTTTTGCAGAAATTTCTAACAAATTCATCCTTTCCCTTCTTGTTTCAAAATCAGAATTTCAACTCTTTTAACCGATTATAACTCAAATATAACTTCTAAAACAACTGAGATTCATGAATTATCATCAAAATCTTCGAGAACAAAACCTCCTCTGATCTTCTACATAAACTGAAATTTAAGGAAAATAATCGGATTAAAGCTTACCTTTGATCCTTACAAAGCTTTTGAACCGAACAGATAATCGAAATTCTGAAGATCAAGGAAAGGATTTGAGAAGAAAATGAAGAACTGAGAGAGAAATACTTTTCTGCTTCCTTCGGCTGAGTGAAAATGAGGGGTACTATTGAAACTTTATATTAAATATTTCTAATGGGTTATTCAATAACCCATGGGTATCCATAACCCAACATCCAAACCCATCCAGTCAATTTACAATAAATGGATTAATTGACCATTCTGAAACCACTTTTCCATGAATTTCACCATTCTTAGAATATATCCCTCATTGTGCAAATATTTAGTCCAGTCATTTAACTCAATTTTCATAAATAATATTCAAAGAGAACAATTAAATATGAAAATTAAAATGACCAAAATAAATAACTAAAGTAACGTTGTAGAATTCTAAAATACTCTTAAGCGAATTATATTCTGAAATTAACGGGTATTACAATTACCTTATGTGAATTAATTTTTCTAGTTAACTAAACAACTAGATATGGTAGTTCCTTAAATAAATTGGAACATTTTATGAGACTATGATTATATGTTATGATTGTGATTATGTTTGATGTATGAATAAGGTAAGGGATTGATTACCCAATAGACCTAAATAAGGTGAGGGATTGATCACCTAACAGATCTAAATAAGGTGAAGGATTGATCACCCAATAGACCAAAATAAGGTGAGAGATTGATCACTCAACAGATCTAAATAAGGTGAGGGATTGATCACCCAACAGACCTGAATATATAATTAGTAATTCCATGGATAAATATTCCTAAGAATGAATATTGGGGAGCGTAAGCCTATTAAGTATCAATAGATTTTCAGGCTTAATATGGTTGTGAGAACGTAAGCTCATAGGGTTTTCAAAAATTAAAAGAGTGTAAATCTATTGAATACCGATGATTTTGGCTCAATATGGTTATGAGAACGTAAGCTCACAAGACTTTCAAAATTGACATAAAATGCTGGTGTTGACACATATAAATGCATTGAATGTATTGAATTAATTGATACATTTTGATTAAATTAGCAATGTGATATTTTCATGCACAGTTGTTTACTCACTAAGTTTTGATTAACTCACACGCTCTATGATTATCCTTTCAGATACAATGGTTGAAGAGGAGGATTTATAGCCTTTAAGGTTATACTCTACTTTTGTCTGATGAACAAATAGATATAGATTTGGTAAGGATTAAGAAATGCTCTGTAATCTAGTAGGTCACCTAAGCTTGTGAGATTGTAATGTATGAATGTTGAATATTTTTAAGTATGTATGAAAAATATTTTTCTTAAAAAAAGGGATTATGTTTTACATAATTGTGAATATTATGAATGTTCATGGAGATTTAGGGATACCACAGAGGTATACCTTATGTGATATATATGTTTAATTCACATGTCCAATTTTTGGAATGTGACAGGAATCATTAAAGGTAAGCTTCTAGCTTGTTTCTTCTAGTTTAAATAAATTCTAGAATTTGAAAATTGATAGAAAGAGGATTTTCAGGATAAGGAAAAGAGAAAGAAGAAAGAAGCTAGAAGATAACACTTCAATTTTAGTTTTAAGGGAATCAAGGTAGCTAGTTTTCATAAAAGTTATGTACTTTCAGTCATTTATTGTGTTTTGTGAGATTTTAGCACATGTTTACCATTGTAAAGTCTTTATGAATACATAGAACACATCTTTCTCATGAAAATATAGCACATATCTTCATGGACTGTCAGAATCAGAATCCCTCATGAGATGAAAGAACTAGAATTTCCTCATAGGATATAAAGTCCTTATGGGATGACAGAAATAAAAAATTCTTGTAGGATGACCAAAAAGTTTCTCATAGGATGTGAAAGTTCTTATGGGATAAAAGAATCAAAAAATTTTCTACGAGATAACAGAAATTCCTCATGAGATATGAATTTCTTTTTATGAGAAAAGAGCCAAACGTAATGCAATATATTAAGAATGATTGTATTTTGCATGTGTATTCATATGATTACATTTTACTTCTTGGAAATGGTTAACATTATTAGAATAGCTTTTATGACTGAAATGGTGGAAGTGTTTTATAATATGCTAACTACTGGAATTTTGTATTTCACCTTATTTATGATGACTTACCATTTCAGGAGTTGAAGCAGAAAGAAAGGGAAAAGAAAAGAAATAAGTTTATGTTGTGTAATTAACTATGTTACTTCCTTAGAATAGGAGTATGGGAAAAGGTTATGCAATGTACAAAGGATAGCATGTTTTATGATTTTTAATGTAATACCATGTATGTTGTAACTAAATTCTTGATGTTATAGTAGATATTAGAGCAAAACTTATAAATAAAAGCTAAAATAACATTGTGGACTATATGTCTAGTACATTACATGACCTTATCATATTGGAAGTTACTATCTTGTTGAAATTTGTAGTTTAAGGCATATCAGTTCACCGATTAGCCTACGTCAGTTGACTGATACCTCTCAGCTTCAAATTAGATTAAATTCATAATTAATCAGTTGACTGACGGTCATGGTTCAGTCGACTAATTGCTTACTATTAAGATTAAATTTATTTATTTTTAGTTACATAAAAAACTACTTGTTTTTTAGTGTTTGGGCATTTTGTAAGTATTTTATGTTAAAAACCATAATACTGACTAATTTCACTTTTAATCTATATTAAAAGTTTTATTACATTATCCAAAATGCTCATAAATAGTGTAGACGTTACATTCATCTTATGAAGAATTATTACATCCCATGAGGAGTCAAGTTCTACTTTTATGAGAAAACATATTCTCAAACATTTATGCAAGGCTTTATCATAAAAACTATGCTATGTCACACACATAAATATGATAATAAATGTAAATAACTTGTTTTTATTAAAAACTAGCTACCTTTGATTCTTCTTATAGCTGAAATTTGTGAGTTCTCTCCTAGTTTCTCTCTAATTCCACTTGCTTCTCAATTTTCAGACCACTGCTTCTTCTTCTCTCTTTCTTTTAGTTTGAAAATTGCTATTCTATAAATTCTCAAGTTCAAAAATTTATCTAAACTAGAGAAATCAAGCTAGGAGACTTACCTCTTATAGTTTTCTTACTAAATCTCCAATTAGAAGTCCCTTCTCTCTCTTCTTCTTCTCCTTCATGTTTTCCGTCTCTTTCTCTCTTCTTTAAGGGGGTGTTTGGTATCTCAAAAAGAGTGGGAATGGAAAGGAAGTAAGAAAATAGAAAGGAAAAGAAAATGGAAAAAAAATGTTTGGTATGAGATAGAAAATAGAGTAGGAATAGATAGAAAATAGAGTAAGAATAGAATTTTTTATGTATTTGGTATGTATTTTTGAAAGAAATAAAAGGAAAAATTAAAATAAAATGACATTTTTATCCATGTTTTATTTGCCTTAATTTTGATTTAGAAAACCCCAACTGCATTTTCCCACTGCGTATGAAGCTCACGTCGACATCCCACCCTAGCTCTTTCTCATCGACACTGCGACTGAACTTTCTCAACAACGACATCTTTTCAGCAGAGAGTCACGCTCTTTCCATCCATCTGCTATGATTTTCTTTGTTGGATTATATTAGATGCAATTTGTGATGTTTGTGCTTTGAATCTGTGTTGATGTTCAAAATTTGGTCAATACTTAATTAATTTGTGTTGATATACGAATGTGATCATCTGTTCATTCTTCACCCATAATACATTATGCCTGCAGGTCTGATATGTAGTGTTTCGGATAGTGCTACAAAGACGGTCTTTAGTTGCGCACTAGGAAGTGCAGGTGCGGAAAAGTTGCTAGGATTAAAGTATCTAACTTTGATGATAACCCAAATCGAGTGTATGTTATATGTACAAAAGAACAATATCGATTCTTACAATGGGTGAAGATGGAGCAGGCAATTGATGGAGAATGACAAGTTAGCCCATATTACACAGATGAATTTGTCACACCAGTTGATATTGATATGGCTGGGCTCAAAAGTGATATGGCTATGTTAAAAAGAGATGTGGTCCGGGTAAAACGTGGCATGGCCATGATGAAAAGTGAAATGTGTGGGGTGAAGATGCAACCTGATAGCAATAAATTTATGTTATTGTAGCCATGGTGCTGATGTTGTTTCTTTGGTATGTTAAAGTGGAAAAAACCTTGTTATATGTGGTTAATGGAATCAATGAAATTGTATGACTTTGAATCAGTTAAATTGAATATTAACAGGTCAATTACTACTATTGAATCAATATTTTAGTGAAATTGAATCAGTGCATTACCACAATACACAAGTAAGCACAAAAGCTGATATAATTGCAATTGCAAACAAGGTCTTGAGTAGTCATAACGATACAACATACAGATTGCAATCCAAGGTTACAAAATATAAAGCTCATAAAGATCTAATATAATATTATACAGCCCTAAATTTCTCCATGTGTCATCAAAGTCTTCAATCCTCAGATACTACTCATTACTACCGATTAAGGTCACGTATGATATCCTTTATTTGTTGAATCTTTGAGGTTGTGTTTACTTCAAAGTTAGTTAGATGAGTGTTTATGGACTCCTGAAAGAAAGTTAGTCTAATGTTCATAGATTCTATAAAACTAAACATATGATTGGAATTATCGAACAGATCATTTAGCATACTAGAGGATGTATCAACTGATATGGAAGGACCTGCTGCACTTGCTCCAGCTTCTTATTCTGCCTCTTCAATATTGGCTGTCCCCTTATGTTGTTCTCGTCTTTCCCTAGCCCGTTTCATAGTTAAGTTTTCTGGTGCACGTATCCATTCATCATTAACTAACTTGAAGTTCATTCATCTCAGGAAATTGTAATCAATAATGGTGGCAGGTTTCATAACACTGAGGCGATAGTTGATTTTGCAGTGCTTAACAACTTTAGAGACGATTGCAGCGTAGGGCAAGGGTGACTTTTGTTGAATAGAATAAGTGGCATGCATTGCATCATGAAATATGGAATGTTGAATTGTCTACCATTTAAAATACAAGCTATAATAAAGAACTCAGCCTCACTAGCCCCAGCCCAATTTCCAGGTTTGTTAAGCAAAATATGTGTGACAATGCTTAGCAGCAATCTATCATTGGCATCCATACTGCCAACTTTGATGCCTTGACCAAAAAACTCATCTTCCCTACTAATGGTCTTATAAGTTTCCTCTTTGCTATAAAGAGTAGAATTCAGTAAGTGATAATTATCAGCAAGGCATAGAGCATCCTCATCTAGTGGAGGAATACAAATAATCTCA